>CM061749.1:170787005-171987005 GCA_030979885.1 Lolium multiflorum | reverse complement strand
AGTGCACTCCATTTAATGATCTCTGGTTGTCACTATATGCATGATGCCATGGTCAAGTTTTATGGTCGGTTGAATTATTGCGAAGCAATTATGTCGCACTAGCGAAGGGCAACTACCATTAAATGTAAAAGGTGTTTTGGTACAGTAGGCAAATGATGGTTTTGGTACTACTGGACAGAGGATAACATTTTCAAGCATATGCAAAAGGAATCACCCGAAAAGGGTGTGTAGATATCATTTTATGGACACAATACTCTAATAAGGCATTTAAATATGGATGAATCTCAAACTTCTGTAAGTCCACATTTTATTATTCCAAAATGTTCCTTATATTTTTAGGATTCCAGAGGTATAAAGTTTGTAATTTTTGGACAAGCGGATCTCTGGTTATGAATTTTGCAAAGCGCGGACTATCGAATTGCTGTTAAAACGAAATCTAGGGGGTGTCCCTGACACATGGCGCAATCCTATTGGTCCATACCTCTTCGCGTGGATCAGCTCTTTGCACCGTTGGATCTAACTAACATCTACGCCTGAGATCAGTTGACAGAATAAGAAAGAAATAAAAAGAAAAGGGGTGCTCACGTGGCGCTGACTGGACGCGGACGTAACGCACGCGTGGCGAGGTGGCGGCTGACGTGGCGGCGAGAGAGATGGCCGGCGCGGCTCGGAGGGGCACGGCCGCGGCGTTTCCCGGCGTTCCCCGGCCTAGCCGAGGTGTGGACGGAGTGGGGAGCGGCGAGGCGGGGCTAGGGGCGGCAGCGGCGCGGCTGAGGTGTCGGCGGCGGCGATTGCCGTGGAGCGCGGCGGGCGGGCGGCTCGGCGAGCTTTTGGGCAGCCTGGGGCGTGTTTGGAGAGGGAGAGGTGCGGGAATGGAGAGTGGGGCGCGGGGCTATGTAGAGGGCGGGTCGGGCCAAGTGGGGGAGGCGCTGGGGAGGTGGCCGACGTGGGGGTCGTGGTGGCCAGGGGCGCCTCGCCTCTGCGCGTGCGTGCGTGCGTGGGGAGGGCGGCGGTTGGAGACGAAGGGGAGGTGGGGCGCGTGCGGGGCCGGTGGCGGCTGGGCCTGGTCGGCCTGGGGGCGGCCCAGGGGAAAGGAGAAAGGGGGCGCGGGGGAAGGCCTGGCCGGCTGGGCTGTTCGGCCGCCCAGCTGAGTCGGCCTCTTTTTTTTTCCCTATCTCTTTCGCTTATTTGAAAAAGCATTTGAGTCATCAAAATTAATCGGAAAAATACAAATAACATACCGATGGATTCCTTGTGAAAAGGACAACGCTTTGAAACCACTTTTGAAACAAAATAAAATCTTTTATAAAACAAAATTGGCATACATGTCTATGTGGCTATAGTGCTGTTTCAGGGTTCGGGGTTTTGAAAAGAACTTGAATTTCTCTTAAAATGCAACGATGACATGATGCTTATGAATGCAATGCATGAGGTTTGAAATTTTAAAAAAATTGGGATGTTACACGAGCGTTCGAAATATTGGGCGCGCGTTCGAAAGTTTAGGTGCGCGAGGGAGGTGTCTGCTGGTGTAAATTTCCCCGTCCTCTTCTTTTTTGGGCTAATCTATTTATCTATAATATCTATCTATACCTCTATCTATCTACATGTTTTTTACTTTTTTTCTATTCTATACATGAGTTTTTGAATTTGAATTTTTTCACTCTGTCAGCCTTCCGGCCAATGCTCATTTGAAGTAATTGAAGCCGTTGATTTGCAGCTTAGAGGTGCTATCTACCGCTCATCATACAAGGACTCTTCAGATCTAACGGCTGTGAATGCACGGATTCGTCACCCATCCTTCCCTTGGACTGGCGATGCTGAAAGCCTGAAACACTGGAACCCTCTAGATACTTCGGGATACCTCACTGCCCCACATTATTATATAATCCCCCGGACCCCTGGAGGTCCGTATATCGTTTTCTCGTCGTGTTTTGTTTCGAGCTGTTTTCTGCCAGATTTGTTTTGATCTAGAAGCACCATGGTCTCCAACAACAAAGACAAGGGGCCTTGGAGGGAAGAGATGGATGAAAGGATCAATAAGGAGAAGGAGAAGATAGCATCAGCAAAAGGAGAGTGGGAAACTACGAAGAGTAAGCCAATCTTGGTGGGATCGGTTAACACTGGGCGTTCTTTTTCTCATAACTTGCAGGGAGCTCTTCCGCCTGCTCTGGACCTCGACTCTTTCCCTTGTGTGGAGGAAGCAATACGGGTTGCTGATGAGTTTTGTGATCAATATCGTGCTCTTAAAAGGGAAGTGGAGATACTTCAGGAGGAGAACCAGCGACTTCGCAGAATGCTGGAATATTACTCAATTCCCAGCACAAGGCCGTCACCGCCACATTCAGATAACAATGAGTCTCTTCAAGTGTTGGTGCAGAATTGCAAAACTGAGAAGCTGAAGCTGAAGGAGATCCTTAAGAAGCGCAGAAGAATCCATCACCATCATCACCGAAGGAGTAATTCATCATCGGTATTGGCATCCCCTTGGTTTGTTCCAAGCTTGGGGGAGTGCCGCGGTATCACATCATCACTACCTTTATCTTTTACTATCAAGTAGTGTCATATCATGAGTAGGGAAGTTATTATATGGAATAGTATGCAATGTGGAAGTATCTCTCTTAGTTGGTTATCTATGTATCCGTTGGTGTGAGTTATCATTATGGAATATTAATGAGAAGTCTTATCATTTACTTTTTGCACACCTTATTTTAGTTTGCAATCTCCATTATATGATTACTCTTGACATGAGTATTGATATCACTTTGGGAGCATCAAGTAAATCTATTTGGTTTTGGCAAACTTAGCATTGGTCAATAGCAACAACACCCTGATGTTTAAATGAAAAGAGAGAAATACACTTAGATATATTGCTCTATTATCTCTATGCTTAGTATTCTTAAGTTAAAATTTCTTGTGCTTATGAGAAAGATGCATGATTGTTCTATCATATGTATATTTGTTTGTTTCCCTCAACCTTTATGCTTGCTATCAAACCTTGCTAGCCAAAGACCTGTATCGAGAGGGAATGCTTCTCATACATCCATAACCTTAGACCAAACCTATGCCATTTGTGTCCACCATACCTACCTACTACATGGTATTTTCTGCCATTCCAAGTAAATACTTCATGTGCTACCTTTAAACAATTCAAACTATTACTCCTTATTTGTGTCAATGTTTTATAGCTCATGAGGAAGTATGTGGTGTTTTATCTTTCAACTTTGTTGGGCGAACTTTCCCCAATGGACTAGTGGCACATCCGCTTATCCACAAGCGAGGTCTAAGCTTGGGGGGAGTTGATACGTCCAATTTGCATCACTATTTTGTATCATAATTTGCTGTTATTCATTGATATATTTCATATTGGGATACAATACTTATGTTATTTCATCTATTTTGCATGTTTCATCATCATTGGAGGATCAAGCACCGGAGCCAGGATTCTGCTGGAAAAAGCACCGAACGCAATATTTCGGAAGATCAACTGTGGAAGGAAATTTCTCGTAAATTCCTATTTTTCCAGATGACGGAGGGAGCCAAAAGGGGGAGCAAAGAGGAGCCAAGGTGGGGCCAGACCACAGGCCGGCGCGGCCCATGGCCTGGCCGCGCCACCCGTGGTGTGGGGGCCCCTTTCGCCTCCTTTTCTTCGCGTACTCCTTCGTCCCGAAAACCTAAGCCACAGAGAGGACCTCACGAAGGGTTACAGCCGCCTCTGCGGGGCGGAGAACACCAGAGAGAAAAGAGCTCTCCGGCGGGCAGGAATCCGCCGGGAAATTCCCTCCCGGAGGGGGAAATCGACGCCATCGCCATCGTCATCGAGCTGGACATCATCTCCATCATCATCATCATCATCTCCACCATCTACACCGCCATCACCACCGCAGCACCTCGTCACCGCTGTAACAATTTGGGTTTGATCTTGATTGTTCGATAGGGGAAACTCTCCCGGTGTTATTCTATACTTGTTGTAGATGCTATTGAGTGAAACCATTGAACCAAGGTTTATGTTCAGATTGTTATTTATCATCATATCACCTCTGATTGTATTCCATATGATGTCTCGTGAGTAGTTCGTTTAGTTCTTGAGGACATGGGTGAAGTCTAAATGCTAGTAGTGAATTATGGTTGAGTAATATTCAATGTTATGATATTTAAGTTGTGGTGTCATTCTTCTATTGGTGTCGTGTGAACGTCGACTACACGACACTTCACCATTTATGGGCCTAGGGGAGTGCATCTTGTATTCGGTTGCTAATTGCGGGGTTGCCGGAGTGACAGAAACCTGAGCCCCCGTTAGTATATCGATGCAGGAGGGATCGCAGGATCTCAGAGTTTAAGGCTGTGGTTAGATTTATCTTAATTACTTTCTTGTAGTTGCGGATGCTTGCAAGGGGTATAATCACAAGTATGTATTAGTCCTAGGAAGGGCGGTGCATTAGCATAGGTTCACCCACACAACACTTATCAAAACAATGAAGATTATTTAGCTACATGAAGCGAAAGCACTAGACTAAAATCCCCGTGTGTCCTCAAGAACGCTTGGTCATTATAAGTAAACAAACCGGCTTGTCCTTTGTGCTAAAAAGGATTGGGCCACTCGCTGCAATTATTTCTCTCGCATTTTACTTACTCGTACTTTATTCATCTATTACATCAAAACCCCTTGAATACTTGTTTGTGAGCATTTACAGTGAATCCTTCATCAAACTGCTGCCAACACCTTCTGCTCCTCGTTGGGATCGACATTCTTACTTATCGAAGATACTACGATACACCCCCTATACTTGTGGGTCATCAATGCTGAAAGCCTGAAACACTGGAACCTTCTAGATACTTCGGGGTACCTTACTGCTCCACATTATTAAACAGGCCTTTTCCGACATGGGAAGTCAAAAGTTGGGGGCTCCATGCAGTACATATGAATACTCGCTAGCTGCATGGTCTAGAAGCAGACTAGAGTAAATCATCAATTCATCAAATCAATTGGTGTATAATTATTTTAGGAGCTAAGACGCCGGCATGAACCATTTTCAAGCGTTTAAATTCCTCCTACCTGAAAAATGATTCTTTAGATTGACACCAACAAGAGAACTCTTTTAGAAAGAGTGAGAGAAAGGGAGATATGATTGTATACACTGTTCTTAGAAAGGAAATCATGTACTTGTTCATGGAGAGATACAAGTATATCGACTATCTACACTACAATTTTGAAATAAAAGAAACAAAATTGCAAATGTCTATTCTAACTAGATATGTTGATATTTCTAAATAGTACCAAAGCAATACTTATTCTAAGCTGGGCACTCAACTTCTGAAATGTGCGAGTATTCGTAGGTCGATTTTTTTACGCTTTTATTATTATTACTAGGCAGCACATGTGTTTGCCCGTCCAGTGAAACTCTTTCATTTCATTTTTCTTTTCCGCAAGGTCGGGAGTCGGAGGAAGAGGGATCACACTTCACACGGGAGGAGACGAAGGGAGAGCAGTCACGGGGCCCCACTTATTTATGGTGTCTAGATTTTTTCGGGTGATGTTGACTGTTGTGCAGTGTTGTCAGTGCGCAGGGGGTGCGAGCGAGCGAGGCCGAGAATGAGAGAGATTTTTTTTGTTAGAGCAATTCCAATAGTATAGCCAACTGTTGGCTATAACAAGATGCCATGTCATTTGCAGTCACCATATAGACAACCGAACGATCCTCAAGGACCCAGATTTCCAATACGCATCAGATCACAGTTTACAGCAGGACACAAAATAAACAGGAAATTACGTCTAAATCCTAGGTTTGACCATGGTTTAAACAAGTTTAAATCATGAATATGAAAAATTAAGCATATATCCTTCTTAGTCACTCCAAAATGTAGCTCTTGGGAGGGTTTTTGAAATTTCCATGTTTGAAACCAAAAACCACTTCTCTTCATGCTTGCTTGACTTCATAAGACAGAGTTTAGGGTTAGGGGTAGACATATACATGATTTTCTGGTTTGAATATGTCTAGACCTTGTTTATCAACTTGAATGCTTACTATATATATGACATAAGAATGCTATGTCCTTTGTTTTTTCATTCTTTTGATTTTTTCTGAATTTTTATGCCCGTTTGAATCTTTTGGTCAAATCCTAGGTTTGACCAAGATTTAATCAAGTTCAAAACATGAAAATGAAAAGCGAAGCTTGTATCCTTCTTAGTCACTCTAAAATGAAGTTTTTGGTAGGTTTTTGAAATTACCATGTTTGAAACCCAAAACCACTTCTCTTCATATGCTTACGATATGACATAAGAAGACTATGTACTTTGGTTTTCATTTTTCTGATTTTTGTTAATTTTGTGTCCATTTGAATCTTGGTCAAATCCTAGGTTTGACCAAAATTTAAACAAGTTTAAAACATGAAAATGAAAAGGTAATCATGGATTCTTCTTAGTCACTCTAAAATGAAGCTTTTGGGATGTTCTTGAAATTTCCATGTTTGAAACCCAAAATGACTTCTCTTCATGCTTGACTTCATAAGACATAGTTTAGGGTTAGGGGTAGATACATGATTTGTCTGGTTTGAATATGTCTAGACCTTGTTTATCAACTTTAATGCTTACTATATGACATAAGAAGACTATATATGTGCTTTGGTTTTTCATTTTTCTATTTTTTTGAATTTTATGCCCATATATTTGAATCTTTGTCAAATCCTAGGTTTGACCAGGATTTAAACAAGTTTAAATCATGAAAATGAAAAGGTAAGCATGGATCCTTCTTACTCACTCTAAAATGAAACTTTTGGGAGGTTTTTGAAATTTCCATGTTTGAATCTTTTGGTCAAATCCTAGGTTTGACCAAGATTTAAACAAGTTTAAAACATGAAAATGAAAAGCGAAGCTTGTATCCTTCTTAGTACCCCTTTGTTTGGGCTTAAATTCTTGATTCTTGGATTCTAGCTACTGTAAAATTAGAATCTGAAACAAACATGTCTCCATAATACCCAGATTGTCCAGAATTGATTCTAAAAAATACACACAGAGAGCCACAATCTGAGAATTGAGGAAACAGGTGATTCCCGAGCTTTTTCTGGGCCGAAGCGTTTTCTTCACGTCCGCCCTCGCTCGATCCTTGTGACCCTCACGTTCCGTCCCCGCTCGAGAGGCCGCCACCGCTGGCTCGCGCCCGCACGCAGCCCTGCTCAGCCGGCCGGCGCCTCGAGCCCGGCCGCCGCCCGCTCCTCCCGGCCGCTGACCCGCGTGTCCCGACCGCCGACCTGCGCCCCACTACTAGGAAAAAGCTATTCAGTGGCGCACCACTATTCCCCATCAGTGGCGCACTGCTGGTGCGCCACTACTATCACGCCACTGCTAAGTTTTAGTAGTGGCGCACTAGTGGTGCGCCACAACTACCCTAAGTAACAGTGGCGCACTACGTGGTGCGCCATTGACAAGTCCAGTGATGCGCCACTATTACCCCAAAGGGGTGCGCCACTGTTGTTCTGCAGTAGTGCGCCACAACTCTATGGTGTCGGTGCGCTACTGCTACCTCCTGGGGTGCGCCACTGTTATGGCGTTCTGGTGCGCCATTGCTGCCTGTACGAGTGCGCCACTGCAGTCTCTCAGACGTGCGCCATTGCTGGCAGCAGCGGTGCGCCACTGCTACTTTCGAGAGGGGATCAGAGAGTAGTGCGCCACAAGGTCCAAACTAGTGCGCCACTGCTACTTACTGGTCGTGCGCCACTGATGGTCCTCTAGTGCGCCACTGCTAGTATTTCGTTTTTATTTTTTGTATTCCTGGCAGGTATTTGTACAGGTTGTATATCACACTATAACAACACAAATACAATATATATAACACATATAAGCAGCTAGCACAGTATACCAATACATAGTCCTTCACATTAGCCTCCATGATTCACAAGATTTCAAATATTAGATAAGTGTTACGGTGTTACAAGTCACAAATGAGCTAGTGGTTACACAAGGTCGATCATCTAAACTAGCATCACATAGAAGAGAGCTAGAGTCACTACTAGCACCGTCCCGATGAAAGTGGTCTTCATCCGGTTCCTCCTCCGCTCCGTCCTCTCTCCCGCCAGATAGCGTGCGTATCTGTCTTCGGCCTCCGCTCTAGTGGTGTACCCTTTGTAGCTGTTACCGCTAAAACGGTGAACCTGTCTCCGACACTCCTCCCAGTCGTTGTAGACTCCGGGAACCTTGCCCTTGTACACGACATACCACGTCATATCTGCACATATATGAACAAGCCAAAGAAACATTAGTGCACGCTCATAGATGTTTGCAACGAATAAGAGCAAACTCAAAAACGATCCAAGTAGTATGAACTAAAAGGCATGCCTCATACATTGTTGGTCGGAACAAATATTAACATTCCGCGAAGGGGTAAGTGAAACCAAGTAGGATGCACAAGAGATTGATACTTGTGTCATCGCACCAGGTTCACTTGCCCCTTCCCAGAGAGTTGACCAACCATTATAATCATCGGCCAATGCAATTAAGAAGTACCAATTCAAATAAGAGACAAGTAGCTAGTATGAACTAAATGGAATGCCTCATATTTTGCTGGTCGGAACAAATATTAACATTCCGTGATGGCGTAAGTGAGGCCAGGTAGGATGGACAAGAGATTGTTATTTGTGCCATCACACCAGGCTCGCTTACGTCACCACGGAGTGTACAGTTGACCGAACATTCTAATCATCGGCATTTTGAGATACCAAAGCAAATGGAAGAATGACAAGGGCCTCATACTTTGTCGGTCGAAACAAATATGAACATCCCGGGATGGCGTTAGTGAGGCCAGGTAGGATGCACAAGAGATTGATATTTGTGCCATCACACCAGGCTCACTAGCGACACCCCGGAGTGTACAGTTGACCGAACATTCTAATCATCGGCATTTTAAAATACGAAAGCAAATGGAAGAATGACAAGGGCCTCATACTTTGTCGGTCGAAACAAATATGAACATCCCGGGATGGCGTTAGCGAGGCCAGGTAGGATGCACAAGAGATTGATATTTGTGCCATCACACCAGGCTCACTAGCGACACCCCGGAGTGTACAAGTGACCAACCATTCTAATCATCGGCCAATGCAATTAAGAAGTGCCAACTCAAATAAGAAGATAAGTAGCTAGTATGAACTAAATGGAATGCCTCATACTTTGTCGGTCAAAAAAAATATTAACATTTAGGGATGGTGTGAGCGAGACCAGGTAGGATGCACAAGACATGGATATTTGTGCCATCACACCAGGCTCGCTCACGCCATCCCCAAGTGTACGGATGACCAACCATTCTAATCATCGGCATATGCAAACAAAATTAACGACCAAATCAAGTGCGGAAAACGACAGAGCCATATATATAAGTTCACAAACATAGCCGAACTAGTAATTAATAGCAAGTAAAGTGCTGGATAAAGTTTATTACAACACAATCACGTCTTTAGTTCACACAACTACATAACTAGGCTCGCACATCAAGACTTTCCACTCGGAGCGTGGATAAAACCGCCGCCTTTCTTCAAGCACATCCATGAGCGGTAGTCGTCACCCTGCATTTGGAGCATCGTGTCTATGTCACTGTTTGACGGCTGATGGCCGGCGTAGAACTCCCCCGCGCTTCTAATGACATCTTGATGGATGATTTCACAAAACTCTACTTGGATGCGGAAGAAGTCTTGCTTGATGCCGTCGTCAGGGACCCGCGCCAATTTGTTGGCCCAGTCTCTGAGATGCTCAGGTAGCGTAAGCTGCTGCTGGTCCCGTATGAACTTATCCATGTGATAGAGGGCGTAGTAGGCATCCTTGTTACTAGAAGGCGGCTTCTTGACGCAGGGAAACTTTGTTTGGTGCTTGAACACATGCTTCCCGTACCTAATATTTGGCCTCTGCATGTTGCCTTTCGCTTTGACGTAGCCATTGAGAGCATCATCAAGTACGGCCTTGACATTCGTGTAGTCCGTGGTTGACTTACCGTCCGCATCGAGGTATGTGGCCACGGAATGTTTCGGGGTTATGGAGATGAGTGTGCAGGTTTTGTCTCTGCGTAGAAGACATAATGTTTAAGAACATGACGATTGAAATCTAAAAAAATCACGAGTTAAGACCGGTACGGTGAGGGGGTGACTTACTCGGGAAATACAGGCAGGAGGATGTTACACTTCTTCTGGTTCGCTAGAAAGAAGTCTTTGAGGTATCCACTCGCGACTGCCCGGTCTCCGGCGGTGGCCAAGTGGACGGCACGCATGTAGAAGGGGTCGGCTATCGCGATGTCCGGGATGTTGTGTCTAATGATCCGCATCGCCTTGCTGAGCGAGTATAGGCGAATGAAGGTGTAGTGCAGCGGATAACTGTTCAGCATGGCGAAGATGTCATCATACCGCAGGAAGATCTTCTCCGCGAAGCCACTATCGACAAAGCCATGTCCCGAGGGCACCTTGGCAATATACACCGGGTATCCATGATCTCTCTCCCTGATACGCCGCTCCTCCATAAACTGAATACCGTCAACCAGAGATCGCATAGGACCGGGTGCAGCATCGTACAATCTTTTAATTAGCATCCGCTCACCCGACACATGCACCCTCGCCTCGATATTCTTGGGCACTGGTGGCCCGTCCTGAGCACGGATAGGTGCCGGCTGGCTGGCAGACTTGTCGTCCTTCTTCTTTCTTTTCCGTCCCTTCGGCTTCGTATTTACTGGGACTGCATTCTCCTCTTCGCAAGCCTTCTTCAGTGTGTTAGGACTGATAACACTTCTCACCTCGGCTATCGGCTGAGTCTCGGTGAAGTCGGCAGCTGGAGGCGTCTCCTGAGAACTGAATAGGCGCCGCTTGTTGCAATAGGTTTTCCCCTCGGCGGCAGCTTGAGAGGGTTGGCTACTGAGATCGTAGTCCACCCCAAAATCGAAGTTGCAGTCAAGGTTGGCAAACGTACTGTCCTCGTCCGGACCATCGTTCGGATCCTGTGCCATCTGCATGTCCTCATCAGCTGATGGCGGCACCGTTGGGGTGGTCTTGCCATGGCTTGTGATAAGGGGTTGCCCGATCTTCTCAGTAAGCGACGGGTGGTGATGAACACGTGATGGTAGCAGCGGATGAAATCGATGATGATGAGGAGGATAACTTGTATGATGCCGACGAAGTCTCTCGATTGATTCCTGATGCCAATGCAACAGCTCTCAACCCTGCAAGATATTCGCAACTCCACACACTTGCGCACGTAGCCGCCGACCACGAAGCGGTAAATTGCAATCTTCTAATCCCCAATGGAACAGCAGATCACACACAAACTTTCAGTAGCATAAAACTCCAGATCGATACGAATTGGAGAGTGGTATTCAATAGTTTTGCATAGCAAACAACTAAGAACTAGGGTTTATCTTAAACATGGTCTAAAACAGCTAGGGGGTCGTCCAAGGCACTTATATAGGCGTCCGGGACGAGTTCTGGTCGAAAAGATACAAGAATAACCGACCCAGAATAGATCTGGTCGAGACAGACTCGGACTGGTCCGGTCTGGATCCGGTCAACCGGGCTGGTGACCGGGCGATCTGGTCTGTGGTCCGGTCGACCGGGTGCTGTAACCGGGCGGCCGGTCTGTGGTCCGGTCAACCGGGCTGGTGACCGGGTAGTCCGGTCTGTGGTCCGGTCAACCGGGTCGGAAACCGGGAAACTGCGAAGTTTCCGGTTTCTGTCCGGTACGATACGCTCCGTCCGGTCGGTGGCCGGTTGGCGGCCGGTCGACCGGGCCAGGGACCGGGCTGGCCGGTCTGGGGGCCGGTCTGACCGGGTTCTGGACCGGCCTGGACTTCTTCTTCTCCTCTCGCGCATGCCTCCCGCTCCTCCCTCGCGCGTCCATGAGATATCTTCATGTCCAGCTCCATGTCCAGCTTCACGGCCATCTTGTCGTCCGTCTTCATGTCCAGCTGCTCCTCTCCTCGTGCGATGCTCGTCTCCTCTTGATACCTGATGATACATAAGTAATAGGACTTAGGCAGTATAAAGTTCTCATCAATCAAAGTATCGTTTAGAAACAAGTTCACCTGTTGTTTAAGTAGCTTCGCACGAGCTCTTGTAATTGGTCCAATCCGAACTTCATTGGACTTGAGCTTCACAGCAGGTTCATCTTCAATTGGTGATGACGGAGGTAGTAGCGAGGTAGGGATGTCCTCATCATCTCCCCCCCCCTTCAAAAGGCGTCGACCCCGACGCTCCAAGGTCTTCTCCGTCATATGGTGTCAAATCAGCAACATTGAAAGAATTACTGACACCAAACTCATCCTCTGGAAGATCTATTGAGTATGCATTATCATTGATCTTGGCAAGCACTTTGTAAGGACCAGCACCACGAGGCTTCAACTTAGACTTCCTCAACTGTGGGAACCTATCCTTGCGAAAATGTACCCAGACCAAATCACCAGGCTTGAACAACATCTCTTTGCGCTTCATGTTTTTCCTTGCAGCATTGCTCTTGCCTTTCTTCTCGATCAACTCTTTAGTCTTCACATGGATTTTCTTCACAAAATCTGCCCTCTTGGATGCCTCCATATTAACTCTCTCATGTATGGGCAAAGGCAACAAGTCAAGTGGAGTAATGGGTTTGAAACCATACACCACCTCAAAAGGACACAGCTCCGTGGTAGAATGTACCGCCCTGTTGTAAGCAAACTCCACATGCGGTAAACACTCTTCCCACTCCTTCAGGTTCTTCTTGATCATGGATCTCAACAGTTGTGACAATGTTCTATTCACCACTTCAGTTTGACCATCAGTTTGGGGATGACAAGTAGTGCTGAAAAGCAGCTTTGTCCCCAGCTTCCTCCAAAGCGTCTTCCAGAAGTAGCTCATAAACTTCACGTCACGATCAGAAACAATAGTCTTCGGGACTCCATGTAGACGTACAATCTCCCTGAAAAACAGGTTAGCAATATGCGACGCATCGTCGCTCTTGTGGCAGGCAATAAAATGTGACATCTTAGAAAATCTATCCACTACCACAAATATAGAATCATGGCCTCGTTTAGTACGCGGCAAACCCAACACAAAATCCATACTAATGTCTTCCCATGGTGTAGTAGGTGCCGGTAAAGGAGTATACAAACCGTGAGGCTTCAGCTTGGACTTGGACTTGTTGCAAGTAATGCATCTTTTCACATATCGATCCACGTCCCGCCTCATCTTTGGCCAATAAAAGTGGTCAGCTAGCATGAGTAGCGTCTTCTCACGCCCAAAGTGACCCATCAAACCTCCAGCATGTGATTCCTGCAATAAGAGCAAACGCACAGACGATTCTGGAACACATAGTTTGTTAGCTCTAAATAAGAACCCATCATGTATGTGATATTTTTCCCATGCTTTACCAAGAGCACATAAGCGATATGGTTCAGCAAAATCATGATCAGTGGCATACAAATCACATAGTATCTCTAATCCAGGAATTTTAACATCAAGTTGAGTTAATAGCATATTCTTCCTAGATAGAGCATCAGCAACAATATTATCTTTTCCCTTCTTATGCTTAATAATGTATGGAAAAGACTCAATGAACTCAACCCACTTAGCTAGACGCTTATGCAAAGTAGATTGGGCTTTCAGATATTTCAAAGCTTCATGATCAGAATGTATGATAAATTCTTTTGGCCACAAATAATGTTGCCAAACCTCAAGAACTCTAATTAAAGCATACAATTCTTTATCATAGATTGGATAGTTCAACTTAGCACCAGAAAGTTTCTCAGAAAAATATGCAATGGGGCGACCCTCTTGCATCAACACACCACCAATTCCAATACCACTAGCATCACATTCAATCTCAAATTGCTTATTGAAATCAGGAAGTGCAAGCAATGGTGCAGAAGTTAACAATCGTTTCAGTTCATCAAATGCATGATCTTGGGCTGCGCCCCACTCAAAGACAACACCCTTTTTAGTTAAATCATTCAAAGGTGCAGCAATAGTACTAAAGTTGGGCACAAATCTGCGATAAAACCCAGCTAGACCATGAAAACTTCTAATTTGACTCACATTCATGGGAGTAGGCCAATTTTGAATAGCTTCAATTTTAGACTCATCTACTTCTACTCCATGCTGAGAGACAACATAACCCAGAAAGATGACCTTATCTTTGCAAAATGTGCACTTCTCAAGATTACCATAGAGTTTATTATCACGCAACACTTGCAAAACATGTCGAATATGTATAGTATGATCAGATTCATTGCGGCTGTAGATTAATATGTCATCAAAATACACAACCACAAATTTGCCAATAAATTCACGCAAAACATGGTTCATCAGTCTCATGAAAGTACTAGGTGCATTAGTTAACCCAAAAGGCATTACTAACCACTCATATAAACCAAATTTTGTTTTAAAGGCTGTTTTCCACTCATCCCCTTCTTTCATCCTAATTTGATGATAACCACTACGCAAATCAATTTTAGAGAACACAGCAGCACCACTCAATTCATCTAGCATATCCTCTAAACGGGGAATAGGATGACGATATCGAATAGTAATGTTGTTTATAGCTCTACAATCTACGCACATACGCCAAGTACCATCTTTCTTAGGAACTAGAATAACAGGAACAGCACAAGGACTAAGGCTTATGCGGATATAACCTTTGTCGAGTAGCGCTTGTACTTGCTTCTGTATCTCCTTCGTCTCTTCGGGATTAGTGCGGTATGGCGCCCTATTGGGCAGCGAAGCTCCGGGAATCAAGTCAATTTGATGCTCAATACCTCGCAATGGTGGTAGTCCCGCGGGTACCTCCTCCGGAAACACGTCGCCAAATTCCTGCAAAACATTAGAAACACCAAGAGGAAGAGGGGTCATGTCGTTAGAAACCAAAACCGTACCCCTGTACAAAAGCACAAGAGGCATGGCCGTAGGATCCTCACTAAATTCTCTCATGTCTTCTTTGGTGGCTAATGAAACTAAGGAATGCACTCGCTCACTTTTCGTTATATCACTCACGGTATTACAATTCTCTCGCCTATCTATGGATGCATCCTCCAAGTTTACTTCAATCTTCTGACGAGACTCATTGACAATCTGCTGTGGTGACATAGGCTGTAAGTTAATTTTCTTGCCCTTGAACTCCAAGTGATATGTATTGGCGCGGCCATTATGTTGCACAGAACGGTCATAGAGCCATGGCCGGCCCAACAGTAGATGGCAAACCGTCATAGGAACCACATCAAAGTCAATGGAATCCTTATACGGTCCAATCTCAAAATCAACACGCACCATGTGGCTCACCTTCATCTCACCATTATTGCTCAACCACTGAATATAATATGGATGCGGGTGCGGTAGATACTTCAGTTTCAGCTTGGCACATAACTCTTTGCTTGCTAAATTGCGACAACTCCCGCCATCAATAATGACCTTGCAAGCTTTATCAGGACCAACAAGTGCCTTCGTTTGGAACAAATTGCAGCGCTGCGTAGATGCACTAGGCTGCACATTGAGAACACGCTGTGAAACAACTATAGTTTGAGCCTCTGAAGGATAAGCATCAAAACTATCGCTGTCATAATCATCATCTTCCGGACCATCCGGATCAGCATCGTCTCCAGTTTCATATTCATTGTCCTCATTAATGATCATAACTTTGCGGTTAGGACAATCCTTCTTGAAGTGACCCTTGCCACCACATGTATGACAAACCATATCACGGTTGCGCGCTGTAGACATACTAGAACCAGTTCCACTTGCTGCAGGGACGGGCTTCTTTGTGTGAGACACATTGGAGACCGGCTTGCTAGACGAAGAAGGAACATCTGTAGGACGCGTAGATGGTGCCGTAGAAGGCGGCGGCCTAGGCGTGTAGCGCCCTGCGCCTGTAGCACGGCCCCTCTGTTGCGCTTCTTCAGCCAACTGTGACTCAGCTTCTCTTGCATGATGTAACAACTCATTCATGGTAGCATATTTGTGATGACGCACAATGCCTTTGATATTAAACTTGAGCCCATTGAGAAAACGCTGCATTGTCATCTCCAAAGACTCACGGACACGGGCACGCTGCATAAGCATCTCCATCTCCATGTAATAGGCATCAACTGTCAACACACCTTGCTTCAATTGGGTCAACTTATCAAACACAGAACGCAAGTAATTGGTAGGAACAAAACGAGCTCTCATTGCCGCCTTCATAGTACGCCATGTGACAATAGGCAGCTCACCATCTTCTTCACGATTCTGAACAAGAGCATCCCACCAACGCAATGCGTAGCCATCAAATTCAGAAGAAGCAAGTTTGATCTTCTTATCTTCAGTATAATCAGGATGTAAACGCCATAATCTCTCAATCTTCAGCTCCCAAGTAAGATATTCTTCAACATCAGTACCTCCTTCAAATCTGGGAATTGAGAACTTGGGCTTACCCAAACCATCGTCTTGTTGTAGAGGAACACGGCGAGCTCCAATTTCAACAAAACCGCGATTGACTCCACGTGGAAGACCACGACCAACACCACGTCCCATGCCTTGAGCAGCAGCAGCATCCGCATTGTCACCATTGACACTGCCATCTTCATCAAATGGGTGTTGTGGTTGTTGTTGTACCATAGTACGTATCTGATCAACAGTGTTTGTCAACGCTTGTATAGATGCTTGAAGGGTCGTCACCGATGTTTGAACGGTGTTAATAGCCGCAGTAGTCTCATCGACCTTCAAGTTGACACCCTGAATTTCAGTATCAAATGTCTCCGTAGTAACACGAAGTTCACGTGAGAGGTGATCACGAAGAGCCTCATATTCACGCCAAGTAACTGGTGTATCGTCGGGCTTTTTCTGCATCACATCAAACTCAGAAGAAGACATGATTAGTAGGTTAGTGCACTAAACAAAAATCTTTGGTGGTACTCTCACAACTCACTCAAAACTGATAAGAAAGGTAAATCTTACCGCTCCAAAGTGAATTAATATTGCTTACCAACTTGGATTGACGGACTAGTGCACGGATGTAGCGAAGCGAATATCAAGGGTATAAGAACAATCACACGACTAAGCAGGATATATGTGGGGCTGTAGGTAGGCTACCTATTTGCACCAATAACAAGCTCTAGCGCTGACCGTAGACAACCACAAGATACTCACACAAGGCGATATAATGGGGCAATGCAACTATATGGATGAAAGGTTGCAATGCACTCGAGAGACGCTAGCAAAGCTCAACGAGACAGGCACAAGATTGCTCAACTACAGGTGCAGTAAAGAAAACTTAGGCCTTCACTTGAATTCAACTAGCACACACTTTTCTTTTTGGATTTTTCTTTTTATAACACACGCAGCTATGTAGCTCTTTTTGCTTCTTTTCTATTTTCTCTTTTTTTTTTTTTGACTCAACTCCTTGATAACACGGCCAACAAGATATGCAAAGCACCAAAACCCTAATGAGCAGCCTGTCGAGCGGTAAAACTAGTCTCTTCTGGGGAAGTTCCTAGTCACGTATATCGATAGGCTGTGTCTATGGTTGGGAACAAGCACACTGTACGCTATGTGGACTCGGAGTGACAAAACTGACACAATATGATAAACTAGATGATAGAGTAAACACAAACCCTAACAATTCTACTAGAAGAAAGATAAAAGACACGCAAAAACAACTACGAAAAGCAACTAAAACTCGAAATTAGTGCAATCTAAGGCTATGGCAAACCCTAACCCTAACTTTTTATGGCTTTTTCTGTATAGGAAACACTCACAACTCAACTATGGGGTGGATTGTGGATGGCTTACCGAGGAAAACTGGAAATCTGATACCAAGATGATAAGGGGTTGCCCGATCTTCTCAGTAAGCGACGGGTGGTGATGAACACGTGATGGTAGCAGCGGATGAAATCGATGATGATGAGGAGGATAACTTGTATGATGCCGACGAAGTCTCTCGATTGATTCCTGATGCCAATGCAACAGCTCTCAACCCTGCAAGATATTCGCAACTCCACACACTTGCGCACGTAGCCGCCGACCACGAAGCGGTAAATTGCAATCTTCTAATCCCCAATGGAACAGCAGATCACACACAAACTTTCAGTAGCATAAAACTCCAGATCGATACGAATTGGAGAGTGGTATTCAATAGTTTTGCATAGCAAACAACTAAGAACTAGGGTTTATCTTAAACGTGGTCTAAAACAGCTAGGGGGTCGTCCAAGGCACTTATATAGGCGTCCGGGACGAGTTCTGGTCGAAAAGATACAAGAATAACCGACCCAGAATAGATCTGGTCGAGACAGACTCGGACTGGTCCGGTCTGGATCCGGTCAACCGGGCTGGTGACCGGGCGATCTGGTCTGTGGTCCGGTCGACCGGGTGCTGTAACCGGGCGGCCGGTCTGTGGTCCGGTCAACCGGGCTGGTGACCGGGTAGTCCGGTCTGTGGTCCGGTCAACCGGGTCGGAAACCGGGAAACTGCGAAGTTTCCGGTTTCTGTCCGGTACGATACGCTCCGTCCGGTCGGTGGCCGGTTGGCGGCCGGTCGACCGGGCCAGGGACCGGGCTGGCCGGTCTGGGGGCCGGTCTGACCGGGTTCTGGACCGGCCTGGACTTCTTCTTCTCCTCTCGCGCATGCCTCCCGCTCCTCCCTCGCGCGTCCATGAGATATCTTCATGTCCAGCTCCATGTCCAGCTTCACGGCCATCTTGTCGTCCGTCTTCATGTCCAGCTGCTCCTCTCCTCGTGCGATGCTCGTCTCCTCTTGATACCTGATGATACATAAGTAATAGGACTTAGGCAGTATAAAGTTCTCATCAATCAAAGTATCGTTTAGAAACAAGTTCACCTGTTGTTTAAGTAGCTTCGCACGAGCTCTTGTAATTGGTCCAATCCGAACTTCATTGGACTTGAGCTTCACAGCAGGTTCATCTTCAATTGGTGATGACGGAGGTAGTAGCGAGGTAGGGATGTCCTCATCAGCTTGGCGCCGGCAGGGCTGGGGGTGTTGTCTGTGGGGTGGTGCCCCTCGCCCCCAAACGAATCTGGCTCTTTGGCCAAACCATGGACCAATTGAAGCAATGCTGGAGGGTAAGGACCTCATCTTCGTCGGCACCATGGGGTTGAAAGGGAGGTAGCACGTCGTCGTAGCCGCTAAGCACCCGAACCAGTTGAATCCTATACACGTCGGGTTGCATGGGTCTACCGTGGAACTGGCGGTTGCTCGGTTGAACGATTTTGGCCTTGGCAACATCGATCAACTCGCCGTTCACAAAGTGCAGGAGAGTGCATGGGACGTCGACGGCGGAGCTCTGCGGAAAACATGTAGGGCGTTAGGGATGGCTAGCTAGTCAAAGGCAAGGATATGGAAGTCATTGGCCGAGGGTTGGTTACCGTGATGGCGTCCAGCTCGGCTAAGGTCGAGGCACCGCCGGCGGCGGGCGTGCAACTGATGGAGTGGCCGCTTGTTGGCGCGGTGCCGGGCGGCGTATTATCCGCAGCGACGGGTGCATTGAGCTGAAGTAATGGCGCCGCGGGAGACACCAACGTTGGCGCCGCGGGAGACACCAAGGTTGGCGCCGCCGGAGCCACCAAGGTTGGCGCCGCCGGAGCCACCAATGTTGGCGCCGCCGGAGACACCATTGTTGCCGCCTGCGGACTCACCGATGGCTCCACGTTGTGGGAGTTGCTGCCCGTGAAACTGGGAACCGGGGGAGGCCCCTTTTTTCCTCCCCTATACCACTCGTCAAGACCGGCAACCAAGGTAGGGATGATGGAGCTAAGCGTCGTGCCCACTTGGTCCTCCACTTGCTGTCGTTGCGTCCTCTGTTGGGTCTCCACGATTTGTTGCACTTGTTGCCGCACTTGCTCCTCGACCAATGTCGGGATCTGCGCAACTTGTGCCTTGAGCTGTGCGACCTCCTTCTCATCGATGGGGGCCTTTCTCTCCTTTTTCCCCGACTTATAGTAGTCTGACCATTTCATAGAGCATCCTTCGCCGGCCACACGACCAGCCGACGTCGGCTTACTCAATGGATCCCTCTTCTTGTGGGCATTCAACGCCCTATTTAAAGGGTTGTCCCAAGGGGCACACTGCGAGGAGCTCGTGGACCCCGCGCCGCTACTAGCTTCCTTTTCACTTTCCGCAGCGATCTCCTTAGCCTACGGGAGGAACATGCATGAACCATTTAGAAATTTGGATTCATCAATAAGAATGCAACCATAAAGGAGCTAATTAAGCGGGTGCATTCCTTACCAGAAGAGCCTCAAACTGCTTCACATCCGGAGTGGTGGTGAGCTCCTTTGTTTTCGGGTCAATACGGTACCGGGCCAGGAGAAAGTTCCTGGTTTGCTTGTTTTTGTATTGCGGGAAGAGGGGCTCGAGGCCGTTCTTCACACGCTCCTCATCCGCGGCATCCCATTTCGGTTGCGCCGCCCTAAAACCGCCAGGACCAAGTTTGTGGGTGCCTAAGTTCAGTTTTCGCATGTCCTTCCCCCACTGACTAGAATCCGACGTTGACTCGCTCTCGCACTTGATCTTGAAATCAGCGTAGTCTTGCTCGGTGATCGAGGGATTTGACTCCTTGATCTTGTCGTAACTCGCACCACTATTAATCATTTTCTTCACTCGGTTCCTCCAACTAGCGAGGGCGGTGCTCATCTTCGTGAGGGCGGCATTGTGCACTTTGTTCCGCATGAGACGCTTTTCTGAGCAGTCCACCGGGAACTCGTATCGTTCGTGCAGCTTCTTGAAGAGGAGGGTGCGCAAATTCGCTCGGTCAGGATGCCTGAGGTTCTCGGTGTTGATCGAGACCGTGCTCCGGAGGATGCACCCGAGTTGGGCAGAGTACCCTTTGACTAAATCAGGGGGCGCCGTTGGATGCCCACTGGCGTTCACTTCGGTGAATGCCTGCTTCACGGTGCTGAGCACATTCGGGCGACGCTCCCTCCGTAGCTTCTTCGGTGCGCCGGTGTCATCCTCGGCGGCACCATCCGTGGTGTCATCCTCGGCGGCACCATCAGTGGTGTCATCCTCGGCGGCATCGTCCGCTCGGTACTCTGGATCGGTGCCATCATCCTCGCCGTCGTCGCGGCGAGGTTGTGACTCCATCACCTCCATTTCATCGGTTAGCATCCAGAACGGCTTGCTGCCGCTGCCGCCGGCCTCTTCGTTGTTGGCCATGTTCGAACTAAGTAGGAAAAAATGCATAAAATTAGCGCAAGATTTCACGGAAAAATTGGGCATGACCTATGCTAATTTATGGACATATGAGTGCCCCATTTTCGCCGAAACGGAAATGAATCAACATTTCGGCGATAATGGGCAACTCTGTCGATCCCTGCACAAGAATATGACACAAAAATACACCATAGGTGCATGACAGGGGAATCACATCACAGCAGCAGCTAGCAGCACCAGCAACAGCCAGCAGCAGCATCAACATCAGCCAGCAGTAGCAACATCAGCCAGCAGCATCAGCCAACATGCTAGCACAACAACATACCAGCAGCTAGCAGCACCAAGCTGGCACAGCAACAAGCATGCAATAGCTAGCAACACCAAGCTAGCACAACAGCACTTACCACCAGCAGCAATAACAAACGACGACGCTCCGGGAAGAAGACGATGACGCTCAAGCAGGTCCGGCTCCAAGTCGATGAAGGATGCTGACGAGGTTGCAGCCACTGGAGCACCTAAAAAAGAAGCTATGCAGGTTACTACAAGGTATATTTAAATGTCAACACAAAGTCAGGCTAGTCATATGACACAATTGTTAAAAAATCAAATTGTTGTCATATGAAAATACCATCATGCCTATCTTTTTGAGGAACAGAAACATCCATGTATGTTTAACTTAAATATCAATTGGTTTTACTGAAGAGAGGTTCATATCAATCTACATAGTTCTATTGCATATCTCGAATGTCTGATATCCAGGTGAGAAATTGGACGTCGGGTTAGGACAACAGAATATGTAAGAAGTCAAAACAACTTAAATATTATTATTACCTAGAATAATTCCTTGAGCACCTCTGTAGTAAGAACTAGTGATTGTCCTAAACCTCTCCTGACCAGCTGCAAAACAACAGAAAATGACTTTCAGAAGATTTAAACTATGATAGACACCATGACATGATTCACCTTGTTTACAGATACCAAATATACTTTCTAGTAGTACTGCAGTCATGAATATGGGTAAAATGGTGTAGCACTGGATAATATTAGGACAGAGTACTGGAGTCCCAAACAGATTATGTGCAAGGAAAACTAGTTGTCTTACAAATGCTGACAGTAATGCTGACAGAGCTAGAAAGAAAATTCTAGGCATATTCCATGTTTAATGTTGTTTTTGGCTTATCTAATTGGTGCTTGCAGTAGTAGCTCATAGTAGTTCTGTAGCTCCTAGTAATTTGGCATGTTAAACATTGTTGCATGTCTATGATCAGATTTCACCACTTGTTCTTGCATCAGATAAGTGCTGCAAACATCAGGCATGGCCATTTACTTGAAGTTGGTACTAGTGCAGCAAAATCATCATGTCAAATTATAATACAGAATAGGGGATAAAATCATCTGAGCTAACTTAAGCACAATCTAACACACGAATCATAAACTAACGAAGTTTCTTCTCAAAGATCTACCACAACATATGTATGGTTTTCTCAAGAAAGCATAAGTTCAAGACAAAACTTAAATCTAAGCAGACCTGCACAACATATCTTCCAAAATAAGCTGTGAACTAAAAGTGTACCTTTTGGTCTAAAAGATGGCTAATGAATCGTAGTGAAAACCAGATGGATTCCTCAGATGACTAACATAATTCAACAGTACAGTTTCCTTGATTTTACTTAATTGCACTCTCAAGTCAATCGCAATCACTAAGTGTTGTCTAACAACTGTATATTTTATTGGGCTTCTAGTCCTAGGACCAAAATAAACTGAAAACACAACTTCCATTCAGAGCTTCATACAGATCGGAAGCTTAATGATTTCCATGATATCATGAATAAAGTGAATCATAACTCGAATTCATATTCTATTTAACATTATTTCTCCGCGAGAAGATTATTATCAGCAACCAGGAGAAGATGCAGCTCCTCGGACATGTAATTTACTAGGGGCGACTTAATGACATCAAAGATCAACGTAAGACCCAAAATGAGCTTTGGAGCAATTAAAAAACAACCCAAGGTGAATGCGTAAGAAAAGCAAGCAAGATACTCTTTGGCAAAAATGTTGTAGTGTGTGAACTGGCAAATTCCAATTTAATGTTCAAACGGACAAAAGTAAAGGATTCTTTGCATCAATTCCCCCTTGCTTTAGCATGTACTCTACTGGGTCAACAATTTCAGAAGGCTATCCAGAATGCTAGCATAAATTTTGTAAAATAATGCTCAAGCATCTCTCCCCCAAAATCAATTTTAGAAGCCGAACCGTTGCAATTAGAGCGTCACAACGACCAATTCGCACCAAAATGGGAGGGGATTAGCTGAGGGATGGAGGAGGGACCTTAATGTTGCTCTGGCCGTCGATGTGGTGCAGGAAGTGGAGCTCCTTGTCGTCGACGGCGTCCGTGCCGCAGATCGTCCGACGCTATCGCCCAGATCTGCAAGGCGGGTCGATGAAATCGGAGGTGTAAAGCGCACGGACTTAAGCAGATGAGGAGCACAGGCTCAAAAATCTTCCAGGCAAACCGAGAAAGGCGCGGCAGACGGCACGGACTTAAGCAGATGGGGAAGGGGGAGAAGGGATGGCGGACCTTGATGTCGTGGTCTCCGCCGCCGGTGGCGAGGAGAGGAGGGCGTCGTTGGGGTGGCGAGGAGAGGAGGGCGTAGCGGGGGGTCTGGTCGCTCGTGTCGCCGGGGAGGTGTCGCCGGGGAGGTGTCGTCGGAGAGGATCGCGAGGGACGGCGGCGTCGCGAGGCAGAACGAGCACAGGTGGGATCTGGTCGGGACGGGGGAAGAAAGGGGAAATTTCCACTAAGTCCCCTGACCCTCCTAAGCAATGGCGCACTGCTCGTGGTGCGCCACAGTGACTCTTAGCAATGGCGCACCACTAGGGGTGCGCCACTATGACTTTAGGATAGGGTCAAAAATAAAAAGGACGGTACCTTGACAAGATCCGCACCGTACCGCAATGGCTAGCTATCTGTCCCCTGTTTGGTTTACCCTGGCCGGCCAGGTTCGAACCCTGGCGGCCCCAATTTTTTAACTTTTTTTTAAAATGATTTAACCCAGCAGTAATAAATACCATAATACACCAAAATAAAAGGCATAAATAATTATAATTATGTAGAATATTTAAAATACTATAGAATCTAGAAAATATCCAAAAATATAAATTATATGTCTATTTTGATCGGTACAATGTGTAGATTAACAATATGACATCCATTATTCATACAAGAAAATGATACATAATTATCTTTTCACAATCTTCTTGCCCTTCTTTCTCGCGGTTGAATAATTTAGCCCCGGAACTCCTAGACTTCTTCTCTTGAATGGACGGCCTTTAGGTAGGGTGGTCCTGCTTCTTCTTGTTGTGTATGGTTCTTCATCATCGTCGTCGTCATCTTCCATCTTCGGATCGCCGTACTGGTCAAAGTCTAGCTCGTTGGCTGCTCCATCCATTCCGATGATGCTCCTTTTGCCTCTCCTCACGACAACACGGCTGGGCTTTTGCGGGTCGGTAATGAAGAAGCATTGGTCCACTTGGGAAGCTAGTACCCATGGCTCATATTTCGCGGTGACCTTTGCGCCCGCTGTCTTGGATTTGGCTTCGGGTATAACCATGGTGGTGAAATGCCGGTCTTCTTTTATGACGTTCTTGGCCCACCTGACACGGAACATCGGCACATTCTCTCCGGCGTAGCTCAGCTCCCAGATCTCCTCGATCTTTCCGTAGTATCTCTGCTTGACGTCACCGGTGTAGGACTCCATCGTTACCCCGGAGTTCTGATAATCGCTCTTCATGTCCTTTTCCTCGGTGTAGAATGTGTAGCCGTTGATATCGTACGCCTGAAATGTCATCAGGTTGTGTTCGGCGCCCTGTGACAAGGCGAAGATGAGTTTTTCTTCCGCAGAAGAATCCTCGTCTATAGGGTACGTCAGCATCTTGTCCTTGAACCACCGCGTGAAGGTTGAGTTGTGCTCTTTGATTATATCTCCGTCCGTCCTCTGTTGGCCCTGATCACTGTACGTCTTTGCGATGAAGGTTTTGTGCTCTACCACCCAAGGATCGACCACGTCTATGTGTTGTAGCGCGACTAGGTTTGCTCTTTCAAAGTCGGCGATTCGACCCTTGAAGTCGACATGCATTTCGCGGCTACCGTCGCGGTGACCCCATCCAGCGAGCTTCCCGAGATGCCTGTTTACGGGCAGGCCAACGGGGTTCTCGATTTCTAGATAACTCGTGCAGAAGGAGATGCACTCTTCGGTCAGAAAGCCCTTGGCTATGCTTCCGTCTGGACGTGCCCTGTTGCGAACGTACCCTTTGATGACACCATTCATCCTTTCGAACGGCATCATGCTGTGCAGGAACGTCGGCCCCAGTTGGATGATATCCTCCACGATATGTACCAGCAGATGCACCATAACGTCGAAGAAAGCGGGCGGGAAGTACATCTCAAGCTCGCACAGTATCACCACGATCTCTTCCTGTAGCCTTCTAAGTTGCCTCACGCCAACAGACTTCCGAGAGATGACGTCGAAAAAGTTGCATAGGCCAAAAAGCGTTTCACGGACGTGCGCGTCCATGATCCCACGGATTGCAACCGGAAGTATCTGCGTCATCAGCACGTGACAGTCGTGAGACTTCATCCCGCTGAACCTCTGCTTCGCTTTGTCTAGGTACCTGCTTATCTTCCCCGCGTACCCGTAGGGAAGTTTTACTCCTAGGAGACAGTCGAAAAACTGCTCGATCTCCTTCTGACTTAGAGTGAAGCACGCGGGGGGCAGTAATATTCAATCTTTTTGGCATTTTTGCCCTTGCGACGACTTTGCGTGTCCTCCGCCTCATCATCGTCATCGTCATCATCATCATCATCATTAGGGCGTCCCGCGTGAAGCTCCTCCCTGATCCCAATTGATTGCAAGTCGTACCTTGCTTTCGGCCCATCTTTGGTCTTCTCTGGCATGTTGAGGAGGGTACCAAGCAGACTCTCGCACACGTTCTTCGTGATGTGCATGACATCAAGGCTGTGAGGCACACGGAGGATCTTCCAGTACGGCAAGTCCCAGAAAACAGACCTCGTCTTCCATACCTTAAGCAGCGGCTCCGGCGCCTTTCGCTTCTTTCCCGGCGGTGGGCACTCTTTCCAATTTTTCAATAGCTCGTCTATTTGCTCGCCGCTTCTCGTACGTGGCCGTCTTCGGGGTTCGTCTTCACCATCGAACAGATCCTTGCGTTTCCTCCATGGGTCTTCGTCGCGAAGCCACCTTCGATGTCCCATGAACACCGTTTTCGAGGACCCGGGATCTCTATCTAGCTGGCGGTACGTTGTGTCGTCCATGCACCTGACGCATGCATTGAATCCGTGGACCACCTGCCCCGCGACATATCCGTAACCGAGAAAGTCGTGCACCGTCGTGAGCAGTGCGGCTCTCATAGGGAAATATTCTTCCGCGGCGGCGTCCCACGTATTGGCAGGCGTGTCCCA
Source organism: Lolium multiflorum (assembly GCA_030979885.1). Taxonomy (NCBI): domain Eukaryota; kingdom Viridiplantae; phylum Streptophyta; class Magnoliopsida; order Poales; family Poaceae; genus Lolium; species Lolium multiflorum. The sequence goes on along the minus strand of CM061749.1, from coordinate 171,960,406 downwards.
TAGCGTGGCTAGCTCCTCTTTCAGAAGCCCCATATACAGATTGATGTCGTTCCCTGGTTGTTTCGGCCCTTCAATTAGCATACTCATTTGAATGTACTTCCTCTTCATGCACAACCAGGGGGGAGGTTGTACATCCACACAAACACGGGCCAGGTGCTATGCGTGCTGCTCTGGCTGCCAAACGGATTGACTCCATCGGTGCTCGCGCCCAGCCTTATGTTCCTAGGATCGTCCCCAAATTCTGGGTACTCGAGGTTCAACGCATTCCACTGGCTAGCATCCGAAGGGTGTCTCAACATCCTGTCCTTTTTCTTTTTCTTCGGATCATCTGCGTCATCTTCTCCCTTCCTCATCTCCGCGTGCCAGCGCATTAGCTTTGCTTGCTTAGGATCCGCGAAATACCGCTGCAGACGAGGAGTGATCGGAAAGTACCACACCACCTTCCGAGGAGCTTTCTTCCCCTTCTTGTACCGACTGACGCCGCACACCGGACATATGGTACACTCCGCGTGCTCGTTCCGATAAATGATGCAATCGTTCAAGCACACATGATATTTCACATGCGGTAAATCCAGAGGACACACGATTTTCTTGGCCTCCTCGATACTAGTCGGACACGTGTTACCTTTGGGAAGACGTTCGTGCCAGAATGACATGTTGTCGTTGAAGGATGTGTCGGTCATTTTGTGCTTTACCTTCATCTCCAGTGCCATGAGCGTTACTTTCAGGCGGGTATCCTCCGGCCTGCATCCTTCATACAATGGAGTAACCGCGTCTACCTCCAGTTGATCCATCTTGGCTTTCTCTCGGGCGGCAGCTCTTGCGTTACTCGTCTGCTTGAGAAGCAGCTCTTGAAGATAAGGGTCCTGCACCCAGTCCATCGACGATGGTCCATCGTCTTCATCTTCATGATGACCTCCATCTTGATCTTCCCCATCATCAGGTCCAGGATCTCCTACATTGTGATCATGATCATCTCCGGGATCTTCTACATCCTGATCATGCCCGAGATCTTCTACATCCTGATCACCTCCTTCCTTATTTCTTGTTGAAATCCCATGGACAAATTCATAATCATCTTCGTCGCCTTCCCACCGATAGCCATCCATGAAACCACGCATGAGAAGGTGGTCCCGCACCATATCGTCTTTAGGGTCCATAAGGCTCGTCAGCTTGCATCTTCGACACGGACATCTTATCTCCTTTTGGTTATTTCTAATCATCTCGGCTGTCGCGGCTTTCAAAAACCTAGCCACAACGCCTTCGCTCATCATGCGGACCATGGTCGCCTGCGGGTATAGAGAAAATGGATATCTTAGCATACCAAAAGAAAATTTTGGCATGACCTTCCCTAAAAATAGGACATATGTATATGCGTAGTATGCCCACACTATTCGCCGAAACGGAAATGAATCAACGTTTCGGCAAAATATTGGCAACTCCATCGCATTTCAAATCCCTGCAAACAAACACATGCAACACATGTGTGGATCGGAGGCTTTGCATATACAACACGGCTTCGCATACAACACACATGCACGTGAGACGCTTTTCGCGCATGCGCACACAACACACACATGAGCTTCGCATAACATATGTGCACACACACGTGTGTGTGCAAGACGATCGGAACCGGTCACACACAAAGCATAAAACCAACAAAGTTACCGATACGGCGAGACCTAGAGTGTTGGATGAGGTAAAAAGTTGAGATTGAGTAGGGTATTGAGCTAAGAAAGCTTCACCATTACTTACCTATGAAGAAAATTAAGTTTACCAACTTAATTTTGGTGAATGAAGAGGTGAAAATGAGGTGGGAAGGAGGGGCAACACGACCAGATCCAGATTTGGTGGGAGGTGGTGGTGGAAGAGTGTTTGGGGAAAGTGGGTGGCACATGTGAGTGGAGGGTGAAAAGCAGGAAATGGTCCCAGGTTAGCAGTGGCGCACCACCTAGCCGTGCGCCACTGCTAGGGTGACATAGCAATGGCGCACTGCCAGGTGGTGCGCCACTGCTAAGCCTCTCATCTCTAAAGGGGCTCTGGCCACCCCCTAGCAGTGGCGCACCTAAAGACATGCGCCATAGGTAACCTATGTAGCAGTGGCGCACCACTGATGTGCGCCATTGCTAAGCCTATCATCTCTAAACGGGCTCTGGACACCTCCTAGCAGTGGCGCACCACTTTAACGTGCGCCATAGGTAAGTAATGTAGCAGTGGCGCACCCCGGAGACGTGCGCCACTACTAGGTTGGGGGAGGAGCTGGCCTCCTGTCACCACTTACTTATGGCGCACCACAATCGAGGTGCGCCACTACTACTTTTGTAACAGTGGCCCACCATTTTGTGGTGCGCCACTGCTAAGTAGTAGTGGCGCACGGCAGTCATGGTGCGCCACTGCTGGCTGTCTTACGGCTAGGCCTTTTCCTAGTAGTGCCGCTCGTCGCCGGCTGCTCCCCGCCGCCGACCCACTCCTCCCGGCCGCGTCCAGCAAGCCCTCCATCCAGCCACGCCCAGCAAGCCCCTCCATCCGCCACGCTCAGCCGGCCCCTCCATCCGGCGACGACCAACAATCCCCGCTCCCACGCCCAACTCCATCCGGCTTGTCCTGTGAAGGAACGTACACGTATTGTAGTTTGTTTTTTTAACCATATACTCTTGTTTGTTTATTTGCTGTTAGATATGGCGTATTAAGATACAATGTTTGTTTAGAGAGTAATATGAGTGCCGTTAGAAACTTTGAATACTACTGCTATATTGTTCACTGCGGGTTCTCGTTTGTGTAAATTTAATTTAATCGTATGTACATTTAGATGGCAAAAGAGAAAGCGATATGGGATGCGGAAGCTACTGCAATTTTTTGCAAACTTTCTGAATTGGCAAATGAAGGCAAGATGAATCGGCTGAGGACCGTGCCTTTTTTCGTACATTCAAGACAAATGAAGGCAAGATGAATTGGCTGAGGAGGATGTATGAGGACCGTAGGAAGAATTAGATGATCTATGCTATGTATCGTGACATTTTATTTTATGTTACGTTTAATTTATGGCTATGTACGATGACATTTTATTTGTTGTTACGTTTAACTAAAGCACGCATAAATGAAGCCATAACATACATTTTATATTAACAACGATCCGTAAAGCTGTCCAAACAGCAAAGTAAACAAACAGACATATTCTGATTCCTAGATCCCACAGCAGGGTAAACAAATAGAATGCTTCTGATTCTCAGGAATCAAGAATCACAGCTGATTATCAGGAATCAAGATTGACAGCAGAATCTCAGAATCCAAAGCCCAAACAAAGGGGGCCTTAGTCACTCTAAAATGAAGCTTCTGGGAGGTTTTTGAAATTTCCATGTTTGAAACCCAAAACCACTTCTCTTCATGCTTGACTTCATAAGACATAGTTTTAGGGGTTAGGGGGTATAGATCGATACATGATTTGTCTGGTTTGAATATGTCTAGACCTTGTTTGTCAACTTTAATGCTTACTATATGACATAAGAAAACTATGTGCTTTGGTTTTTCATTTTTCTAATTTTTTTATTTTGATGCCCATTTGAATCTTGTCAAATCCTAGATTTGACCAAGATAATTTAAACAAGTTTAAAACATGAAAATGAAAAGGGAAGCATGTATCGTTCTTAGTCACTCTAAAATGAAGTTTTTGGGAGGTTTTTGAAATTTCCATGTAGGAAACCCAAAACCACTTCTCTTCATGATTGACTTCATAAGACAGAGTTTAGGGTTAGGGGTAGATATATACATGATTTTCCTAGGTTTGACCAAGATTTAAACAAGTTTAAAACATGAATATGAAAAAGTAAGCATGTATCCTTCTTAGTCACTCCAAAATGAAGCTCTTAATTAGGAGGGTTTTTGAAATTTCCATGTTTGAAACCAAAAACCACTTATATATCTTCACCATGCATGCTTGACTTTATAAGACAGAGTTTAGGGTTAGGGGTAGATACATGATTTTTCAGGTTTAATATGTCTAGACCTTGTTTATCGACTTAATTGAATGCGCGCATACTATATGACATAAGAATATCTTGGTATTCATTTTTTGAATTTTTATGCCCATTTGAATCTTGGTCAAATCCTAGGTTTGACCAAGATTTGAACAAGTTTAAAACATGAATATGAAAAGGTAAGCATGTATGCTTCTTAATTAGTCACTCCAAAATGAAGCTCTTGGAAGGGTTTTTGAAATTTCCATGTTTGAAACCAAAAACCACATCTCTTCATGATTGACTTCATAAGACAGAGTTTAGGGTTAGGGGTAGCTAATACATGATTTTTCTGGTTTGAATATGTCTAGACCTTGTTTATCAACTTGAATGCTTACTATATGACATAAGAAAACTATGTGCTTTGGTTTTTCATTTTTCTAATTTTTTATTTTTGATTCCCATTTGAATCTTGGTCAAATCCTAGGTTTGACCAAGATTTAAACAAGTTTCAAACATGAAAATGAAAACGTAAGCCTGGATCCTTCTTATTCACTCTAAAATGAAGCTTCTGGGAAGTTTTTCAAATTTCCATGTTTGAAACCCAAAATGACTTCTCTTCATGCTTGACTTCATAAGACAGAGTTTAGGGTTAGGGGTAGATACATGATTTGTATGGTTTGAATATGTCTAGACCTTGTTTATCAACTTTAATTCTTACTATATGACATAAGAAGATTATGTGCTTTGGTTTTTCATTTTTCAATTTTTTTTATAATCTTATGCCCATATATTTGAATCTTTGTCAAATCCTAGGTTTGACTAGGATTTAAACAAGTTTAAAACATGAAAATGAAAAATTAAGCATCTATCCTTCTTAAGTAGTCACTCTAAAATGAAGCTTTTGGGAGGTTCTTGAAATTTCCATGTTTGAATCCCAAAACCACTTCTCTTCATGATTGACTTCATAAGACATAGTTTAGGGTTAGGGGTAGATACATGATTTGTATGGTTTGAATATGTCTAGACCTTGTTTATCAACTTTAATGCTTACTATATGACATAAGAAGATTATGTGCTTTGGTTTTTCATTTTTCTTTTTTTTTTGAATTTTCCGCCCATTTGAATCTCTGTCAAATCCTAGGTTTGACCAAGATTTAGACAAGTTTAACACGTGAAAATGAATAAGTAAGCCTGGATCCTTCTTACTCACTCCAAAATGTACCAATTGATAGATGTGTTAACTTTGCTTAATGGAAAAAATAATGTCATGTAAATGAGTTAACTTGGATTTCCTACCCTTGAATCCATAGGAAACTTTGCTCTAATGCACTATACTAATCAACCGAGTTTTTACACCAACAGGTCTTTCACTTACGTGTGGTGCCCATGCGTGAGGTCCCACACTTCAGTGAGCACAGGTCACGTGCAATAGGTACGCAAACTCCCAGCAATTTTCTTTATCAAGAGAAGACGCATCAGGATGCGTATTGGAAGTCTGGGTCCTTCAGGATCCTTCGGTTGTCCCTCTCACAAAAAAAACAAATCTCTCTCATTCTCGGCCTCGCTCGACTAGCTCGCTCGCTCGCACCTCCTGCTCACTGACAAACCCTGCACAAAAGTCAACATCATCACCCGAAAAAGGGAGACACCATAATTCTCTCCCTTCTTCTCTCCTTCCGAGTGATCCCTCTTCCTCCGAGTTTCACTCGACGGGCAAACACACATGTGCTGCATAGTAATAATAAAAAAGTAGAAAAATCGACCTACGAATCTATAATTAAATAGGTTAAACTAGGGTTTTGCCCACTACTACAGATCAAGTTCAAAAAAATCCAACTACGGGGTTCGAACAACCCCATTTCTAATCAAAGATTTTTTCGACGTCATCCAAATGGCCTCAAACTATAGCATGGGCGGATCCAGACTATAGCCAAGGGGGGCAGCTGCCCCCACTCAATTTTCTGAAACCTTGTAATATGATATTTGCATCAATTATCATATGTTTGCCCCCTCTAAAAATTTATCCTAGGTCCGCCCCTAAACTATAGGGTTAGCATCTAGTGCAGTATGTGTGAACATGTATGCACTATGTGTGCTATAACTTGTATGTCTTTCAAATTTGAACCAAATTTGAATAAGTTTGAAATATTTGAAATGGGGCTTTTGGCTTAAACGTTTGAAACCCAAAACGACTTCTCTTCATGCTAGACTTCATAATACCGAGTTTAGGGTTAGGGGTAGATATATGATTTGTCTGGTTTGAATATGTCTAAACCTTGTTTATCAACTTGAATGCTTACTATATGACATAAGAAGACTATGTGCTTTTGTTTTTCATTTTTCTAAATTTTTTTGAATTTTATGCCCATTTGAATCTTGGTCAAATCCTAGGTTTGACCTAGATTTAAACAAGTTTCAAACATGAAAATGAAAACGTAAGCCTGGATCCTTCTTAGTCACTCTAAAATGAAGCTTCTAGGAAGTTTTTAAAATTTCCATGTTTGAAACCCAAAACCACTTCTCTTCATGCTTGACTTCATAAGACATAGTTTAGGGGTTAGGGGTAGATACATGATTTGTATGGTTTGAATATGTCTAGACCTTGTTTATCAACCTGAATGCTTACGATATGACATATGAAGACTATGTACTTTGGTTTTCTTTTTTCTGATTTTTATTAATTTTGTGTCCATTTGAATCTTGGTCAAATCCTAGGTTTGACCAAAATTTAAACAAGTTTAAAACATGATAATGAAAAGGTAATCATGGATCCTTCTTAGTCACTCTAAAATGAAGCTTTTGGGATGTTCTTGAAATTTCCATGTTTGAAACCCAAAATGACTTCTCTTCATGCTTGACTTCATAAGACATAGTTTAGGGTTAGGGGTAGATACATGATTTGTCTGGTTTGAATATGTCTAGACCTTGTTTATCAACTTTAATGCTAACTATATGACATAAAAAGACTATATATGTGCTTTGGTTTTTCATTTTTCTATTTTTGAATTTTATGCCCATATATTTGAATCTTTGTCAAATCCTAGGTTTGACCATGATTTAAACAAGTTTAAATCATGAAAATGAAAAGGTAAGCATGGATCCTTCTTACTCACTCTAAAATAAAACTTTTGGGAGGTTTTTGAAATTTCCATGTTTGAATCTTTTGGTCAAATCCTAGGTTTGACCAAGATTTAAACAAGTTTAAAACATGAAAATGAAAAAAGCTTGTATCCTTCTTAGTCACTCTAAAATGAAGCTTCGGGAGGTTTTTGAAATTTCCATGTTTGAAACCCAAAACCACTTCTCTTCATGCTTGACTACATAAGACATAGTTTAGGGGTTAGGGGGTAGATACATGATTTGTCTGGTTTGAATATGTCTAGACCTTGTTTGTCAACTTTAATGCTTACTATATGACATAAGAAAACTATGTGCTTTGGTTTTTCATTTTCTGATTTTTTTATTTTGATGCCCATTTGAATCTTGTCAAATCCTAGATTTGACCAAGATAATTTAAACAAGTTTAAAACATGAAAATGAAAAGGGAAGCATGTATCGTTCTTAGTCACTCTAAAATGAAGTTTTTGGGAGGTTTTTGAAATTTCCATGTAGGAAACCCAAAACCACTTCTCTTCATGATTGACTTCATAAGACAGAGTTTAGGGTTAGGGGTAGATATATACATGATTTTCCTAGTTTTGACCAAGATTTAAACAAGTTTAAAACATGAATATGAAAAAGTAAGCACGTATCCTTCTTAGTCACTCCAAAATGAAGCTCTTAATTAGGAGGGTTTTTGAAATTTCCATGTTTGAAACCAAAAACCACTTATATATCTTCACCATGCATGCTTGACTTTATAAGACAGAGTTTAGGGTTAGGGGTAGATACATGATTTTTCAGGTTTAATATGTCTAGACCTTGTTTATCAACTTAATTGAATGCGCGCATACTATATGACATAAGAAGATCTTGGTATTATTTTTTTGAATTTTTATGCCCATTTGAATCTTGGTCAAATCCTAGGTTTGACCAAGATTTGAACAAGTTTAAAACATGAATATGAAAAGGTAAGCATGTATGCTTCTTAATTAGTCACTCCAAAATGAAGCTCTTGGAAGGGTTTTTGAAATTTCCATGTATGAAACCAAAAACCACATCTCTTCATGCTTGACTTCATAAGACAGAGTTTAGGGTTAGGGGTAGCCACATACATGATTTTTCTGGTTTGAATATGTCTAGACCTTGTTTATCAACTTGAATGCTTACTATATGACATAAGAAAACTATGTGCTTTGGTTTTTCATTTTCTAATTTTTTATTTTTGATGCCCATTTGAATCTTGGTCAAATCCTAGGTTTGACCAAGATTTAAACAAGTTTAAATCATGAAAATGAAAAGGGAAGCATGTATCCTTCTTATTTACTCTAAATGAAGTTTTTGGGAGGTTTTTCAAATTTCCATGTTTGCAACCCAAAACGACTTCTCTTCATGCTTGACTTCATAAGACAGAGTTTAGGGTTAGGGGTAGATACAGGATTTGTATGGTTTAAATATGTATAGACCTTGTTTGTCAACTTTAATGCTTACTATATGACATAAGAAGATTATGTGCTTTGGTTTTTCATTTTTCTATTTTTTTGAATTTTATGCCCATATATTTGAATCTTTGTCAAATCCTAGGTTTGACCAGGATTTAAACAAGTTTAAAACATGAAAATGAAAAGGTAAGCCTGGATCCTTCTTAGTCACTCTAAAATGAAGCTTTTGGGAGGTTCTTGAAATTTCCATGTTTGAAACCCAAAACCACTTCTCTTCAGGATTGACTTCATAAGACATAGTTTAGGATTAGGGGTAGATACATGATTTGATGGTTTGAATATGTCTAGACCTTGTTTATCAACTTGAATGCTTACTATATGACATACACAGACTATGTGCTTTGGTTTTTGATTTTTTTTGAATTCTTATGCCCATTTGAATCTTGGTCAAATCCTAGGTTTGACCATGACTTAAACAAGTTTAAGACATGAATATGACAAAGTAATCATGTATCCTTCTTAGTCACCCCAAAATGAAGCTCTTGGGAGGGTTTTTAAAATTTCCATGTTTGAAACCAAAAACCACTTCTCTTCACCATGCATGCTTGACTTCATAAGACTGAGTTTAGGGTTAGGGGGTAGATACATGATTTTTCAGGTTTAATACGTCTAGACCTTGTTTATCAACTTTAATGCTTACTATATGACATAAGAAGACTATGTGCTTTGGTTTTTCATTTTTCTGTTTTTTTTGAATTTTCCGCCCATTTGAATCTCTGTCAAATCCTAGGTTTGACCAAGATTTAGACAAGTTTAACACGTGAAAACGAATAAGTAAGCCTGGATCCTTCTTAGTCACTCCAAAATGTACCAATTGATAGATGTGTTAACTTTGCTTAATGGAAAAAATAATGTCATGTAAATGAGTTAACTTGGATTTCCTACCCTTGAATCCATAGGAAACTTTGCTCTAATGCACTATACTAATCAACCGAGTTTTTACACCAACAGGTCTGTCACTTACGTGTGGTGCCCATGCGTGAGGTCCCACACTTAGTGAGCACATGTCACGTGCAATAGGTACGCAAACTCCCAGCCATTTTCTTTGTCAAGAGAAGACGCATTAGGATGCGTATTGGAAGTCTCTGGGTCCTTCAGGATCCTTCGGTTGTCCCTCTCACAAAAAAAACAAATCTCTCTCATTCTCGGCCTCGCTCGACTCGCTCGCTCGCACCTCCTGCTCACTGACAAACCCTGCACAAAAGTCAACATCATCACCCGAAAGAGGGGAGACACCATAATTCTCTCCCTTCTTCTCTCCTTCCGAGTGATCCCTCTTCCTCCGAGTTTCACTCGACGGGCAAACACACATGTGCTGCATAGTAATAATAAAAAAGTAGAAAAATCGACCTACGAATCTATGATTAAATAGGTTAAACTAGGGTTTTGCCCACTACTACAGATCAAGTTCAAAAAATCCAACTACGGGGTTCGAACAACCCCATTTCTAATCAAAGATTTTTTTCGACGTCATCCAAATGGCCTCAAACTATAGCATGGGCGGATCCAGACTATAGCCAAGGGGGGCAGCTGCCCCCACTCAATTTTCTGAAACCTTGTAATATGATATTTGCATCAATTATCATATGTTTGCCCCCTCTAAAAATTTATCCTAGGTCCGCCCCTAAACTATAGGGTTAGCATCTAGTGCAGTATGTGTGAACATGTATGCACTATGTGTGCTATAACTTGTATGTCTTTAAAATTTGAACCAAATTTGAATAAGTTTGAAATATTTGAAATGGGGATTTTGGCTTAAACGTTTGAAACCCAAAACGACTTCTCTTCATGCTAGACTTCATAAGACCAAGTTTAGGGTTAGGGGGTAGATATATGATTTGTCTGGTTTGAATATGTCTAAACCTTGTTTATCAACTTGAATGCTTACTATATGACATAAGAAGACTATGTGCTTTTGTTTTTCATTTTTCTAATTTTTTTGAATTTTATGCCCATTTGAATCTTGGTCAAATCCTAGGTTTGACCAAGATTTAAATAAGTTTCAAACATGAAAATGAAAACGTAAGCCTGGATCCTTCTTAGTCACTCTAAAATGAAGCTTTGGGAGGTTTTTGAAATTTCCATGTTTGAAACTCAAAACCACTTCTCTTCATGCTTGACTTCATAAGACATAGTTTAGGGGTTAGGGGTATAGATACATGATTTGCCTGGTTTGAATATGTCTAGACCTTGTTTGTCAACTTTAATGCTTACTATATGACATAAGAAAACTATGTGCTTTGGTTTTTCATTTTTCTGATTTTTTTATTTTGATGCCCATTTGAATCTTGTCAAATCCTAGATTTGACCAAGATAATTTAAACAAGTTTAAAACATGAAAATGAAAAGGGAAGCATGTATCGTTCTTAGTCACTCTAAAATGAAGTTTTTGGGAGGTTTTTGAAATTTCCATGTAGGAAACCCAAAACCACTTCTCTTCATGATTGACTTCATAAGACAGAGTTTAGTGTTAGGGGTAGATATATACATGATTTTCCTAGGTTTGACCAAGATTAAACAAGTTTAAAACATGAATATGAAAAAGTAAGCATGTATCCTTCTTAGTCACTCCAAAATGAAGCTCTTAATTAGGAGGGTTTTTGAAATTTCCATGTTTGAAACCAAAAACCACTTATCTTCACCATGCATGCTTGACTTTATAAGATAGAGTTTAGGGTTAGGGGTAGATACATGATTTTTCAGGTTTAATATGTCTAGACCTTGTTTATCAACTTAATTGAATGCGCGCATACTATATGACATAAGAAGATCTTTTTTTTTTTTTGAATTTTTATGCCCATTTGAATCTTGGTCAAATCCTAGGTTTGACCAAGAAACAAGTGAATATGAAAAGGTAAGCATGTTTGTCATGAAGCTCTTGGAAGGGTTTTTGAAATTTCCATCTCTGCTTGACTTCATAAGACAGAGTTTAGGGTTAGGGGTAGCCACATACATGATTTTTCTGGTTTGAATATGTCTAGACCTTGTTTATCAACTTGAATGCTTACTATATGACATAAGAAAACTATGTGCTTTGGTTTTTCATTTTTCTAATTTTTTATTTTTGATGCCCATTTAAATCTTGGTCAAATCCTAGGTTTGACCAAGATTTAAACAAGTTTTAATCATGAAAATGAAAAGGGAAGCATGTATCCTTCTTATTCACTCTAAATGATGTTTTTGGGAGGTTTTGAAATTTCCATGTTTGAAACCCAAAACGACTTCTCTTCATGCTTGAGTTCATAAGACAGAGTTTAGGGTTAGGGGTAGATACATGATTTGTATGGTTTGAATATGTCTAGACCTTGTTTATCAACTTTAATGCTTACTATATGACATAAGAAGATTATGTGCTTTGGTTTTTCATTTTTCTATTTTTTTTGAATTTTATGCCCATATATTTGAATCTTTGTCAAATCCTAGGTTTGACCAGGATTTAAACAAGTTTAAAACATGAAAATGATAAATTAAGCATCTATCCTTCTTAATTAGTCACTCTAAAATGAAGCTTTTGGGAGGTTCTTGAAATTTCCATGTTTGAAACCCAAAACCACTTCTCTTCATGATTGCTTCATAAGACATAGTTTAGGGTTAGGGGTAGATACATGATTTGTATGGTTTGAATATGTCTAGACCTTGTTTATCAACTTTAATGCTTACTATATGACATAAGAAGACTATGTGCTTTGGTTTTTCATTTTTCTGTTTTTTTTGAATTTTCCGCCCATTTGAATCTCTGTCAAATCCTAGGTTTGACCAAGATTTAGACAAGTTTAACACGTGAAAACGAATAAGTAAGCCTGGATCCTTCTTAGTCAATCCAAAATGTACCAATTGATAGATGTGTTAACTTTGCTTAATGGAAAAAAATGTCATGTAAATGAGTTAACTTGGATTTCCTACCCTTGAATCCATAGGAAACTTTGCTCTAATGCACTAATCAACCGAGTTTTTACACCAACAGGTCTGTCACTTACGTGTGGTGCCCATGCGTGAGGTCCCACACTGTGAGCACAAGTCACGTGAAATAGGTACGCAAACTCCCAGCCATTTTCTTTGTCAAGAGAAGACGCATCAGGATGCGTATTGGAAGTCTCGGGTCCTTCAGGATCCTTCGGTTGTCCCTCTCACAAAAAAAAACAAATCTCTCTCATTCTCGGCCTCGCTCGACTCGCTCGCTCGCTCGCACCTCCTGCTCACTAACAAACCCTGCACAACAGTCAACATCATCATCATCACCCGAAAAAGGGAGACACCATAATGCTCTCCCTTCTTCTCTCCTTCCGAGTGATCCCTCTTCCTCCGAGTTTCACTCGACGGGCAAACACATATGTGCTGCATAGTAATAATAAAAAGGTAGAAAAATCGACCTACGAATCTATAATTAAATATACTAGGTTAAACTAGGGTTTTGCCCAGTACTACAGATCAAGGTTCAAAAAAATCCAACTACGGGGTTCGAACAACCCCATTTCTAATCAAAGATTTTTTCGACGTCATCCAAATGGCCTCAAACTATAGCATGGGCGGATCCAGACTATAGCCAAGGGGGGCAGCTGCCCCCACTCAATTTTCTGAAACCTTGTAATATGATATTTGCATCACTTATCATATGTTTGCCCCCTCTAAAAATTTATCCTAGGTCCGCCCCTAAACTATAGGGTTAGCATCTAGTGCAGTATGTGTGAACATGTATGCACTATGTGTGCTATAACTTGTATTTCTTTCAAATTTGAACCAAATTTGAATAAGTTTGAAATATTTGAAATGGGGATTTTGGCTTAAACGTTTGAAACCCAAAACGACTTCTCTTCATGCTAGACTTCATAAGACCGAGTTTAGGGTTAGGGGTAGATATATGATTTGTCTGGTTTGAATATGTCTAAACCTTGTTTATCAACTTGAATGCTTACTATATGACATAAGAAGACTATGTGCTTTTGTTTTTCATTTTTCTATTTTTTTTGAATTTTATGCCCATTTGAATCTTGGTCAAATCCTAGGTTTGACCAAGATTTAAACAAGTTTCAAACATGAAAATGAAAACGTAAGCCTGGATCCTTCTTAGTCACTCTAAAATGAAGCTTCTGGGAGGTTTTTGAAATTTCCATGTTTGAAACCCAAAACCACTTCTCTTCATGCTTGACTTCATAAGACATAGTTTAGGGGTTAGGGGTAGATACATGATTTTCCTGGTTTGAATATGTCTAGACCTTGTTTATCAACTTAATTGAATGCTTACTATATGACATTAGAAGACCTTGGTTTTTCAATTTTTTTGATTTTTTTGAATTTTTATGCCCATTTGAAACTTGGTCAAATCCTAGGGTTGACCAAGATTTGAACAAGTTTAAATCAGGAATATGAAAAATTAAGCATCTATCCTTCTTAGTCACTCCAAAATGTAGCACTTGGGAGGGTTTTTGAAATTTCCATGTTTGAAACCCAAAATGACTTCTCTTCATGATTAACTTCATAAGACATAGTTTAGGGTTAGGGGTAGATACATGATTTGTATGGTTTGAATATGTCTAGACCTTGTTTATCAACTTTAATGCTTACTATATGACATAAGAAGATTATGTGCTTTGGTTTTTCATTTTTCTATTTTTTTTGAATTTTATGCCCATATATTTGAATCTTTGTCAAAGGGTTTTTGAAATTTCCATGTTTGAAACCCAAAACCACTTCTCTTCATGCTTGACTTCATATATAAGACAGAGTTTAGGGGTTAGGGGGTATAGATACATGATTTGTCTGGTTTGAATATGTCTAGAACTTGTTTGTCAACTTTAATGCTTACTATATGACATAAGAAAACTATGTGCTTTGGTTTTTCATTTTTATGATTTTTTTAATGCCCATTTGAATCTTGTCAAATCCTAGATTTGACCAAGATAATTTAAACAAGTTTAAAACATGAAAATGAAAAGGGAAGCATGTATCCTTCTTAGTCACTCTAAAATGAAGCTTCTGGGAGGTTTTTGAAATTTCCATGTTTAAACCCAAAACCACTTCTCTTCATGCTTGACACTTCATAAGACAGAGTTTAGGGGTTAGGGGTATAGATACATGATTTGTCTGGATTGAATATGTCTAGACCTTGTTTGTCAACTTTAATGCTTAATATATGACATAAGAAAACTATGTGCTTTGGTTTTTCATTTTTCTGATTTTTTTATTTTGATGCCCATTTGAATCTGGTCAAATCCTAGATTTGACCAAGATAATTTAAACAAGTTTAAAACATGAAAATGAAAAGGGAAGCATGTATCCTTCTTAGTCACTCTAAAATGAAGTTTTTGGGAGGTTTTTTAAATTTCCATGTAGGAAACCCAAAACCACTTCTCTTCATGGATGATTGAATTCATAAGACAGAGTTTAGGGTTAGGGGTAGATATATACATGATTTTTATGGTTTGAATATGTCTAGACCTTGTTTATCAACTTGAATGCTTACTATATGACATAAGAATGCTATGTGCTTTGGTTTTTTATTTTTCTATTTTTTTGAATTTTATACCCATATATTTGAATCTTTGTGAAATCCTAGGTTTGACCAGGATTTAAACAAGTTTAGAACATGAAAATGAAAAGGTAAGCCTGGATCCTTAGTCACACTCTAAAATGAAGCTTTTGGGAGGTTCTTGAAATTTCCATGTTTGAAACCCAAAACCACTTCTCTTCATGATTGACTTAATAAGATAGAGTTTAGGGTTAGGGGTAGATACATGATTTTCCTGGTTTGAATATGTCTAGACCTTGTTTATCAACTCAATTGAATGCTTACTATATGACATAAGAAGACCTTGGTTTTTCAATTTTTTTGATTTTTTTGATTTTTTATGCCCATTTGAATCTTGGTCAAATCATAGGTTTGACCAAGATTTGAACAAGTTTAAATCATGAATATGAAAAATTAAGCATCTATCCTTCTTAGTCACTCCAAAATGTAGCTCTTGGGAGGGTTTTTGAAATTTCCATGTTTGAAACCAAAAACCACTTCTCTTCATGCATGCTTGACTTCATAAAGATAGAGTTTAGGGTTAGGGGTAGATATATAAATGATTTTCTGGTTTGAATATGTCTAGACCTTGTTTATCAACTTGAATGCTTACTATATGACATGCAAAGACTTGCTTTGGTTTTTGATTTTGTTTTTGAATTTTTATGCCCATTTAAATCTTGGTCAAATCCTAGGTTTGACCATGACTTAAACAAGTTTAAAACATGAATATGTAAAAGTAAGCATGTATCCTTCTTAGTCACTCCAAAATGAAGCTCTTAATTAGGAGGGTTTTTGAAATTTCCATGTTTGAAACCAAAAACCACTTATCTTCACATGCATGCTTGACTTTATAAGACAGAGTTTAGGGTTAGGGGTAGATACATGATTTTTCAGGTTTAATATGTCTAGACCTTGTTTATCAACTTAATTGAATGCGCGCATACTATATGACATAAGAAGACCTTGGTATTCATTTTATTTGAATTTTTATGCCCATTTGAATCTTGGTCAAATCCTAGGTTTGACCAAGATTTGAACAAGTTTAAAACATGAATATGAAAAGGTAAGCATGTATGCTTCTTAGTCACTCCAAAATGAAGCTCTTGGAAGGGTTTTTGAAATTTCCATGTTTGAAACCAAAAACCACATCTCTTCATGCTTGACTTCATAAGACAGAGTTTAGGGTTAGGGGTAGCCACATACATGATTTTTCTGGTTTGAATATGTCTAGACCTTGTTTATCAACTTAATTGTATGCTTATTATATGACATAAGAAGACTATGTGCATTGGTTTTTCATTTTTTTATCCCCATTTGTTGAATCTTGGTCAAATCCTAGGTTTGACCAAGATTTAAACAAGTTTAAAACATGAATAATATGAAAAGTAACCTGCATCGATCCTTCTTAGTCACTCCAAAATGAAGCTCGTGGGAGGTTTTTGAAATTTCCATGATTTTTCTGGTTTGAATATGTCTAGACCTTGTTTATCAACTTGAATGCTTACTATATGACATACACAGACTATGTGCTTTGGTTTTTTTTTTTGAATTCTTATGCCCATTTGAATCTTGGTCAAATCCTAGGTTTGACCATGACTTAAACAAGTTTAAGACATGAATATGACAAAGTAATCATGTATCCTTCTTAGTCACCCCAAAATGAAGCTCTTGGGAGGGTTTTTAAAATTTCCATGTTTGAAACCAAAAACCACTTCTCTTCACCATGCATGCTTGACTTCATAAGACAGAGTTTAGGGTTAGGGGGTAGATACATGATTTTTCAGGTTTAAATACGTCTAGACCTTGTTTATCAACTTAATTGAATGCTTACTATATGACATAAGAAGACCTTGGTTTTTCATTTTTTTTGTTTTTTTGAATTTTTATGCCCATTTGAATCTTGGTCAAATCCTAGGTTTGACCAAGATTTGAACAAGTTTAAAACATGAATATAAAAAAGTAAGCATGTATGCTTCTTAGTCACTCCAAAATGAAGCTCTTGGGAGGGTTTTCGAAATTTCCATGTTTGAAACCAAAAACCACATCTCTTCATGCTTGACTTCATAAGACAGAGTTTAGAGTTAGGGGGTAGATACATGATTTTTCTGGTTTGGATATGTCTAGACCTTGTTTATCAACTTAATTGAATGCTTACTATATGACATAAGAAGACTATGTGCCTTGGTTTTTCATTTATTTTGATTTATTTTGAATTTTATGCCCATTTAAACAAGTTTAAATCATGAATATGAAAAATTAGTCACTCCAAAATGTAGCTCTTGAGAGGGTTTTTGAAATTTCCATGTTTGAAACCAAAAACCACTTCTCTTCATGCATGCTTGACTTCATAAGACAGAGTTTAGGGTTTGGGGTAGACAGCACGCGCCGACGCGTGGACGAAATTTATTCTCTGTCCCCCTGACATGCACTTGCCAGTGTCTTCAACAGTCTGACACGAGCAGTGAAGCTTTTATGGAGCCCAGCGGAGAGGGGCTCCATTTCTCGAGCGGTAGCGAGGTGACATGCACCATGTCACCGTGTGACATGCGGCCTAAATCCAAATTTAAACATTGCGAAAAAATCTGAAAAAAATCATGCACGTTCACAGCTCATATTAAGATAACCCCTAAAAATTTCAGATCAAAATTCGAAACATACATCGAGAAACAAAAAAGAGAAACTCAGATGTGAATAGTCTACAGAGAAACTCAGATTTGAATTCGGGAACTATTCATGACAGATTTCTCTTTTTTGTTTCTCGATGTATGTTTCGAATTTTGATTTGAATTTTTTAGGGGTTATCTTAATATCTATGAACATGCATGATTTTTTTCAGATTTGTTCGCAGTGTTCAAATTTGAATTTAAACCGCATGTCACACGGTGACATGCAATAGGTGCATGTCACCTGATCTGCGGTGACGCTGGGGCTAAAAAGAAGACCTTTCCACCTCATTTCCTCCACTGTTTCACATATTTTAGCTTCTATTTATGCGGTGCCGTGGAGGTGGGGGTCTGGTCGTCACCCTCCTCCTCCCCACCTCATTTCCTCCACTGTCTCGCAACTCCTTGATCTACTACTCCTATCCATATACATGCCACTCAAATGGATGTATTTGTAGATACATCCATTTTAGTGGCAGTTAATATGGACCGGAGGAAGTACTAATAATATGAGGCATGTTTTTGAGCTGGCCCTGTTTAGTAGAGTTTACATTTGAGAGTTACATCTTTCTACCACCATTATTTTTGATTTAGCTTGTCTTTTGTGCCCACCATTTTATCGAGCAGGGTTAATGCAAGATCCATAGCAAACTAGCTTGTCATGACATTTTTTTGGCGGAGTGCATCTTCTCATGGCGAGCTAGCGACTTTGCCTACTAGAGTTTTTTTTGTTGAACTACATTTTTTGGATTTTCCCATTTTATTTGTGCACAAGCTATGAGCCGCCCGCAATTCAGCACCATATATTGGCGGGATTTTCTAGTTCAATTGTTTTGTACTAGGATATTAGCAGGATGCTATCTTCTAGGGCTTTCATTTCCCCTATATCCAGCCCCACCCACGGACAAGCAAGGGCCTCTCTCCCTACCTCGCACCTAGTCCGTCTCGCTCCCTCTCAGTCCTCCATCCGTAGCCGACATCCACCGCGCCGGAGCCAGCTCAGCGACGCCGTCAACCACACTCCGTCCGCTTCGTCGGATCTGCTTCCCCGACTCACTGGTTCATCTTACCGGCCGGCGAGATCGGTACACAAAGCGCCACCATGATCCACCGAACCAAAACGAACGGCCAACGCGCCACCTCCCCAGTCGACCAAGGTTGAACACTTTGTCCGGCAGCTTTTGTTATGTATTTGATTTCCGAGACTAGTTTATTGCTTGCTTCCACTGCTTGTTATTAGCATCTGTTTTTTTTGTAATGCCTGCTAGATATTCCCCTCGAGAATGCCTACGAAGAATCTCGGAGGCAAAATATCTTGCAGAATAAGATAATTGCAGCCAAGCTCGGCATACTGTGGAATGGGACAAAATCACCGCACCCCAAGTCGTTGCCGAGATTTTTCACCCGTGTGATGTGCCGCCAAAAGGACGATTCCGTGGGGCAGCTGCTGAAGAAGGTATTTAGCCGCACTGCTCAAATTTCATATGTGTTGTTTGCTGATTGATTTGATGAACTTTGATTTGCAGCAGCTAGCCACTGCTCATGTTCCTAACAAAGACAGTGAGCGCGCCAGTGATGCAGACATTGGTAGAAAGGAGGCGGGATTTGGTCCTATTGTTCTAGCAAGCAATCATTTGAGGGGCCGCCTAGGATCAGCACATCTGGATCCTCCTGAGCTCAACATTAAGGAGGTAATTTTATAATAGTGTTTTAAACATGACATAATCTAATGTACTGAAAGAGATCAAACTGTCAACAGGAGTGGAGTGGTATAGATGGTAGAGATATAGATATAGATTTCAGATTTCCTAATTTTTTCTTGAAAATAGGGTCGCCCCGGCCTCTGCATCCAAATGATGCACCCACCCTTTTATTGCAATGTTTTAGACTCCATTTAAGGTTTAGAAACTCATGGGTTGCTCAAAGTGGTGACATGAATCAACCAACATATTTCCTTTTAATCTGCTGATTGATTTTATGCATGGCAAATCGCAGAAGCAAGTGACTGCTCATGTCCCTGCCAAGCAGCATTGTAGCACAGATGTCCAGATACAAGAAAAGTTCTGATAGACAACGTCCCAAAATCGTCCACTAAGGGGTATTTTTCGTCGCCTATGGGCCTAACCCGACGATATGGGTTCTGTTGTCGAAACTGCGTCAGGCAAAGTCCTACGACGTTTTTTTCGGTCCGTCGCGTTTGGGCGCCCTTCCGCCACGGAAAATCGGACCGTTGCGCAAGTGTTTTCGGGAGCCCGTTGACTGCTGACGTCATGCAAACGACACGTGGCAAACGCCGTTAACTGGCAGTTAACGGCGTTAACCGGCTGAAATCCCGTGGTAGATGGTAGGCCCACACGAGGCCTGCCATGTCTTAAGCGGGCCGGGCCAGACATAGTTTGACCGGTCAACTATATAGCTGGGCTGGTCCATTAGTTACGTGGGCCGGGCCTAACCTCTAAGGTTGACTGGTCAAAACTTAAATGGGCCGGCCCATTTAACATGTGGGGTCCACCTTACAAGCGGGCCGGCCCAAGAAGCAAGTGGGCGGGCCAAACACAGTGGGTCCCACTTTCTGTTAAAAGGCCGCCCATTTAGTGTGTGGGGTCCACCATATAGCAAGTGGGCCGGCCCAACAAGCTAGTGGGCCGGGCCAAAAACACAGTGGGTCCCACTTTCCACAGGGTCGGCCCATTTAGTATGTGGGGTCCACCATATAGCAAGTGGGCCGGCCCAACAAGATAGTGGGCCGGGCCAAAAACACGGTGGGTCCCACCTTCCTGTTAAAGGGCCGGCCCATTTAGTATGTGGGGTCCACCATATAGCAAGTGGGTGGCCCACCAAGATAGTGGGCGGGCCAAAAACACAGTGGGTCCCACATTCTAATGGGCCGGCCCATTTGGTATGTGGGGTCCACCATATAGAAAGTGGGCCGCCCAACAAGATAGTGGGCCGAGCCAAAACACAGTGGGTCCCACCTTCCTATTAAAGGGCCGGTCCATTTACCATGTGGGACCACCATATAGCAAGTGGGGCCCAACAAGATAGTGGGCCGGCCCAATAAGCATGTGGAGCCCATTATCGTGTAACCGGGCCGGCCTACTAAAGAAGTGGGCCGGCCCAAAATGAAAGTGGGTCCCACACTACTGTAAGTGGGCCGGCCCAAATAGAAAGTGGGTCCCACACTACTGTAAGTGGGCCGGCCCAATCTGTTGTAGGGCCCTACTTGTTTGACTAGTCAACTTGCATTAAATTTCATGAGCCTAAAATCTGATTTCAATGATACACACAATTACATACACAAATAAAACAAATAGGAAAATTACAAGGCAATTAATGTGCCCAAATAAAAAAATTACATAGAATCATTGAGGACTTCTATTAGCATCATCAATAACACGTTGACATTTGGCAATCGCCTTGATTGAATCTTGTGTACTCTTTGTCAACATATCAGCTACAGATCTTAAAGCAGCAATACCATGTCTTTTATAAAGTACAACCTTGAGATATTTACTGTTTGATGAAAGAAATGGTCTAGGTTGACGGCTATGAGAAGATGCATCAGAAGAAAGATCAGAACTTTTTGTGGGCCTCACTTCTAATGAAGATTGCTTCATCACAACTGCATTCTGATAATAATGCAAAAAGAGTTAAACGATGAACTATGCAAACATTTATTATGCAATGTAGATATAAGATAATAACAAGTTGCATAAATAAGACATGTATGGAACTTGTACTAAGCACAAACTTACATCATAATGTTGCACAGGGTCGCTACAGATCCTTTTTTGGCGACTATCTTCTAATGATGACTGCTTCATTAAAACTGCATTCTGGTAACATTGTAAACATAGTTACAACAATTAACTATTCAAACATGTATTACGCAATGTAGAGATCAGATAACAGCATGTAGCAGAAATAAGCACAAGATAAGATAAGATGCATGTACTAAGCACATACTGGCTCACTGCAGGTCCTTCTCTTGCGTGCACTAGTCGTGGTCAACATGCCTATCATTTTAGGTTCAGCCATCAAGTGAAATGCTAATCCTCCTGCTCCATTGTCCTTAATCTGTGTTTAGATATCACATTTAAGACCAAGTCAGCTGGTTTCAAATAACAAAAAACTTGAGCTGCCAAATGAATAAGCCAATATTTACCAGATATCAGATTAAAACCAACTAGATGTTGCTTTGCATGAGATACGAATTTCAGACATTCAGATTTAGAGTAGGGTAATGCCAAGGTTTTACACATAAAGTAAACTGGCATTAAGAATGACCAAATGTCAGGTTCAAATCACCTTCGCAGTTTCTCCAAGACAAGCATATCAAATAGGCAGAAACATAGTAAAGCATGAATGGCATTGCTATGGCAGGGTTCCAAGTGTTAATCTCTTGCATAAGGAACAATGCATATAGGTTATAGATAATAACGGAAGTAAACTGCCAAAATTACCAACCAAGAACTCAGATTCCAACCTTCCCTAGCGTCCCCGCTGTTAATGTTGGATGTTCTAATAAGTGGTTCGCATGATCAATCCCTAGGAAAAATAACATTGACAAGTCAGTCTACGATAATACAAAGACCAGACATGCACGCAGCAATAACTATATAAGCTAAAGACGAGGTATAAGAGCAAGCAGATTGGAAATGCACATAGCATGATTATAAAAGCAGTGTGAGAATAGCAGACACGAGAAAACAGCTAGCGGTGAGCTAATGACGTGGTATAAGAACAAGCAGATTGGAAATGCCCATAGCATGACTATAAAAGCAGTGCGACAATAGCATGCAGTACAAAAACAGTTGGCAGCAAATGAATGGGTACAAGGCTATAAATATGTGGATGCACACAGGTGTCAGTAGAATGAACAGGATGGTAGCGACCGGATAATGCTTTTGTACTGTACAATATTTAAACAAACTTCATGCGAAGCAACACATCAAGAAAGTTAACGGCATATGAGATCTGCAAATAACTACACAAAACATGGCTAAAGAAACACCGCGATCTAACGGGCCAGCGTACTAACCAAGCTGCGGCGGGGTGGACGGGGGCGGCAACTTGCATTCCAGCGGCGGCGAACGCGGGAGACGATGAATCGACCCTGTTTCAGTAGAAGCGGGCGTTAGTGAAGCAGATCTGGTTGGCTGGCAAGGTATTCGGTGAAGTTGATACAGCCGCTGCGGCGAGGTAGTCGGTGGCGAGGTCGGCGGTGAAGCAGATCCGTCGGTGGCGAGGTCGGCGGTGAAGCAGATCCGTCGGTGACGAGGGCGGCGGGGGAGCGGATCAGGTGGGTGGACAGCCAACACGATCAAGGCTACGCTGTGGAGGAGTATGCCGGCGGCGAAGCAGATCTAGTACTGTAGAGAGTCAGAGCTTTGGCGTGTGAGAGTATTTTTGAGCTAATGGGGCGAATGGTTGGTGGGTGGGTGTGGGCCTGTGGGGAGGGTTCGGGATCTAGGCAAGATATTTCATTGTTACCGAATGAGCCCTCCATGGTCGGTGGGTTGTAGCTTCCGGACCAGGGTTAAAAGGGTAAAACTGGTCACGGGATTTTCGAATGGATGCGGCGGGATGATTTGGCGCGCGGCCGAAATTTTCAGTTTCAAGCTACGAGCAGAACGACAAAAATAATGTTCTTCCCCAGGGAGCTCTCATTTCTTCCTCTTCTCTTTCTCTCTCGAGTCTCTCCCACTCCCCCGGCTCCTCTCCCCCTTCTCTCCGGCGGCCTCGCCGGCCGGAGACGAGGCCGACTTCTCTCTGTATATTGTACACCCTCCGAACTAAATTAATTGATTCAACTTTCCTTAGACGTGTATGTATCTAGAGTAAAAACATGTGTGGATACATCCATATTTAGATAAGCAAAGTTGAGTCAGCTAATTTGGATCCGAGGGAGTTAGTGTTGTTGTAAGCTTAGATCCAGTGTTTCCCATGAGCAGAATGGCGCAATGGAGTCGGGGATCTCGTCATCGGCTTCAGATCTGGCCTATGGTGAATCTGGCGGATCTTGCCGGCCAAACCCCGATCTGGTGCCATCAATGTGATGGCGCTAACGGTGAGGCTTGCTTTGGTCAGTGCTTCAGATCTGGCCAATGGGGAAGTCAAGCTGCTAAAGTTCACAAGCTCGGGGCATACGACGGCGTCATCCGTCTTGCCCGTGCACATCTTGGCCTTTCAGCGGCCCTTCTCAGAGCCAATATGCCGTTGCTGAGGCCCTTCTTCTCCTTCGTCCTGGCGACTACCGGCGACACCGTCCCAAGTGGTGCGTCCCCGGCGACGGAGTTGCTGGAAAGGATGCGGAGCAGAGATCTGATGTGCGGTCGAGAAGGACTCGATTGATTTTCTTCTATATGTTTTGGGGTCCTTTTTGTAAAGTTGCAGGTTCTATTAGTTATTGTCTAGTACTTTTGGTCCTCTATGTAATTTTTTGGACTAGTTTCCATTGGCACTGATAAACTTGAATTTTGACAAGTTCACGGGGAAAAAATTCCTTTGCACATATGGCCTATCATGTATAAACATTCTTGAGATTTAAACTATATGTAATGTGCCATGCATTAACCCTAAACCATATATATGTAACTAACCCTAGCTGATCAAACCCTACTTAATTAAAACAAATAACCCTAAACTATACGCATGCACTTTATGCGCAAAGGCGCGGGTGCCTCTAATAATGTGTGTGCGCACTCGATCGATGATCCCTAAACCTTATACAACCCTGAAACCCTAATCCCTAATCCCTAAACCCTAAACACCCTAAACACTAAACCCTAGACCCTAAACCCTAACCCTAACCCTAAACCCTAATTAAACCCTATATATAGGCCAACGACACTTAATTGTGCATCAAGCAGGCCAGGGGTGCCTCGCGGTCCTCTAATTAAATTAAATGTGCCATGCATTAACCCTAAACCATATATATGTAACTAACCATAGCTAATCAACCCTACTTAATGAAAACACATAACCCTAAACTATACTAGCTATAACCCGATCTAATAAAAACATGCTCTATATATAGCAGCTAGCTAGCAAACCGTAGATTAACACCAATTAATATATACATGGCCTATATCGATCATGTTGTATAACATATCCCTGAGATTCATTAATTAATTATATAATTATCGTGATAAATTAATTAACTTTAATTTTGACAAGTTCTCTCGAATGAAAACACATTTGATTAAGTTGCCTCATAATATATATATATAATTAGTGTGCATGCATGGCCTACCATGCATTCGTGCATATATTTTAATGTATATTTGAACATATTCTTGGGGATTTCAATCTCTCTCTCTCGATCATCTATATATCGTTGGTGGCCAAAAAACACACATATATATGCATGCAATTTATGCGTAAAGGCGCGGGTGCCTCTAATAATGTGTGTGCGCACTCGATCGATGATCCCTAAACCTTAAACAACCCTAAAACCTTAAATCCCTAATCCCTAAACCCTAAACACCCTAAACACTAAACCCTAAACCCTAGACCCTAAACGTACCCTAACCCTAACCCTAACCCTAACCCTAAACCCTAGCTAACCCTAAACCCCAATTAAACCCTATGTATAGGCCAACGACACTTAATTGTGCATCGATCGAGCGGGTCAGGGGTGCCTCGCGGTCCTCTAATTAAATTAAATGTGCCATGCATTAACCCTAAACCATATATATGTAACTAACCCTAGCTAATCAACCCTACTTAATTAAAACACATAACCCTAAACTATACTAGCTAGCTATAACCCGATCTAATAAAAACATGCTCTATATATAGCAGCTAGCTAGCAAACCGTAGATTAACACCAATTAAAATATACATGGCCTATATCGATCATGTTGTATAACATATCCCTGAGATTCATTAATTAATTATATAATTATCGTGATAAATTAATTAACTTGAACTTTGACAAGTTCTCTCGAATGAAAACACATTTGATTAAGTTGCCTCATAATATATATAATTAGTGTGCATGCATGGCCTACAATGCATTTGTGCATATATTTTAATGTATATTTGAACATATTCTTGGGGATTTCAATCTCTCTCTCTCGATCATCTATATATCGTTGGTGGCCCAAAAAACACACATATATACGCATGCACTTTATGCGTAAAGGCGCGGGTGCCTCTAATAATGTGTGTGCGCACTCGATCGATGATCCCTAAACCTTAAACAACCCTAAAACCCCTAAATCCCTAATCCCTAATCCCTAAACCCTAAACACCCTAAACACCCTAAACACTAAACCCTAAACCCTAAACCCTAACCCTAACCCTAACCCTCTACCCTAGCTAACCCTAAACCCTAATTAAACCCTATGTATAGGCCAACGTCACTTAATTGTGCATCGAGCAGCCCAGGGGTGCCTCGCGGTCCTCTAATTAAATTAATTGTGCCATGCATTAACCCTAAACCATATATATGTAACTAACCCTAGCTAATTAACCCTACTTAATTAAAACACATAACCCTAAACTATACTAGCTATAACCCGATCTAATAAAAACATGCTCTATATATAGCAGCTAGCTAGCAAACCGTAGATTAACACCAATTAATATATACATGGCCTATATCGATCATGTTGTATAACATATCCCTGAGATTCATTAATTAATTATATAATTATCATGATAAATTAATTAACTTTAATTTTGACAAGTTCTCTCGAATGAAAACACATTTGATTAAGTTGCCTCATAATATATATATATATAATTAGTGTGCATGCATGGCCTACCATGCATTCGTGCATATATTTTAATGTATATTTGAACATATTCTTGGGGATTTCAATCTCTCTCTCTCGATCATCTATATATCGTTGGTGGCCAAAAAACACACATATATATGCATGCAATTTATGCGTAAAGGCGCGGGTGCCTCTAATAATGTGTGTGCGCACTCGATCGATGATCCCTAAACCTTAAACAACCCTAAAACCTTAAATCCCTAATCCCTAAACCCTAAACACCCTAAACACTAAACCCTAGACCCTAAACCCTAACCCTAACCCTAACCCTAACCCTAACCCTAAACCCTAGCTAACCCTAAACCCCAATTAAACCCTATGTATAGGCCAACGACACTTAATTGTGCATCGATCGAGCGGGTCATGGGTGCCTCGCGGTCCTCTAATTAAATTAAATGTGCCATGCATTAACCCTAAACCATATATATGTAACTAACCCTAGCTAATCAACCCTACTTAATTAAAACACATAACCCTAAACTATACTAGCTAGCTATAACCCGATCTAATAAAAACATGCTCTATATATAGCAGCTAGCTAGCAAACCGTAGATTAACACCAATTAAAATATACATGGCCTATATCGATCATGTTGTATAACATATCCCTGAGATTCATTAATTAATTATATAATTATCGTGATAAATTAATTAACTTGAACTTTGACAAGTTCTCTCGAATGAAAACACATTTGATTAAGTTGCCTCATAATATATATAATTAGTGTGCATGCATGGCCTACAATGCATTCGTGCATATATTTTAATGTATATTTGAACATATTCTTGGGGATTTCAATCTCTCTCTCTCTCGATCATCTATATATCGTTGGTGGCCCAAAAAACACACATATATACGCATGCACTTTATGCGTAAAGGCGCGGGTGCCTCTAATAATGTGTGTGCGCACTCGATCGATGATCCCTAAACCTTAAACAACCCTAAAACCCCTAAATCCCTAATCCCTAATCCCTAAACCCTAAACACCCTAAACACCCTAAACACTAAACCCTAAACCCTAAACCCTAACCCTAACCCTCTACCCTAGCTAACCCTAAACCCTAATTAAACCCTATGTATAGGCCAACGTCACTTAATTGTGCATCGAGCAGCCCAGGGGTGCCTCGCGGTCCTCTAATTAAATTAATTGTGCCATGCATTAACCCTAAACCATATATATGTAACTAACCCTAGCTAATTAACCCTACTTAATTAAAACACATAACCCTAAACTATACTAGCTATAACCCGATCTAATAAAAACATGCTCTATATATAGCAGCTAGCTAGCAAACCGTAGATTAACACCAATTAATATATACATGGCCTATATCGATCATGTTGTATAACATATCCCTGAGATTCATTAATTAATTATATAATTATCGTGATAAATTAATTAACTTTAATTTTGACAAGTTCTCTCGAATGAAAACACATTTGATTAAGTTGCCTCATAATATATATATAATTAGTGTGCATGCATGGCCTACCATGCATTCGTGCATATATTTTAATGTATATTTGAACATATTCTTGGGGATTTCAATCTCTCTCTCTCGATCATCTATATATCGTTGGTGGCCAAAAAACACACATATATATGCATGCAATTTATGCGTAAAGGCGCGGGTGCCTCTAATAATGTGTGTGCGCACTCGATCGATGATCCCTAAACCTTAAACAACCCTAAAACCTTAAATCCCTAATCCCTAAACCCTAAACACTAAACCCTAAACCCTAGACCCTAAACGTACCCTAACCCTAACCCTAACCCTAACCCTAAACCCTAGCTAACCCTAAACCCCAATTAAACCCTATGTATAGGCCAACGACACTTAATTGTGCATCGATCGAGCGGGTCAGGGGTGCCTCGCGGTCCTCTAATTAAATTAAATGTGCCATGCATTAACCCTAAACCATATATATGTAACTAACCCTAGCTAATCAACCCTACTTAATTAAAACACATAACCCTAAACTATACTAGCTAGCTATAACCCGATCTAATAAAAACATGCTCTATATATAGCAGCTAGCTAGCAAAACGTAGATTAACACCAATTAAAATATACATGGCCTATATCGATCATGTTGTATAACATATCCCTGAGATTCATTAATTAATTATATAATTATCGTGATAAATTAATTAACTTGAACTTTGACAAGTTCTCTCGAATGAAAACACATTTGATTAAGTTGCCTCATAATATATATAATTAGTGTGCATGCATGGCCTACAATGCATTGTGCATATATTTTAATGTATATTTGAACATATTCTTGGGGATTTCAATCTCTCTCTCTCGATCATCTATATATCGTTGGTGGCCAAAAAACACACATATATATGCATGCAATTTATGCGTAAAGGCGCGGGTGCCTCTAATAATGTGTGTGCGCACTCGATCGATGATCCCTAAACCTTAAACAACCCTAAAACCTTAAATCCCTAATCCCTAAACCCTAAACACTAAACCCTAAACCCTAGACCCTAAACGTACCCTAACCCTAACCCTAACCCTAACCCTAACCCCTAGCTAACCCTAAACCCCAATTAAACCCTATGTATAGGCCAACGACACTTAATTGTGCATCGATCGAGCGGGTCAGGGGTGCCTCGCGGTCCTCTAATTAAATTAAATGTGCCATGCATTAACCCTAAACCATATATATGTAACTAACCCTAGCTAATCAACCCTACTTAATTAAAACACATAACCCTAAACTATACTAGCTAGCTATAACCCGATCTAATAAAAACATGCTCTATATATAGCAGCTAGCTAGCAAACCGTAGATTAACACCAATTAAAATATACATGGCCTATATCGATCATGTTGTATAACATATCCCTGAGATTCATTAATTAATTATATAATTATCGTGATAAATTAATTAACTTGAACTTTGACAAGTTCTCTCGAATGAAAACACATTTGATTAAGTTGCCTCATAATATATATAATTAGTGTGCATGCATGGCCTACAATGCATTCGTGCATATATTTTAATGTATATTTGAACATATTCTTGGGGATTTCAATCTCTCTCTCTCTCGATCATCTATATATCGTTGGTGGCCCAAAAAACACACATATATACGCATGCACTTTATGCGTAAAGGCGCGGGTGCCTCTAATAATGTGTGTGCGCACTCGATCGATGATCCCTAAACCTTAAACAACCCTAAAACCCCTAAATCCCTAATCCCTAATCCCTAAACCCTAAACACCCTAAACACCCTAAACACTAAACCCTAAACCCTAAACCCTAACCCTAACCCTCTACCCTAGCTAACCCTAAACCCTAATTAAACCCTATGTATAGGCCAACGTCACTTAATTGTGCATCGAGCAGCCCAGGGGTGCCTCGCGGTCCTCTAATTAAATTAATTGTGCCATGCATTAACCCTAAACCATATATATGTAACTAACCCTAGCTAATTAACCCTACTTAATTAAAACACATAACCCTAAACTATACTAGATATAACCCGATCTAATAAAAACATGCTCTATATATAGCAGCTAGCTAGCAAACCGTAGATTAACACCAATTAAAATATACATGGCCTATATATCGATCATGTTGTATAACATATCCCTCAGATTCATTAATTAATTATATAATTATCGTGATAAATTAATTAACTTGAATTTTGACAAGTTCTCTCGAATGAAAACACATTTGATTAAGTTGCCTCATAATATATATATAATTAATTAGTGTGCATGCATGGCCTACCATGCATTCGTGCATATATTTTAATGTATATTTGAACATATTCTTAGGGATTTCAATCTCTCTCTCGATCATCAATATATCGTTGGTGGCCAAAAAACACACACATATATATATACGCATGCAATTTATGCGTAAAGGCGCGGGTGCCTCTAATAATGTGTGTGCGCACTCGATCGATGATCCCTAAACCTTAAACAACCCCTAAAACCTTAAATCCCTAATCCCTAATCCCTAAACCCTAAACACCCTAAACACTAAACCCTAAACCCTAGACCCTAAACCCTAACCCTAACCCTAACCCTAAACCCTAGCTAACCCTAAACCCTAATTAAACCCTATGTATAGGCCAACGACACTTAATTGTGCATCGAGCAGGCCAGGGGTGCCTCGCGGTCCTCTAATTAAATTAAATGTGACATGCATTAACCCTAAACCATATATATGTAACTAACCCTAGCTAATCAACCCTACTTAATTAAAACACATAACCCTAAACTATACTAGATATAACCCGATCTAATAAAAGCATGCTCTATATATAACAGCTAGCTAGCAAACCATAGATTAACACCAATTAAAATATACATGGCCTATATCGATCATGTTGTATAACATATCCCTGAGATTCATTAATTAATTATATAATTATCGTGATAAATTAATTAACTTGAATTTTGACAAGTTCTCTCGAATGAAAACACATTTGATTAACTTGCCTCATAATATATATATAATTAATTAGTGTGCATGCATGGCCTACCATGCATTCGTGCATATATTTTAATGTATATTTGAACATATTCTTGGGGATTTCAATCTCTCTCTCGATCATCTATATATCGTTGGTGGCCAAAAAACACACATATATATATACGCATGCAATTTATGCGTAAAGGCGCGGGTGCCTCTAATAATGTGTGTGCGCACTCGATCGATGATCCCTAGACCTTAAACAACCCCTAAAACCTTAAATCCCTAAACCCTAATCCCTAATCCCTAAACCCTAAACACCCTAAACACTAAACCCTAAACCCTAGACCCTAAACCCTAACCCTAACCCTAACCCTAACCCTAACCCTAAACCCTAGCTAACCCTAAACCCTAATTAAACCCTATGTATAGGCCAACGACACTTAATTGTGCATCGAGCAGGCCAGGGGTGCCTCGCGGTCCTCTAATTAAATTAAATGTGCCATGCATTAACCCTAAACCATATATATGTAACTAACCCTAGCTAATCAACCCTACTTAATTAAAACACATAACCCTAAACTATACTAGATATAACCCGATCTAATAAAAGCATGCTCTATATATATAACAGCTAGCTAGCAAACCGTAGATTAACACCAATTAAAATATACATGGCCTATATCGATCATGTTGTATAACATATCCCTCAGATTCATTAATTAATTATATAATTATCTTGATAAATTAATTAACTTTAATTTTGACAAGTTCTCTCGAATGAAAACACATTTGATTAAGTTGCCTCATAATATATATATAATTTTAGTGTGCATGCATGGCCTACCATGCATTCGTGCATATATTTTAATGTATATTTGAACATATTCTTGGGGATTTCAATCTCTCTCTCTCTCGATCATCTATATATAACGTTGGTGGCAAAAAAACACACATATATACGCATGCACTTTATGCGTAAAGACGCGGGTGCCTCTAATAATGTGTGTGCGCACTCGATCGATGATCCCTAAACCTTAAACAACCCTAAAACCCTAAATTAATTATCGATCTCCCTGTGATTCATTAATTAATTATATATATAATTATCGATGATAAATTAATTAACTTGAATTTTGACAAGTTCTCTCGTATGAAAACACATTTGATCAAGTTGCCTAGCTCATAATATATATATATAATTAGTGTGCATGCATGGCCTACCATGCATTCGTGCATATATTTTAATATATATTTGAACATATTCTTGGGGATTTCAATCTCTCTCTCTCGATCATCTATATATCGTTGTTGGTGGCAAAAAACACACATATATATACGCATGCACTTTATGCGCAAAGGCGCGGGTGCCTCTAATAATGTGTGTGCGCACTCGATCGATGATCCCTAAACCTTAAACAACCCTAAAACCCTAATCCCTAATCCCCTAAACCCTAAACACCCTAAACACTAAACCCTAGACCCTAAACACCCTAAGCACTAAACCCTAAACCCTAGACCCTAAACACCGTAAACACTAAACCCTAAACCCTAAACACCCTAAACACTAATTAAACCCTAAACCCTAAACCCTAAACACCCTAAACACTAGACCCTAAACCCTAGACCCTAAACACCCTAAACACTAAACCCTAGACCCTAAACACCCTAAACACTAAACCCTAAACCCTAGACCCTAGCTAAACACCCTAAACACTAAACCCTAAACCCTAGCTAACCCTAAACCCTAATTAAACCCTATATATAGGCCAACGACACTTAATTGTGCATCAAGCAGGCCAGGGGTGCCTCGCGGTCCTCTAGTTAAATTAAATGTGCCATGCATTAACCCTAAACCATATATATATAACTAACCCCTAGCTAATCAAACCCTAGTTAATTAAAACACATAACCCTAAACTATACTAGCTATAACCCGATCTAATAAAAACATGCTCTATATATAGCAGCTAGCTAGCAAATTAAACGGTAGATTAACACCAATTAATATATACATGGCCTATATCGATCATATGTTGTATAACATCTCCCTGAGATTCATTAATTAATTATATAATTATCGATGATAAATTAATTAACTTGAATTTTGACAAGTTCTCTCGAATGAAAACACATTTGATTAAGTTTCCTCATAATATATATATAATTAGTGTGCATGCATGGCCTACCATGCATGCATTCGTGCATATATTTTAATATATATTTGAACATATTCTTGGGGGATTTCAATCTCTCTCTCTCGATCATCTATATGTCGTTGGTGGCCAAAAAACACACACATATACGCATGCACTTTATGCGCAAAGGCGCGTGTGCCTCTAATAATGTGTGTGTGCGCACTCGATCGATGATCCCTAAACCTTAAACCCTAAATAAACCCTAATCCCTAAACCCTAAACACCATAAACATTAAACCCTAAACCCTAGACCCTAAACCCTAACCTCCTAACCCTAAACCCTAAACCCTAATTAAACCCTATATATAGGACGACTCTTAAGGGGGCAGATGATGCGGGGTGGCCTTTGGACACCTACGCCTCAAGACCAACAAGTGAAGCCCCGACTATCATCGACGCTACACCATGGCCAAGGAGTCCCCCAAGTGGACCAACAACACAAAACCCCGCCATATATGTCAAGGTGAACTCCTTCCTCTCTATGGTCGATCTCAACACCCATGTGGATGGTATGCTACCTCATGCCTATCATCATGATGTCTATAGGTGCCGACGTCGACAAGGACCAAGAGAGAAGGAACCCCCATGGTGCAAGGAAGAAGGAAGAAGAAGAGGAGAAGGAAGAGGAAGAAGAAGAGGGAGGAAGAGGCCCTGCCGGCCCAAAGGCCGGTCAGACCGGGCCACAGACCAGGCAGCCTGGCGCAGAGGCCGGTCAGACCGGGCCACAGACCGGCAGAGGCCGGCTCAGACCGGGCCACAGACCGGACGGAGATTTCGACATTTCCGGTTACAGCACCCGGTCAACCGGCCCCACGACCGGACCGGCCGGCCCCAGGCCCGGTCAGACCGGCCCCTTGACCGGATTTCACGGGTTTGGCCCACCAACTTGTACCTTTTCGACCCATGTTGCCTTGTATGCCTATATAAGACCCCAGCTCGCCCCCATAGCTGGTTAGACAAGATTTAGGCTTAAACATGACTTTGAGCTTTGTCTCCCTAGGGTTTCATCCCCTTTGTATCAAGGCACCCCATGTTGGATGATTGGATCTATGAGTGAGATTCTAGTGTAGCCCACTCTCTCTCCCTCACCGGTCTCCGTCCCCAACACCGATCTCTCACTCCGGGATTCTACCTCGAGTCTCTCCCGGGTTGATTCAATTGGCGTGGTCCATCGAGCCACGAGGGTAAGTATCGATTGTATCGGGTTGGTGTGCGTTGTGTTCTTCGCGTTCTTCGTGTTCTTCCGCCTCTCCCTCTCTTTCCCCCTTTGATTCTTGGGTCATTCGCGAGATCGGGCCACACACGGGGTCTTAGACCACATCATATGGTATCAGCAGCCTTTGGTTTCCGCGAATTCGACCCCCCACCCACCCAATTTCGTCTCTAAAAATTTTCCCCAAAAATCCCCAAAAAATAGCCCTAATTTGCCTTTGGATGGATCTGCGATTTGGTTGCGTTTTGAGTGGTTTTGGTCCATGGATTTGGTGTTGAGGTGCTTGATCTACTATTTCCCCCACTTTCTAGCCCCCAATTCCATCGTTTCCTTCGATTTGGGTCGATTTGGCTTGGTTTGCCTCAAGAACAGGAGAGAGAAAGCTCCAAATCGTGAAACCCGGTTTCGAACCCGGTCAACCGGGCCACAGACCGGACGAGCCAGCACAGAACCCGGTCGACCGGGCTGCAGACCGGGCAGGCCGGCCCAGAACCCGGGCCGCCGGCCGGCCGAGGAGCCGGTCAACCGGGCCCCAGACCGGGCGCCACACAGCCACCACCACCGCCAACCACCGCCACTCCTCCCCATCGCCGGCAAGCACCGCCACCCTCCATCCCACGGGTAAACACCGCCGCGGCCCCACCACCACCACCGCATCCG
This sequence comes from Lolium multiflorum, assembly GCA_030979885.1. Classification (NCBI taxonomy): domain Eukaryota; kingdom Viridiplantae; phylum Streptophyta; class Magnoliopsida; order Poales; family Poaceae; genus Lolium; species Lolium multiflorum. The sequence goes on along the minus strand of CM061749.1, from coordinate 171,925,379 downwards.
CAAGAGCATCGACACCACCCACCACCGGCATACCACCGCCACCACCGCCGAGCTACTTTGACCCATTTCTCCGCTAACTTGTGTTTGTTTGTTCCGGTTTGAGTGCCTTGTTTGTGACACTAACCCGCAGCTCCGAAGCGCGCGACGACATCCTCGGCACCCCGGACTTGCAAACGTACTCTTGACACCACCACCATATCGCAAGTTGCGTGATCATCACCGCCTACGCCCCATATAGGTATAACTTGCATTACCCTTGTAACCCCTCTTCTTTTGCGATCTATCCTATCGAGCATTGCTTATCGAGTGTTGCGAGACATTGCACGTGGCCCCGATTGTGAGGTGTGTGTGTAGTGTGGAGTCAAGCTTCTAAGCAAAACTCGTGTGGCAAGATAGCAAAAGCGAGCTAACGCTAACATAGTGCGAGAAAAAGCCGCCAAAACACAAAAAGAGTGCAAGTGCACCATAGAGCAAAAGTGTGCGAGTGCCATCATACATACAAATACACAAAAGAGTGCAAGTGCCACCAAATACAAAAAGAGGAAAAAGCTTTTAAGCAAAAGAGAGAAAAGAGAAGAGAGGCCACGTGTGAATCTTGTTGTCTCTTCGTTTGCAACCAAAGCTTTGACCTCTCCTTGTGTTAGTGTGACACCGAGCAACCTTGCTTTCGGGCACATACACTTTTCCGCTCATTCCTTGGTCGCACTAACCAAATTCATCTCGTGTGTGAGTTCCATATCTTTTCCGTGTTTATAGTGATCATCGCTTTGACATTTGAGTTTTTGGATCTTACCCACCCTTAACAACAAACTTGATTTTGGATTTCATCTTTTGGCTTTCCACCACACTCACCTACCACCATATTTGCTAGCTTTTGCGTGTGTCTTTGTGTGAGTGCCCGATACAATTGTTCTAACTCTCGGTTTGTTGGATCACCCCAATCTTGTCATACCACGGTAAGATTGCGAGGTAGTGTTCTTCCACTAACATACACCATATAGATACCGTCTTGCTAACATGTATAGCGACGAAGAAGATACGGAGGAGTACACGGAGCACTTCGAGGAGGATGCCTCTTCAAGCACCGCGGATGTGGAGGAACATGTGGAGCTCTACACCGACTATGGCTCCACGAGCATCGCCAACATGACCGACATCGAGGAGCTCTACACCGACTATGGCTCCGCGAGCATCGCCAACATGGACGACATGGTGGAGCACCACCTTGAGGACGACATCGACGAGCTCTACATCGACAATGGCTCATCAAGCATGGACGACATGGTGGAGCAACGCCACGACTACGACATCGACACCATGGCGGAGCCTCACCTCGACTCCACCTTGAACAACGCCGAGGCGCCCACATACCCCTACTTGGCCAATGGAGCTACATATGAAGATAGAGGACCTCCACGATGGCATCATCATGTGGATCATCAAGAGCGTCCCCAACATGTTCGGCATCGACACACTTCTCCAAGCTCCACAAGGCGCCATCATGAGAGTGCCTATGCACAAGATCATCGACATCACGGACATCATATGGAGCATCAAGAGCGCCCCCAACATGAGCCATCACCTAGGCATGGCAAGGACCGTCATCGACTCACACCATCTCATGATCGTCGTCGACCACCACCACCTCATGGTCTACATCGACATCCGTCCACACATGATCTTCGACGACACCACTCAAGACATGGTGATGAGGCAAGAAGACGAGAGCCTCGACATGAAGGCGACGAACACCATCATAGGGTGTCTACCACTCCAAGGGTGGAGAAAGCACATCATGAAGACCTTCCTCATAAGGCGACTTCTACCTCTTGCGCCACCACCACAATGGCCCCTACCTCGTCATATGCCTATGGACTCCGATGCTACAAGTGCAAGCAACAAGGCCACCTTCCACGGGAATGTCCCAATCTCCTATGTGAGGTGTGCAAGACCAAGGGTCACATGGCATGGCAATGCACAACGCCAAGCGCCAAGAAGCTCTACTTCGACGAGCTCAATGCACAAGTCTCCAAGATGCCACCACTTGAGGACGACTTAGGAGGCGAGGGAGTTGAGCATGGTGAGCATGGGATTCTCCCTTCACCTACGGAGGCGCATGGAGTTGAGATGGTTGAGCATGGGAAGTTCCCTTCAACCAAGGAGGCGCATGGAGATGAGAAAGTCGAGCCTACTCCTATATGCTTGATTGATGAGTTGGTACCAATCCCATGTGAGCATGAGAGCCACTTAGCCCACTTGAGCGAGAGTGATAGTGAGTTGAGTGACTTCCACCCCATATGTGAGTTTGAGTGCTTCCATTTGGAGGACATGAGTGATACACAAAGTGAGTTGAGAGAGGTAGATGATAGGTCCATGGAGGACATCGCATTTGCTAACACATTAACCTCTCCCTCGCTTGTGTCTTCTTATGTTGCACTAGGTTCCACGGAGGACGAGTTCCCGCTCATGGAGAAGATGTACATGGTGCATGAAGATGATGATATCTCACCATGCTTGCTCCAAGATGGACATGTCGACCACATGGATCCTCCTACTTCCACAACACCTACTTCACATGAGTCGGCCTACAAAGGTAACAACATAGGTGTTGATGATGCCATGATCCCACTAGTGGACATGATGACTTATGAGTGCATGCATGATCTTGATGATACATTTGCTACGTCACTTGATTCTTTCATATTCCCATGTGATGCTTTGCTTCCTAACATTGTTGATCATGTGGAGTTGATTGATTGTGATACCATGAACATGCCATGCTATGAAAGTTTCATATTTGCTCCGCTTGCTTGCAATGATAATGATAATGCTCATGCTTGTGTTGTGACACCCTTGATGAACACTTGCTCTTTCCATAGGGTTGTCGACAACAATGATGACATTAGCTTTCACATGCTTTGCCCCAAATGTTTACACCATTCCATGATCCTTGCATCCAAGATTGTGAACAATTGCTCTTTCTTATGCTTGGAATGCAAGAATGCTTATTTTATTGTTCATGAGAAGGCCCCCATAGCCTTTTCACCTTTTGATGATCATGAGTTACCACATGCCATGAATGCACCTTCTTGCCATATGCACCATCGCCATGCATTTCATACTATCTTGCTTGACACTAATGGTGATGTGCACAAGACATGGAACATCATGATGGATGATGTATTCATCTACCATGCACACACGCTTTTTGTCTTGTTTCTTCCATGTGTAGGCACAAGGACGACAACTTCCACCGCCACGGAGCATGAGCTCACGAAACGCGCAATTGAGAGCTACCCCATCAAGGACCTAACCCGCGGGAATCACACCAAAGGGTATGTTCCCACAAGCCTTCGCCCTCATGTGTTTCCGACTTGGTTTGTTGAGCTTTCGGTTTGGTCCAATTCCTCGTCACCTCTTTTGCTTCTTATGCAACATATCTTGAAACATCTTGTTGGCACAATGGTTGTTGTATGTATTGATGCTTTCATCATACACTCCGAGATTCTCAAGGACCATGTCATACATGTGAGAGACACCATATGCATCTTGTGCCACAAGTTACACAAAAAGTTGCCCTTCTTTGGATTTCTCATTTTATCTATGGCAATTGAAATGGATTCTTTGACACTTGCGGATACCCATACTTGGCTCACGCCAACCATACTTTCCCAAGCTAGAAGTCTCCATGGCTTTGCCATTGCACATAACAATTTTGCCCCAAATTTTGCCCCAAATTTTGCCGCCAATACTCGCCTTTTGATTGTTCCATTTGAGTGGGACAATACGACATATCACATTTTTGCCACTTTACATGCACAAACTTTTGCCCCACCAAATTTTGGATATATCGACACTCTTTTGATCACCATTTTTGCCCAATGCCTTTTGGAGAAACGACTTGATGCTTCGTATTTGATTGAGAGCCTCTTGTTCGCCGGTCACCAAGTTGGCATCCACAAGCTTTCCTTTTGCAAGTTGTTTTTCCCCTTGTTCTTCTTCGACCGAGACTTGGCCCCTCCACCACTACATGGGAGACCCGTTATGGACTACAACAAAGACGCCCGCACTACGACGAGCATCCCTAAGGACACAAGGGCACCTATACAAGTCCTTCCCGTCTACCTCATCGGTGAGGAGGAGCAAGAGTCGAGGACGACTCTTCCCCAAGGGGGGGGAGATGATGCGGGGTGGCCTTTGGACACCTACGCCTCAAGACCAACAAGTGAAGCCCCGACTATCATCGACGCTACACCATGGCCAAGGAGTCCCCCAAGTGGACCAACAACACAAAACCCCGCCATATATGTCAAGGTGAACTCCTTCCTCTCTATGGTCGATCTCAACACCCATGTGGATGGTATGCTACCTCATGCCTATCATCATGATGTCTATAGGTGCCGACGTCGACAAGGACCAAGAGAGAAGGAACCCCCATGGTGCAAGGAAGAAGGAAGAAGAAGAGGAGAAGGAAGAGGAAGAAGAAGAGGGAGGAAGAGGCCCTGCCGGCCCAAAGGCCGGTCAGACCGGGCCACAGACCAGGCAGCCTGGCGCAGAGGCCGGTCAGACCGGGCCACAGACCGGGCAGGCTGGCGCAGAGGCCGGTCAGACCGGACGGAGATTTTCGACATTTCCGGTTACAGCACCCGGTCAACCGGCCCCACGACCGGACCGGCCGGCCCCAGGCCCGGTCAGACCGGCCCCTTGACCGGATTTCACGGGTTTGGCCCACCAACTTGTACCTTTTCGACCCATGTTGCCTTGTATGCCTATATAAGACCCCAGCTCGCCCCCATAGCTGGTTAGACAAGATTTAGGCTTAAACATGACTTTGAGCTTTGTCTCCCTAGGGTTTCATCCCCTTTGTATCAAGGCACCCCATGTTGGATGATTGGATCTATGAGTGAGATTCTAGTGTAGCCCACTCTCTCTCCCTCACCGGTCTCCGTCCCCAACACCGATCTCTCACTCCGGGATTCTACCTCGAGTCTCTCCCGGGTTGATTCAATTGGCGTGGTCCATCGAGCCACGAGGGTAAGTATCGATTGTATCGGGTTGGTGTGCGTTGTGTTCTTCGCGTTCTTCGTGTTCTTCCGCCTCTCCCTCTCTTTCCCCCTTTGATTCTTGGGTCATTCGCGAGATCGGGCCACACACGGGGTCTTAGACCACATCAGGGGTGCCTCACGGTCCTCTAATTAAATTAAATGTGCCATGCATATATATGTGTTTAATTTGGGGATTTCAATCGCTCTCTCGTATGTAGCTCTCTCTACCTCTCTCTCTCTCTCTCTCTCTCTCTCTCTCGTTGGTGGCCAACAACACACACATGCACTTTGTGCGCAAAGGCATGCGCCTCTAATAATGTGTGCGCAGTCGATCGATCTAGTTTTGATTAATCATAGCACACAAATAAAGAAGTTGTATTTGAATCCACACAACCTAATCTAAAACACATAACCCCTAACATGGCCTAATTAATTAACCCTTCTCGATCTCTACCTAATTAGTGGAAATTGCACAAAATCAAAAGGGGTCCCTCACTAATTATGCATATCTGCTAGATTGTGATAAACTTTTGCCCCATATATATTTGGTGGATGGGTGCATCTTGGCATGTAAAACAATTAGTGTTTGCAAATGGCGTTGTCAAAATTTATGTACAAATGATTTCTTTCCATCCAAAGTGCATAAAATGGGAGTTTTAATGAAGAAAGTACAAATAAAACAGCTCAACATGCTTCCACACCCCGATTTTCACACGAAGTAGAGCATATTTAAAGGATAATTCCAGAGTTTTACTATTTTTCAAGCAACTTTGCTAATTTTCCCCCACTCACATGACTTTATGTCGATTTAACGAAAATATGGCGAATTTAAACTACATGGGCGGGATAGTTTGAATTGTGCGCGCGGCAAAGGGAACCGCCTATTCCTCAACCTTGTGCACGGCAAATTACACACGCAACTCCATTAAACGCCACCTACCGACCTTAATTATCACCCCGGCGGCCCGGCCGCATGACCCCCCACCCACCCCTACACAACTTATCCCCGTCCGTGCGAAGAGCTTCCCCTCCCCGTCCCGTCCGTGCGAAGAAGAAGCTTCCCCTCCCCGTCGTTCTTCTCGAGACGCACCGGCGGTCAAGTTGATCCACGGTAGGGCTGCTATCTCTAGCTCAATCATGTATCGGGCAAGACAGCCTAACGATTTATATTTTCTTGATGCTGCTAAAAAAATTCGTCAGTATGCTCGAACTAATTGGCACTTTATAGTTTTCCGCTCGATTTGTCATCGATCAATTTGTTCATTTGCGTGGGCATATAGAGTCAGTTCTGCACTCGATCCGTTAATTTGCTGAAATGCCATGGCAGAGTTTTGTACACGATCTGTTTGCTAAAATGTCGATGGGCATTTTTTGTTTTGTACTCGACATGATTGCTGAAATGCATAATCATGTAGTATAGTTTTGTACTCGATGGATATACATTTCCTACTTCGCCTTAAATTAATCACCAACCACTGTATCTCATAATTAAACAGATGGACAGAACTTGGATACTGCATGGACACTTATGTTCCCCTTCATATATAAATGGTGTTCAACCCTTTATGGGGTTTATTAGAGCTCATGATGGTCACAACCTGGACGTGTATTGCCCGCGCTGCACATGTATGAATGGTGAGAAGAGGCCTCACCCTGTAGTGGCAGATCATTTACACATTTTTGGGATGGACCGCACATATGTTAGGCGGGTTTAGCATGGTGAACCATATAATGATCCTTTAGCAGGAGAAGCAGATCTTGCTCACACTGTATGTGTGCTGGCATATGTAGTTAATTATTTATATTGATGCTGCCGCTGTTTCAATCAATAGTTTGCATTGCTGTGCAAGGTTCTGTACTCAAATTTAACTTGTTGCAGATGGATGGACGGGAAGGAGAGAAAAAGCGCTTGCTTCAGGAAACGGGTTTCAGCTCTGGGACATGTGCTTGTGCCAGATGAGAAGGTAAATATGTAAAACGGCATTTGTTCAGGTTGCATCCCTTAGATGTTTGTCTAATCGGTTGATGTACTAATTGCAGAAGCATAGAGTTGAAGAGGTCTCTCAGTTTGATGGGAGATTTGAAGATGAATCTCAGTTTGATGCACCTGTGGATGGTACTGATGACGAGCCTTTCATAGACGAAGGTCCTGCACCTGAGATTATCCAGCCTACAGAAGGAGGCCGTGGACCGAGTACACAGCTTTGCGTTGAAGTGGATGCACGCCCGGAGATCATCACGGGCGTCCGGGTAGTCTCAAGACCACCCAGCCCTGATGCACCTGTGGATGGTACTGATGACGAGCCTCTCATAGACGAAGGTCCTGCACCTGAGATTATCCAGCCTACAGAAGGAGGCCGTGGACCGAGTACACAACTTTGCGTTGAAGAGGATGCACACCCGGAGATCATCAGGGGCGTCCCGGTAGTCTCAGGACCACCCAGCCCTGATGCAAAATGTTGAGCTACTTTATGATTCGTACTCTTATGTTCTGGTGCTGTAGTATGTTATGATTTGTACGCCTTTGGCGCTAGATTAAGCATTCAGTGGATGATCGCGTTGCAAAATTCGACACCCACACAATCAGTTCATCGTATGAGTAGTAGCACAATTACTTCTACAGCGATTCCTGCCAGCGCATTAGTTGGTAGCATGAAACACTTTCAGGTACTCCCCTCTGATTCATATTAATTGACTCAATTCTGTCTAGATATGGATGTATCTAGATGCATTTGTTAACTAGACTAACAAACTTGAGTCAGTTAATATGAATCCGTGTAAACCGCCCAAGTCCTCGAGCAGCTAGTTTATTGACTCTGGACTCCAAGCCTCTCGCGGCAAGCCATCGACGAAGCTTTGACCAGATCTTGGCCCGCAATTTTTTTTGTGTGGCGAATAGCAAAGCTTTGACCAGTTCCTCTCGGGATACAGCACGCCGGTGAGCTTGCACGGTTGCCATGAGCACTTTCCGGCGGAACTTCCTCTTCAGCGCCCTCAAGCCGCTGCTGCGAGACAGCACGCAGTGCCTCGAGGTGGACGGAATTCTGGATCTCAGGGCGGGTGGTCCGCATCGTCCGGGAACGATCTCCAGCGGGTTAACGAGGACATGCATGGCGGCCAGGGGATTTTTTTTTTGGTTTGAGCTTGGGATTTGGGGTTTTTTCGGATAGGGGAGGAGGAACCGAGGAAGAGGAAGGAACAGCCGCGTGCTTGGCGCGTGGCGGTGTGCTTGAATTTCGAATTTTTGTGAAATGTTTCATTTCCCCGCTACAATTCGGGGGTTTCTTGACGCGCCAATGCGTCCCGCCGGGCAGCTTCAAGTGAATTTGGGGTGCCACACTATGGGCCCTAGTTTCAGTGAGACATGTAATGACTAGTCACATCAGTAAGTTCACTGTGTAATAAAATATGTTACCCCTCCCCTTTATGTAGCACCCCTTCTCTCCCGATCGAGTGCCGATTGCCGACGGATGCAAGCCGCTAGCTCGATCCCCTCCTTTCGCCTCCACCGTCCAGGCATCCAGCTTGGAGGGGCAAGCTGCATCTAGACCAAGCGGATTAGGTAGGACTAGTAATGTTCTTTCCTTTCTCGAGATCGGTTCTTTTTTCCTCTCCTCGATATCTTGCGCATCTCTTTCCTATTCTGGGCGAAGGGGTGTCTTTCTGGTCACCCTCGAGCTGGGAGTGATTGATGGGGGTGGGGGCGGGGGCTACCTTTGCTTGGATTGGGGTGTTCTTCCTTTATTTGTCGACATTTGCAACCTTTGTAGTTTCTGCTGATCCTCACTGTATCTTTTGTCAGCTTGTACAGGAAAGGAAAGACCTCGGCGGTGGGGGCAATGGAGCGTAAGGCCACCACGCATGTGGGCAGTTGGCTGAGCCTGAGCTGCGTCCCCAGCCCCGCGAAGCAGGTACTCCGTTTGCTTATCCACTCTTTACCTTTTAAGTGTCTCTCTGCATCCTCAATCTGTTCCTGTTCTGGAATATGCTTAAAGTAGCACATGTCTTCAGCTGTTTGTGCGTAAAGCCTCTGTGACACCATGCTCTATATTCTCTGTATCAGGTTGGTACCTCCAGGTTCCGTGCTGAGGCTATGGGGAACGAGAATAGCGCCCCACCTGCTGCAGGAGCATGGCCCGATCTGCAGCACAAGAAGCGAAATGCCACTGCCGAGCTGGGCAGGGACCGCCCAGGGGTAATTTTTTTAACCAACTTACCATGATGTAGTCTGAATCTGATACTCCCTCAGATCCAAATTAATTGACTCAACTATCTGTAGATACGGATGTATCTAGATGTGTTTTAGCTCTAGATACTACTGCCTCCATCCCAAAGCTTTGGGCTTATATTATTTTTAGAAAGTCAAACTATACCATGTTTGACTAAGCTTTTACCAAAAATCAGTAACATGCAAAATACAAAATTAATATCATTAAATAGATAATAAAATATATTTTCCTACGGTATCTACACAGTATTATATTTGTTGATAGAATGTTCTAAAATTTTGGTCAAACTTTGCTTGTTTTGATTTCTCAAAAATAAATAAGGCTTAAGCTTTTGGATGGTGGTAGTACATTCATATCTAGACAAAGCTGAGTTAACTAGTTTTTTGTCTGTCCATAGCTAGTGTTCACGCTGCAAAAGGCTAAGAGCATCCACTATATGCATCAGTCTATCTCATACAGTAATTCAATATCACTGCTGAGGTCTGCCTTTTGTTTTGCTATTCATATGCAGACTGAAACTTTAGGGCCTTTACTCAAAAGGAAGATCAAAACTGCGGCTGATCAGGCTGCCAGTATGTTGATGCCGCCCCCATCTTCTAAATGCCTCTACAAGCACAAGGCCACGCGCCAGCTGGGTGGTGATCTTTTAATGAATATGGTATATTTTCTTAATCCACAAAACATGCCTTGATTTTTCTCTGTTTATTGTCGGTTTTTTCTATGCTTGCCAAAAGTTTACAACAACAACAACAACAACAAGCCTTTCAGTCCCAAACAAGTTGGGGTAGGCTAGAGTTGAAACCCATAAGATCTCGAAGCCAAAAGTTTAGAAACACCAAATTCGTTTGCTTACAATCATCATACAGTAATGTTCATCTACTCCAGTTCCCCTAACCCAACAAAAAATGATGTTAATTACGATTTTTAGATTAAAAGAGCACCATTAGGCGCTGTTAATTACGACTTTGAGATTAAAATGTCATTTGCAATTGTTAATTACAATTTTGAGACAATTGGTTAGTTTAACCTCGATCTCTTCTGCTCTCCATTTTTCCCAACCGAACAAAAATGTAACCATTCCATTCCTCTGAAATGGAACCATTCCATTCCATTCCACGCTGTTTCAGAACCGAACACACCCTTGCATTGTTGTGAACTGTTGTCCATACACGGCCATACCCTTCCACTTACATCCAGCACTATATGCATCAGTCTGTCTCAGAGTCATTCAATATCACTGCTGAGATCTGTTCCCATTCTTATGCAGGCTGAAACTGCTGCGCCTTTACTCAAGTGGATGCAAAATGAGGCTAATGAGGCTGCTGTGAGGACGATGGTGCCGGCACCATCTTCCGAAAACCTCTACAAGCACGAGGCCATGGGCCAGCTGGGTGGTGACCTTTTAATGAATCTGGTATATTTTCTTAATCCACATACATGATTTCATTATTATCTGTTTAATTACTGTTGGCTTTGTCTAATGCTTACCAAAAGTTCAGAAACACTGCGTTTGCTTACAATCATCATACACTAATTTTTCACTTTTCAGTCTGTCTCATCCAGTATATAAACTGTTGATTTCCATTGGCTTCTTTTGTAATCATTTGCATTGTTGTCAACTGTTCTCTATGCACAACCCTATTCTTCCACTTACACCCGCACTATTTGCATCAGTCTATCTCATAGATTTATTAAATATCAATGATGAGTTCTGTTGCTATTCATATGCAGGATGAAACTTCTGTGCCTCTACTCAAATGGATAAAAAATGATCCTGATGAGGCTGCTGTGAAGACGATGGTGCCGCCACCATCTTCTGAAAACCTCCTCAAGCACAAGGCCACGGGCCAGCTGGGTGGTACCCTTTTCAGTAAGCAGGTATATTTTCTTAATCCTCATACATGATTTGATTTTTGTCTGTTTATTGCCGGCTTTGTCTAATGCTTACCAATAGTTCAGAAACACACACACCTATTCTTCCACTTACATCCAGCACTATATGCATCAGTGTCTCATAGATTCATTTTATATATCACTGCTGATGTCTGTTGCTCTTCAATTTTCATATGCAGACTGAAACTGCTAAGCCTTCATTGGTCAAAAGGATTGCAACTGCTGCTGATGAGGCATCTGCAGAGGCTGCCACCAAGTTACTGTCAGCCCCACCTTCTGGATGCTTATATAAGCTCAAGTCCAAGGACCAGCCGGGCCGTAACCATCCAAGGGTTCGGGTATATTTTCTTAAGCCACATATACATGCCATGATTTATGTCTGATATTATCACTGGCTCTGTCTAATGCTTTTTGGAATTCGGAAACACCAAATTAGCATGCTTATATTCATCATACACTAATTTTTCACTGTTCAGTTTGTAACATAGTGTTATGCACTCGCTTGTCAACATTTGCATTGCTCTGAACTATGCACTTTACACAACCTAATTCTTCCACTTACATTCAGCGCTACGCACCAGTAGTACCTCCCATGTTTCCTTCACCATCCCGATGCCGAGCTTGCGGGAATATGGCGGGCCCATGTACATACCCCGCATATAACACCTCCTATGGCTCTATCTACCTTTCTAGTAGCTCCTTCACAGAGTTACAGGTATGTATTCTCAGTGGTTTAGCATGAATTGGCATATAGTAAAGTCTTGTTTTTAGTCTTCCTGCTTCTTACATTTGTATCAATTTTCACATGCAGACTGTACCTTGTGAACTTCGTCCAATGATTAACCAGATGTGTCCGCATGAAGGATCTTTCACTATGCATGGCAATGGCAAATTGATGAACACCTACACGGTCTATGAGGTGTATGTCTACAAGACGCAGGCCATCACATATTTGTATGGACATGATTGGAGAAAGTTTGCTTTTGACTACGGTCTGAAGAAGGGCGACGAGCTGAGGATCAGAAACTCAAACGGGCAGATATACGTAACTGCTTACAGAGTTGGAGACACTTCCAAATATATAATATGTAACTTTTTTCTACTCATATCTTTTGATAACTGCATTCTGAGCAGTTGTTCTAAACCATTCCCTCTGTTCTAGCTTGCTGGGTTTAACATGATCAAAGCTGCAGATCCCCTGATGGAACAGGAGCGGATGTCACAAAGGGCAACCACACCAGCACCGGCACCGGCTTCCCACTCTCCTGCATCAGCACCGGTTCCTGTACCAGCTCCGTTTACTGCATCTACCCAGCAGTCCCCTACATCAGCATTGGTTCCTGTAGAGGCCCCATATACTACACATGCCCAGCAGGCTCCTGCATCAGCACTGGTTCCTCTAGCTGCACCGTTTACTGCACCTGCCCAACAGTCTCCTGCATCAGCACCGGTTCCTCTAGAGGCACCGTTTACTGCACCTGCCCAGCAGTCTCCTGCATCAGCACCAGCTCGTGTACCAGCCCAGGCTCATGCACCTGCCCCAGCCAGATCACCGAGGTCTCAGCTCATTGCTGTGGCCACCCGTGTGGTGACCAGGACGCATCTGAAGGCTATGTTCGTGAGTATATGACAGCATAACTGCTCTTATCTTGATGTCTTCTCTGCTCAAAGTCTCACATGGTTCAGTGCATTGGTGCCATTGACTAATTTTTGGTGGTATCTCTTGCTTTGAATCAGAAATTGCCTAAAAGTATCTCCAAGGATCTCAATGCTGGCCGAAGGGGCAAGATATCCCTCGTCATGGAGAGTGAAGGTCTCACCGTGGAGGGACGGTACTCTGTCAGTCCCACAGATGGCCGCTTGGCTGTTACTTCCAGGTGGAAAAAGTTCATTGACGGTGCCAAACTTCGCATTGGATCAAAGTTGAAGGTCAAGATCTTTCGATGCCGCTGTGACATGCTGGTCATAAAGTTCGCGGTTGTCTAGTTCTGTTGTCCCATGAGCCCTTAGCAAATGCATTTGTAGTTATACTTATATAAGGTTATCTTATCTGAACTGCTAATTAATTGTATGGGTGGTAAAACTCTGGCAAGCTTTTGCTCTTAGCAAGTATGTATGTATGATCAGCTATTATGATAACTAATGTTTGTGTTCATCTTAATTTGCATTTCCGTTTTAGAAAAAAACTTAATTTCTATTTTGGCTGACCTGTTAGAGAACTATCAGATTGAACCCACAACATGATTCATATAGATTCATTACACCGAGCCACATGTCTTGACCTTGCGATACACTACTTCCATTAATCAGTGCAAGAAGGCTTACCTGAGCTGCCTGAACCATGGCAGATTCGAATCCACCTTATCTATCTAGAAATACAACCTTTGCAGAAAGAGGATTTGCAGTATGGGGAGGCTGACATTGGGGACCCATGAGCCAGCAGCGTCGTCAACGTTTTAAAGGTGGCAGGAGATCGAAAGAAAAAATAAGCCAAAAATCAGTTGGTAAACAAATTCAAGAAAAGAAACATTTACCTTTCTGAGAGGATGACATGCGGGACCCATGAGGCAGCAGCATCCTCAACTATTTCAAGGCGGCAGGGGATCAAAATAAAAAAGGAAATAGCCAGAAATTAATTAGGGTCAAAAATAAATCCATCAAAGGAAACTTTTATTGTTCATAGAGGATGACATGTGGGACCGACTTGCCAGCTGCGTCGTCATCGTTTCAAAGGGGGCAGGGGATCAAAAGAAAAAGGCAAATAGCCAGAAATTAGGGGAAAAAATAAATCCAACAAAGGAAACTTTTATTGTTCATAGAGGATGACATGCGGGACCCATGAGCCAGCAGCTTCCTCAACGTTTCAAAGTCGGCATGAGATTGAAAGAAAAAGTCAAGTGACATAATATCAGGAGCCAAAAATAATCCAAGAAAAGAAACTTTATTGTACATAGAGGATGACATGCGGGTCCCATTTTGTAGCAGCGGTCTCAACGCTTCCAAGGCGGCACAGGACCGAAAGAAAAATGAAGTAGCCAAAATCAGGGTGTGAAAAAATTCAAGAAAAGAAAGATTTCAATTGGGCTGTATCTGGACATCTGGGCCTTCGAACTATCCTGCTGGGCCTTTTGACTCGTACAATTTCAGCCCACTCCAAAACAGGAAAGGTCGGATTTTTCTCAAAAAAAAAACAGGAAAGTCCTATGCTTCGCAAAAACAAAAAACAAGGAGATTCAACATATAAGTTTGTTTATGTAGATATAAAGATTTAATTTATCCGTTTGCAATAGCTCAGAGCGAAATACAACGTTTATTGTCTGCAAAATAAAATATCACATGTTTCTTGTACGGGGAGGCTGACATCGGGGACCCATGAGCCAGCAGCGTCGTCAACGTTTCAAAGGCGGCAGGGGATCGAAAATAAAAAAAGCCAAAAATCAGTTGGTAAAAAAATACAAGAAAAGAAAACATTTATCGTTCTTAGAGGATGACATGCGGGACCCATGAGGCAGCAGCATCCTCAACGTTTCAAAGTCGGCATGAGATCGAAAGAAAAAGGCAAGTGACATAATATCAGGAGCCAAAAATAATCCAAGAAAAGAAACTTTATTGTACATAGAGGATGACATGCGGGTCCCATTTTGTAGCAGCGGTCTCAACGTTTCCAAGGCGGCACAGGACCAAAAGAAAAATGAGGCAGCAGCATTCTCAACAATTCCAAGGCGGCAGGGGATCAAAAGAAAAAAAAGGAAATAGCCAGAAATTAATTAGGGGTCAAAAATAAATCCACCAAAGGAAACTTTTATTGTTCATAGAGGATGACATGTGGGACCGACCTGCCAACAGCGTCCTCATCGTTTCAACGGGGGCAGGGGATCAAAAGAAAAAGGCAAATAGCCAGAAATTAGGGGTAAAAAATAACTCCAAGAAAGGAAACTTTTATTGTTCGTAGAGGATGACATGCGGGACCCATGAGCCAGCAGCTTACTCAACGTTTCAAAGGCATGAGATCGAAAGAAAAAGGCAAGTGACCAAATATCAGGAGCCAAAAATAATCCAAGATTTATTGTACATAGAGGATGACATGTGGGTCCCATTTTGCAGCAGCGGTCTCAATGTTTGTAATGCGGCTTGAGATCAAAAGAAAAAGAAAGTAGCTAGTAATTAGGGGGTGAAAAAAATCCAAGAAAAGAAAGTTGATGGACATAGAGGATGACATGCGGGTCCCTTGAACCAACAGCTTACTCAACGTTTCAAAGGGGGCAGGGGATCAAAAGAAAAAGGCAAGCCAAAAATCAGAGGGTGAAAAAAAATCCAACAAAGGAAACTTTTATAGCACACAGAGGATGACATGCGCGTCCCATGAGCCAGCAGGTACCTCAACGTTTCAAACGTGGCATGAGATCGAAAGAAAAAGGCAAGTGACCAAATATGAGGTGCCAAAAAAAACTCCACGAAAAGAAAGTTGATTACTCATAGAGGATGACATGCGGGTCCCATTTAGCAGCAGCGGTGTCACCGTTTGAGAGGCGGCAGGGGATCGAAAGAAAAAGGCAAGTGACCAAATATCAGGAGCCAAAAATAATTCAAGAAAAGAAAGTTTTATAGTCCATAGAGGATGACATGCGGGTCCCATTTAGCGCAGCGGTCTCACCGCTTGAGAGGCGGCAGGGATCGAAAGAAAAAGGCAAGTGACCAAATATGAGGTGCCAAAAAATCCAAGAAAAGAAAGTTTTATAGTACATAGAGGATGACATGCGGGTCCCATTTAGCAGCAGCGGTATCACCGTTTGAGAGGCGGCAGGGGATCGAAAGAAAAGGCAAGTGACCAAATATGAGGTGCCAAAAAAACTCCAAGAAAAGAAAGTTGATTGCTCATAGAGGATGACATGCGGGTCCCATTTAGCTGCAGCGGTCTCAACGTTTCCAAGGCGGCACGGGATCAAAAGAAAAAGGAAGTAGCCAGAAATCGGGGGTCAAAAAAATCCAAGAAAAGAAGGAATTTTGGTTCATAGAGGATGACAAGCGGGACCCATGATCCTGCATCGTAAACGGCTCGATCGGAGAGCGTTGAACGAGATGGCGCGATCGAGAAAAAAACAATGCTAGAGAGGCTGCCATGTGGGCCCTACATCCCTGGGTGGTGCGGATTTGCGTTGACTCGGCCGGCGAACCCGTGAATTCGATGCACCACGTCCCGGGCCACCATACGCGACGTTTTGGCCGCTTTCGTCGGGCTAGGTGGCCTCAAAAACGAGAAAAAAAGTTTTGACATGAACCACGGAGGGACCAAAAATCGTCGGCCTTGGTGCACCACCAACCACGGCGCGACTTCAACTTCGTCGGCCATGGCAACTTTTCTTGTAGTGAGAGTTCCAGTGATGCAAACGTTTGTAGGAACAAAACAGAAGGATGTGGCACTGGGGAAGCTAAGATTAGGCGTCTTCAAAAGGACTTGGATGTGGCCACTTGGCGGAACAAAGAAATGAACCGAGGATGGAATTCTACAATTCAAGATGGCCTACATGCTGTTGCTGATCTGCAGAAGCTAGTGGCTGGCAACTTGGTTACCGCTTTGGCTGATGCAGATGTCCATGAGATCAACTGGACGATCTTGGAACAGGTGAAAGCACGAGCAGAAACTCTGCACTCATCTTTGCAGGTAGATGATTTTCAAAGGGTGATGCAAGAGCCGCTATATGAATAGATTGTTGTTTTCAGTTGATGATGTCCCTGGTTCTTTTGTTTACTTATGTGCTGGTAGTACTTAGGGGAACTAGCTTGTACAAGTAATTTTTTTCCGATAAAGTTGTACAAGTAAATGGCACATGCTTCGCATGTTTGACCAATTAAGTTAAAAAGCTTCACAAAATCCTGCGTCGAAGTTGTTTCACTAAAAAAAAGAGCTCTCACGTGCAAGGCACGTGTAATTTACTAGTATATACTAGTACTAGTAGAGATGGTACACCTAGACATTAGAGATTTGTTTGTTTTAAAGATATTTTTAATTGTGTACAAGATGGAAAATATAACTTTAGCAAATTCCTAGTATTTTTCATGGTCGATGTAAAAAAAGTATTTTTCATGGTTGATGTAAAAAAACAAGTTTTTTTCATGGTCGATGTAAAAAAAGAGAGAAAACATGTCTCATAAAAAGCCTTATGGTTAGCACATTTTTTTTACGGAGTAACTCTTTTTTACATAGCCCAAATTACTATTCGATTTTCCATTGAAATATTTTATGTGTATAAAGCAAGCGAAGAAGTACACATGCATTTTTCGTTTTATTCTTTTTTGACATTTCAAAATGTATAGAAGATGAATTTCGAAATAAAGAGATCATATGCACCCAAGAACCAACAAGCATATCCCCTTGACCCCGAACATACTCAGGGCCCTTTTGTTGTGGCTTTTTTTTGCCTTTTTGGCTTTTGGATTTTGGAAGCCAAAAACAAATATTATATTCTTTTGGCTTCCAAAATCCAAAAGCCAAAAAGCCACAGCAAAAGGGCCCTCAGCTTCAGACTTGGGATTTCGTAGGCTAGGGTTCCACAGTTTTCCACCAACCAGTAATAATTTCAACTCTGCCCCAAAATTCCCTCCGAAATCCCCCAAAATTCAAAGCGATGTGAAATAAGTACAGTGTCGATCTTATCCCCCCGGACCGCTCAATTCAGACCTATCACCGGCGGCGCCGAACCCCGCATCTCTCTCTCACGCTTCCACCCTGCATGACCCACCGGATCATCTCACACGCCGGCGCCGGCCCACTGTCCCACTCCCACACCAGCACTACTGCCTTCTCATCGGCCACCGTAGTGACCGACGACGTTCCGCCGTCTCCCTTGCTTTTTAGCAAGCCGGAGTAGCTTCCACCTCCCCCACCCCCACCGACGACCACTGTACCATACGAGCTCCTCCGTAGCCGACTTCCACCGCCGCCTTGTCAGCGACAGTCACCATCGCCGGGTTCTCGTATCTTAATCCCCGACTCCTTCCGTCCACCGGACTGGAGAGATGGGTGCTTCCATGGTCGACGGCAGGAAACCAAAGCGTACACGCGCCCACTTCCAAGAAGGTTGATATGGCCGCATTCGTTATGCATGTGATTTCGAAAAGTATTTTTTTGCTTACTTGCACCGCCATCTCATTAGCATTTTTTTTGTAATGCATGCTAGATATTATTGCAATACAGAAGAATGAATTAAAAGAGAAACGGATACGGAATATATGTAGAAGATATGCAAGCCGTGTGGGCACAAACATGTGTAACGCTATTGCCTCTAGTGCAAACCTGAACAAAATCGGAGAAGAACCCTTTCCCCTCCCCAAAGATAAAGAACAATGTTATGATTCACAATTTGATCCTGCTGAGCCTCTTGGAGAGCTGACTCAGGAAGATGCCTTGCCTGACCATTCTCCTCAACCCCACCAGGTGATTTCTGTGTTTTTACTTTGAGATATCTGTTGCAACTTCCATGTGTTGTATACTTGTATCCTGAATCCCACCAAACATGTTCACATGCCACCTCTAGGTCTCCTTAATGCATCATATATATGTTTCAGCATGCACGTCATCCTTTACTGTTCTTCATTCTATTCCATTTGCATATCATCATATATGGGACTTCTGTAGACTGAAATATCGTTTATGTGTGCTAGGAATCTGCAGCTTCAAGTAAGAATTTCGCAGGAACCACCAATGAGAGGAAGACCATTCAACAGGCACCTGAATCGGTGATAGAACAGCTGCAACCAAAAAAGAAACCTGCTTCTGCTACTAGACAGTCTCAGCGATTCATGGCACTAGTTGAAGAAAATAACGAAAATGCTAAGAGTACTGAAATAAAAAAACGTGGTGAACACCCCAAGCGGTTGAATCAGCCACCTGTTACCAATCCAGTCAACCAGCGACAATCGGCAGCAGAACCAGTTTCCACAGCAACTTCTCAGCCACAATTGGCAGCAGAACCAGTTTCCACAGCAACTTCTCAGCCACAATTGGCAGCAGAACCAGTTTCCACAGCAACTTCTCAACAACAATTGGCAGCAGAACCAGTTTCCACGGCAACTTCTCAGCCACAATTGGGATCAGCAGTAGCTGTGGTAGGAAATACTGCCCAAGGACACACTGTACCAGTCCCAGCTGACACAACCACAACTGGCCAAACACTGCTAGCACAACATCAACAAACTGTTGATGATCTCCCACTGACCCATATTAGTCCTGCCATAGACAACTCCCCTGAGGATGAGCCCCACACCGAAGAAGGTACATTTTCCAATGCTTATAGTTTCATTCTCCGTTATAAAGTTATACTTTATAGATAAATAAATAAATAAATAAATATATATATATAGCTTGATAGCTTGATGTAATGCTTAACTTTGTAGTTGCACCACGATCAAGAAAAACGAGGGGCCCAACAGTAGGGAAAATGTTCGTAGCTAAGCTTGCTGGGATGGAATCAAGATTTCGCCTTTCATCTATCGTAGGTGGCAGAAGGCCACTGGACCCAGAAGAATCTTGTAAATTAGCATCGGATGTAGGAATTTTCGTCAGGAATGAAATTCCTATCTTCCCAACATGGAAAGAGCACGTAGACACCTCTGCGCATTTTGAAAAATTAGTGCACAGGTTACACGTAAGTCATCTTTCTCTTGGTAATGTTACTCATACTAGTATACCACATTGGCACGTCCCGTTCCTTCTAGCTTGTTGTTGGCTCTATGTATATCGCACCAACGGTTTATATTGTTGTGAACAGTTAAGGTTCGAGTTCGATGAGGACCAAGAGGAAGTAAAGCATGTTCTCAACAGTCTATTCTCAGACTGTCTGCGCCAGTATCGCAGCAGGCTAAAGAAGAAATACTTCACTGGAAAGATTACTGGGAGTGTTCCAACTATATCTCCTTTTAAGCAAATGACTGACAAACAGTGGGGAGATCTTGTGAAGCACTGGTCTGATCCAAAGAATATGGTATGATTTGTAAGACTGAGACCAGATCACATCTTGGATTCTTATTTATAGCAGTGTCTCACTAGTCTCCTTTTTGCAGAATTTGGCTAAACAGAATCAGAAAAACCGCGGTAAACTACTTTTACCTAGCCGTACGGGATCTCGTAACCTTATAGTGCACATTCGGCAAAAAGTAAGGACATGTTGTTTTATACTGCTATTTAGAAATATTTTAGTAAAAGATCATGCAGAGTATATACACCAGTGTGCAGCTTATATTATGATCCTCCATTTCAACCACGTTATTCGATTTATAAATGGTAGTACTAAAATGCAGATGTTACATAATGCAAGTAAAAGGGAACCAAACAAAGAGATGACTCTGCCAGAGATTTTTGAAGCATGCCAGAAGAACAAACTTGAAGTGATTGGAGAAGTCGCACAGAGTGTTCTTGTAAGTCTTCTCAAAGATTGAAATTTTGTGACGACTCACATCCCAACTTGTAGGAGTAGTAAAGTACATGTCAATATGATATTATATATGTTTATTAAAATTCATGTGATGTGAATCAGACATGCCAAACTGTAGGAATAAAAGTAGGTCATACACATGATAAATCTACTATCAGCAAGTTTCTCTGTAGTAACTATCATGTTTACACATGTGTACGAACTGAATTTTTTGCAGGAAGATATGAAATTAGAGATGGCAAAACCCGGTAAAAACGGTCTGGAAAAAACCGATGAAGAATGTGTGAAGGCATTTTCTATGGCAATAAAAAAGAAAGGCATTGCCAAAAACACTTTCTTACGGAATGCTGGACTGCTGAAGTGCAAGTCCATGTCCAAGTCAAAGTATTTGCATGCTCAAGTTCTAGAGGAGCAACTCCAAGTAGAACGAGCTGCATCAGCTGCGCTAAGACTAGAAGTCGACAATTTTAGAACGATAGCAGCACAGAAGGAGGCCCTACTGGAGCAGGTTAGGAATGCTAGTAAGTAGTAAGAAGAGTATCTGCTAGATAATTGGAGATGAACGGGGACAGTGACAGGTCATTACCTTGGTCTTGTAAAATGGTTCCTTAGTCTGAGCATATTTCGTAGGTGCATTTATCTGCAATTGCTATGATCTTGGTGGTCGTTTCCTTGTTGTGATGTGGATTTTTTTGAACCGGAACCCTGCTGATTGTTAATATTATAAGTGGATTGCCTAGCCCTTTCCATCAGTTCTGACTTGTGGTTCCGTTGGCTCGTGGATGAAGCTTGACATGGTATCAGAGCCCATAGTCTCAAGTTCGGACTTTTGGTCGCGTTGGCTAGTGCATTAAAGCTTGACACTGATGATTTTCTGTGATCCATTGATTTCCAGCTTTCTACATATAGCCCAGGTCTAGAAGCTTGTCAACTGGTCTGGTTCATTCATCGCTGTATTGAGTGCAATGAACGGAACAGTGCTTCTCCTTTGTGTTGTGCTGCAACACAACAGCTGTTCCTGCTTCTGTACAGGCGAGTTGTGAACAGAGATACTTATGTATGCTACCAAATTTCGACTCCATATAATCAATAGCTTAACAACCGTCTAATTCAAAATCTCAACACTGTAGCATATACCTCCTGCCTATCGAATACAATTATTTCACACACTGAAATATTTTGTACGCGTTTTGAATTGGAGAACATGGGAACCGACTTTGGTTTCTGATTATGACTTGATGTGACCCTAGGCCCTGGATTCCTGAGCAGAAGGTATGTGTAAAAACAAAGAGATTACGAAGTGCTAATTCCCTTTTTTTGTAAGTCCTGGTGGCATTGACACTCCTTTCTTACTTGCTATATTTTTTTGGTGTTTATATATAATAGAGAATTACCAGCTTATTGTCGAACCCGTTAGATTTTGGGCAATAATTGTTACGTGGCTGCTTCTTAATTAAAGTTTATCATGTCATGTAGATGGATTTGTGAAAGATGCAGCGGGTCGTTCTTCAGATCGTCTACATGGGATTCC
The DNA here is from genome assembly GCA_030979885.1 of Lolium multiflorum. Lineage (NCBI taxonomy): Eukaryota > Viridiplantae > Streptophyta > Magnoliopsida > Poales > Poaceae > Lolium > Lolium multiflorum. The sequence goes on along the minus strand of CM061749.1, from coordinate 171,903,250 downwards.
CATCTACATGTATGTTCATGGTTTCATGGAGTACTTCAGCTCATAGCAGCCACATACGATCCTGCAAGATTTGCATTTTTTTTGACCTTGCAAGATTTGCATTCAATGTATCGCCAAGGCGCGTCCGTGAGAACTCTAGAAACATCTTCGTCTGACTCGTTTTGGCGCGCGCAGTTCCCGAGCGAATCCAATGAATTTTGACCGTTCTCTTAAAAAAAGGAACTTTGACCGTTGGATCAAGCGTTGGAGAACTGATGTGCCAACGGCCAATAATTATGATCGTGGTAACCGATTTTCAACGTGATGATGAATTGATGTGACATTTGGCCGTACTAGTACGGTCTCATATTTTTGTATTACTTAGTACTTGGACTGTGGCCAAATTCGAAATCTCATTCCAGCGGCAAAACTTCCCGCCCGAAAAATACAAATATTTCACACGCTTCTAACTTCCCATTCTACCCTCGTAAAGATGACAACAATGTCCATGTATAAGTCGGTTGGTGGGGGGTCTACCCGTCATTTTTTTCGATCACCACCTCCCTAGCTCCGGAAACTCCCCGAAAAAAAATTCATTTCCCTCACTCTCTCCTCTGAGACCACCCACCGGAACTTCCCAAGTCCCTCTCTCTCCCACCTCCACGACCACCGCACCGGAACATCCCCGCCGGACTTCCCTGGCCTACCCGAGGCCTCGCGATCCTCGTCATCCGGCTGTGCCGGAGCCGCTTCATCGACGCCGTCATCAACCGGACCGGATCATCCCCGCCGAACCTCGAAACCATATACTCATCCAGCAGTCTACCGCAGTCGTTTCAGCTGCGGTATCGTCCACCCCACCGGAGCCGCTTCGCCGGATCCGTCGTCCACCGCATCGGATCTAGCTCACCGACACCTGTGCATTAACCGGATCTGCTTCACCGGCGCCGTGCATGATCTAAACTCTTCTACTGTCGCTTTTCTATTGCTTGCCTGCAAGTTCTTCTTTAATCTTGGGGGAACCTGTTTGTGCTAACAACGCGCCATTACGTTTTTGCAGATGAGATGAGTAACCAAGAAGTGTAATGGCCGTCTCTCCAACCCCAAGTAGCACATGTAGTGTACTTCATCACCGGATCTATCAACCCCAGGAAGATCTGCTGTGACTCCCACAGAGTGCTTCTCCTAATGTAAGTCCCTTGTTTTAGCGCCATGTTCTGGGTTCAGATGCTTGTTGTCTGAAGCTCTTTTAGTTCATTCCTAGCTATGACAGTAACACCTTGCTATTCTCTAGTTCATTGCTAACTTTAAGCGATTAAACATTTTGGTTTGCATTCCCTGCTCTGTAGATGTAGCCATCATAACTTCTATCTTGCTCAGTCGTTGTTACAAAAATTATAGGCTGCTACTATTTTGTTCATGCCAATCTTGTTCTCCCTGAACATGTTGGTTTGCATTCCCTGTACTACAGGTGATGCCGTAGTTATTTCTATCTACTTCGTCGTAAGCTAACAAAGTAACTGCCTGCTATTAGTTCCTGCATGCTATCGCTCTGCCATCCTGCAGTACAAATTTATTTGATCTCGTCACAGTAGCTACTTCGATCATAATTTTGTCTGCAACCTGATTCTTCAAATGCTGCAATATTAACTTGTTTCTCTTACTTGGCATGGCGCTCACATATGGAATGCTGAACATATTGGTGTGCATTCCCCCTTCTACAAGTTCACAGGTGATCCCACTATATTCCGTTTCTGGTCCATCCTAAGCCGTAGCATTTACTATCCTCTATGTGTTGCTCATTACAACTTTATATCCCGAAACAAATTGATTTGCAATCCCTTATCTACAAGTTTATGAGTGATGCCATTATAACTCCTATCTGTTTTATTCCTAGCTATTATAGAAGTTTATATCCCGAAACATCTTGATTTGCATCCCCTTCACTATAAGTTCAGGAGTATTTTGATTTGCATCCCCTTCACTATAAGTTCAGGAGTATTATTTAGTTCACGGCCAATTTGAAGTAATTGCACTTGGCACATGTTGGTTCACATTCCCTCCTCTTTAGCTTTTGCCATCGTAACTTCTATTTTTGGTTTACATTCCCTGCTCTGTAGATGTAGCCATCATAACTTCATCTTGCTCAGTCGTTGTTACAAAATTTATAGCCTGCTACTATGTTGTTCATGCCAATTTTGTACTCCCTGAACATGTTGGTTTGCATGGGACTCGACAGTAGTAAGTCTGCTGTTTCATTCTAACGTGCTCTGTTATATTGGCTGTTGGTATGCGGCATGCACTCTTTGTTTGCTTATTGTGCGCATTACAATGATCTTGTTATAACGACGAAATGATGAGTGAAACGCAGCCCACAAACCATTGTGTTCTACTCGTGCAACAGATCTATGCATAGACATGGCTCTGATACCACTGATGGGGTTCGTTGCATAGAAAACAAAAAATTTCCTACCGCAAAGCGAATAAAACCAACAGATCTAATCTATGGAACACCCAAGATCCAATCTACTAGATCTAAGCAACGAGATGGAGATGAGACTAACCCTCGAAGATTCCAAAGCCTACGAGATTAATCTCGTTGTTGGTGTAGACGATCGTCCCCGGTGCTGCAATCCGGCAGCACTTCCGTACTCGGTCGCGCGTACGGTGTCGATGAAGCTCCTTCCTCTCCCGTTCCAGCGGGCAGCGGAGGTGTGGTAGATCTCCACGGAATCCCAGCAGCACGACGGCGTGGTGGTGGTGGTGGAGAAGAATTCCTGCAGGGCTTCGCCTAAGCCGGAGCAGGAGAAACTGGGAGGGAGGAGAGGTGGCACTTTAGGGTTTCGTACGGAGCAGCAATGGCCGGCCAAACTACCCCACTATATATAGTCGGAAGGTAGGGTTAGGGTTTCGCGAAACCGATCTAGGGCCGGCGCCTGGTGGGCCCACACCACACCCTGGCGCGGCCAAGGGGGGGCCCGCGCCGCCGTGTGGTGTGGCCCACTCCTGGCTCTTCTCCTTCTCCCCTTTGGACTCCGTCTGCGCGACAGAAAAATAATAACCTCTGTTTTTATTTCGTCCAATTCCGAGAATGTTTCCAGAACAACTTTTCTTGAAATACAAAACAGCAGAATTCTTCCAGAACAATTCCGGCTCTCCTCGTGATGTCTTGGATCCCATCCGAGACTCCGAACAACATTCGGTCTCCATCTCATATTCCGAATCTACTTATGCGACATCGAACCTTAAGCGCGTCACCCTACGGTTCGTGAACTATGCAGACATGGTCGAGACTCCTCTCCGAGCAATAACCAATAGCGGGATCTGGAGATCCATAATGGCTCCCACATATTCAGCGATGACTTAGTGATCGATTGAACCATTTACATACGATGCCGATTCCCTTTGTCTCGCGATATTTTACTTGTCCGAGGTTTGATCATCGGTATCTCCATACCTTGTTCAACCTCGTTACCGACAAGTACTCTTTACTCGTACCGTGGTATGTGATCTCTTATGAACTATTCATATGCTTGCAAGCTAATCAGATGACATTCCACCGAGAGGGCCCAGAGTATATCTATCCGTCATCAGGATGGACAAATCCCACTGTTGATCCATATGCCTCAACTCACACTTTCCAAATACTTAATCCCACCTTTATTGTCACCCATTTACGCAATGACGTTTGATGTAATCAAAGTACCCTTTCGGTGTAAGTGATTTACATGATCTCATGGTCGAAGGATTAAGGCAACTATGTATCGAAAGCTTATAGCAAATTGAACTTAATGACTTGATCTTATGCTACGCTCATTTGGGTGTGTGTCCATTATATCATTCAACTAATGACATAACCTTGTTATTAATAACATCCAATGTTCATGATCACGAAACCATGATCATCTATTAATCAACAAGCTAGTTATACAAGAGGCTTACTAGGGACTCCTTGTTGTTTACATAACACACATGTATCAATGTTTCGGTTAATACAATTATAGCATGGTATATAAACATTTATCATAAACACAAAGATATTATAATAACCACTTTATTATTGCCTCTTGGGCATATCTCCAACAGTCTCCCACTTGCACTAGAGTCAATAATCTAGATTACATTGTAAGGTACCTAACACCCATGGCATTCTGGTGTTGGTCATGCTTTGCCCTAGGGAGAGCTTTAGTCAACGGATCTGCAACATTCAGATCCGTGTGTACTTTGCAAATCTCTACTTCACCATCTTCGATGTACTCGCGAATCGAATGAAAACGCAGCTTGATATGCTTCAGCTTCTTGTGTGACCTTGGTTCCTTTGCATTGGCGATGGCACCCGTGTTGTCACAATAAATGACTAGCGGGTCCAATGCACTAGGAACCACACCAAGCTCAACAATGAACCTCTTCATCCATACCGCTTCCGATGAAGCCTCTGAAGCCGCTATGTATTCAGATTCTGTTGAAGATTTCGCCACCGTGCATTGCTTGGAACTGCTCCAGCTTACTGCCGCACCATTCAATATAAACACGTACCCAGACTGAGACTTAGAGTCATCAGGATCGGTGTTCCAACTTGCATCGGTGTAACTGGTTACAACGAGCTCTTGGTCACCGCCATAACAAAGAAACATATCCTTAGTCCTTTTCAAGTACTTCAGGATATTCTTGACCGTTGTCCAGTGTTCCATTCCTGGATCACTTTGATATCTGCTGGTCAAACTAACAGCATGTGCGATATCCGGTCTAGTACACAACATGGCGTACATGATAGAGCCTACTGCCGAAGCATAGGGGATCTTGCTCATCCTTTCTCTTTCATCTGCCGTAGCCGGACCTTGAGTCTTACTCAAGACCTTACCTGGCAACATAGGCAAGAACCCTTTCTTGCTTTCATCCATTCTAAACTTCTTTAGAATCTTGTCCAGGTATGTACTTTGTGAAAGGCCTATTAGGCGTCTTGATCTATCTCTATAAATCTTGATGCCTAAAATGTATGCTGCTTCACCAAGGTCTTTCATTGAAAAAGACTTATTCAAATAACCTTTAACACTGCTTAATAGTTCTATATCATTCCCAATCAATAATATGTCATCTACATATAATATCAGGAACGCTACAGAGCTCCCACTCACTTTCTTGTAAATACAGGCCTCACCATGAGTCCGTATAAAACCGAAGTCTTTGATCACTCTATCAAAGCGTAGGTTCCAACTCCGGGATGCTTGCTTCAGTCCATAAATGGAACGCTGAAGTTTGCATACCTTGTTAGCATTTTCAGGATCGACAAAACCTTTGGGTTGTACCATATACAACTCTTCCTCAATGTCTCCATTAAGGAACGTCGTTTTGACATCCATCTGCCAAATCTCATAATCGAAAAATGCAGCTATTGCTAACAAAATCCTCACAGACTTTAGCTTCGCTACAGGTGAGAAAGTCTCATCGTAGTCAACTCCTTGAATTTGTCGGAAACCCTTTGCGACAAGTCGAGCTTTATAGACAGTAATATTACCATCAGCATCTATTTTTCTCTTGAAGATCCATTTATTCTCGACAGCCTTGCGGCTATCAGGTAAGTCTACCAAAGTCCATACTTTGTTATCATACATGGATCCCATTTCGGATTTCATGGCTTCTTGCCATTTGTTGGAATCTGGGCTCATCATCGCTTCTTCATACGTCGCAGGGTCCTCATCATTGTTGTCCACAATCATGACATTTAGACAGGGATCATACCAATCAGGAGTGGTACGTTCCCTCGTCGATCTGCGAGGTTCAGTAGCTTCCTCGTTCGAAGTTTCATGATCATCATCATTTGCTTCCTCTCCTATCGGTGCAGGCTGCACAGGAACTTCTTCCGGTACTGCGCTACTCTGATCTATGAGAGAAGGTTCATCAACCTCGTCGAGTTCTACTTTTCTTCCAGTCACTTCTTTAGTGAGAAACTCCTTCTCAAGAAAGGATCCATTCTTGGCAACAAAGATTTTGCCTTCGGATCTGTGATAGAAAGTATACCCAATTGTTTCTTTAGGGTATCCTATGAAGACGCATTTCTCCGCTTTGGGTTCTAGCTTGTCAGGTTGTAACTTCTTTACATAAGCATCGCAACCCCAAACTTTAAGGAACGACAGCTTAGGTTTCTTCCCAAACCATAATTCATACGGTGTCGTTTCAACGGATTTAGATGGTGCCCTATTTAAAGTGAATGCGGCTGTCTCTAAAGCATAGCCCCAAAACGATAATGGCAAATCGGTAAGAGACATCATAGAACGAACCATATCTAAGAGAGTTCGATTACGACGTTCGGACACACCATTGCGCTGTGGTGTTCCCGGCGGTGTCAATTGTGAAAGTATTCCGCATTTCTTTAAATGCATGCCAAACTCATAACTCAGATATTCGCCTCCGCGATCAGAACGCAGAAACTTAATCTTCTTGTTACGTTGATTTTCTACTTCACTTTGGAATTCCTTGAACTTCTCAAAAGTCTCGGACTTGTGTTTCATAAAGTAAATATACCCATATCTACTCAGATCATCCGTGAAGGTTAGAACATAACGATAACCACCGCGCGATGCTACACTCATTGGTCCGCACACATCGGTATGTATGATTTCCAATAAGTCTGTAGCTCGCTCCATTGTGCCAGAAAATGGAGTCTTAGTCATTTTTCCCATTAGACATGCTTCGCATCTGTCAAGTGACTCAAAGTCAAGTGACTCAAGAAGTCCATCAGAATGGAGTTTCTTCATGCGCTTCACTCCAATATGACCAAGACGACAGTGCCACATATAAGTAGAATTATCATTCAATTTAATTCGCTTAGCATCAATGTTATGAACATGTGTATCACTACTATCGAGATTTAACAAGAATAAACCATTCATCTCAGGTGCATGGCCATAAAAGACATTACTCATATAAATCGAACAACCATTATTCTCAGACTTAAACGAATAACCGTCTTGCATCAAACAAGATCCAGATATAATGTTCATGCTCAACGCAGGTACCAAATAACAATTATTAAGGTTTAAAACTAATCCCGAAGGTAGATGTAGAGGGAGCGTGCCGACGGCGATCACATCGACCTTGGATCCATTTCCAACGCGCATCGTCACCTCGTCCCTTGCCAGGCTTCGTTTATTCCGCAGTTCCTGTTTCGAGTTACAAATGTGAGCAACCGAACCAGTATCAAATACCCAGGCACTACTACGAGAACCAGTAAGATAGACATCTATAACATGTATATCAAATATACCTTTCTTTTGGCGTGGCCGCTCTTCGGATCGGCCAAGTATTTGGTGCGATTCTTTTGCTCCTTCCTTTTTTTTTTGAAACCTTTAACAGTAGGAAAGGCTCCTACTGTTTTAATATATTAACACGGGGTCAAAGGACCCGGTTACATCGTTACACAAGGAAGTTCGAAAAGTACACGGGGGGTACGAAAGGTGACAGAAGGGGTCTATATCTAGAGGGTAGCTATCGGGCTTCGAATAAAAGGATGTAGATCTGTTTTTGTTCTATGCTCCATGAGAAAAATCTTGCTTAAAGCGTCGGCGAGTCAATATTTGGATCAATGCCCTCAAAAAGTTTCTGTTTCTCTCTTTCCATATGCTCCAAGAAGCAACGATCACTATTTCCATGTATAAAGGTCGTTGCCGGTGTACGTCCTTGCTCTATAATCTCGCCTATCCTTATTTTGCGTCCAAGTCATCGCAATTTATTCCAACAGGCCTTCGAAGTCACGGTAAAAAAGCATGTGCTCAATTGTTTCTTCGGGTGGGGAGAGGCACATCGCGATCATAAGAGGAATTCGAGTGTAATTTCTTCTTCTCAACATATTTCGGTATTCATCTGTCTACCACACGAGCCACCAGAAAAATTTAAGCTTGGGAGTACATTTAGATTTCCATAGCCAAGAGAAAGCAATATGGGCACACTCCCTGAAACAGAATTTATAGTAAGCCCGGAGGAATATTCCACAGCACCCCATTCATATGTCCAAGAGTCATGTGTATCATTTGTGAAATCAATATAAGAGGACGAGGCTTGCAAGGTTCGAACTTCATCAAGTGCTTGTGGCGTCGAGGCAGATAAAGTTACGTGATAAGCGTAGAGGTTAGGAATTCTCGATGAAACATCTTCATTCTTGGTGAAGGAATAGGCTCTCGGAAAATCTTCGAATTTATGTCTTGGAGCCATTTATCTTTCCAGAAAAGAGTATTTCTTCCATCATTAATATTACTCATAGATATTCCTCTAAAAATTGGTGAGAGATTAAAGACAGTGCGCCACCAATGTGACCCACATGGAACCATGTTATGAGGCACTTTTCCATATAATAAGTGTTCCAAAGTAAATGAACCAGGGGATATCCATCTTGTTATAGAATTTGTGAGATATTTAAGGAGTAGCCCTTCATTCGTATTTTGAGATTGAGAATACCAAGTCCTCCCTTATCCTTTGGTTTACAAACCATGTCCCAGCAGCTAGTGAGTTACATTTCACACCATCATCTGTTTTCTTATTCCAAAGGCAGTGTCTTCTTATTTTCTCCACATGTTCTAGTATTTTTGGATTAATTTGAATGGAGCACATAGTAAAATTTGCAATAGAGGTCAAAAGTGCTCCTTCCCCTGGCAGTAGTAGCATACTCAGGCTTAGGACCAGCCTTGGGCTTCTCAGGAGGCGCTGCAACTTTCTTGCCGCCCTTCTTGAAGTTGCCCTTGTTAGGCTTGCCCTGCTTCTTGAAACTGGTCTTGTTGACCATCAACACTTGGTTCTCCTTCTTTATTTCTACTTCAGCAGACTTCAGCATGGAGAAGAGTTCAGGTAACTCTTTGTTCATGTTCTGCATGTTGTAGTTCATCACGAAGTTCTTGTAACTTGGTGGCAGTGATTGGAGGACACGATGAATACCCAGCTTGTTAGGGATCACAATCCCCAAGTCACTGAGCTTCTTCGCATGTCCGGACATGGCGAACATGTGCTCACTAACGGAGCTGCCCTCTTCCATCATGCAGTTAAAGAACTGTTTCGAGGCCTCATAGCTCTCCACGGCCGCATGAGTTTCAAAGATAAGTTTGAGCTCACGCATCATATCACAAGGGTCGTGGTGCTCAAAACGCTTTTGGAGCTCTGCCTCTAAACTGCACAGGATGGCACACTGAACTTCGGAGTACCGAGTTACCCGAGTCTCATAAACATTCTTTATGTCCTCGGATACTGCAGGAGGTGGTGGGGGACCTAGCGGTGCTTCGAGCACATATTGCAGGCTTACGCCAGCGAGGAAAATCCTCACATGACGGAACCAGTCAGTGAAGTTGCTACCATTGCCCTTAAGCTTTTCTTTCTCTAGGAACTGATTAAAATTGATGGAGGGGGGCGCCATGATCTACAACATATTTGCAAAGAGTTTAGACTAAGTTTATGATAAATAGAGTTCAATTTTAATTCTTAAATTAACTAGGTGAACTCCCACTCAAAACAACATCCCTCGCATTGTCTTAGTGATTACACGAACCAAATCCACTACACCAAGTCCGATCTTCACGAGAAAAGATGTAGCTTCAAAGGCGAACACTCAAAGTGTTCATCATATCATTCATATGACTCATGCTCTACCTTTCGGTATCCCGTGTTCCGAGACCATGTCTGTACATGCTAGGCTCGTCAAGGCAACCTTAGTATCCGCGTGTGCAAATCTGGCTTGCACCCGTTGTATGCACATGTAGAGTCTATCACACCCGATCATCACGAGATGCTTCGAAACGACAAGTCTTAGCAACGGTGCTACTAAGGATGAACACTTTATTATCTTGATATTTAGTGAGAGGGATCATCTTATAATGCTACCATCGCGATCTAAGCAAAATAAGATGCATAAAAGGATTAACATCACATGCAATTCATAATGTGTGATATGATATGGCCTTTTCTTCTTGTGCTTTTGATCTCCATCTCCAAAGCACGGACATGATCTCCATCATCACCAGCATGGCGTCAAGGTCAGTGGCGCCGCTTCATGGTTGTCCATCACTTATAGCTACTATAACAACTACTTGAAATAAAGCTATTACATGATGAATAGACACGCAGGTCTTTAACAAAAAATTAAAGACAACCATTAGGCTCCTGCCGGTTGCCATAATACAATAATGAACATCTCATACATCAAATATAATCATCATCACATCATGGCCATATCACATCACCAAACCCTGCAAAAACAAGTTAGACGCCTCTAATTTGGTTTGCATCTTTTACGTGGTTTAGGGTTTTCGAGTAAGATCCAATCTACCTACGAACATGAACCACAACGGTGATACTAGTGTTGACAATAGAAGTGCAAATTACAATCTTCACTATGGTGGGAGAGACAGACACCCGCAAAGCCACTTATGCAATACAAGTTGCATGTCAAGCGTGGAGCAAGTCTCATGAGACGCGGTCATGTAAAGTTAGCCCGGGCCGCTTCATCCCACCATCCCGCAAGAAGCAAAGTACACAAACTAAAGCAACAAAAACATCACCGCCCACAAAACCATTGTGTTCTACTCGTGCAACAGATCTATGCATAGACGTGGCTCTGATACCACTGATGGGGTTCGTTGCATAGAAAACAAAAATTTTCCTACCGCAAAGCGAATAAAACCAACAGATCTAATCTATGGAACACCCAAGATCCAATCTACTAGATCTAAGCAACGAGATGGAGATGAGACTAACCCTCGAAGATTCCAAAGCCTACGAGATTAATCTCGTTGTTGGTGTAGACGATCGTCCCCGGTGCTGCAATCCGGCAGCACTTCCGTACTCGGTCGCGCGTACGGTGTCGATGAAGCTCCTTCCTCTCCCCGTTCCAGCGGGCAGCGGAGGTGTGGTAGATCTCCACGGAATCCCAGCAGCACGACGGCGTGGTGGTGGTGGTGGAGAAGAATTCCTGCAGGGCTTCGCCTAAGCCGGAGCAGGAGAAACTGGGAGGGAGGAGAGGTGGCACTTTAGGGTTTCGTACGGAGCAGCAATGGCCGGCCAAACTACCCCACTATATATAGTCGGAAGGTAGGGTTAGGGTTTCGCGAAACCGATCTAGGGCCGGCGCCTGGTGGGCCCACACCACACCCTGGCGCGGCCAAGGGGGGGCCCGCGCCGCCGTGTGGTGTGGCCCACTCCTGGCTCTTCTCCTTCTCCCCTTTGGACTCCGTCTGCGCGACAGAAAAATAATAACCTCTGTTTTTATTTCGTCCAATTCCGAGAATGTTTCCAGAACAACTTTTCTTGAAATACAAAACAGCAGAATTCTTCCAGAACAATTCCGGCTCTCCTCGTGATGTCTTGGATCCCATCCGAGACTCCGAACAACATTCGGTCTCCATCTCATATTCCGAATCTACTTATGCGACATCGAACCTTAAGCGCGTCACCCTACGGTTCGTGAACTATGCAGACATGGTCGAGACTCCTCTCCGAGCAATAACCAATAGCGGGATCTGGAGATCCATAATGGCTCCCACATATTCAACGATGACTTAGTGATCGATTGAACCATTTACATACGATGCCGATTCCCTTTGTCTCGCGATATTTTACTTGTCCGAGGTTTGATCATCGGTATCTCCATACCTTGTTCAACCTCGTTACCGACAAGTACTCTTTACTCGTACCGTGGTATGTGATCTCTTATGAACTATTCATATGCTTGCAAGCTAATCAGATGACATTCCACCGAGAGGGCCCAGAGTATATCTATCCGTCATCGGGATGGACAAATCCCACTGTTGATCCATATGCCTCAACTCACACTTTCCAAATACTTAATCCCACCTTTATTGTCACCCATTTACGCAATGACGTTTGATGTAATCAAAGTACCCTTTCAGTGTAAGTGATTTACATGATCTCATGGTCGAAGGATTAAGGCAACTATGTATCGAAAGCTTATAGCAAATTGAACTTAATGACTTGATCTTATGCTACGCTCATTTGGGTGTGTGTCCATTATATCATTCAACTAATGACATAACCTTGTTATTAATAACATCCAATGTTCATGATCACGAAACCATGATCATCTATTAATCAACAAGCTAGTTATACAAGAGGCTTACTAGGGACTCCTTGTTGTTTACATAACACACATGTATCAATGTTTCGGTTAATACAATTATAGCATGGTATATAAACATTTATCATAAACACAAAGATATTATAATAACCACTTTATTATTGCCTCTTGGGCATATCTCCAACAGTCTCCACAACACAATCAAAGTACTTTGCCCCAACGTAACAGTGAGGTTGTCAATCTCACCGGCTTGAAAACAAAGGATTAAGCGTATCGAGTGGAAGATGGTGTTTGTTTGCAAAGAACAGTAAAAGCAGTAGAATGTATTCAGATGTAAAATAATGGACCGGGGTCCACAGTTCACTAGTGGTGTCTCTCCAATAAGATAACTAACATGTTGGGTGAACAAATTACAGGCGGGCAATTGACAAATAAAGATTCAATACATATCAACGATGATTACTATGTGATTTAATCAGGGCATTACGACAAAGTACATAGACCGCTATCCACATGCATCTATGCCTAAATAATCCACCTTCAGGTTATCATCCGAACCCCTTCCGGTATTAAGTTGTAAACAACAGATAATTCCATTAAGTATGGTGCGTAATGTAATCAACACAAATATCCTTAGACAAAGCATCAATGTTTTATCCCTAGTAGCAACAGCACATCCACAACCTTAGAACTTTCTCACTGTCCCAGATTCAATGGAGGCATGAACCCACTATTGAGCATTTACAAGTATCAACTTGGCCAGAGCCTCTACTAGCAACGGAGAGCATGCAAGAACATAAACAACACATATATGATAGATTGATAATCAACTTGACATAATATTCTATATTCATCGGATCCCGCCAAACACAACATGTAGCATTACAAATAGATGATCTTGATCATGTTAGGCAGCTCACAAGATCTAAACAATGATAGCACAAGCGGAGAAGACAACCATCTAGCTACTGCTATGGACCCATAGTCCAAGGATGAACTACTCACGCATCAATCCGGAGGCGGGCATGATGATGTAGAGCCCCTCCGGTGATAATTCCCCTCTCCGGCTGCCGGCGATCTCTGAATCCCCGAGATGGGATTGGCGGCGGCGGCCTCTCGTAATGTTTTCCGTATCGTGGCTCTCGGTACGGGGGGTTTCGCGACGAAGGCTATTTGTAGGCGGAAGGGTAGGTCAAGGGGCGTCACGAGGGCCCACACAACGGGGCCGCGGCGGGGCCTGGCGCGCCGCCTGGTGTGTGCCACCTCATGGCCCCACTTCGTCTCCTTTCGGTCTTCTGGAAGCTTCGTGTAAAAATAGGCCCCTGGGCGTTGATTTCGTCCAATTCCGAGAATATTTCCTTACTAGGATTTCTGAAACCAAAAACAGCAAAAGACAGCAACTGGCACTTCGGCATCTTGTTAATAGGTTAGTGCCGGAAAATGTATAATAATGTTGTAAAGTATGTATAAAACATTCAAGTATTGTAATAAAAGTAGCATGGAACATAAGAAATTATAGATACGTTTGAGACGTATCAAGCATCCCCAAGCTTAGTTCCTACTCGTCCTCGAGTAGGTAAACGATAACACAAATAATTTCTGAAGTGACATGCTACCAACATAATCTTGATCAACATTATTGTAAAGCATATGAGATGAATGGAGTGATCTGAACAAAAGATTGCTAACAAAGATAATGACTAAACAAATGAATCATATAGCAAAACTTTTCATGAATAGTACTTTCAAACAAGTATCAATAAGACTTGCATAAGAGTTAACTCATAAGCAATAAATTCATAGTAGAATGCATTGAAGCAACACAAAGGATGATTAAGTTTCAGCAATTGCTTTCAACTTGTAACATGTATATCTCATGGATATTTGTCAACATAGAGTAGTATAACAGGTGCAATAAGTAAACATGTAAGAATCAATGCACACAGTTAACACAAGTGTTTGCTTCTAAGATAGAAAGAAGTGGGTAAACTGACTCAACATAAAGTAAAAGAATGGCCCTTCGCAGAGGGAAGCATGGATTACTATTTTTGTGCTAGAGCTTTTGTTTTGAAAACATAGAAACAATTTTGTCAACGGTAGTAATAATTCATATGTGCTATGCATAATACTTCCTACAAGTTGCATGTCTCATGCATAGAGTACTAATAGTGCTCGCACCTTGTCCTACTTAGCTCGGAAACACGGATTATCATCACATGACATATGCTTCAACCAAGTGTCACAAAGTACCTCTATGCCGCCTGTACAAGTGTCTAAGGAGAAAGAACGCATTGGATTTCTCGCTTTTGATTATTCTCAACTTAGACATCCATACCGGGACAACATAGACAACAGATAATGGACTCCTCTTTTAATGCTTAAGCATTCAACAACAATAATATTCTCATAAGAGATTGAGGTTGTATGTCCAAACTGAAACTTCCACCATGATACATGGCTTTAGTTAGCGGCCCAATGTTCTTCTCTAACATATGCATACTCAAACCATTTGATCATGAAATCCACTTACTTCAGACAAGACGAACATGCATAGCATCTCACATGATATCCAACAAAGGTAAAGTTGATGGCGTCCCCAGAAACATGGTTACCGCTCAACAAGCAACTTATAAGAATTAAGACACATAACTACATATTCATCACCACAATAGTTTTTAAGCTATTTGTCCCATGAGCTATATATTGTAAAGGTAGAGGAATGAAATTTTAAAGGTAGCACTCAAGTAATTTACTTTGGAATGGCAGAAAAATACCACATAGTAGGTAGATATGGTGGACACAAATGGCATGGTTTTTGGCTCAAGGTGTTTGGATGCACGAGAAGCATTTCCTCTCAGTACAAGGTTTGGGCTAGCAAGGTTGTTTGAAGCAAACACAAGTATGAACAGGTACAGCAAAACTCACACAAGAACATATTGCAAGCATTATAAGGCTCTACACTGTCTTCCTTGTTGTTCAAACACTTTACCCGAAAATATCTAGACTTAGAGAGACCAATCATGCAAACCAAATTAAACAAGCTCTACAGTAGTTCTTCATTAATAGATTAAACTAAGCTCAAACAATTGCCAAGTTGCCAAACCATATGCAGCATTTTCCAATTCCAACCAAATAGCAATTTAACGAAGCAATTTCAGCCTTCGCCATGAACATTAAAGCACAATTAAGAACACAAGTGTTCCATATGAAAAAGCGGAGCGTAATATCTCCAATATAAGGATGGCGGGATCCAACTTTATTCAAACAAAACAAAAATAAAAGCAAACCGACGCTCCAAGTAAAGAACATAAGAATGTGACGGAATAAAAATATAGTTTCACTAGAAGTGACCTGATAATGTTGTCGATGAAGAAGGGGATGCCTTGGGCATCCCCAAGCTTAGATGCTTGAGTCTTCTTAAAATATGCAGGGATGAACCACCGGGGCATCCCCAAGCTTAGACCTTTCACTCTTCTTGATCATAGTATATCATCCTCTTCTCTTGACCCTTGAAAACTTCCTTCACACAAACTTCAAGCAAACTCATTAGAGGGTTAGTGCATAACCAAAATTCACACATTCAGAGGTGACACAATCATTCTTAACACTTCTGGACATTGCACAAAGCTTCTGAAAGTTAATGGAACAAAGAAACTCATTCAACATAGCAAAAGCGGTAATGCGAAATAAAAGACAGAATCTGTCAAAAACAGAACAGTCCGTAAAGATGAATCTGGAAGGGGCACTTAACTTGCTCAAATGGAAAAACTCAAAACTAATGAAAGTTGCGTACATATCTGAGGATCACGCTCGTAAATTTGCAGATTTTTCGATTTTTTTACAGAGACTTCTGCGAGAATTAGTGACAGACAGCAATGCTGTTTCTGCGCAGCGATCCCAAATATAGTATCAACTTTAGCATAAAAACTTTACTTGGCACAAAAACATGATAAGGAGAGGTTGCTACAGTAGTAAACAACTTCCAAGACTCAACAATACAGTAAATAAAATAAAACTTGGGTTATCTCCCAAGAAGTGCTTTTCTTTATAGCCATTAAGATGGGCTCAGTAATTTCAATGATACTCTCGCAAGAAATAAGAGTTGAAGCAAATTCAAAACACATTTAAGCCTAACCCACTTCCTATGAAAAGGAGTCTTGTACATAAATAAATTCATGAAAACAAAGTGACAAGCATAGGAAGATAAAACACGAGTAACTTCAAAATTCTCAACATAAAGAGGGGAAACTTAATATTATTAAGATGCATATAACCATGTTTCCCTCTCTCATAATAACTTTCAGTAGCATCATGAACAAACTCAACAATATAACTATCACATAAAGCATTCTTGTCATGAGCCACATGCATAAAATCATTACTCTCCACATAAGCATAATCATTACTATTAATTGTAGTGGGAGCAAATTCAATAAAGTAGCTATCATTATTATTCTCATCACCATAATCATCATATATAGGAGGCATATTGTAATCATAATTAATTTTCTCCTCAATAGTAGGTGGACTGAAAATATCATATTCATCATTGCAAGCATCATATATAGGAGGTAAAGTATCATCTTGGGGGACTAAAGATATCACAACCAGCTTCCCCAAGCTTAAATTCTTCCATAGCTTTAGCAATAATGGTGTTCAAAGAGTTCATGCTAATAACATTGCTACAACTATTTTGCAAACAAAGTTCCATGGGTTTTTTAATTTTCTCTTCAAACACATCATGTCCTAATTCAAGATATAGTTCATAAAGATCTCTAATTTTTTTGTTGTTTTCCATTAAGCCTAACTAATGAAAATAAAAACAAGTACAGGACTAGACATGATAACAAAATAAATTAAATGCAAGTAACTAATTTTTTTTTTGTGTTTTTGATATAGAGCAGGTAAATAAGACAGTAAGTAAAGTAACTAATTTTTTTGTGTTTTTAATATAAAGCAAACAAGACAGTAAATAAAATAAAGCAAGACAAAAACAAAGTAAAGAGATTGGAAGTGGAGACTCCCCTTGCAGCGTGTCTTGATCTCCCCGCAACGGCGCTTATTTATTTGGCGGGCGGACGTGGGAGTTAGAAATCTCGTGGTGTAGCTTTTCTTCGGTTCCCGGCAACGCCGCCAGAAATTTAGCTTGATGCGCGTAGATGTACACGTGTTGGGAACCCCAAGTGGAAGGTATGATGCGCACAGCAGCAAGTTTCCCTCAGTATGAAACCAAGGTTATTAAACCAGTAGGAGCCAAGAAGCACGTGAAGGTTGTTGGTGAAGGAGTGTAGTGCGGCGCAACACCAGTGAAACCGGCGCCAACGTGGAACCTGCACAACACAATCAAAGTACTTTGCCCCAACGTAACAGTGAGGTTGTCAATCTCACCGGCTTGCTGAAAACAAAGGATTAAGCGTATCGAGTGGAAGATGGTGTTTGTTTGCAAAGAACAGTAAAAGCAGTAGAATGTATTCAGATGTAAAAGAATGGACCGGGGTCCACAGTTCACTAGTGGTGTCTCTCCAATAAGATAACTAACATGCTGGGTGAACAAATAAAGATTCAATACATATCAACGATGATTACTATGTGATTTAATCAGGGCATTACGACAAAGTACAT
The DNA here is from genome assembly GCA_030979885.1 of Lolium multiflorum. Classification (NCBI taxonomy): domain Eukaryota; kingdom Viridiplantae; phylum Streptophyta; class Magnoliopsida; order Poales; family Poaceae; genus Lolium; species Lolium multiflorum. The sequence goes on along the minus strand of CM061749.1, from coordinate 171,885,579 downwards.
AGACCGCTATCCAGCATGCATCTATGCCTAAATAATCCACCTTCAGGTTATCATCCGAACCCCTTCCGGTATTAAGTTGTAAACAACAGATAATTGCATTAAGTATGGTGCGTAATGTAATCAACACAAATATCCTTAGACAAAGCATCAATGTTTTATCCCTAGTAGCCACAGCACATCCACAACCTTAGAACTTTCTGTCACTGTCCCAGATTCAATGGGGGCATGAACCCACTATCGAGCATAAATACTCCCTCTTGGAGTTACAAGTATCAACTTGGCCAGAGCCTCTACTAGCAACGGAGAGCATGCAAGAACATAAACAACACATATATGATAGATTGATAATCAACTTGACATACTATTCTATATTCATCGGATCCCGCCAAACACAACATGTAGCATTACAAATAGATGATCTTGATCATGTTAGGCAGCTCACAAGATCTAAACAATGATAGCACAAGCGGAGAAGACAACCATCTAGCTACCGCTATGGACCCATAGTCCAAGGATGAACTACTCACGCATCAATCCGGAGGCGGGCATGATGATGTAGAGCCCCTCCGGTGATAATTCCCCTCTCCGGCAGGTGCCGGAGGCGATCTCCTGAATCCCCCGAGATGGGATTGGCGGCGCGGCCTCTCAATGTTTTCCGTATCGTGGCTCTTGGTACAGGGGGTTTCGCGACGAAGGCTATTTGTAGGCGGAAGGGTAGGTCAAGGGCGTCACGAGGGCCCACACAACAGGGCCGCGCGGCCGGGGCCGCCGCGCCGCCCTGTGTGTGGCCACCTCGTGGCCTCACTTCGTCTCCCTTTCGGTTTCGGATGCTTCGTGTAAAAATAGGCCCTGGGCGTTGATTTCCAATTCCGAGAATATTTCCTTACTAGGATTTCTGAAACCAAAAACAGCAGAAAAACAGAACTGGCACTTCGGCATCTTGTTAATAGGTTAGTGCCGGAAAATGTATAATAATGCTGTAAAGTATGTATAAAACATTCAAGTATTGTAATAAAAGTAGCATGGAACATAAGAAATTATAGATACGTTTGAGACGTATCAGCATGCACTCTTTGTTTGCTTATTGTTCGCATTACAATGATCTTGTTATAACAACGAAATGATGAGTTCCAAATTCTTTGGCAAACAATTTTGTAGTGTCTTTGCCTTTCCATTGTTGCTGTCTTAACTTGTAATGTTTTTGTTTCAGATATAGGTGTTGCATGGACAACTTAAAAGATTGCCGAATGGCTTCATTGTATTGCTAGGTTTAATTACCATTCAATTTCTCTGGGTTCTGTAATATTTTTTCAAAGCCTTGCAGCTGATGTAATATTTAGTTAGTTTTTATAGTTCTTTCGCGCATTTTTTCTATGGTGCTTGTGGTAAGTGAGGCTATCCGACAGAAATCATGTGCTGCGTAAATATTCTCAGTATCTAAATCACAAATTCCCATCCCTTAAACGGCCCAATTAAGCGAAATCACATATGTGCCGCCCGCAAAATCCTAAAGCGCCTATTATGCCGGCATATAAAAGGTGGAACCCACCCTCTGGCCGGCCTGTAAAAGTTGGCCCCACAAGCTTATTGGGTCGGCCCACTAACTTGTTGGGCCAGCCAAATGCTTTGTGGTGGACCTTGCTAATTGGGCCGGCACTTAACGGGATAGTGGGCCCCGCATATATTATTGGGCCGGCCCGCCGACTGTTGGGCCAGCCCACTTGCGTTTTGGTGGACCCCACTTACTAACTGGGCGGCCGGTTACACCACGTGGGCCCCACCTTGGGGCCCTTTAACAGAAAGCGGGACCCACTGTTTTTGGCCGGCCACTATCTTGTTGGGCCACCCAATTGCTATATGGTGGACCCACATACTAAATGGGCCGGCCCTTTAACTAGAATGTGGGACCCACCTGTGTTTGGCCGACCCACTATCTTGTTGGGCGGCCAACTTGCTATATGGTGGACCCCGGTACTAAATGGGCGTGTTTAACAGAAGCGAGACCCACCTACTTATTGGGCGGCCCACTAACTTGGGGCCGGCCCGATTGCTATGGTGGACCCACATACTAAATGGGCCGGCCCTTTAAAGTGGGACCCACATGCTAATTGGGCCGGCCCACTAACTTCTTGGGCCGGCCCATTTGCTTAAAGGTGGACCCCACTTGTTAAATGGGTCGGCCCGATAACAGGAAAGTGGGCCCCACATGTCTTGTGGGCCGGCCCTTTTGCCTGTTGACCGGTCAAACGAGTGCATTCGGCCCGGCCCACATGCTTAGTGGGCCGCCCGTTTTTTGACCAGTCAACCTTAGAGGTTAGGCCCGGCCCACGTACTTAATGGACCAGCCCAGCTATATAGTTGACCGGTCAAACTAAGTCAGCTGGCCCGGCCCGTAATGGCCCGCTTAAGACGTGGCAGGCCTCGTGTGGGCCTACCATCTACCACGGGGTTTCACCGGTTAACGCCGTTAACCAGGTTACGGCGTCTGCCACGTGTCGGTTGCATGACGTCAGCAGTCAACGGGCTCCCGAAAACACTTGCGCAACGGTCCGATTTTCCGTGGCGGAAGGGCGCCCAAGCGCGACGGACCGAAAAAAATGTCGTAGGACTTTGCCTGACGCAGTTTCGACAACAGAACCCATATCGTCGGGTTAGGCCCATAGGCGACGAAAAATGCCCCTTAGTTGACGATTTTGGGACGTTGTCTATCAGAACTTTTCTTGTAGTGTATGCTTGCCACTTTGTTCTTCATGAATTTATTTGTGTACAAGATTCCTTTTCATAGGAAGTGGGTTAGGCTTAAATGTGTTTTGAATTTGCTTCTTGATGTTCTCTTTTGCTTCATTGTCTATTTTCATGAGAGCATCATTAAAATTGCTGAGCCCATCTTAATGGCTATAAAGAAAGAACTTCTTGGGAGATAACCCATGTGTTTATTTTGCTACTGTTTTGTTGTGTCTTGGAAGTTGTTACTACTGTAGCAACCTCTCCTTATCATGTTTTTGTGCCAAGTAAAGTCTCTATAGTAAGGTTGATACTAGATTTGGATTACTGCGCAGAAACAGATTTCTGTCTGTCACGAATTTGCGCAGAACTCTCTGTAGGTAACTCAGAAAAAATCTGCCAATTTACGTGCGTGATCCTCAGATATGTACGCAACTTTCATTAGTTTTGAGTTTTTCCGTTTGAGCAAGTTAAGTGCCCCTGCAAAATTCGTCTTTACGGACTGTTCTGTTTTGACAGATTCTGCCTTTTATTTCGCATTGCCGCTTTTGCTATGTTGAATGAGTTTCTTTGTTCCATTAACTTTCAGAAGCTTTGTGCAATGTCCAGAAGTGTTTTTATTGATGCACTAACCCTCTAATGAGTTTGCTTGAAGTTTGGTGTGGAGGAAGTTTTCAAGGGTCAATAGAAGAGGATGATATACTATGATCAAGAAGAGTGAAAGGTCTAAGCTTGGGGATGCCCGGTGGTTCATCCCTGCATATTTTAAGAAGACTCAAGCATCTAAGCTTGGGGATGCCCAAGGCATCCTTCTTCATCGACAACTTATCAGGTCACTTCTAGTGAAACTATATTTTTATTCCATCATCTTATGTACTTTACTTGGAGCGTCTGTGTGCTTTTATTTTCGTTTTGTTATTTTCATTCTCTGAATAAATTCATCCTTGTGTGGGAGAGAGACACGCTCCGCTTTTTCATATGGAACACTTGTGTTCTTAGTTATGCTTTAATGTTCAAGGGCGAATGTTGATCGCTTCACTTGTTGTTATTTTGTTGGAATCAGAAAATGCTTCATATGGTCTTGAATAAATTGATACTTGGCAATTGTTTTGAGCTCTCATAGATCATGTTTAAGCTCTTGCATCATGTAGTTTAATCTATTAGTGGATAACTACTGTAGAGCTTGTTAAAATTTGGTTTGCATGATTGGTCTCTCTAAGTCTAGATATTTTCTGGTAAAAATGTTTGAGCAACAAGGAAGACAGTGTAGAGTCTTATAATGCTTGCAATATGTTCTTACGTAAGTTTTGTTGTACCGGTTCATACTTGTGTTTGCTTCAAACAACCTTGCTAGCCCAAACCTTGTACTGAGAGGAAATGCTTCTCGTGCATCCAAAACCTTGAGCCAAAACCTATGCCATTTGTGTCCACCATATCTACCTACTATGTGGTATTTTTCTGCCATTCCAAAGTAAATTACTTGAGTGCTACCTTTAAAATTTCATTCCTTTATCTTTGCAATATATACCTCATGGGACAAATAGCTTAAAAACTATTGTGGTGATGAATATGTAGTTATGTGTCTTAGTTCTTATAAGTTGCTTGTTGAGCGGTAACCATGTTTCTGGGGACGCCATCAACTTTTTACCTTTGTTGGATATCATGTGAGATGCTATGCATGTTCGTCTTGTCTGAAGTAAGTGCGATTTCATGATCAAATGGTTTGAGTATGCATGTGTTAGAGAAGAACATTGGGCCGCTAACCAAAGCCATGTATCATGGTGGAAGTTTCAGTTTGGACATACAACCTCAATCTCTTATGAGAATATTATCTTTGTTGAATGCTTAAGCATTAAAAGAGGAGTCCATTATCTGTTGTCTATGTTGTCCCGGTATGGATGTCTAAGTTGAGAATAATCAAAAGCGAGAAATCCAATGCGTGCTTTCTCCTTAGACCTTTGTACAGGCGGCATAGAGGTACCCCTTTGTGACACTTGGTTGAAACATATGTCATGCGATGATAATCCGTGTTATCCGAGCTGATTAGGACAAGGTGCGAGCACTATTAGTAATCTATGCATGAGACTTGCAACTTGTAGGAAGTATTATGCATAGCACATATGAATTATTACTACCGTTGACAAAATTGTTTCTATGTTTTCAAAATAAAAGCTCTAGCACAAAAATAGTAATCCATGCTTCCCTCTGCGAAGGGTCATTCTTTTACTTTATGTTGAGTAAGTTTACCTATTCTTTCTATCTTAGAAGCAAACACTTGTGTTAACTGTGTGCATTGATTCTTACATGTTTACTTATTGCACTTGTTATATTACTCTATTTTGACAAATATCCATGAGATATACATGTTACAAGTTGAAAGCAATTGCTGAAACTTAATCATCATTTGTGTTGCTTCAATGCATTCTACTAAGAATCTATTGCTTTATGAGTTAGCTCTTATGCAAGTTTTATTGATACTTGTCTTGAAAGTACTATTCATGAAAAGTTTTGCTATATGATTCAATTGTTTAGTCATCATCTTTTGTTAGCAATCTATTGCTTTGAATCACTCCATTCATCTCATATGCTTTACAATAATGTTGATCAAGATTATGTTGGTAGCATGTCACTTCAGAAATTATTTGTGTTATCGTTTACCTACTCGAGGGAGAGTAGGAACTAAGCTTGGGGATGCTTGATACGTCTCAAACGTATCTATAATTTCTGATGTTCCATGCTAGTTTTATGACAATACCTACATGTTTTGTTCACACTTTATATCGTTTTGATGCATTTTCCGGAACTAACCTATTGACGAGATGCCGAAGTGCCGGTTCTGTTTTCTGCTGTTTTTGGTTTCCGAAATCCTAGTAAGGAAATATTCTCGAAATTGGACGAAATCAACGCCCGCATCTTATAATTGCACGAAGCTTCGAACACCGGAGAAAGACCAGAGGGGAGCCTAGGGGGGCCCACACGCTAGGGCGGCGCGGCCTAGGGCCTGGGCGCGCCCCCCTATGGTGTGGCCCCACCAGGGCTCCACCGACATCGCCCCTTCGCCTATAAGAAGCTCCCTGACCTAAATCTTCGATACGAAAAAACCACGGTACGAGAAACCTTCCAGAGCCGCCGCCATCGCGAAGCCAAGATCGGGGACAGGAGTCTCTGTTCCGGCACGCCGCCGGGACGAAGTGCCCCCGGAAGGCTTCTCCATCGACACCACCGCCATCTCCATCAACGCTGCTGCTCCCATGATGAGGAGGGAGTAGTTCTCCCTCGAGGCTCGGGGCTGTACCGGTAGCTATGTGGTTAATCTCTCTCTGTACTCCAATACAATGATCTCATGAATTGCTTTGCATGATTGAGATCCATATGATGAGCTTTGTATCGCTACTAGTCTATGTGCTACTCATGTGATGTTATTAAAGTAGTCTATTCCTCCTGCATGGTGTAAAGGTGCCAGTGTGTGCACCGTGTGGTTCTTGTCGTAGGTTATGATCATAATCTCTTGTAGGTTATGGAGTTAATTATCATTATGATAGTATTGATGTGATCTATTCCCCCTTTCATAGTGTAATGATGACAGTGTGTATGCTATGTTAGTTCTCGGTTTATTTTGCAAAGATCTATTATGCTCTAAGGTTACTTAAATATGAATGCCGAATGTTGTGGCACTTGTTAACTCCGGCTTGAGGGAGCTCTTGTAGCCCTACACAACGAATGGTGTTTATCATCCAACAAAAGAGGGTATGTAGCACAAGTGAGGAGAAGTTATTATTTATTATGCGATCAATGTTGAGAGTGTCCACTAGTGAAAGTATGATCCCTAGGCCTTGTTTCCAATACTGCAAACACCGCTTACTTACTGTTCTGTTGCATGTTTACTCGCTGCCATATTTTATTCAGATTGCTATTACCACTCATATACATCCATACTACTTGTATTTCACTATCTCTTCGCCGAACTAGTGCACCTATACATCGACAAGTGTATTAGGTGTGTTGGGGACACAAGAGACTTCTTGTATCGTGATTGCGGGGTTGCTTGAGAGGGATATCTTTGACCTCTTCCTCCCTGAGTTTGATAAACCTTGGGTGATCCACTTAAGGGAAAACTTGCTACTGTTCTACAAACCTCTGCTCTTGGAGGCCCAACACTGTCTACAGGAAAAGAAGCGTGAGTCGACATCAGCAAGTTCCTCTCTCGCTCTTCTCGTTTCTAAATCATCTTAAGCTGCAAATCTTTTAAGCTTTTGGTGCTCATGTCATGCTTGTGTCCTTTTTTTTAACTTATCAAATTGAGTTTCTTTCACCATAAATGTTTAGACGATACCTCCTTATTCCTATGTTGTTCGGAACTTAGGTTGTCTGTTGTGATCGTGGTGAACATACAAGTGCCATGGGTAGGCTTGATTTGGGGTCGGATTTACACCAGAGGATCCGAGGAGGGAAGGATGACACCGCACAGAAGGAGGCTGCACGAAAGGATGACACATAGGCAGGTACTGGCAAATATTGCAAAATGTATTGTTTTTTCTTCCTTTGCGCATTTACTATGAGGTCTGGAGTATTTATATAAATGTTATAATATTGATGAATTTCTTTTTACTGTTTTCTACAATTGATAGATTGCAGCAGGTGTTTCTGGCACCGAAGCAACTGCCTAGGTGTTGGAAAACTCCCTTGATTCTCCACTCTGGGCCGAAATGGTATGCCTTTTCCTGACCCAATATTTATATGGGTTGTGGGCTTTATGGTTATCTGAAACTGGATTTGTTAACTTTCGCTTATTTCGTGTTTACATGGACAAAGAGACTATACTTCGGTGACACCGCACGAAAGGATGCTCTGATACCATGTTGTGAATGAGCAACTAGTATTCACTGTGGGCCAAAGGCTAGTACATGTACAGGCGATACAATATGCAGGGAAGCCCTCATACATTAGAAATATACAATAAAGTGGTTTATACATCACTAACAGATGACACATAGGCAGGTACTGTCAAATATTGCAGAATGTATTGTTTTTTCTACCTTTGCGCATTTACTATGAGTTCTGGAGTATTTATATAAATGTTGTAATATCGATGAATTTTTTTTCTGTTTTCTGCAGTTGATAGATTGTAGAAGGTGTTTCTCGCACTGAAGCAATTTCCTAGGTGTTGGAAAAATTCCCTCAATTCTCCACTCTGGGCTGAAATGGTATCCCTTTGCCTGGCCCAGTATTTATAAGGGTTGTGGGGCTTTATGGTTATCTGAAATTGGATTTGTTAACTTTAGCTTATTTTGTGTTTACATGTACAAAGAGACTATACTTTGGTGACACCGCACGAAAGGAGGCTGCACGAGTGGATGACACATAGGCAGGTACTGGCAAATATTGCAGAATGTATTGTTTTTTCTTCCTTTGCGCATTTACTATGAGTTCTGCAATATTTATATAAATGTTATAATATTGATGAATGTTTTTTTACTGTTCTGCAGTTGAGAGATTGCAGAAGGTGTTTCTGACACCGCAGCAATTTCCTAGGTGTTGGAAAAATTTGAGTAGTGGGAGGAATGATTTTATTACCCTCCATGGTGGCTCCTTCTTCAAGTGAATTCCAGCATGAATTGCAACAACTGCTTTTGCTGTATGAGTGCGTTTCAGGACTAGACTTCGGTGACACTGTACGGAAGACATTACTTATTTGTGAAGTGGATCTTGTGTTGGACAATGCATGCCATATTCCAACACTCGCCCTCAAGATGGGTGATAGATATCTATCATCCCCATCTTGTCACAAGCTCGATCACAAGCCAGCACTGCTATATTCTGTCCAACATCTTGAGATATCTCCGGGGCACTAGATATGACGATTTGTTTTGGTGGTAAAGAGTCGAGCTGATTTCAGATTCAGATTTGGCAGGAGATATTGATGGCAGAAAGTCCACTTCGGGATATTTGGTTACCCATTCAGGGGGAGCAGTGGCTTGGCAAAGCATGTTGCAAAACTCTGTACCCAGGTTGCTCATAGTGAAGCTTGCATCCACACCTATTGTTTTTCCCTCAAGTTGAGGTAGTTTTCCACGTAAATTTTCCGCTGCATCTATTTGTTGATGCTATCCTCAGAAGTTTATCGTGTATTTCACACAGGCATAGTAGGAGGTGGTTTTGACTCAAATGATGAATTTCCACCATCCCGTTGTGTTGGCTATGCCAATATATGAATTCCTTTTCCCGCCCAGACAAACACTAGAATGATGTACTCATATTTGACATGAATGCCAGGATGAATAGATCACAACTGAAATCCATGAAAGTTGGCATTGAGTTATATTTGTACTTACTGTATTTATTCAGAGATTTGGTTCCTTTTCATCTTACGCATTGATATCGGCTGTTAGAGCGATCAAGTTTTCTGGATTCTAGACCTTCCACAACTTGCTCGATGTTATTATGGCACGGACCAGAAAACAAGCTGTACAAGGCCTTAGGAGTACTCGGATTTGATCCACAACATCTGTTGCCTAGCTGCGCGTAAATCCTGAATGCATGATAGGGATGTAGAATAACCCGGACATGGTATGGGCCGGCCCAGTTAGACGATGTAGCTATTTTGGTTTCTGTTTCAGTTTCATTTCCTATTTCTTGATGTTTCTGTTATATTGTTTTCTATTTTGTTTCTATACGGAATGTACTTGAACCCAGACGTTAGTATTGATAAGCAATCCTAGTTCGTCTCCTGCAAACCTGCTTGAGAGTCTTTGGGAAGGGCACACAAGGGCAACGTAATTGTTCTCCCCAACAGATTTCCAAACTTCAGTTTGTAAATCTATTACCCGAGATCCACACAGCGGCAGGCAGCCATCAATCTACATTGTAGGTCACTCGTCGGCCAAACAGTAAGCCAGCAAGGTAATTTCCTCTTTGGGTGCACGATAGTTACCGCGTGGTGGCTGTGGCTCCCGTGCCGCGAGGATAGCCAACTAGAGGACCAGCGCTGTGTGCATGCTAGACAGGGCAGCATAAGCCCACAATAATTTCACGAATAGATGACAGTCGCACGTTAGAAGGGCAACCATAGGCCATGATGAGTACATCCCTACCTCACTACTACCTCCGTCATTGCCAGTTGAAGATTATCCTGGTGTGAAGCTCAAGTCCAATGAAGTCAGGATTGGACCTATTACAAGGGCTCGTGCGAAGCTACTTAAACAACAGGTGAACTTGTTCCTAAACGATACTTTGATTGATGAGAACTTTATACTGCCTAAGTGTTATTACTTATGTATGATCAGGTATGAAGAAGGAGCAAGCATCGCACGAGGAGGAGAGGAGCAGCTGGACATGAAGATGGACGTGAAGCTGGACAAGGAGCTGGACATGAAGATATTCCATGGACGCGCGAGGGAGGAGCGGGAGGCATGCGCGAGAGAGGAAGATGAAGTCCAGGCCGGCCCAGCATCCGGTCAGACCGGCCGCCACGCCGGCGCCCGGTCCATGGCCCGGTCCAACCGGACGCACGCCGGATCCACCCCGCGCCAACCGGTTACCGGAAACCCCGCCCGGTCAGCACCCGGCGCCGGCCCTGAACCGGACTGGCCCGGTCCCACGCCCGGTCAACCGGTCCCAGACCGGCCGAGTCCGAGTCTGTCTCGACCAGATCTATTCTGGGTCGGTTATTTTCGTACTTTTTCGACCTGAGGTCGTCCTGAACCCCTATATAAGTGCCCAGGACGCCCCCAAAGTAGCTTTAGACCACGTTTAAGATAAACCCTAGTTCTTAGTTGTTTGCTATGCAAAACTATTGAATACTACTCTCCAATTCGCATCGATCTGGAGTTTTACGCCACCAATTCGTTTCGATCTGGTGTTTGTGCTACTGAAAGTTTGTGTGATCTGCTGTTCCATTGGGGATTAGAAGATTGCAATCTACCGCTTCGTGGTCGGCGGCTACGTGCGCAAGTGTGTGGAGTTGCGAATATCTTGCAGGGTTGAGATCTGTTGCATTGGCTACAGGAATCAATCGAGAGACTTCATCGGCGTCATACAAGTTATCTACATCATATCATCGATTCCCTCCGCTGCATACACCGTGTGTTCATCACCACCCGTCGCTTACTGAGAAGATCGGGCAACCCCTTATCATCTTGGTATCAGATTTCAGCGTTTCCTCGGTAAGCCATCCACAATCCATCCCATAGTTGAGTTGTGAGTGTTTTCCTATACAGAAAAAGCCAAAAATATTAGGGTTAGGGTTTTCCATAGCCTTAGATTGCACTAATTTCGAGTTTTAGTTGCTTTTCGTAGTTGTTTTTGCGTAACTTTATCTTTCTTCTAGTAGAATTGTTAGGGTTTGTGTCTCTACATCATCTAGTTTTATCTTTTAGTGTCAGTTTTTGTTACTCCGAGTCCCCATAGCTTACAGTGTGTTTGTCCAAGCCATAGACACAGCCTATCGATATAAGTGACTAGGAACTTCCCCAGAAGAGACTAGTTTTACCGCTCGACAGGCTGCTCATTAGGGTTTTGGTGCTTTGCATATCTTGTTGGCCGTGTTATCAAGGAGTTGAGTCATAAAATCAAAAAAAAAGAGAAAATAGAAAAGAAGCAAAAAGAGCTACATAGCTGCGTGTGTTATACAAAAGAAAAATCAAAAAAAGAAAAGTGACGTGCTAGTAGAATCAAGTGAAGGTCTAAGTTTTCTTTACTGCACCTGTAGTTGAGCAATCTTGTGCCTGTCTCGTTGAGCTTTGCTAGCGTCTCTCGAGTGCATTGCAACCTTTCATCCATATAGTTGCATTGCCACATTTATCGCCTTGTGTGAGTATCTTTGGTTGTCTACGGTCAGCGCTAGAGCTTGTTATTGGTGCAAATAGGTAGCCTACCTACAGCCCCACATATATCCTGCTTAGTCGTGTGATTGTTCTTATACCCTTGATATTCGCTTCGCTACATCCGTGCACTAGTCCGTCAATCCAAGTTGGTAAGCAATACTAATTCACTTTGGAGCGGTAAGATTTCCTTTTCTTATCAGTTTTGAGTGAGTTGTGAGAGTACCACCAAAGATTTTGTTTAGTGCACTAACCTACTAATCATGTCTTCTTCTGAGTTTGACGTGATGCAGAAAAAGGATCCGTCCACGCCGGTTACTTGGATGGAATATGAGGCACTTCGTGATCATCTAACACGTGAACTTCGTGTTACTACGGAGACATTTGATACTGAAATTCAGGGTGTCAACTTGAAGGTCGATGAGGCTACTACGGCTATTAACACCGTTCAAACATCGATGACGACTCTTCAAGCATCTATAATACTTTGACTCAAGCCGTCCATGACATCCGTACTATGGTACAACAACAACCACAACAACCACTTGATGAAGATGGCAGTGTCAATGGTGACAATGCGGATGCTGCTGCTGCAAGGCATGGGACGTGGTGTTGGTCGTGGTCTTCCACGTGGCGTCAATCGCGGTTTTGTTGAAATTGGAGCCCGTCGTGTTCCTCCACAACAAGACGATGGTTTGGGTAAGCCCAAGTTCTCAATTCCCAGATTTGAAGGTACTACTGATGTTGAAGAATATCTTACATGGGAGCTGAAAATTGAGAGATTATGGAGATTACATGACTATACTGAAGATAGGAAGATCAAGCTTGCTTCCTCTGAATTTGATGGCTATGCATTGCGTTGGTGGGATGGACTTGTTCGTGCTCGAGAAGAAGATGGTGAGCTGCCTATTATTACATGGCGTACTATGAAGGCGGCAATGAGAGCTCGTTTTGTTCCTACCAATTACTTGCGTTCAGTGTTTGATAAGTTGACCCAATTGAAGCAAGGTGTTATGACAGTTGATGCTTACTACATGGAGATGGAGATGCTTATGCAGCGTGCCCGTGTCCGTGAGTCTTTGGAGATGACATTGCAGCGTTTTCTCAATGGGCTCAAGTTTACTATCAAAGGCATTGTGCGTCATCACAGCTACAGTACAATGAATGAGCTATTACATCATGCAAGAGAAGCTGAATCACAGTTGGCTGAAGAAGCTGCGGTGACCCAGCATACCACTGCATGTTGTAGTATACAAGTCGTTGATATGATCTTCATGAAGGGACTTCTTCACAAATATCACATCCCTCAGAGTGGTACAACAGAAACATTGCAGGTCATAACACTCGATAATATATTACAATCATGGTCTTAACAAGTTGGCATTCTCACAGGTCCGATGAGAACACCCTAATATACTAAAGTACTATTTACAAACCAACATAGATATGAAAAGAGCTCAGCAACTTATTTAAGTATGCCACTACGCTGCTCGGCTCTAAGATAACTATAGCATTCCACTACTCCTCGGCTTCGGTGTTGTCTGCTCCATAGACTATCCCATAGTCTACGCCTTCAACCCCTCCGGACAAGTCTGGTTCCTCGTAGACCAGCTCGTAGTCTCCTTCCGGTGGCACCTCGGTGTTTGCCTCCACTTCCGGATCACAGTCTAGCAAGGGTGTCGAAAGAAAGTGAGTACAGGGGTACTCAGCAAGTTCAAAAGAGTAAAAGGTGTTTGATGCACTAGCTACGACCCTCGATCAGAAAATCTTAGGTCAATGCATGTTTTGAAATCATTTCTTCAAAAGGTTTATTTTATTCTGAAAACTATGCCCGTCAGTCTTCACAGGTTGACTAGAACTTCACGAAGTTCCTTTCCTGCCGCGTTCGCAGTTCCCTTCCCGGAACAAGGAGTGACAGCCACAATTTGATACACTCTGCAGAGGTGCGTTACTTTTCCCATAAGAGATCTCATCCTTTTTGCCAACCGCAGGGACTTGCCCCCGTTCACACTTCCTTGGTGTGAGGCCAGGTATAAAGATCCAAGCCCACACCGCCTTCTCCGCGACCTCGCAGACCCACCCTTTTGTAAGTCTGTCCTCTCCTATATCTATGGGTAGACCGACCCAGGCCTTTGTTCTCACCTTTACCAATAAGGTAGACCGTTCCGAACAATTAATATGCCCTGTCCTATACACCATAGATAGACCGATCCGGACAACCCTTACAATCCTTCATAGACCAATAATAAGTCTACCCTCTCCTGTATCTAATGGTAGACCGTGCAGGACCACATGTCCCCACCTTTACCAAAGATAGACCGATCCGGGCAACCCTTATCACCAGTCCGTTGGCATGCGAGAGGGAAAAGATACAGCTGGCTTCCCCAGAGCCATTATAGATCTTATGGTCAACGCGATATGTACGGCGCTAGAATCACTGGACGACATTGGTAATTAGTCCTAGGTTAATAAAACCCATGCAATGGAACCTCCACCAATCAACACATACCATGGTTCCATTGCCAACCACATAGTCATATTCATAATTGGAAAAGTAACATTTCATTTTCAATGCAGGAGTGATAAGTATATAGCTTTGCATTAAATTAATAGAAAATACTCAAATTGACATGAGCAAGGGTGAACTTGCCTGTGAACTGCGAGGTAATGCAGTTCGATGCGTTGAATGGAACCTGGACCTCGGGTTCTGTAAAGAAGCATCATTGTCCGGTAAGGACAATGTTATAAAATCCAAATAATGCATGCATGGATGTATTATTTTATGTTGAATCCCTAACCCCCCATATTTTATTAAGATTTAGGGTTGAGTTAAGACTTGTGCCTTTGGCAGTAATTTACAATTACTTTTAATTATAAAAGCACTATATTCCATAAAGAAGTACTTTTAAAAGCAATAAAAATTTCCTTTGGAATATATTTATTTCAATGTTAATTTGAAATAATAGAGTTTTCTCTATATTTTTGGAATAGTAGAATATTTTCCTTTGGAAAATACTTTCTTTTTAAAAGAAATGACTTGGACTAATAGAATTTCACTTTGAACTATTTGAAAACAAATATTTAAACTTATTTGAGATTTTTCCTTGATTTTTAAATACAAGGAAATAATAGTTTAAAATTCCAAGTTTTAATTTAAATTCAGGAAATTCCAAAATTTGAATTTGTTTCCCAAATTCCATTTCTTATTTTATTCATGTTAAGAATAAAAAAATTCATGGATTTTTAGAGGTATATTTTATTTACTAAAATTTGGTGAAATTCTAGGCTATTTTCCAAAATGGAAAAGACTAAAATACCCCTCTGGCCCCTATTGGGCTAGCCCATTTCACTTGGTCTATTTGGACAGCCCACCATGGCTTGTCCAAAACGGTTCGGTGGAACCGTTACGGCCCACCTCACTCACTCGCACGCTCTCTTCTCTCACTCGTGACCTAACCCTAGTTATGGCGACGCGAGTGGCAATGGCGTCGCTGCCATGGCCGCCGCCATGCTCCGGCCACCTTCGAGCTCCCCTGTTCTCGCCACCTATACCATCTAAACCGCCGCGTGATGATCTATCGATCTGTCTGCGTGGTTCCGTCGATCTCTTCCTCCTCTTGCAGATCGCCACCTCTCTGGATCTCGTGGAGAATCGCCTCCGGCGATTGACTATCTCTGATGAGCTGGCGCCCTCGTCGTCGTCGTGCGCGTGTGCCAGGGACTGACCTGGCGCGGGTGCTGTGCTCACAGCGCCTGTGTCGTCGTCTCTGGTGCGGTGCTGTTCGTGAGGTTCGTCGGCGTAACGCCGCGCCTTCCTGGACTCGCTGCTGCCGCGCGCACCCTCGCCATGCCAGCGCTTCCGGCGCTGGTAAGGTTCTTCTGCTCCTCCTCCTTCTCTACGCCATGTCTGTGCCTCCATTCTTCTGTACTTCTTCTACCTCTTGCTCTTCGGCCTCCTGATGATCCTATGATCATACAGGCCTTGCTACTACTGCCTAATCATCCTATGCTTCTTCTCTGCAAGCTCTAGCCCATTCACCAAGCTCTGGTTACTGGCCAGTGTGTGATGCTTGCTGTTCATGCCTTGTGTTGCTTGTTTACTGCTTCTATCATGCCATGAATTGCTATGCCATGCCGTACATGATTATGAGCTTGCTTGTGCTTACTGGCATCCTATGCTTGCTTGTCTAGGTGTACTGTATGCCTCTGTGACACTTGTGTGTGATGCTTGTGAGGCTTGTGAGGTGCTTCTGTGCCTTGTATGCTCCAATGATCCATTAGATCAATAATTTCTGTTGGCTAGACTCTCTGTGTTGCTTGACTTGATCTAATTGATCCATTTGATCAATTAAATGTCAGTGGCTTGGTTGATGGATTCTTTGGCTAAGCGGATGGTTTGCTTACTGATCTGCTACTCAAGCATGCTTATGCTTCTGTGTGTATGTGCTGCTGCACTCCATAGCCTCTGGACTTGATCCAGCAGCTAGGATGCAGTGACATGTGCTTATGTTGCCTCACAGTGTGCTACTGTAAAAGTATTGCATGAATTTGTTATGTATTCATGCCTGGATGGCTTAATTTTTGATGAACTGCTTATGCAGTAATGATTAAATGTCTTGTTGTGTATGATTTGACTTTTCATGATTAATTGGAAAGCAAATGAAGTCCGAATCCATTACTGGATAGTGATGCTTTATTATTTGGCTTTGTTTTGGATGGTTCTATGTCTGTTGTGACCTCAGTAGCCTTGCTACTGACTGGTTGCTCACATAGTTGGCTAGATCTGTTGGTTCCTCATCTTGGTTTGCATATTTGGGAATCATAATCAATATGAATGCCAATATGCTTGCTTATGAAGATATCTAGGGTTTTCCTGATGGTTATATGCTTAGGATCTTACTGTGTAGTCCTGGTAGCTGCTATACCTAGTAATTCATCTACTGGTGCTGCCTGTGCATGTGTTCTTGCTAGTGTGTGCATCTGTGCATGAACTCTAGCTTCTGTGCACAAGACTTGTATCTAGATGGTTTCTTTAGTGGCTTTCTAGACTGCAGTGATCCTTGGTGAAAACCAAGTGATGAGCTACCCATTGAGCATCTGCTCAATCCCATGACATATGTCATGCATAATTTATGGATTGGATCCATTGGATCCCTTCCAGGAACTAGGTATACCTTGTTCCAGCTCCTAGAATGAAATATTTTGTTGATGCAGACTTCTGGTTTTTGTGTCACAGCCCTTCACCTCCAGTTCTTGGTTGATCTTCTCAGGTCACCATGATTTCTGGTGGTTGGTTGGGTTATGTGTTGGGTTGTGATGTTCTTGAGCAAGAACAGGATGAACTCTGCCTATTCTTTCTTCTGCTTACCTTGTGAATCTTTATCTGGTCGACTATGCCTGTTTCTAGGGTTTGTGCCCTTTTATACCATCTCTACTTCTCTCCTTGCCATGCCACACAAGCCTGGCTTGGTTTGGTGACTAGGCCAGTGCATGGCCTTGCTGTTGCTTGCACAGCACACATGAGCAGTGTGCTCATATGCTGAAACTTGAGCCCCTGGTGTGTGCTCAGGTTTGGTCTGCTTGCTCTTATCCTGTGCTGTCCAAGTCTTTGGACATGCACAAGTGTACATGACACTTGTTTCTGTCCAAACTGAATATTTACTAACGCTTAACCCCTGGCTAGTGTTTGTTGTGTTGTTTTGCAGGTTTTGAAGATGAATATGACCACAGGAGAATTCCTCCAAGTCATTATTCTAGGATTCTAGTTTAGGATCAAATAATGTAATCTTCTTTTTATTTCTGTTTATTTTTCCTTTAATTCTTGTATCCAGAATATTGTAAAGACAATGTATGTGTGTGAATATCAATAAAGCTCAAAGTTTCTCTATGAGCTTGATTGTGTTTATAATATAACCATTCATAACTAGTTGTTGTATTTAATAATTCAATTTGAAATTCAAAGTCATTTGAATTTATGAGTTGTATTTAAATTATGAATTCATTTTTCTATATTCACTTTTGCTTATTGTATATTCTTAAGTTTTCAATTCATTATTACTTGTCAAATGAAATCAACTCCCAAAATCAAACAAGATACAAAAGAGGTCATGTCAAAATTCATAACTCAACATGCCTAACCCTAATTGCATTTGAGAGAGAACCTCGATCCCTCTTAGGTTTAGTTGCAATAAGGCGCGAAAATTTCCCTCGTTTTGCGATGAAATGCACATCCCATTTCTAAATCTACCCTTCGTTGTTCCTATGTTCTGGGTTATTACAGCCTCTCCCCCTTAACAGAAACTTCGTCCCGAAGTTAAGATTGGTACCTGAATAACTCGGGGTAGGACTTCCTGAGCTCTTCTTCGGTCTCCCATGTTGCTTCTCGTTCAGGATGATGTTGCCATTGTATCTTGCAGTATTTGATTGCTCTATTCCTTAACTTCTTCCACTGTACTTCCAAAATCTTTTCAGGCTTCTCCACATAAGTTAAGTCTGATTGTAGCTCTATTTCTTCATGTGTAATGGGATCATCAGGTGCCTTCAAACACTTTCTGAGTTGTGATACATGAAAAACATTGTGAATTAGACTTAGTTGTTCCGGTAGTTCCAACTCAAAAGCTGTTTCTCGATTCTGACTGAGTATCTTGAATGGTCCTATATATCGAGGACTTAATTTTCCTTTTACTCCGAACCTTTTGAGTCCTTTCATTGGGCTAACTTTCAAATATACCATGTCTCCTACTTTTGGTTCCCAAACTCGTCTCTTCTGGTCGGCATAACTCTTTTGGCGACTTTGAGCTATTTTGAGTCTATCCCGGATCACCTCGATGACTCCTTGTCTCTCCTTGATGTAGTCCGGTGTAAACTCCTTGTTCTCCCCGGTTTCAAACCAACAGATTGGAGATCTACACTTCCTCCCGTACAATGCTTCATATGGTGCCATCTGGATACTACTCTGATAACTATTGTTGTATGAGAATTCCGCTAATGGTAGATGGTCCTCCCATGAGCCTCCAAAGTCGAGAGCACAAGCTCTAAGCATGTCTTCAATATTTGATTGGTTCTTTCGGTTTGTCCTCCGGTTTGTGGGTGATATGCCGTGCTAAAATCCAGCTTGGATCCCAAAGCTTCTTCGAGTTGTTTCCAGAATGCTGATGTGAATATTGAACCTCTATCTGAGACTATCTTCTTTGGTACTCCATGTTTGCTAATTATCTCATATGTTCACAAGCTTCTAAGAATCATCTTTTTGGTTTACTGCTATGAAATGAGCACTCTTGGTAAGTCTATCCACGATTACCCATATCATATCCTTCTTTTTACTAGTCATTGGTAGACCAGTAACGAAATCCATCCCGATTTCATCCCATTTCCATTCTGGTATCTCTAGAGGTTTTAGTAATCCAGCAGGACTCTGATGTTCTGCTTTCACTCGCTGACATGTATGGCATTCTGAGACGTATTGAGCTATCTCCCTTTTCATGTTGTTCCACCAGAACATTTCTTTCAAATCCATATACATCTTAGTACTTCCCGGATGTATTGAATAAGGGGTTTCATGTGCTTCCTTCAATATGATTGACTTTACTTCCGGATCATCCGGTACACACATTCTCTTCTGAAAGTATAGAGAATCAAACTCTCCGAGATTGAATTCTGATGGTTTACCTTCTCCAATCCTTTTGATTTCTTCTTGGATGAATAAATCATCTACTTGTTTTCGAATGATTTCATATTTCAAGTCTGAATACATCTCATCCATGATCCTCATGGTTGCTATACTTCCCACTGTATCACCTTGGATAAACAAAATCTGAGCTTCTTCTAGTTCTTTCCGAAGTTCCTTTGGAATCTCCCATTCCGTAGGTTGATTCTCGGTACTCTTCCTGCTTAAAGCATCTGCTACTACATTAGCCTTGCCTGGTGTATAGTTGATTGTCAGTTCATAGTCCTTAATCAACTCTAACCATCTCTTTTGTCTCATGTTTAATTCCTTTTGAGTAAAGAAATACTTCAAACTTTTATGATCCGTATATAACTCACATTTGGATCCATAGAGAAATTGCCTCCAACTCTTCAAAGCATACACAACTGCCGCCAATTCTAAGTCATGTACTGGGTAGTTATGTTCATGTGGCTTTAGTTGTCTTGATCCGTAAGCTATCACCTTACGATCTTGCATTAGAACACATCCAAGTCCATTCTTGGAAGCATCACAATACACCGTGTAATCCTTTCCGGGTTCCGGAACTGCTAACACCGGTGCCGTGGTTAACTTCTCCTTGAGTGTTTGGAAACTGGTTTCACACTCATCAGTCC
Source organism: Lolium multiflorum (assembly GCA_030979885.1). Lineage (NCBI taxonomy): Eukaryota > Viridiplantae > Streptophyta > Magnoliopsida > Poales > Poaceae > Lolium > Lolium multiflorum. The sequence continues at coordinate 171,865,717 of CM061749.1, read as the reverse complement.
ACACAAATGGGGTATTTTTCTTGAGTAACTTAGTCATTGGTCCTGCAATCTTTGAAAATCCTTCAATAAACCTCCGATAATAACCTGCCATACCAAGGAATCCTCTTATTTCCTTAGCATTTTTAGGTGACTTCCATTCCAATACTGACTGAACCATGCTTGGATTCACCGCTATTCCTTCTTTGGTTATGACATGTCCAAGAAATTCAACACTATCTAACCAAAACTTGCACTTGCTGAACTTTGCATATAGCTGATGTTCTCTTAAAATTTGCAGAACTATCTTCAAATGCTTGGCATGTTCTTCTTTATCTTTGGAGTAGATTAAAATGTCATCAATGAACACGATCACAAACTTGTCCAAGTACTTCATGAATATCTTGTTCATCAAATTCATGAAAATAGCTGGTGCATTTGTTAGTCCAAATGGTACAACCAAGTATTCATGGTGTCCATACCTTGATACAAACGCTGTTTTTGGTACATCTTCCTTCTTGATCTTGATTTGATGGTATCCTGACCTTAAATCTATCTTTGAGAAGACTCCAGCTCCTTGAACTTGATCAAAAAGATCTTGTATCCTAGGTAAAGGGTACTTGTTCTTGATTGTTACATTGTTAAGATTCCTGTAATCTCCACACATTCTCTTTCCTCCATATCTGTTATCCACAAAAATAACTGGTGTACCCCATGGTGACACACTTTCTTGGATAAATCCCTTCTGTTCCAGTTCATCTATCTGAGCCTTCAGTTCCACTAACTCCTTTGGTCCCATCTTATATGGTGGTTGAGCTATTGGTGCTGTGCCTGGAATCAGATCTATGGTAAACTCGATCTCTCTATCGGGTGGCATTCCCGGTAGTTCCTTGGGAAATACATCTTGAAACTCATTCACTACAGGGATATCTTCAATCTTCACCTCCTTCAGACTATTCAGCCCTGGTCCCTCGCAACGGCCCGCAATGCGGCACACGTCCTGGCGGTTGCAAGGGCGTGCCACCTGACCTATACCTGGTCAGGAAGGTGTTGGATTGCTTCAATTAGTTTCCTGCATGGTAGACACGTAAACATTAAATGAGCCTCGATCGGCTCTCAGGTTACCCTGTGAATCGGCTCAAAGAGCCGATTAACCCATGGTTCATAATGGATCTACAATAACATGGGAATCCTGCTTTATCAATACTAAGCTAAATCAATCTACGACAGTTTAGGGTTTTCACCGCATGACCGGAACGTCCTACACGTAGTTGAGCCTGGCATATACGAAAGATAACAGAAAACTAACCCAACAAGAGGCCTAAAAACCAACACGGAGTCGATTCCCGGAACATCCCTTCTTGGATCGGCAAACCATACCTTACGCACTACTGGATCGTTCAACCCGTTTGCAAGGCCTAACCATACGGATATCAAACTAATCCTTGAAGAACAAGGAACAACTATAACAGATCGAATCTACTAAATAAAGATGAAACAGGGCGCTGCCCTTACACCTAAGACAGGTGCAAGGACAGCTAGATATTGAGGGGCATTATAACTAAGCAAACGTATCAGAAAGACACCAATGTAAGCCCCGAAACATCTAATGATAACAGTGTTGCTCGCCATCAACAAGGCTTCAGTACGAGCAACACGAAAGTAACGAATAAACAGATACTGCCTAGATCGCAAGATGCGATCTAGGCAGCGACGCTGCTACGGAAGAAACCCTCGAAACAAGGGGTGGCGATGCGCCTAGATTGTGTTTGTTGTGAACGTGATCGTCCTCCTTTCTCAATAACCCTAGATACATATTTATAGTCCGTGGACTTTCTATCTTTGGAATAAACCTAACTGTGTACGAGCCAAACTCTATCTCTTAATTCTAAACTAACATGCGATCTATCATAATGTACAGATACACGGGCAATCTAGCCCAAATCCTCGTACGAGGCCGATTCAGAAACACATTACGTGTATATCCTTCAAGCCCATCTCCATCGCGGCCCATCTCCTGATTTGGCCAAAATCTGGTGATAACAGAAATACATCTTGAAACTCATTTACTACAGGGATATCTTCAATCTTCACCTCCTTCAGACTATTCAGCTCCAGTCCTATTTCCAACTGAGTGTATTTGTCTCCTTGAAACACTATCTGACCTCCTATAGAGTTGCGGAGTGACACTGTTTTGTCTCCACAGTTGATCACTGCTCCATTCTCCGTCAACCAATCCATCCCTAGGATAACTGATATATCCTTCATGGGAATGATGAATAGGTCCGCGAAATATACACAGTCACAAATGGTTATGACCTGTGCTTCTTTCACGTGGGTTACTAAGATCGTTCCCCCCGCAGATAAAACAGTCACAAATTCCTCTTCCTCCTCTATCTCCTCAGGCCTTTCCTTCCAATCCTCATCCTCCAGTGAGCTAGAGCCGGAGGTCATCTGATGGCCATATACGAGGCCCGCGCCCCAGAGTATTGGGACGCGGGGACTGGGACTCCTCCACCGAGTCGGAGGACGACGAGCCCCTCACCGACGGGGAGGAAGACCTCCAGTTCCTCGTCGACGGGGAGCTGGAGGCGGCGGCGACGACGACCTCTTCTCATGGGAGGCGGACCTCTCCTCCGACGAGGAGGATAAGGAGGCGGAGGAGGACTCCTCCTCCGAGGAGTACCCACCGGCCAAGCGCTTCCGCGCCGGGTTGGATGACGACGACGACGACGATGAGGAAGATGAAGCCCCTGCCGGCGGCTTCATCAGCAGCGACGAGGACCTCGCCGGAAGCAGCGCCGACGGTAGCTACGACGGCGACGACGAGGGCAGCAATGGCCCTTAGATTAGGGGCTAGAATAGGGCTAGTAGTAGTGCATTAGGCACTAGATGATCCTTTTGAGAGCAATCAGCTCTTCCTTGTAAAATCCCTCTTTGAATCAATGAAAATGTTCTTCCAATTTGATTTTCCAATTGTCCGATTTCAAATCTTCCGATTGTCAAAGTAGGTCAACGCCCCAAGAACCGATAGCAGCGTATCGGTCTTTCACCATCAAACGCCCATAAGGCCAACCCGATAATCAAATTAGACAGGTTCAAGCAGACATTCCCAAAATTCAGATGATAACTTGATATCTGCTCATAATATTTTGTAACTCTATAGTCGATGGCTGCGCATCGGCTGTTTTATTCTGAAGTCGATGTCTGTGCATCGGCTGTGCTTAGCATCCTGTTGCTTTGCATATATCTTTTTCTTACTGGCCGATCTCATGCATCGGCCCCATATTTCACTGTGTAAATTTTTTTTACTGGCCGATTTCATGCATCGGCCTCCATGTTTTACTGCCCATCATCCCACATACTTGGGAAATACTTCTTGAGATGCTGGCCATTGACAGCCACTGGGAATTTCACACCGTCCAGCTGCTCGAGCATGTATGCATTACCCTTTAAAACTTGGTCGACTCTGTACGGCCCGTGCCAATTTGGAGACCATTTACCATATACTGCATCCTTAGTTCCCAATGGCAATACAGCTTCCCATACCAGGTCACCAACGTGGAACTCCTTCGGTCTCACCTTCTTATTATATGCACGAGCTACCTTGGCTTTGTTCTCTTTAATCTTCTCAAGCGACCACAGCCTAAGCTCTGTTACATCCTCAATGCTATCGCTCATCAGGGCTGCATATTCTTCAGTTGTTAAATCATTCTGAAACGCAACACGTCTCGACCCAGCCGTGATTTCCCAGGGCAATACAGCTTCTTGTCCATAGACCAGATGATATGGCGAGGTTTTGATCGCTCCATGACATGACATGCGGTAAGCCCACAAAGCCTCTGACAATACCTCGTGCCAACGTCTAGGGTACTCGTCGATTTTCCTCTTAATCAGCTTGATAAGGCTCTTGTTGGACGCTTCAGCCTGCCCATTTGCTTGAGCATAGTATGGAGACGATCGGATCAGCTTAATTCCCATGTCCTCGCAGAAATTTCTGAACTCGTGAGAAACGAAGACCGAACCTCCATCGGTCGTGATAGTCTGGGGAATCCCGAATCTGTGAATGACATGTTCTTTCACAAAACTGATAACATCTTTCGATGCCACTGACTTCATAGGGACGGCCTCCACCCACTTAGTGAAATAATCTGTAATGGCCAGCACCCACGCATGGCCTTTGCTCGATGGAGGATTGATTTTGCCGATCATATCCATGCCCCACCCTCGAAACGGCCACGGCTTGATGATGGGGTTCATTGCTGATGCAGGTACCATCTGAATGCTCCCAAACTTCTGACATGCTTGACACCCTTTATAGTACTTAAAACAGTCCTCAAGCATGGTGGGCCAATAAAACCCTGATCGCCTGATCAACCATTTCATCTTATGAGCCGATTGGTGAGTTCCACAGGCACCTTCATGTACCTCGTGTAAGAGCCGATTCGACTCGGCTGGTCCCAAACATTTGAGAAGTAAACCTTCCAAAGTCCTGTAGAACATGTCATCTCCAATAAGGACATACTTCATGGCCTTGTATCTTATCCGTTTAGGTGCCCCCCGAGCCGAATCTTTCAAGTAATTGAAGATATCGGCTCTCCAATCATCCGGCTCCATGAACTGAACCTGAACATCGGCTCCATCTGCTACGTCCTTGTAGCCTGACGCCATCTGTGCGAGATCGTTGGCCTCGGCATTCTGCGACCTTGGGATCCAATTGAAGTTTATATACTTAAATTGTGCCATCAGCTCACGGCATTGCATCCATAATGGGAAGAGCGACTCGCTCTCACATTTGTATTCCTCCGTGAGTTGAGAAATCACCAATTTGGAGTCTCCAAAAAGTTCCACTGCCTCTGCCCCGGCTTCTAATAGCAACTCCATTCCCTTGCATATGGCTTCATACTCGGCAACATTGTTGGTGCAAGGGGTAGGTAACCTGATGGAGAAGGAATATGTTGCCCCCCGGGGCGACACGATTAGAATGCCGATGCCGCAACCACCATCACAAACCGATCCATCGAAAAACATGGCCCATGCACGTACAGACAGTGCAGCTATATCAGTGTTGATTCGTTCAGCAATAAGATCGGCCACGCTTGTCCCTTGACTGCTTTCGCAGGCTGATACCGGATATCAAATTCCGATAATGCAAACATCCATTTACCGAGTCGGCCTTTCAACACAGGAGCCGACAGCATATGTTTGATGACATCTGATTTGCAGATGACGACAATCTCCGCAGTGAACAAGATGTGGTGAAGCTTGGTGCAGGTAAAAAATAGGCAGAGGCACAACTTCTCAATCTCAGGGTACCTCGTTTCTGCATCCAACATCCTTCTGCTGAGGTAGAAAACGACTCTCTCCAGGCCATCATAAACTTGCACCACCACTGAAGCAATGGAAGTGTCAGCTACTGACAAGTAAACATAGAATGGCCTATCTTGCTGGGGTGGCACCAACACAGGTGGCTTCGTCAGATATTCTTTAATCTCGTCAAACGCTCGCTGTTGTTCTGCCCCCCAGCAGAACTCGTCATCAGATTTGATTTTTACCAGCCCCATGAACGGCTCAATTCGTCCCGACAGGTTGGAGATGAACCTTCTGACGAAGTTGATTTTGCCGATGAGACGCTGGAGTTCCTTCTTCGTGGTAGGTGGCTTCATTGTTCGCACTGCTTCCTGGCTTTTCAGGCCGATCTCAATTCCGCGTTCATGAACCAAGAAACCCAAGAATTGACCGGCCGTTACACCAAAAGCACACTTCTTTGGATTCATTCTTAGTCCGAATTTTCTAGTTCGGTCCAGGACATGTCGCAAATCCTCCAAGTGTCCTTCCACTGAAACAGACTTGACTACCACGTCATCGATGTAAATCTCCACCAACTTGCCGATTAGATCATGAAAGATGTAATTCATGGCTCTTTGGTATGTTGCGCCGGCATTCTTCAGTCCAAATGTCATGACCACATATTCAAACAAGCCCACCGATCCTGGTACTCTGAATGCAGTCTTGTGTATATCTTCTGGAGCCATGAAAATTTGGTTGTAACCGGCATTGCCATCCATGAAACTTAAAACCTTATGACCAGCAGCCGCATTGATCAATGTCTCTGCTACTGGCATTGGATACTCATCCTTTGGAGTGGCACTATTGAGATTCCGAAAATCTATGGCGACGCGCCATCGGCCATCCTTTTTCTCCACAGGTACGACATTAGAAATCCATTCAGCATACCTGCATGGCCTGATGAACCCCGCGTTCAACATTTTCTTGATCTCTTTCTTGACTTCTTCTAAAATTTCGGCCTTCATCTGTCGTGCTCTCTGCTGGAACGGCCGAAATCCTTTCTTCAGAGGGAGTCGATGCTCAATGATGCTCCTGTCTAACCCGGGCATCTCTGTGTAATCCCAGGCAAAGCAATCTGGGTATTCCTTCAACAAAGCTATCATCGGGCCCCTCAGATGCGGTTCTAACTTTTTGCTGATAAATGTTGGTCGTGGCTTATCCCCAGGACCAATGTCAATCTCTTCTAGCTCATCAGCCGATGTAAACCCATATCCTAGCTTTCCGTCGCCTGCTAGATCGATGCTGAACACAGGCAAAACGTATGGTAAGGATAATTTTGGCCGATTGCTGGAATCGGCCTCCTTTTCAATTGCATTGCACAATGAAGGTTTACAACTTATCTGTGCTCTACGACTACGTGACATGCTTGAGGTGAGATCATTGCTTTTTATTTTTTGGGGCCGATCGCAGGGATCGGCCTTGCCACGTACGTCCGTCGACTTTGGTCTTGCTACTCTGTCAGGCCGGTGGATAAGACCAGCCTCACCCCGTTTTTTGAAGCTTCGATGCGCTCACAGCCGTCCAAACTGACTCCAGAGATCGGCTCTTGGTCGTCTGCGTCCCAAATATTCATGCCAGCTATTGAGATCTCGATCGAGTCATCTGCATGAACGACCTCCACTTCATCTCCATCCCACTGTATCAGGCATTGGTGCATTGTGGATGGAATGCAGCAGTTGGTGTGAATCCAATCCCTCCCTAGCAGGACAGCGTAGGTGCTTTTGCTGTCGACGATGAAGAACGACGTAGGGATGGTTTTTCGGCCGACGGTTAGGTCCACGTTCAGAACGCCTCGCGCTTCTGATGCCTGGCCGTTGAAGTCGCTTAGTGTGACGTTGGTCTTGATCAGATCTTCAGTAGAGCGTCCCAAACGCCGTAGCATGGAGTATGGCATTATATTGACTGCCGCTCCCGTGTCGACCAACATCTTGCCGACAGGCTGCCCGTTGATATATCCTCTTAGGTACAGGGCCTTCAAATGTTTGTAGCTCCTCTCTCGTGGTTTTTCAAAGATGACTGGCCGTGGGCCGCAGTCAAACTGAGCTACTGGCACTTCTTCGGTTCTTGGAGCACAAAACTCCGACGGAAGTATGAACACCATGTTTGTGCCAGCCGATGTCTTTGCATCGGCTTTTGCTTGTTTGGGGCGCCATTCCTTCTTCTGTGGACGTGTATCCGCCTCCAAAGTTTGCTGAATTTTCACGGCCAGATCGGGCCGAGCTTTCCTCAACGTGTACAGGTACTGCGCCTCGGCTTCCTCCAAACTACGTAGCCGTTGCACCCTGCGCTTTTGGGAGTGACTGAGTCCATCAGGGCACCACCTTGGCCGGTGGTATCTATCTTCTTCTTCATCTGACTCCTCGAAATCTTCCCCTTGAGATGACTCAGCTTTTCGTTTGAGATGGGAGAGGTCCTAGACGCCTGAACACTGAAACCTCACTTGTGCCCTTCTTCTGCTGTCTGCACTCCGGGCAGTTGTCGATTGTAGGCAATCGGCTCATTCCTGAATCCCAGCAATGCTTGAAGAAAGGGCAATCCCAGTGTCTGTCCATGTCTTCTTGTTCCCTTGACCTCCCACCAGCGCGGCGCTCGTAACCTTCGTCGTCTCTATCATACCGACGAGGTTTTCTGTTGTCTGCATCAGACCGACGATATCTTTCGTGATCTGTATCGTATCGCCGACGTCGGTCGTACTGATGCTCATATTTGTTAAGGAGGTGGGCCGAAAGTGGTCGTTGGTACCGCACGCTTCTCACTTGTTCCTCGGTGATGTACCGTTTATCATCATATCGGGGCCGATCGCGCGGGCCGGCCTCCTCCTTTTCCTTGCCAAGGGAGTGACCGTTTTCTTCTCTTTCGTTGCCATGGTGGTGTACAGGCCCTGCCATGTTAACCTCGAATGAGAAACCTGGCGGATGCCTTGTGGAGTGATCGAGTTCCACCATGTTGACGCTAGGAAACGGTTGCGTGTCCACTTTCATGGCAAACTGACTAAAGATCAAACGGCCTTGTTCTATCGCCGATTGAATCTGCCGACGCAGCTCTTTGCAGTCATTGGTGACATGGGTGAACGAGTGATGCCACTTGCAGTACGGTCTCCCGTTCATCTCTTGAGCCGTAGGAATTTTATGGCCTTCGGGTAACTTCAGCTGTTTTTCCTTAAGCAATAGATCGAATATCTGCTCAGCTTTGCTTATATCGAAGTCAAACCCTTTTGCAGGCCCTTGTGGCTTCACCCATTTGCAGGACACGGGACTGCCCCCGAGCCCATTCAGCCACGGCCACTTCCTGGTCTTCAGAGTCCTCAACGTCTGATCGACCAGGGACGGCGCTTGATGAACTTGTCTTGGTACAATTCTGGATGGCGCTGCTCATACAAAGTTAATTTCTGGACCATGTGCGCCAGTGAATTGTACTCCGCTTGTAAAGCCAGATCCTTGAGCGGCGCGGCGAGGCCCAACGCTGCCAGCTCGACTACTTCTTTCTCATTCAAACGAGCCGAATAACATCGGTTCCTGACAGTCCTGAAGCGCTGAATGTATTCTGACACCGTTTCTCCTCGCTTCTGCCGTACCTGCGCCAGATCGACAATGCCAGCCTCGGTAGCCTCTGAGTGATATTGCACGTGAAACTGCTCTTCGAGTTGCTTCCAGGTCCGGACTGAATCTGGTGGCAACGAGGTGTACCACCCAAAAGCTGGTCCAGTGAGAGACTGCGCGAAAAACCTCACCGTAACGGGTCTGATGCTGAAATCATGCCCAACTGTGCCAAATATCGGCTCACATGCTCAATTGAGCTAGACCCTTCTGATCCACTGAACTTTGAGAACTCAGGGAGCCGATATTTGGGTGGCAGTGGAATCAAATCATATTCATTGGGGTACGGCTTGGAATAGCCGATTGTTCTCCTCTTTGGCAGGATGCCAAATTGGTCTCTCAAGATTGTACTGATCTGTTCCACTGTATGAGCTGCAGGGGCCGAACTTTCATGACTCGTTCCGGTGGCATATTTAGCTAGCCACGCCTGTTTATCGGCATCTGCTCCAGAAATTCCTCCTGCGGAAATCCCTGCCGCTGCAATCTGGTTTGTGCGCGTGAAGTTGTTGCAGTCAGGCACGTATGTGCACACGTATCCATGTGTGATTTCTTTGGGCGGCTCATACAGGAATTGGCAATCTCCAGGATCGCCTCCAACCTTGTAGACGACGTATGCCGGTGAAGCCTGTTGCTCTGGAGCGGCAAGCGTGAACGGCAGCTGCGGTCTGTGTGGAACGGTATCTCTCCCTGGTGAGTGCCTAGGGTAGGTCCTGACGGAGAGTGCTGATGCTTCGCGATTTCCTGCACCACGCGAACCGCAGTGCGCTCGAAAGCGTTCACCAGGCTCTCAGAATGACGGTGCAAAGAATGAGCCACCATGTAATTAACTTCCTGGCGCAGGGCTCTGGTGCGTTCCTCTGAAGGGAGAGACAGGTCTACTCCATCGAGAACGCCTTCAGGTGAGAAACCCTTCCACCTGATGCCATGTGAACGGGTCCTCTCGAAAGAGCCGATGAGATCGGCTTCGAACTGAGATTTGAGCTCATCATAATTCTTCTTGTGATCCTCGGTGAGCTCTTCGTATGTGACTGGTGCGTCCGCCATCTCAGTTGCAGATGTTGACGCAGTTGTTGTAGAGTGTCCCACCGGGCGTGCCAGAATGTGTTGCCTGCCAAAACCCACCGGCGAGCAGCGACGGGCAACACGGAGAGCCGGGAGGCTCCCAGGATTTCTGGTGGGCCCTGGTCCCTCGGGCAACGGCTGATGTCTACGGGTGCTTCTATTCTTGTAGACAGTGTTGGGCCTCCAAGAGCAGAGGTTTGTAGAACAGCAGCAAGTTTTCCCTTAAGTGGATCACCCAAGGTTTATCGAACTCAGGGAGGAAGAGGTCAAAGATATCCCTCTCAAGCAACCCGCAATTAAGATACAAGAAGTCTCTTGTGTCCCAACACACCTAATACACTTGTCAGATGTATAGGTGCACTAGTTCGGCGAAGAGATAGTGAAACACAGGTGGTATAGATGGTGGTAAAATTGCAGAAAGTAAAGATGCAGTAAAACAGTAAACAAGCGGCGCCAGAAAATAGCTTGCTGGCGTGGGAAGCAATTCTTTGTGGTGGAAACAAGGCCTAGGGATCATACTTTCACTAGTGGACACTCTCAACATTGATCACATAATAAATAAGTTCTCTTCCTTGTGCTACATATACTCTTGTTTGATAATGAACACCATTCGTTGCGTAGGATTACACGAACCCTCAATGCCGGAGTTAACAAGCTCCACAACATTCGATATTCATGTTTAAGTAACCTTAGAGCATAATAGATCTTTGCAATTTAGACCGAGTACTAACATAGCATACACACTGTCACCTTTACACTATGAAGGGGAATAAATCACATCAATACTATCATAGCGATAATCAACTCCATAACCTACAAGAGATTATGATCATAATCTACGACAAGAACTACACGATGCACACACTGTCACCATTACACCATGCAGGAGGAATAGACTACTTTAATAACATCACATGAGTAGCACATAGATAAATAGTGATACAAAACACATTGCAATCATAAAGGGATATAAATAAGCACTTCAATATGCTATCCATAACAGTGAATAAGTATTCTGTGAAATATAGCCTAAGAGACCCACACGGTGCACACACTGTCACCTTTACACACGTGGGACAAGGAGTCTCCGGAGATCACATAAGTAAAATCCACTTGACTAGCATAATGACATCTAGATTACAAGCATCATCATATGAATCTCAATCATGTAAGGCAGCTCATGAGATTATTGTATTGAAGTACATAGGAGAGAGATTAACCACATAGCTACCGGCACAGCCCTTAGACTTGATGGAGAACTACTCCCTCCTCATGGGAGACAGAAGCGGTGATGAAGATGGCGGTGGTGTCGATGGAGGAGCCTTCCGGGGGCACTTCCCCGTCCCGGCGGCGTGCCGGAACAGAGACTCCTGTCCCCCAGATCTTGGCTTCGCGATGGCTCTGGAAGGTTTTGCGTACCGTGGCTTATTCGTATCGGGGTTTTAGGTCAGGGAGACTTTATAGGCGAAAGGGGAGCCTCGGAGGGGCCCTGGTGGGGCCAGACAACAGGGGGCGCCCCCTGGGCCGCGCCGCCACCATGTGTGGTGGGCCTGTGGCTCTCCTCTGGCGACTCTCGGGTGTTCTGGAAGCTTCCGGTGAAAATAGGTGCGGCGTTGATTTCGTCCGATTAGAATATTTCCTTACTAGGATTTCGAAACCAAAAACAGCAGAAAACAGGAACTGGCACTTCGGCATCTTGTCAATAGGTTAGTTCCGGAAAACGCATCAAAACGATATAAAGTGTGAACAAAACATGTAGGTATTGTCATAAAACAAGCATGGAACATCAGAAATTATGGATACGTTGGAGACGTATCAGCATCCCCAAGCTTAGTTCCTACTCGTCCTCGAGTAGGTAAACGATAAGACAAATAATTTCTGAGGTGACATGCTACCATCATAATCTTGATCAACATTATTGTAAAGCATATGAGATGAATGAAGTGATTCAAAGCAATGATCTATAGTTTGCTAACAAATAGATAACATATAGCAAAACTTTTCATGAATAGTACTTTCAAGACAAGCATCAAAAAGTCTTGCATAAGAGTTAACTCATAAAGCAATAAATTCAAAGTAAAGGCATCGAAGCAACACAAAGGAAGATATAAGTTTCAACAGTTGCTTTCAACTTTCAACATGCATATCTCATGGATAATTGTCAATATAGAGTAATATGCTGAATGCCAATAAGCAAGTATGTAAGAATCAATGCACAGTTCACACAAGTGTTTGCTTCTAAGATGGAAGGAAATAGGTAAACTGACTCAACATAAAGTAAAAGAAAGGCCCTTCGCAGAGGGAAGCAGGCATTAAATCATGTGCTAGAGCTTTTAAAGTTTTGAAATCATATAGAGAGCATAAAAGTAAATTTTGAGAGGTGTTTGTTGTTGTCAACGAATGGTAATGGGTACTCTAACTACCTTATCAACCAGACTTTCAAGAGCGGCTCCATGAAGGACGTTATCTCTACCAGCAAGGTAGATCATCCCTCTTCTCTTTTGTTTACACATGTACTTTAGTTTTATTTATTAGATGACACTCCCCCAACCTTTGCTTACACAAGCCATGGCTAACCGAATCCTCGGGTGCCTTCCAACATTCACATACCATGGAGGAGTGTCTATTTGCAAATTTAAGTTGCTTACTGATAGATCAGAGCAAAACATGTGAAGAGAATTATTAATGCAAGTTAATTAATTGGGGCTGGGAACCCCATTGCCAGCTCTTTTTGCAAAATTATTGGATAAGCGGATGAGCCACTAGTCCATTGTGAAAGTCTGTCAGAAGTAAATGACAAGATCGAAAGATAAAACACCACATACTTCCTCATGAGCTATAAAACATTGACACAAAACTTTTGAATTGTTTAAAGGTAGCACATGAAGTATTTACTTGGAATGGCGGAAAAATACCACATAGTAGGTAGATATGGTGGACACAAATGGCATAGGTTTTGGCTCAAGGTGTTTGGATGCACGAGAAGTATTCCCTCTCAGTACAAGGCTTAGGCTAGCAAGGTTGTTTGAAGCAAACACAAGTATAAACCGGTACAGCAAAACTTACATAAGAACATATTGCAAGCATTATAAGACTCTACACTATCTTCCTTGTTGCTCAAACACTTTACCAGAAAATATCTAGACCTTAGAGAGACCAATCATGCAAACCAAATTTCAACAAGCTCTACAGTAGTTCTCCACTACTAGATTTAAACTACATGATGCAAGAGCTTAAACATGATATATGAGAGCTCAAAACAATTGCCAAGTATCAAATTATTCAAGACCATATGAAGCATTTTCTGATTCCAACCAAATAGCAACAAGTGAAGCGATCAACTTTCGCCCTTGAACATTAAAAGCAAAAATGAAGAACACTAGTGTTCATATGAAAAAGCGGAGCGTGTCTCTCTCCCACATGAGCATGAATTTATTCAAAGAATGCAAATAACAAAACGAAAATAAAAGCACACAGACGCTCCAAGTAAAGTACATAAGATGTGACCGAATAAAAATATAGTTTCAATAGAAGAAACCTGATAAGTTGATGAAGAAGGGGATGCCTTGGGCATCCCCAAGCTTAGACGCTTGAGTCTTCTTGAAATATGCAGGGATGAACCACGGGGGCATCCCCAAGCTTAGGCTTTTCACACTTCTTGATCATATATCACCCTCTTCTCTTGACCCTTGAAAACTTCACACCAAACTTCAAGCAAACTCATTAGAGGGTTAGTGCATAATCAAAATTCTCATGTTCAGAGGTGACACAATCATTCTTAATACTTCTGGACATGGCACAAAGCTTCTGAAAGTTAATGGAACAAAGAAACCCATTCAACATAGCAAAAGCGGCAATGCGAAATAAAAGGCAGAATCTGTCAAAAATAGAACAGTCCGTAAAGACGAATCTGGAAGGGCACTTAACTTGCTCAAACGGAAAAACTCAAAACTAATGAAAGTTGCGTACATATCTGAGGATCACACACGTAAATTTGCAGATATTTTTGATTTTTTTACAGAGACTTCTGCGCGAATTCGTGACAGCAGCAATTGTTTCTGCGCAGCAATCCAAATCTAGCATCAACTTTACCATAGAGACTTTACTTGGCACAAAAACATGATAAGGAGAGGTTGCTACAGTAGTAAACAACTTCCAAGACTCAAATATAAAACAAAAGTGCTGCAATAAAATAAACACATGGGTTATCTTCCAAGAAGTTCTTTCTTTATAGCCATTAAGATGGGCTCAGTAATTTTAATGATGCTCTCGCGAGAATTAAGATTTGAAGCAAAAGAGAACATCAAGAAGCAAATTCAAAACACATTTAAGCCTAACCCACTTCCTATGAAAAGGAATCTTGTACACAAATAAATTCATGAAGAACAAAGTGACAAGCATAGGAAGGCAACACAAGCGCAATTTCAAGATTCTCAACATAAAGAGGGGAAACTTAATATTATTAAGATGCATATAACCATGTTTCCCTCTCTCATAATAACTTTCAGTAGCATCATGAACAAACTCAACAATATAACTATCACATAAAGCATTCTTGTCATGAGCCACATGCATAAAATTATTACTCTCCACATAAGAATAATCAATTTTATTAGTTGTAGTGGGAGCAAATTCAACAAAGTAGCTATCATTATTATTCTCATCAAGTATAGGAGGCATAGTATAATCATAATAAAATTTACTCTCCATAGTAGGCAGCACAAAAGACCACTATCATTATAATCATCATAAATAGGAGGCAAAGTATCATCAAAGAAAATTTTCTCCTCAATGCTTGGGGGACTAAAAATATCATGCTCATCAAAACCAGCTTCCCCAAGCTTAGAATTTTCCATATCATTAACAACAATGGTGTTCAAAGCGTTCATACTAATATCATTGCTACTAGCATGCAAATAAGATTCCATAGGTTTTTTAATTTTCGCAAACAATCCATGTCTTAACTCAGGAAATAGAATAAGAAGCTCATTGTTGCTTTCCATTATGCCTAACTAGTGTAAACAAGAAACCAAAAGATGCAATTGCAGGATCTAAAGGAAATAGCTTCGAGCACTTACAAAGGCAACAGAAAATAACTTAGTTACCTGGGACCGGAGTACGAGTGCCTTTTACATTCCTCCCCGGCAACGGCGCCAGAAAATAGCTTGATGTCTACGGGTGCTTCTATTCTTGTAGACAGTGTTGGGCCTCCAAGAGCAGAGGTTTGTAGAACAGCAGCATGTTTTCCTTAAGTGGATCACCCAAGGTTTATCGAACTCAGGGAGGAAGAGGTCAAAGATATCCCTCTCAAGCAACCCTGCAATTAAGATACAAGAAGTCTCTTGTGTCCCCAACACACCTAATACACTTGTCGATGTATAGGTGCACTAGTTCGGCGAATAGTGAAACATAGGTGGTATAGATGGTGGTAAAATTGCAGAAAGTAAAGATGCAGTAAAACAGTAAACAAGCGGCGCCAGAAAATAGCTTGCTGGCGTGGGAAGCAATTCTTTGTGGTGGAAACAAGGCCTAGGGATCATACTTTCACTAGTGGACACTCTCAACATTGATCACATAATAAATAAGTTCTCTTCCTTGTGCTACATATACTCTTGTTTGATAATGAACACCATTCGTTGCGTAGGATTACACGAACCCTCAATGCCGGAGTTAACAAGCTCCACAACATTCGATATTCATGTTTAAGTAACCTTAGAGCATAATAGATCTTTGCAATTTAGACCGAGTACTAACATAGCATACACACTGTCACCTTTACACTATGAAGGGGGAATAAATCACATCAATACTATCATAGCGATAATCAACTCCATAACCTACAAGAGATTATGATCATAATCTACGACAAGAACTACACGATGCACACACTATCACCATTACACCATGCAGGAGGAATAGACTACTTTAATAACATCACATGAGTAGCACATAGATAAATAGTGATACAAAACACATTGCAATCATAAAGGGATATAAATAAGCACTTCAATATGCTATCCATAACAGTGAATAAGTATTCTGTGAAATATAGCCTAAGAGACCCACACGGTGCACACACTGTCACCTTTACACACGTGGGACAAGGAGTCTCCGGAGATCACATAAGTAAAATCCACTTGACTAGCATAATGACATCTAGATTACAAGCATCATCATATGAATCTCAATCATGTAAGGCAACTCATGAGATTATTGTATTGAAGTACATAGGAGAGAGATTAACCACATAGCTACCGGTACAGCCCTTAGCCTCGATGGAGAACTACTCCCTCCTCATGGGAGACGCAGCGGTGATGAAGATGGTGGTGGTGTCGATGGAGGAGCCTTCCGGGGGCACTTCCCCGTCCCGGCGGCGTGCCGGAACAGAGACTCCTGTCCCCCAGATCTTGGCTTCGCGATGGCGGCGGCTCTGGAAGGTTTTGCGTACCGTGGCTTATTCGTATCGGGGTTTTAGGTCAGGGAGACTTTATAGGCGAAAGGGGAGCCTCGGAGGGGCCCTGGTGGGGCCAGACATGGGGCGCCCCCCCGGCGCCGCCCACCATGTGTGGTGGGCCTGTGGGTCTCCTCGGCGACTCTCGGGTGTTCGGAAGCTTCCGAAAATAGGTGGGCGTTGATTTCGTCCGATTCCGAGAATATTTCCTTACTAGGATTTCTGAAACCAAAAACAGCAGAAAACAGGAACGGCACTTCGGCATCTCGTCGATAGGTTAGTTCCGGAAAACGCATCAAAATGATATAATGTGTGAACAAAACATGTAGGTATTGTCATAAAACAAGCATGGAACATCAGAAATTATGGATACGTTGGAGACGTATCAACGGCCCGCAATGCTCCGGCACACGTCCTGGCGGTTGCAAGGGCGTGCCACCTGACCTATACCTGGTCAGGAAGGTGTTGGATTGCTTCAATTAGTTTCCTGCATGGTAGACACGTAAACATTAAATGAGCCTCGATCGGCTCTCAGGTTACCCTGTGAATCGGCTCAAAGAGCCGATTAACCCATGGTTCATAATGAATCTACAATAACATGGGGATCCTGCTTTATCAATACTAAGCTAAATCAATCTACGACAGTTTAGGGTTTTCACCGCATGACCGGAACGTCCTACACGTAGTTGAGCCTGGCAGATACGAAAGATAACAGAAAACTAACCCAACAAGAGGCCTAAAAACCAACACGGAGTCGATTCCCGGAACATCCCTTCTTGGATCGGCAAGCCGTACCTTACGCACTACTGGATCGTTCAACCTGTTTGCAAGGCCTAACCATACGGATATCAAACTAATCCTTGAAGAACAAGGAACAACTATAACAGATCGAATCTACTAAATAAAGATGAAGCAGTGGCCCTTACACCTAAGACAGGTGCAAGGACAGCTAGATATTGAGGGGCATTATAACTAAGCAAACGTATCAGAAAGACACCAATGTAAGCCCCGAAACATCTAATGATAACAGTGTTGCTCGCCATCAACAAGGCTTCATACGAGCAACACGAAAGTAACGAATAAACAGATCGCCTAGATCGCAAGATGCGATCTAGGCAGCATGACGCTTACCCGGAAGAAACCCTCGAAACAAGGGGTGGCGATGCGCCTAGATTGTGTTTGTTGTGAACGTGATCGTCCTCCTTTCTCAATAACCCTAGATACATATTTATAGTCCGTGGACTTTCTATCTTTGGAATAAACCTAACTGTGTACGAGCCAAACTCTATCTCTTAATTCTAAACTAACATGCGATCTATCATAATGTACAGATACACGGGCAATCTAGCCCAAATCCTCGTACGAGGCCGATTCAGAAACACATTACGTGTATATCCTTCAAGCCCATCTCCATCGCGGCCCATCTCCTGATTTGGCCAAAATCTGGTGATAACAGAAATACATCTTGAAACTCATTTACTACAGGGATATCTTCAATCTTCACCTCCTTCAGACTATTCAGCTCCAGTCCTATTTCCAACTGAGTGTATTTGTCTCCTTGAAACACTATCTGACCTCCTATGGAGTTTCGGAGTGATACTGTCTTGTCTCCACAGTTGATCACTGCTCCATTCTCCGTCAACCAGTCCATCCCTAGGATGACTGATATATCCTTCATGGGAATGATGAATAGGTCCGCGAAATATACACAGTCACAAATGGTTATGACCTGTGCTTCTTTCACGTGGGTTACTAAGATCGTTCCCCCCGCAGATAAGACAGTTATAGGTGTTTCTAACTTAGAACATCTAAGCCCATATTGCTCCACAAATTCCCGTGCAAGAAATGATGTAGTTGCTCCAGTATCAAATAATACTTTGCCAGGATGAGTAAGAATGTTGAGCGTACCTAAGACTGCTTGATCCGACTCTCCTTCTTGTTCCAAAGTTGTGCAATTCAGCTTTCCATACGGCTTGCCCCTCTTGTTGTTGTTGTTGTTGTAGTTGCGGTTGTTGTTGTTGTTGTTGTTGTTGTTGTTGTTGTTGTTGTTGTTGTTGTTGTTGTTGTTGTTGCCACTTCCACCTCGTCCTCCTGAGTTTTGTCCACTCCATGAAGCCTTATTAGGACAATCAGGCTTCATGTGTCCGTCCTGTCCACAACCATAACAGATGATCCTGGGTTTCCGACACTCCTTTGATATGTCCCCTCTGCCCACAGTTGTTGCAGATGATCTGAGACTTGGGATTCTGATTCTGACCTCCCCGGTTATACTGATTACCAGTAGGTCGGAATCGGGGTTTGAAACTCCGATCTGGTGTTGGTTTACTGACTGGGTACTTCCTTGGCTCGATACGAGCCCTCTTCCTCCTATCCTCTTGGACCTGCCTGTAGTCATCCTCGAAAGTGATTGCCGAGTCAATCAGTTCCTGGAATTCTGCAGTCCGTGCCAACCTCAGTTGCATCTTCATGTATGGATTCATGCCTTTCATGAATCGCTTCTTTCTTTTCTCCTCAGTGTCCACTTCCTCAGGTGCATATCTTGACAGCCTATTAAAATCTCGGACATACTGCATAATGGGTGCAGTATTCTGATTTAGTTCGTCAAACTCTCTCTTCTTCAGCGCCACCACGCTTTCCGAAACATGAGCATCCCGGAACTTCTTCTTGAATTCCTCCCAGGTGAACACCTTTTCTGGAGGGTGTACTGCTACAAGATTCTCCCACCATGATGCTGCTGGTCCTGACAACAGATAAGTGGCATACCGAATCTTTTCCTCATCGTTGCATCCAACGGTCTTCAACTTCCTTTCCGTGTCCATGAGCCAGTCTTCTGCATCCATTGGTTCTGGGGCTGATGCAAAAGGTAGTGGTCTTGCATTTTGGAAGTCTGATAAGGTTACTCCCTTGCCTTCATTACCCCTATCATTGATGACGTGGGTAAAGAAATCTTGCATGTTCTTGTTTTGACTCTCCTGGTACCTCCTCCTATCTTCTTCCATTGCTCTCATGTACTGTTGGAAATCTGGATGCATCATTGGGTGTGGTGGTGGTGGTGCATTCTCTGCTCTAGCTGCTGCATCTGCTTCCTCTTTTTCTTTGGCCTCTCGCTCTCTCCGAGCATCTTCGGTTTCAACTAACGCCATTTCCCCCTAGTCCTGTAACAAAGAGCGATTACTCATAATTACACCATGCAAATGTTTTCTGAGCTCAACTCATTGCCCAGAACTAGTCACACAATGAAATCAAGAAGCAAATCCAAAGCAAACATTTATTATGTATATACACCGTATATTACATAACTTACACACATATATTACATGTGGTACATATATAACCACTTATTTGGCTTCAAGCCCAAGCCAACGGAATTTAAAATAAGTTCTAGTACAATACCACCTATACTACTTTATTCTTCTCCAGGAGCTCTACTCCTCATCGTCTTCATTCACCTCCGCATACATTCCTGGGGTCCATCCGGTACAGCGACTTGTCTTCCGGACACCATCCGGAACAAAGGTCCTTCCAGTAGGTATGTAATCTGAATCGGACGAAGTGCCGAGACAGACATCAGTCATGCCTAAGTAACTAGACAATGACTCGTATGTATCCCCAGTAGGATACATACCTCCTTCTTCTGCCATCCATGAAGGGTTTCTATTCACCTGCCCCTTCATCTTCTTCTTCTTCTTCTTCTTCTTCACTCCGGAGCTTTCACCTTCCTCGTACTGTGATGGTTTTGAGAACCCCATCTCCAAGTCTAAAGAAATGGAGTCAGTACCTTTCTCTTCCTGCCCATAATGTCGGTTAATATACTGGTTAACCCCACCACTTTCATCTCCAGTGTCACATGGAATAGGTTCCTCCTCATCTCCAAAGGTTCCCCGAAACGCCAACCGGTCGAGTTTTCGATTGGTGACTCGGAGCAGTTTAGGTTCCATGAATTATCTCCCCCATATCCAGAATCATATGATGCTGACACATGTGGATAGTGTGGGACAAAGTTGGGTGTAAGTGGATCTCTCTTGGGCAACTGGTCACTCAAATCTACAGGGCTGTTTAGGCTAAAGAAGGGTGTTGTATATTGGGGTTGTGCCCTCAGATCATGCATCCGAGCTTGGACTTTATCAGGGTCCGTGAACTCAGCTAGCATGTGGTCAATCTCACCCACCATCTTCATGTGTAAAAGGTACATCGTAGTCAGCAAAGACTTACAGCTGTCCATGTGCTGCGCTGCAACTTCAGGATGTTTGTTTGCCATCAGCAGATGATTCAGAGTGGGATCCTCATCTTCCTCGGCATGAGGTATATGAGAATACTCTGAACATAGCAGTTCTACTGACTTGTGCTGCCTTATTTCAAGGATTGCCTTGAATATGGCCATGTGAAAGGCTGTGGTAAGGGTTTTGGCTTCTCCGTATGGCATTATACGGCTCATCTCCAGTTGCATAGGTAGTTGAACTGAAACTCTGCACTTGGCTACGATCTCTCCATCATAGTAGATGTACTTGAGAACAGGTATCCGAGTTTCACAATGAAGTTCCTTCAGCATCCCACGCAGGAGATCTGTCAGTGGTCCCTCATAATCACCGAGCCAGCCATCAACCTTCCTCAAAGTCCTCTTAGGAAACGTGTACTCCATTATGGCTGTATACAAAAGCAGAATATTAGTAGTGATGGTGCATCATAATAATTATAATAAAGAATTATCGCACTAAAAGATATGATTTGTCTATTCTCAAGTGAATAAACATCATATTTTTAGAGAATCATTTACTATTTCTACTCGAGTCCTACAGGTTTCTTCCCTATACTAGGTTTTGCCAACCGAAGGTCGCAACATTTGCTCTGATACCAGCTGCGGTGACCCAGCATACCACTTCATGTTGTAGTATACAAGTCGTTGATATGATCTTCATGAAGGGACTTCTTCACAAATATCACATCCCTCCGAGTGGTACAACAGAAACATTGCAGGTCATAACACTCGATAATATATTACAATCATGGTCTTAACAAGTTGGCATTCTCACAGGTCCGATGAGAACACCCTAATATTACTTAAGTACTATTACAAACCAACATAGATATAAAAGAGCTCAGCAACTTATTTAAGTATGCCACTACGCTGCTCGGCTCTAAGATAACTATAGCATTCCACTACTCCTCGGCTTCCGTGTTGTCTGCTCCATAGACTATCCCATAGTCTACGCCTTCCACCCCTCCGGACAAGTCGGGTTCCTCGTAGACCAGCTCGTAGTCTCCTTCCGGTGGCACCTCGGTGTTTGCCTCCACTTCCGGATCACAGTCTAGCAAGGGTGTCGAAAGAAAGTGAGTACAGGGGTACTCAGCAAGTTCAAAAGAGTAAAAGGTGTTTGATGCACTAGCTACGACCCTCGATCAGAAAATCTTAGGTCAATGCATGTTTCGAAATCATTTCTTCAAAAGGTTTATTTTATTCTGAAAACTATGCCCGTCAGTCTTCACAGGTTGACTAGAACTTCACGGAGTTCCTTTCCTGCCGCGTTCGCAGTTCCCTTCCCGGAATAAGGAGTGACAGCCACAATTTGATACACTCTGCAGAGGTGCGTTACTTTTCCCATAAGAGATCTCATCCTTTTTGCCAACCGCAGGGACTTTCCCCCGTTCACACATCCATGGTGTGAGGCCAGGTAAAAGATCCAAGCCCACACCGCCTTCTCCGCGACCTCGCAGACCCACCCTTTTGTAAGTCTGTCCTCTCCTATATCTATGGGTAGACCGACCCAGGCCTTTGTTCTCACCTTTACCAATAAGGTAGACCGTTCCGAACAATTAATATGCCCTGTCCTATACACCATAGATAGACCGATCCGGACAACCCTTACAATCCTTCATAGACCAATAATAAGTCTACCCTCTCATGTATCTAATGGTAGACCGTGCAGGACCACAGATCCCCACCTTTACCAAAGATAGACCGATCCGGGCAACCCTTATCACCAGTCCGTTGGCATGCGAGAGGGAAAAGATACAGCTGGCTTCCCCAGAGCCATTATAGATCTAATGGTCAACGCGATATGTACGGCGCTAGAATCACTGGACGGCATTGGTGATTACTCCTAGGTTAATAAAAACCCATGCAATGGAACCTCCACCATTTCAACACATACCATGGTTCCATTGCCAACCACATAGTCATATTCATAATTGGAAAAGTAACATTTCATTTTCAATGCAGGAGTGATAAGTATATAGCTTTGCATTAAATTAATAGAAAATACTCAAATTGACATGAGCAAGGGTGAACTTGCCTGTGAACTGCGAGGTAATGCAGTTCGATGCGTTGAATGGAACCTGGACCTCGGGTTCTGTAAAGAAGCATCATTGTCCGGTAAGGACAATGTTATAAAATCCAAATAATGCATGCATGGATGTATTATTTTATGTTGAATCCCTGACCCCCATATTTTATTAAGGTTTAGGGTTGAGTTAAGACTTGTGCCTTTGGCAGTAATTTACAATTACTTTTAAGTATAAAAGCACTATATTCCATAAAGAAGTACTTTTAAAAGCAATAAAATTTTCCTTTGGAATATATTTATTTCAAAGTTAATTTGAAATAATAGAGTTTTCTCTATATTTTTGGAATAATAGAATATTTTCCTTTGGAAAATACTTTCTTTTTAAAAGAAATGACTTGGAATAATAGAATTTCATTTTGAAATGTTTGAAAATAAATATTTGAACTTATTTGAGATTTTTCCTTGATTTTTAAATACAAGGAAATAATAGTTTAAAATTCCAAGTTTTAATTTAAATTCAGGAAATTCCAAAATTTGAATTTGTTTCCTAAATTCCATTTCTTATTTTATTCTTGTTAAGAATAATTTTTCATGGATTTTTAGAGGTATATTTTATTTACTAAAATTTGGTGAAATTCTAGGCTATTTTCAAAAATGGAAAAGACTAAAATACCCCTCTGGCCCCTATTGGGCCAGCCCATTTAACTTGGTCCATTTGGACAGCCCACCATGGCTTGTCCAAAACGGTTCGGTGGAACCGTTACGGCCCACCTCACTCACTCGCACGCTCTCTTCTCTCACTCGTGACCTAACCCTAGCTCTGGCGACGCGCATGGCGATGGCGTCGCCGCCATGGCCGCCGCCGTGCTCCGGCCACCTTCGAGCTCCCCTGTTCTCGCCACCTATACCATCTGAACCGCCGCGCGACGATCTATCAATCTGTCCGCGTGGTTCCGTCGATCTCTTCCTCCTCTTGCAGATCGCCACCTCTCTGGATCTCGTGGAGAATCGCCTCCGGTGATTGGCTATCTCCGACGAGCTGGCGCCCTCGTCGACGTGCGCGTGTGCCTGGGACTGACCTGGCGCGGGTGCTATGCTCGCGTCGCCTGTGTCGTCGTCTCTGGGTGCGGTGCTGTTCGTGAGGTTCGTCGGCGTAACGCCGGCACCTCTTCCCAGGACTCGCAGCTGCTGCGGCCGCGCGGGCACTGCCTCGCCATACCGTGGCTTCTGCTTCCAGGCGCTGGTAAGGTTCTTCTGCTCCTCCTCCTTCTCTACGCCATGTCTGTGCACCTCCATTCTTCTGTACTTCTTCTACCTCTTGCTCTTCGGCCTCCTGATGATCCTATGATCATACAGGCCTTGCTACTGCTGCCTAATCATCCTATGCTTCTTCTCTGCAAGCCATGGCCCATTCACAAAGCTCTGGTTACTGGCCAGTGTGTGATGCTTGCTGTTCATGCCTTGTGTTGCTTGTTTACTGCTTCTATCATGCCATGAATTGCTATGCCATGCTGTACATGATTATGAGGTTGCTTGTGCTTACTGGCATCCTATGCTTGCTGGTGACCCACAAGTATAGGGGGTGTATCGTAGTACTTTCGATAAATAACAGTGTCGAACCCAACGAGGAGCAAGGTGTTAACAAGCCGATGAAGGATTCACTGTAAATGCTCACAGACAAGTATTCAGGGGGTTTTGATATAGCAGATAAATAAAGTACAAGTAAATAAAATGCGAGAGAAATAATTGCAGCGAGTGGCCCAATCCTTTTTAGCTCAAAGGACAAGCCGGTTTGTTTACTTATAATGACCAAACGTTCTTGAGGACACACGGGGATTTTAGTCTAGTGCTTTCGCTTCCTATAGTTGATTAATCTTCATTGTTTTGATAAGTGTTGTGTGGGTGAACCTATGCTAATGCACTGCCCTTCCTAGGACTAATACATACTTGTGATTATACCCCTTGCAAGCATCCGCAAATACAAGAAAGTAATTAAGATAAATCTAACCACATCCTTAAACTCTGAGATCCTGCTATCCCTCCTGCATCGATATACCGACGGGGATTTAGGTTTCTGTCACTCCGGCAGCCCCACAATTAGCAAACGAATACAAGATGTACTCCCCTAGGCCCATAAAGGTGAAGTATCATGTAGTCGACGTTCACATGACACCACTAGAAGAATAACACCACAACTTAAATATCAAACCATTAAATATTACTCAACATAGTTCACTACTAACATTTAGACTTCACCCATGTCCTCAAGAACTAAACGAACTACTCACGAGACATCATATGGAACATAATCATAGGTGATATGATGATGAATAACAATCTGAACATAAACCTTGGTTCAATGGTTTCACTCAATAGCATCAATAACAAGTAGAAATCAATACCGGGAGAGTTTCCCCTATCAAACAATCAAGATCCAACCCTAATTGTTACAGCGGTGACGAGATGCAGCGGTGGAGATGGCGGTGTAGATGGTGGAGATGATGATGATGATGATCCCAATGATGCCCAGCTCGATGACGGTGGCGATGGCGTCGATTTCCCCCTCCGGGAGGGAATTTCCCCGGCGGATTCCTGGCCGCCGGAGAGCTCTTTTCTCTCTGGTGTCTTTCCGCCCCGCAGAGGCGGCTCTGTCAATTCTCCGTAACTCCCCGTGCCTTAGGTTTTCGGGGAGAAGATGTACGCGAAGGAGAGGAGGCCAGAGGGGGCTGTGGGCCCCCTCCCCACATGGCGGCGCGGCCAGGCCAGGGCCCGCGCCGGCCTATGGGGGGCCATGGCGGCCCTCCTCGGCTCCTCCTTCTGGCTCCCTTCGTCCTCTGGAAAAATAGGATTTTTCATATAATTTCCGTCAATTGTTGATCTTCCGAAATATGGTGTCCTGACGGTGCTTTTTCCAGCAGAATCCTGACTCCGGTGAATAATTCTCCAATAATCATGAAACATGCAAAATAGGTGAAATAACATAAGTATCATCTCTAAATATGAAATATATCAATGAATAACAACAAATTATGATATAAAATAGTGATGCAAAATGGACGTATCAACTCCCCCCAAGCTTAGACCTCGCTTGTCCCCAAGCGAAACTGAGCTCAATAAACAAGACCACATGTTTATGGAGTGAAGAGTCGATAAATAAAATACAGACAAGAAGCATCATATTGATTCACACAAGATATTCTAGTAAACATCCTCCTCATATAACTCATCTTGAAACAAGTAAAGAGAAATCACAAATAGAGGTGCATAGGAAATCATAAACGGTTATGGCAAACTTTGTTCTTGGTCAGAGAACTACTAACGGATTGTACTTATCTTCTAAGCAAAGCTTTCATATTAGAATTTATATGGCAGGGCTTTCATCCTCAATCATAACAATCTCCTCATAATCATTGATAACTTCCAAAGTCATATTCATTCAGATAAAATTTGTACTAAACAAGAAAGCATAAAAGGCATGACTAACTAAATCATAGCATAAATGGTTGGTTCACAACAACTCAATTGCTTGCTTAAGATAGAGGGAAATAGGTTTAGTGACTCAATCATAAAAGTAAAAGATAGGCCCTTCGCAGAGGGAAGCAGGGATTAAATCATGTGCTAGAGCTTTTCAAGTTTTGAAATCATATAAAGAGCATAAAAGTAAGATTTTGAGCGGTGTTTGTTGTTGTCAACGAATGGTAGCGGGCACTCTAACTCCCTTGCCAAACAGACCTTCCAAGAGCGGCTCCCATGGAGGACGGCATCTCTACCAGCAAGGTAGATCATCCCCCTTCTCTTTGTTTACACATGTATTTTAGTTTTATTATGGATGACACTCCCCCAACCTTTGCTTTCACAAGCCATGGCTAACCGAATCCTCGGGTGCCTTCCAACATACAAATACCATGGAGGAGTGTTGATACGTCCAAAACGTATCTACTTTCCCGAACACTTTTGCTATTGTTTTGCCTCTAATTTGTGTATTTTGGATGCAACTAACACGGACTAACGCTGTTTTCAGCAGAATTGCTCTGGTGTCTCGTTTTTGTGCAGAAATCCAACTTTCGGGAAAACCTCGGAATTTATACGAAGGCCCTATTTTTCCAAGACTCACGGAGCCAAGGGCAAGTAAGGTGGAGGCCCGAGGGCCCCACACCATAAGGCGGCGCGGCCTAGGGGGCCCGCGCGGCCCTATGGTGTGGCCCCCTCGGCTGGCCTCCGACGCCCCCTTCGGACTACTTATCGGGTTCGACCTAAAAACGCACGGAGAGAAGTCGAAGTCGCCAGAAACCCTCCAGAGAGACGCCACATCGCGAAACTCCGTCGCGGGAGCCAGAAGTCTCCGTTCTGGCACTCCGCCGGGACGGGGAATTGGAGGAGATCTTCACCGCCATCACCGCCAACGCCTCTCCATCGACCAACAATGTTTCCCCCATCCATGTGTGAGTGATTCCCCCGCTGTAGGCTGAAGGGGATGGTAGGGATTGGATGAGATTGGTCATGTAATAGTCATAAGATTGTTAGGGCATAGTGCCTAGTATCCGTAGATGTCACTTTTATGATATTGTTGCAACTTGTTATGCTTAATGCTTGTCACTAGGGCCCAAGTGCCATGATCTCAGATCTGAACATGTTATTGATTCATGAAGATATTCGTTGTTTATGATCTTACCTGCAAGTTGTATACACATGTCGCTGTCCGGAACCAATGGCCCCGAAGTGACAGAAATCGGGACAACCGGAGGGGATGGTAGTGATGTGAGGATCACATGTGTTCACAGAGTGTTAATGCTTTGCTCCGGTACTCTATTAAAAGGAGTACCTTAATTTCCAGTAGTTTCCCTAGAGGCCCGGCTGCCACCGGCTGGTAGGACAAAAGATGTTGTGCAAGTTTCTCATTGCGAGCACGTACGACTATATATGGAACACATGCCTATTGATTGATTAGTACTTGGATACCGTTTTATTATTATCTGCAAATGCCCCTGCTTTGACTGTTATATGAGTTTCTCTCATCCATGCAACGCCCGTTAATCCGTCCCGTGCCTACAGTATTTTAATCCTGATGTTTACTATAATCACTACTGCTGTCTTTATTTCACCGCTGCTGTTATTTCACTATTCCTACTGCTATAAAATTGTTACTACTGATAAACTCTTGCGAGCAAGTCTGTTTCAGGTGCAGCTGAATTGACAACTCCGCTGTTAAGGCTTACAAGTATTCTTTGTCTCCCCTTGTGTAGAATCAATAAATTGGATAATACTTCCCTCGAAGACTGTTGCGATCCCCTATACTTGTGGGTCATCAAGACTATTTTCTGGCGCCGTTGCCGGGGAGCATAGCTTTATTTGGAAGTTCACTTGGATTGATATTGTTCGCTGCAAATTCTCCATCATGGGTAAACCTCGCGATACTAAGATCGCCATATTACCATCCACTACAAGAAAAGGTACAACTCTTAGTACCTCTGCTGCTCTTGATTCACCATCTGTGATAAGTAAACTTGTTTCACCACCACAAGCTTCAAATGCTGGTACTTCTGCTGAATCTGAAAATTCCTCTCATAATTGTGATGATGCTTCTGCTGTGCTTGATAATGATGGTTCGTTAGGATCTTTTCTAGATGCTACAATTGCTAGGTCTAGACAAATTGAAAATACTGAAACTCCTAATGAAAATGCTGCTACACCTGTTAATTCACCTGAGTCTGTTGAATATTCTAGTGATGATCTTGATGAAGATTATGTAGAGCTTGATGATGATTTTATTGAAAAATGCAATGCTACTACTGATGCAAGAAAAATTAAAAAGTTGCTTGCAGAACATGCTGTTAGATATAAACTATCTCCTGATCCTAAATTTGCCACATCTCCTATAAACATTAGGGATAAAGATTATGATTTTTCTCTTGATCTATCTCATATAGCTATTGTTGAGAAAACACCCTTTTGTGGTACTGAAAAAGAAAGTGTTGTTGAACACATGACTGAGTTATCTACTCTTAGTGGCTTGTTTTCTGATGATATTAAGATGCGTACTTATTTTGTCGCTAAAATTTTTCCTTTCTCATTAAAGGACGATGCTAAAACTTGGTATAATAATTTGCCTCCTGGTTCTATTAAAAGTCCAAAAGAATTGCTTGATATTTTCTTTCGTAAATACTTTCCTGCTAGCGCTCAACACGCTGCTTTGCAGAGAATTTATAATTTTGACCAGGAAGATGGAGAGAAATTGCCTGAGGCTTGGGCGAGATTTTGCTCTCTTATTAGAGCTCAGCCTGACCATGATTTGGAAAAGCATGATTTACTTGATATATTTTATAGTGGACTAACCATTGAGTCTAGGGCATACCTGGATAGTTGTGCTGGTTGTGTTTTCAGGAAAAGAACTCCAGACGACTGAAGAATTATTGGCTAAAATAGGCCGGAATCATGATGATTGGTCTACACCTGAACCAACCCCGACACCGATAGTGAAGAAGAGGGGTATGATTAAATTAAATGATGAAGATATGAGGGAAGCCAAGAAGTCTCTTAAAGAGAAGGGTATTAAACCTGAAGATGTGAAGAATTTACCTCCCATAGAAGATATATGTGAGACAATTCCCCCTTCATCCATGATTGAGGTACACTCTCTTCAACGCTTTACTAGGGAAGATATTCCGTATTCAAAACCTCCTGCTCAATGCTTAGATGAGTTTGATAATTATATTGTTAAGCAAGAAAACTTTAATATGAGAGTAGAGAATCATTTAATGGAAAATTCTCGAGCTATTAGTGAATTGCATGGTATTGTGGAGAGAACCTCCAATGATGTTAAGATACTTGTTAAACATTTTCAAATGGTTCAAACTCAAATTGATCAACTTACTAAAGTGCAAAATGACTTGTTGGGAAATAATTCTAAAGAAAAACATGCTTATGAAGTAACAACTAGAGGTGGTGTTTCTACCCAGGATCCTCTATATCCTGAAGGGCATCCCAAAAGAGTTGAACAAGATTCTCAACTAACTAAAACTAGTGCTCCATCTAAGAAAAAGAAAAAGAAACATAAGAATGTTGTAGAATCCTCTGAACCTGTTAATGATCCTAATAGTATTTCTATTTCTGATGCTGAAACTGAAAGTGGTAATGAACATGATAAAGATAATGATAAGGATGATACTCCTGATAAAGAAGAGGTTGAAAAAGAACCTGAAAAGCCTGCTAAAAATAAAAAGTACACTAAAGAAGATTTTATTGCTGAGAAACATGGTAATGAAAGAGAACCTTGGGTTCAAAAGCAAATGCCTTTTCCTGCTAAGAAACTAAAATCAAAGGAGGAGGAACATTATAATAAGTTTTGTGATTGGATGAAACCTTTATTTTTGCAAATCCCTTTGACTGATGCTATTAAATTGCCTCCTTATTCAAAGTATATGAAAGATATTGTTACTAACAAAAGGAAAATCCCCAATGAGGAAATTTCCACTATGCTCGCTAATTACTCCTTCAATGGTAAGATTCCAAAGAAGTTGGGCGACCCAGGTATACCTACTATTCCTTGTTCCATCAAGAATAATTATGTTAGAACTGCTCTATGTGATTTGGGAGCAGGTGTGAGTGTGATGCCTTTTTCTCTTTATAAGAGACTTGATTTAGATAAGTTGATACCAACTGATATATCTTTGCAAATGGCTGATAAATCTACTGCTATTCCTGTTGGTTTATGTGAAAATGTTCCTGTTCAAGTTACTCAGCATTGCTTGATATTAACTGATTTTGTTGTGTTGGAAATGCCTGAAGATGATAATATGTCCATTATTCTTGGAAGACCCTTTCTTAATACTGCAGGGGCTGTTATTGATTGCAATAAAGGCATGGTTACTTTCAATGTTGATGATAAGGAACACACTGTCTATTTTCCCAAGAGGATTGATAAAGTATGTGGAGTTAATACAATTTTTAATGTGAAAACTATCAAAGTGGGATCCATTGATTGTCCTATATATGAGCCTAAAGAAGAATATCAAACTCTTGTTATTGGATCCATATCAATTCAATATAAGGTAACATGATTGATTTGAGGTTTATTTCTTCTTATGTCATATAAAATTTATTTGGTAGCAAGACTTGATCAACCTTGTTAACAAGTATATTTTATTGCATAAAAGAGCTAAACAACATTTCTCTCTTTCTTTCTCCTTCCACTCATCTTACTTGCTGTAGCACTTTTTGTTTTGCAATATGCTTTAGTTGTTTAAGATTTTGGAAATCATTTTCCTGCGCAGTAATAATTAATTTAACACCTAGAAATGTGCATTTTTCGAAGTTCTCTAAAAATTACAAAAATTATACCGTTGGTCCTATTTTTCGACGAGGCACCTGGGAGTACCAGAGGATGACCTGTGGGGCACCAGAGGGTGCCACACCACAGGCCGGCGCGGCCAAGGAGGTGGGCGCGCCACCCTGTGGTGTGGGCCCCTCCTTGCCCCACTACTTCATCTCTTCCTCCCAGCATCTTCTCTCTCCCGAAAAAACTCGCACCAAGTTCCTCTCACTCGTGTTTCTGCTCAAGAACTCGCGATTTTTCGATCTCCTTGCTCAGCCCAGATTTCTGTCTGAAATTTGGCACATTTACTCCTTGGTATGTGACTCCTTTGATTGTCCAATTAGAATTTCATTTGGTTGAGTATATCTTGAATATTTTGCTGCTGTAGATAACATGTTTAGTGAGCTTGCATGCTTGTTCTAAGTGGTAGAAATTACTTTTGATGCATGTTTAGTACTCTAGCAAGTTCTTATAGTAGTTCCCCTCAACTGTATACCTTGAAATCAAATTTTATAATGGTTGTTGAAAATTTCAGAAGAGGAAGATGAAGAAATTCAAATTTGGAGAATTGTTCAAGAAAGGAACAACCAGCACCGGTAGGCCCTCGAGGGCGTCCACTCAGATTAGGCGATCCTACAATGAGGATGTCATCGCGCCTAGCTTCGCGCCCGAGGAGGACAATGGGGCTCCTAATGCTTCATCCTTCCCATGTTATGATTTTCTGACAAATGCAGGGATATTGGATGACTTCTTCACCCTTGTCAACAGGGCAGGCTTAGCCACCTACGTGGGAGATGAAAGGGAACAATACTACAGGCTCACCAAAATTTTCGTTGAGAGCTTCAAGTTCCACAACACGCAATACGAGCCGACAGTTGCATTCAAGATCTATGATAATCCTGTTACTATGGAATTGGAAGAATTTTGTCGTGCATTGGATATTGCCCCTGTAGGTACAGCAAGGAGGATTGATGACAACCCCCGGGACCTGTTGGAGCTCTATCGAGGGATCACCGAAGATGATTGCCGCACCATTCAGCGCGGGAAGATAAGAAATATTCAACTTCCCGCCATTAAATATTTTGCATATTACATTGCTACTAGCATTTTGGGTAGAGAAAATACTAGCAATATCTCTAGCTACCATCTTGCTTTCTTGAATGCTGCACTTACTGGACAGACATCTTATCATCTTGGTTCTCTTATTGCTCGCCGCCTGTCTAGCAGGGGGCCTATTTTTGGAGGAACTATTGCACTGCGCATTTTAACACATTTAAGACTTCCTCTTGATTCTAATGATGTGCCATTAACCCCTAGGAGACTAGATATTGCTGCTATGAAGAGCCATCATTTTGTTACTACTGATTCCACTATAGATAATATGGTCTATAGAATGTTGTTTGCTGACGGGAATGAGAAGGAAATCCCTCTTCCCCAGCCAGGTTTGTTCAATATTGACAGGCAATCATGGTCGCTCACTAAGGAGGAGGTGGAGGAACATATGAAGATACAAGAATTCCACCAGCAGCATGACTCCGAGAACGCCGAGCCCTCCTACGACTGCACCGTCACATACCCCGATGTTTCCTCCAGCACATACCTGGAACCGGGTCGTTCTTCGTCGTACTACGGAGACACTACTTCATGGGGACCGTGGGAATGAACTCCACTTAGGCCAAAAGCCTAAGCTTGGGGGAGGTATACCGGCATCACTCATTCTTTGCATATTATGGTTGCTGGATACTTGTACATACTTGTTTGGTTTCTTAGAGTGGTTTTCTAATGAGAGGGAGATGATATTTGGGGAAGTGCTGTCCAAAAACAGATTCTGGGCTGTTACCAAAAAAATCGTACGCACAGCCAGAACGTTATTTTGAGTTGCCAATTTTTGAGCATGTGCCCAAGGTTGTTATCTAACTTTCATTATTTGAACACTTTTTGGTCTGAGCAATGGAAGATTTTTGTTAAATTCGATTTCTGTACTGCTGTCAGGATTTGGCAGATTTCTGTCATCCTGCTTTTCTGTGTTTCTGTTAGTTTGCATTCTTTTGTTTTCGCTTTGTTTCTTTCCTAAAACACAAAAAGACCAAAAATATTTCTGTTGTTTCTCTTCACCATTTGGTTATTTGGTTCCTTGCTCTTAGTTTACTTTATTTGCTATCGTTGGTTTGCTATGAGAAAACCCAAAAAGATTTTGCTTTGTTTGCTTGTTTTCTTTCGTTCTTGTTTCTAATTCGAAAACACCAAAAATATTTGCTGTTCTTCTTTGGTTTGTAAAGTTCATCATGAGTTCAATGGTCTTCGGTGGCTGGAGCGTGGTTTTCATTTCATATTATCCAAGCTACACAAGTGAAAGGCAATAATGACGATCTACGACAATTGGATTGTGGTGAGAGGCTGGTATGAACTCTATTTGTTTTCATTTTTGTACATATACTCATCCATGTGAGCATGCTTAGTTGGTTCATGTGAGGTATATGTTATTTGAGAAAGTCTAGTAGTTCATGATCTCTCATGTTTAGCTCCAATTTATTAATATGAGTAGCATGTCATGGATGTTCGCTTGCATTGTTTTATTCATAAGTAAGTATGGCATTGTGGTATCCTCCTCTGAATAATTCATTTATATCGACTTGGCACATGCTCACGCATGCATATGACTGAACAAAAAGTCAATTAAGCCTCAATGATTTATATTGCTTCAGAGTTATTGTATCACTTTTATGCCTCCATTAATTTATTTTGCCGCAAGCATGATTATGACAGTTACTGCTCTCTTGATTTGTCGCTCCCTAGTCTTTTGCTAGCCTTCACTTGTACTGAGCGGACGCCGCTCGTGCTTCCAAACACCTGAAAACCAAGTTGTTCCAAAAGTGTCCACCATAAATACCTATGCATGGCATTTCAAACCATTCCAAGTAAATTCTCATGCGCTACCTTTAAAACTTTCAAAATGCTTCTCAATTTGTGTTAATGTTTCATAGCTCATGAGGAAGTATGTGGTGTTTAGCTTTCAACCTTGTCATTTACTTTTGATGGACTCTCATATGGACTAGTGGCACATCCGCTCATCCAATAATTTTGCAAAAAGAGCTGGCAATGGGATTCCCAGTCCCAAATTAATTAACTTAAATAGACACTCCTCCATGGTTTGTGATTGTTGGACGGCACCCGAAGGATTCGGTTAGCCATGGCTTGTGTAAGCAAAGGTTGGGGGGAGTGTCATCATCATAATCTATACCTAATAATAAAGGGAGCAGTGTTTCCGTGGTTTGGTACGTCAAAGTTTCGTCCGTCCGCGTGGGATGTACGTCAAAGTTTCGTCCGTCCGCTCCTTTCGATCCAACGTGGCCAGATTTCCTTCCGAAGATATCCGTATCGTGTACGACAAGGTGTATTATTGCCGTGTATAAATATAAGGATCGTGAGGCAACTACCAAGGATTGTTCCGCGATTTCGTGAAGCAGCACAAAGGCGGCGATCGCGCGGCAACTATGAAGGATTCTTCCGCGATCTCGCGAGGCAGCGCAGAGGCGCGGATTTCTTTGCTGCGGAAACCGGGAGTCGACAACGCTCGCCCATATTGGCATGGACGCGATCAAGCGCGCGCATCACCGTCGAGGCTGGTACGACGCAGCCATCACCCGCGATAACGACGACTCTCCAGTGTACTCCGCTGGTCTAGCCTCACCGTTAGCCCGGCCAGCCGCCACCGTCGTCCAGTCGGAGCGGAAAGTGGTGCCAGTGAAACATGGAGGTGGCGCCATCATGATCCGATGACCGTGGGCGTGCTTAGGTCAAGTTGGCACTCGCGAGCCCGCGGTAAAGGAGCACGGCGGAGGCAACGATGACAACAAGTGGTAGCGCAATCGATCGATCTCGGGCGTACCAAGCTGAATCTTGCCATCGTGATCGATTCAGTTTCCTTAACCCGGTCAAGGAGTAATCTGCTTTATGTACAATCATCAAGGAGTCCTCCGCTGCATCGGCTCAGGCCAACTCGCCCGACGAGCATCACACAAGCCGAGAGACTATAACTTGCAACGTTCCTGCTCGCACCGCGAGGGTGTGTGGCGGCAGCGACCGTTGCCGTCGCGGGCTGAGGATGGCCGGAAAAAAAAAGCAGCGGTGCACGGCCGCACTGCCGCGGCCAGCAGATGGCCATGAGGATGATCGGTGTCCTACTGTCATTACAGCAGCGGTGGATGCTGTGATTGGACGTCATTGTTCATAGAGAATAGAGATACTCAGGCATCAATTTGTGCACCACGGGAGAGAAATATCATTAGCAAAGGTTTGTAGGTTCAGAAAGCTTCCCGTGTCTTTGCTGCTGTGGATGGATTGCACTTGATTGCACTAGATGACAGATGCCAATGGTAGTTGGATTCAGTACCAATCATCTGCCTTCGGGGCATAGCATCTATAATTAATTGGTTACTTTCTTCACGTACAACTCCACAATCTCAAGCTGCATGATACCATGCTAAACTACAGATTACAAACGGTGAACTTGCATGGCTGAATTGCAAATATTGAACAGGTCGATTTTCGGACATACTCTTGCATAGGAGAGTTGCTGAGTGAATCGAGAGGTCAAGTTTATCTAGAGCACTCATTCTATAGACTAGAAATCATCAGTACAAATCAGGAGCTAGGTACAGAGGCATGTTCTAGGTTTGGTTCTATTCGGCAGTCCTTGGCATATTTTCATTTGAGAAAAGTAAGGCAAGGCGTAGGTACTACTAACTCAACTTGCTTTTGAATTGTTTGTCAGCTAAAGCAAATATTTTTAAAGCATTACCTCATGTGATCTTGAAATTATGTGCTCCTATTTTGGCTTTGGTTTCCTTGATCAAGATCAGGTTTTCGAGTGTATATTAGACAAGTACACCACTGAGTATACTGCTGAGTTCACTTAAAGAGGCTCAAGTCCTTGCGTACCACCTTATGCATTGGTTGAAGGTAAATTTCGATGCCCCTGCCAGTGTTGAAGCTTTTGATTTTTTATGAGAGGATGTGAGGACTGAGGAGTACGCTCTAGATTTGTTACTGATTTTTTCCATGGGCATCTGTTGTCGACCACCGATATCTTATTTGTTATGCGCCAAGGACTATATTCACATTGTTTTGGTTCAATCATTGGTTCATGCTAGACCATATGTTATTTCTTTGACCATAAATTTTTTGTTTACATTTTACATCAGCCTATTTCTCTACCGTCGACGAGTACGCGAATGAACATTCCATGTTAGCCCATCATCATTTGATAGCGTCGTCTGCCTTGTCCACGCTCGTCCATCCATCATCACCAGATAGGTCATCGTCCCCATCAAGGTTTATCGCACCATGTTGGGAAGTGTGTGCAGCCTAGCCATCTGTCCACCATGTTGCAGTTGTTGTCGTGAACTGACATGTAGTAGGTTTTGTTGATTAAAAGTTCAAAAAATCATGCACAACTCTATAACACCTGTTTAATAGATCAACCCGGTGCAACGCACGGGTATGTTTCCTAGTAAAACTTAAATAAAAAGGCACTCCTTCATGGTATGTGATTGTTGGCAGGCACCCGAGGATTCGGTTAGCCATGGTTTGTGAAAGAAAGGTTGGAAGGAGTGCCACCCAAAAATAAATAAAATGGGAGCCGCTCTTGGGAGTCCGGTTGATGAGGTAGTTAGTGTACCCATTACCATTCGTTGACAACAACAAGCACTTCTCAAAATAATTTTACTCCTGTTTTAAAAATGAAAAGCTCTAGCGCATGTTAATCCCTGCTTCCCTCTGCGAAGGGTCAATCTTTTACTTTTATGTTGTGTCTCCATTCTTTCTTTGAGCACTATCTTGAGAGCACAACTGTCATTCTTAGTATAATATGCTTGTCTCAAAATATGATTAATTGTGGTATAACTTTGATACTTTTATCTTTGACAATCACTACTTCTAGTCTTTCTATGAACTCCAGAGGTGCCTCGGCATTTATGTTTTGCCGATCAAATACGGGCAAGCGAGATACCACTTTATCATACTCTCTTATGAACATTGCAATCCTGCTTATATACATGATTCATGGTGCTTATTATTAATTGTTGGTACCTCTCCATGATTGACATAGCTGTTGGATGATCTTATTTGCATGTGTCTCATTATGAACTGCTTAAGTATTAGCCATAGCATGAGAATATATACATCATATGAGCAAATGTGTTCGTGAAAGTTCTTTTATCGCTCAGTTGTTAACTGAATTGCTTGAGGACAAGCAATAAGCTAAGCTTGGGGGAGTTGATACGTCCAAAACGTATCTACTTTCCCAAACACTTTTGCTATTGTTTTGCCTCTAATTTGTGTATTTTGGATGCAACTAACACGGACTAACGCTGTTTTCAGAATTGCTGGTGTCTCGTTTTTGTGCAGAAATCCAACTTTCGGGAAAAACCTCGGAACTTATGCAGAAGGCCCTATTTTTACAGAAGACTCACGGAGCCGAAGGGCAAGTAAGGTGGAGGCCCGAGGGCCCC
Source organism: Lolium multiflorum (assembly GCA_030979885.1). Taxonomy (NCBI): domain Eukaryota; kingdom Viridiplantae; phylum Streptophyta; class Magnoliopsida; order Poales; family Poaceae; genus Lolium; species Lolium multiflorum. Next base: position 171,828,179 of record CM061749.1, on the reverse strand, counting down.
ACACCATAAGGCGGCGCGGCCTAGGGGGGGGGCCGCGCGGCCCTATGGTGTGGCCCCCTCGGCTGGCCTCCGACGCCCCCCTTCGGACTACTTATCGGGTTCGACCTAAAAACGCACGGAGAGAAGTCGAAGTCGCCAGAAACCCTCCAGAGAGCCGCCACATCGCGAAACTCCGTCGCGGGAGCCAGAAGTCTCCGTTCTGGCACTCCGCCGGGACGGGGAATTGGAGGAGATCTTCACCGCCATCACCGCCAACGCCTCTCCATCGACCAGCAATGTTTCCCCCATCCATGTGTGAGTAATTCCCCCGCTGTAGGCTGAAGGGGATGGTAGGGATTGGATGAGATTGGTCATGTAATAGTCATAAGATTGTTAGGGCATAGTGCCTAGTATCCGTAGATGTCACTTTTATGATATTGTTGCAACTTGTTATGCTTAATGCTTGTCACTAGGGCCCGAGTGCCATGATCTCAGATCTGAACATGTTATTGATTCATGAAGATATTCGTTGTTTATGATCTTACCTGCAAGTTGTATACACATGTCGCTGTCCGGAACCAATGGCCCCGAAGTGACAGAAATCGGGACAACCGGAGGGGATGGTAGTGATGTGAGGATCACATGTGTTCACGGAGTGTTAATGCTTTGCTCCGGTACTCTATTAAAAGGATTACCTTAATTTCCAGTAGTTTCCCTAGAGGCCCGGCTGCCACCGGCTGGTAGGACAAAAGATGTTGTGCAAGTTTCTCATTGCGAGCACGTACGACTATATATGGAACACATGCCTATTGATTGATTAGTACTTGGATACCGTTTTATTATTATCTGCAAATGCCCCTGCTTTGATTGTTATATGAGTTTCTCTCATCCATGCAACGCCCGTTAATCCGTCCCTGTGCCTACAGTATTTTAATCCTGCTGTTTACTATAATCACTACTGCTGTCTTTATTTCACCGCTGCTGTTATTTCACTATTCCTACTGCTATAAAATTGTTACTACTGATAAACTCTTGCGAGCAAGTCTGTTTCCAGGTGCAGCTGAATTGACAACTCCGCTGTTAAGGCTTACAAGTATTCTTTGTCTCCCCTTGTGTCGAATCAATAAATTGGGTAATACTTCCCTCGAAGACTGTTGCGATCCCCTATACTTGTGGGTCATCAAGTGTCTATTGCAAAATTAAGTTGCTTACTGATAAATCAGGGCAAAACATGTGAAGAGAATTATTAATGAAAGTTATTAATTGGGGCTGGGAACCCCGTTGCCAGCTCTTTTTGCAAAATTATTGGATAAGCGGATGTGCCGCTAGTCCATCGGTGAAAGTCCGCCCAACAAGATTGAAAGATAAAACACCACATACTTCCTCATGAGCTATGAAACATTGACACAAATAAGGAGTAATATAGTTTGAATTATTTAAAGGTAGCACATGAAGTATTTACTTGGAGTGGCGCAAAATACCACATAGTAGGTAGTTATGGTGGACACAAATGGCATTGGTTTGGTCTAAGGTTATGGATGTATGAGAAGTATTCCCTCTCAATACAGGTCTTTGGCTAGCAAGGTTGGGTAGCAAGCATAAAGGTTGAGGGAAACAAACAAATATACATGTGATAGAAACAATCATGCATCTTTCTCTTAAGCACAAGAAATTTTAACTTCAGAATACTAAACTCATTAGCATAAAGATAATAAAGCAATATATCTACATGTATTTCCCTTTTCTATTTAAACATCAAAGTATTGTTGCTATTGACCAATGCTAAGTTTGCCAAAACCAAATAGATTTACTTGATGCTCCCAAAGTGATATCAATACTAATGTCAAGAGTGATCATATAACAGAAATTGCAAACTAAAATAAGGTGTGCAAAAAGTAAATGATAAGACTTCTCATTAATATTCCATAACGATAACTCACACCAACGGATACATAGATAACCAACTAAGAGAGAGATACTTCCACACTGCAAACTATTCTATATGATAACTTCCCTACTCATGATATGACACTACTTGATAGTAAAAAGATAAAGATAGTGATGATGTGATACCACGGCACTCCCCCAAGCTTGGAACAAACCAAGGGGATGCCAATACCGATGATGAATTACTCCTTCGGTGGTGATGATGGTGGATTCTTCTCGCGCTTCTTACAGATCTCCTTCAGCTTCAGCTTCTCAGTTTGGCAGTTCTGCACTAACACTCGAAGAGATTCGTTGTTATCCAAATGTGGCGGTGGCGACCTTGTGATGGGAATCGAGTAATATTCCAGCATTCTGCGAAGTCGCTGGTTCTCCTCCTGAAGTATCTCCACTTCTCTTCTTAGAGCACGGTATTGATCACAAAACTCATCGGTAACCCGTATTGCTTCCTCCACACAAGGGAAAGAGTTGAGGCTAAGAGCAGGCGGAAGAGGTCCCTGCAAGTTATGAGAAAAAGAACGTCCAGTGTTAACTGATCCCACCAAGATTGGCTTACTCTCCGCAGCTTCCCGCTCTCTTTTTGCTGATGCTATCTTCCTCACTTCCTTATTGACACCTTCATCCATCTCTTCCTCCCAAGGCCCCTTGTCTTTGTTGTTGGAGACCATGGTGCTTCTAGATCAAAAACAGATCCTGGCAGAAAACAGCTCGAAACAAAACACGACGAGAAAACGATATACGGACCTCCAGGGGTCCGGGGGATTATATAGCAAATATTTTTACGACAAAAGGAAGGTTCCAGGCCGAAAACGAGTGGAAAAGGGACGCCGAGGGGCTGTCCCCATAGGGCGGCGCGGCCAGGGTGGGGCCCGCGCCGGCCTATGGTGACGGGCCCTCGCGCGTCTCCTCCACTCCGTTTCGATCTCGTAATTTTTCATATTTTCCAAAAACAGCAGAAATATTGTTCGGAAAGCTAAACGCGGACTTTTTATTACTAAAACTGTTACCTATTCAAAGTCGAACTCTGCAGAACTGTCAATTTGATCTTTGATGAAAGCTTCCGGAGTTATCACTTGAATAACATCAATATCTTCATTATAAGAATCTCCAGAAATATAATGCTTGAGTCTTTGTCCATTCACTACTTGTGTGGCATTACCTTGCAAAGAGCTAATTTTAATTGCCCCTGAACGATATACCTCCTCAATAACATATGGTCCTTCCCATTTTGAGAGTAATTTCCCTGCAAAAAATCTGAGACGAGACCGATACAATAGGACTTTATCTCCAACATTAAATTCTCTTTTAATAATTCTTCTATCATGCCACTTCTTAACTTTCTCCTTAAAAAGTTTAGCATTTTCATAAGCTTCACTTCTCCATTCATCTAAAGAACTCAATTGTAGCAACCTCTTCTTACCGGCAAGTTTAAAATCTTTATTAAGTTCTCTTATAGCCCAATAAGCTTTGTGCTCTAATTCTAAAGGTAAATGACAAGCTTTTCCATAAACCATTTTATAAGGAGACATTCCCATAGGGTTTTTATAAGCAGTTCTATAAGCCCACAATGCTTCCTTTAACTTACTAGCCCAATTCTTTCTAGATTTATTAACAGTCTTTCCCAAGATAGCTTTAATTTCTCTATTTGATAATTCTACCTGCCCACTAGTTTGAGGATGATAAGCTGAAGCAATTCTATGATTAATACCATATTTGGCAAGAGTTTTTCTAAAACCACCATGAATAAAGTGAGAACCTCCATCAGTCATAATATATCTAGGTACTCCAAATCTAGGAAAAATAACATCTAAAAGCATTTTTAAAGAGGTCTCACCATCAACACTTTTTGTAGGTATAGCTTCTACCCATTTAGTAACATAATCAACAACGACAAGTATATGAGTGTTACCTTCTGAAGAAGGGAAAGGACCCATGAAGTCAAATCCCCAACAATCAAATGGTTCAATAACAAGAGTATAATTCATAGGCATTTCATTGCGTCTAGAGATATTACCAACTCTTTGACATTCATCACAAGATAAGATAAACTTCCTTGCATCTTTAAAAAGTGTTGGCCAATAAAAACCTGATTGTAGAACCTTTTGTGTGGTTCTATCTCCGGCGTGATGTCCTCCATAAACACTACCATGACATTTACTCAATATCTGATACGTCTCCAACGTATCGATAATTTCTTATGTACCATGCTACTTTATTGATGATACCTACATGTTTTATGCACATTATATGTCATATTTATGCATTTTCTGGAACTAACCTATTAACAAGATGCCGAAGAGCCAGTTGCTGTCTGCTGTTTTTGGTTTCAGAAATCCTAGTAAGGAAATATTCTCGGAATTGGACGAAACTTTCGCCCAGGGTCCTATTTTTGCACGAAGCTTCCAGAAGACCGAAGAGATAACGAAGTGGGGCCACGAGGCAGCCAGGAGCTAGGGCGGCGCGGCCCCGGCCCTGGCCGCGCCCGGCCCCGTGTGGCCCTCGTTGACCTTCCGCCTACTTAAAGTCTCCGTCGCGAAACCCCCACCGAGAGCCACGATACGGAAAACCTTCCAGAGACGCGCCGCCGCGAATCCCATCTCGGGGATTCAGGAGATCGCCTCCGGCACCCGCCGGAGAGGGGATTCATCCCCCGGAGGACTCTACACCGCCATGGTCGCCTCCGGAGTGATGAGTGAGTAGTTCACCCCTGGACCATGGGTCCATAGCAGTAGCTAGATGGTCGTCTTCTCCTTGTTGTGCTTCATTGTTGGATCTTGTGAGCTGCCTAACATGATCAAGATCATCTATCTGTAATACTATATGTTGTGTTTGTCGGGATCCGATGGATAGAGAGTACTATGATTATGGTGATTATCAATCTATTGTTTATGTGTTGTTTATGATCTTGCATGCTCTCCGTTATTAGTAGAGGCTCTGGCCAAGTTTGTACTCTTAACTCCAAGAGGGAGTATTTATGCTCGATAGTGGGTTCATGCCTCCATTAAATCTGGGACAGTGACAGAAAGTTCTAAGGTTGTGGATGTGCTGTTGCCACTAGGGATAAAACATTGATGCTATGTCTAAGGATGTAGTTGTTGATTACATTACGCACCATACTTAATGCAATTGTCTGTTGCTTAGCAACTTAATACTGAATGGGGTTCGGATGATAACCTGAAGGTGGACTTTTTAGGCATAGATGCAGTTGGATGGCGGTCTATGTACTTTGTCGTAATGCCCAATTAAATCTCACTATATTTATCATATCATGTATATGCATTGTTATGCCTTTCTCTATTTGTCAATTGCCCGACTGTAATTTGTTTACCCAACATGCTTTTATCTTATGGGAGAGACACATCTAGTGAACTGTGGACCCCGGTCCTATTCTTTACATAGCATACAATTTACTGCAACTGTGTTTTACTATTTTCTTTGCAAACATCTTCCACTCGATACGCTTAATCCTTTGTTACAGCAAGCCGGTGAGATTGACAACCTCACTGTTTCGTTGGGGCAAAGTACTTTGGTTTTGTTGTGCAGATTCCACGTTGGCGCGGAATCCCTGGTGTTGCGCCGCATCACATTTCGCGACCATCAACCTTCAACGTGCTTCTTGGCTCCTACTGGTTCGATTAAACCTTGGTTTCTTTCTGAGGGAAAACTTGCTACTGTGCGCATCATACCTTCCTCTTGGGGTTCCCAACGAACGTGTGAGTTACACGCCATCAAGCTCTTTTTCTGGCGCCGTTGCCGGGGAGATCAAGACACGCTGCAAGGGGAGTCTCCACTTCTCAATCTCTTTACTTTGTTTTTGTCTTGCTTTATTTTATTTACTACTTTGTTTGCTGCACTAAATCAAAACACAAAAAATTAGTTGCTAGTTTTACTTTATTTACTGTCTTGCTCTCTATATCAAAAACACAAAAAAATTAGTTACTTGCATTTACTTTATCTAGTTTGCTTTATTTATTGTCCTGCACTCTATATTTAAAATACAAAAAAATTAGTTACTTTTATTACCATGTCTAGCTCTGAACCTGTTACTTCTTCACCTGAGGACTTAGTTTTTACTTTCAAACAAGGGGATGAGGAGAGTTTTAAGGATGCCTGGTCTAGAATTTTTACTTCTTATCGTAAAACTGAACCTCAAATGACTCTAAGTTTGCTCCTTAGTAATTTTTATTTTGGTCTTATGGTTCGCTATAGATATGCTTTGGACACTTTAGTAGGAGGAGATTTCCTTCATTGTAATGGGGATCAAGCTTTTAATGCCATAAAGAAATTGGTTGCATCACATGATTCAGCTAATAACTTTGATTCAGCCCTTATTAGCATTTATAATAGATTGAACAATCTTGAGATAAGTACATCTCGCTTGAATGACAATTATCACTGCATTCGTAATCGTCTTGAACAAGTTTTAGTGAATTCTAAACCTTCATTATGGGATCCTACTGTTAAAATTGTTATTGGTGATCAAACTCTTCGTGCCAACTGTGATATTATGTCTGAATTTTGCCTTATGCCTGAGAGCATTTATAAATCTTTGGAACTATGGGGAGTTGATGAAGGAGGAGAAGAAATAACTCTCATTGATAATTCTGTTATAATGCCTAAGGGAATAGCCGCAGGTGTGCATACGACCATTCTTGGAAGAACAATATCCATTGATTATCTTGTTATTGAATGTGTAGGAACAGGAAAAGTCACACTCGGAAGATCCCTGCTAAAACTATTGGGAGCAGTAATAGATGTGGGAGAAGGCATCTTGGATTTCACCTCTATACCAGGGGGGAATCATACATTTCCTAAATCAAAGAGAAAGGAAAACAACAAGAAAGGTAAGGATAAAGCCCAAGGTAAGGATGATGCACCACCATCGATAATACTTGATTTGCACTTTCTGCGCCTAGCTGAAAGGCGTTAAAGAAAAGCGCTTATGGGAGACAACCCATGTTTTTACCTACAGCAATTTTTTGTTTTGTTGAGTCTTGGAAGTTGTTTACTACTGTAGCAACCTCTCCTTATCATGTTTTTGTGCCAAGTAAAGTTTCTATGTCAAAGTTGATGTTATATTTGGGATCGCTGCGCAGAAACAGCATTGCTGTCTGTCACGAATCTGGGCACAGTTCTCTGTAAAAAATTCGAAACAATCTGCCAATTTACGAGCATGATCCTCAGATATTTACGCAACTTTCATTAGTTTTGAGTTTTTCCATTTGAGCAAGTCTGGTGCCAGCTTTAAATTCGTCTTTACGGACTGTTCTGTTTTTGACAGATTCTGCCTTTTATTTCGCATTGCCTCTTTTGCTATGTTGGATTTATTTCTTTGATCCATTAATGTCCAGTAGCATTATGCAATGTCCAGAAGTGAAAATAATGATTGTGTCACCTCTGAATGTGTGAATTATTAATTATGCACTAACCCTCTAATGAGTTTGCTTGAAGTTTGGTGTGAAGGAAGTTTTCAAGGGTCAAGAGAGGAGAATGATATACTATGATCAAGAGGAGTGAAAGCTCTAAGCTTGGGGATGCCCCCGTGGTTCACCCCTGCATATTTTAAGAAGACTCAAGCGTCTAAGCTTGGGGATGCCCAAGGCATCCCCTTCTTCATCGACAACATCATCAGGTTCCTCCCCTGAAACTATATTTTTATTCAATCACATCTTGTGTTCTTTACTTGGAGCGTCGGTTTGTTTTCGTTTTTGTTTTTGTTTGAATAAGATGGATCCTAGCATTCACTTTGTGGGAGAGAGACACGCTCCGCTGTTGCATATGGACACATGTGTCCTTAGGCTTTACTCATAATCATGGCGAAGTTTCTCCTTCGTTAAATTGTTATATGGTTGGAATTGGAAAATGCTACATGTAGTAATTCTAAAATGTCTTGGATAATGTGATACTTGGCAATTGTTATGCTCATGTTTAAGCTCTTGCATCATATGCTTTGCACCCATTAATGAAGAAATACATAGAGCTTGCTAAAATTTGATTTGCATATTTGGTTTCTCTAAGGTCTAGATAATATCTAGTATTGAGTTTTGAACAACAAGGAAGACGGTGTAGAGTCTTATAATGTTTACAATATGTCTTTTATGTGAGTTTTGCTGCACTTGTTCATCCTTGAGTTTGCTTCAAATAACCTTGCTAGCCTAAACCTTGTATCGAGAGGGAATACTTCTCATGCATCCAAAATCCTTGAGCCAACTACTATGCCATTTGTGTCCACCATACCTACCTACTACATGGTATTTCTCCGCCATTCCAAAGTAAATTGCTTGAGTGCTACCTTTAAAATTCCATCATCCACCTTTGCAATATATAGCTCATGGGACAAAATAGCCTTAAAAACTATCGTAGTATTGAATATGTACTTATGCACTTTATCTTTTATTAAGTTTCTTGTTGTGCGATAACCATGCTTCTGGGGAACGCCATCAACTATTGTTGAATATCATGTGAGTTGCTATGCATGTCCGTCTTGTCTGAAGGATCTATCATTTTAGTGGTTGGAGCATGCAAAATTGTTAGAGAAGAACATTGGGCCGCTAACTAAAGCCATGAATCATGGTTGAAGTTTCAGTTTTGGACATATATCCTCAATCTCATATGAGAATAATAATTGTTGCTACATGCTTATGCATTTAAGAGGAGTCCATTATCTGTTGTCCATGTTGTCCCGGTATGGATGTCTAAGTTGAGAATAATCAAAAGCGAGAAATCCAAAATGCGAGCTTTCTCCTTAGACCTTTGTACAGGCGGCATGGAGGTACCCCTTTGTGACACTTGGTTGAAACATGGCATGCAAAGACCCGGTAGTCCAAGCTAAGTAGGACGAGGTGCGGACACTATTAGTATACCATGCATGAGGCTTGCAACTTGTAAGATATAATTTACATAACTCATATGCTTTATTACTACCGTTGACAAAATTGTTTCATGTTTTCAAAATAAAAGCTCTAGCACAAATACAGCAATCGATGCTTTCCTCTTTGAAGGACCATTCTTTTACTTTTATTGTTGAGTCAGTTTACCTATCTCCTTCCACCTTAAGAAGCAAACACTTGTGTGAACTGTGCATTGATTCCTACATACTTGCATATTGCACTTGTTATATTACTTTATGTTGACAATATCCATGAGATATACATGTTATAAGTTGAAAGCAACCGCTGAAACTTAATCTTCCTTTGTGTTGCTTCAACACCTTTACTTTGATTTATTGCTTTATGAGTTAACTCTTATGCAAGACTTATTGATGCTTGTCTTGAAGTACTATTCATGAAAAGTCTTTGTCATATGATTCACTTGTTTACTCATGTCATTACCTTTGTTTTGATCGCTGCATTCATTACATATGTTTACAAATAGTATGATCAAGATTATGATGGCATGTCACTTCAGAAATTATCTTTGTTATCGTTTTACGAGCAGAACTAAGCTTGGGGATGCTGATACGTCTCCAACGTATCGATAATTTCTTATGTTCCATGCTACTTTATTGATGATACCTACATGTTTTATGCACATTATATGTCATATTTATGCATTTTCTGAACTAACCTATTAACAAGATGCCGAAGAGCCAGTTGCTGTTTTCTGCTGTTTTTGGTTTCAGAAATCCTAGTAAGGAAATATTCTCGGAATTGGACGAAACTTTCGCCCAGGGTCCTATTTTTGCACGAAGCTTCCAGAAGACCGAAGAGATAACGAAGTGGGGCCACGAGGCAGCCAGGAGCTAGGGCGGCGCGGCCCAGCCCCTGGCCGCGCCGCCTGCCCCCGGGCCCCTCGTGTGGCCCTCGCGTTGACCTTCCGCCTACTTAAAGTCTCCGTCGCGAAACCCCCAGTACGAGAGCCACGATACGGAAAACCTTCCAGAGACGCCGCCGCCGCGAATCCCATCTCGGGGATTCAGGAGATCGCCTCCAGCACCCTGCCGGAGAGGGGATTCATCCCCCGGAGGACTCTACACCGCCATGGTCGCCTCCGGAGTGATGAGTGAGTAGTTCACCCCTGGACCATGGGTCCATAGCAGTAGCTAGATGGTCGTCTTCTCCTTGTTGTGCTTCATTGTTGGATCTTGTGAGCTGCCTAACATGATCAAGATCATCTATCTGTAATACTATATGTTGTGTTTGTCGGGATCCGATGGATAGAGAGTACTATGATTATGGTGATTATCAATCTATTGTTTATGTGTTGTTTATGATCTTGCATGCTCTCCGTTATTAGTAGAGGCTCTGGCCAAGTTTGTACTCTTAACTCCAAGAGGGAGTATTTATGCTCGATAGTGGGTTCATGCCTCCATTAAATCTGGGACAGTGACAGAAAGTTCTAAGGTTGTGGATGTGTTGTTGCCACTAGGGATAAAACATTGATGCTATGTCTAAGGATGTAGTTGTTGATTACATTACGCACCATACTTAATGCAATTGTCTGTTGCTTAGCAACTTAATACTGAATGGGGTTCGGATGATAACCTGAAGGTGGACTTTTTAGGCATAGATGCAGTTGGATGGCGGTCTATGTACTTTGTCGTAATGCCCAATTAAATCTCACTATATTTATCATATCATGTATATGCATTGTTATGCCTTTCTCTATTTGTCGATTGCCCGACTGTAATTTGTTTACCCAACATGCTTTTATCTTATGGGAGAGACACATCTAGTGAACTGTGGACCCCGGTCCTATTCTTTACATAGCATACAATCTACTGCAATTGTGTTTTACTATTTTCTTTGCAAACATCTTCCACTCGATACGCTTAATCCTTTGTTACAGCAAGCCGGTGAGATTGACAACCTCACTGTTTCGTTGGGGCAAAGTACTTTGGTTTTGTTGTGCAGATTCCACGTTGGCGCCGGAATCCCTGGTGTTGCGCCGCATCACATTTCGCGACCATCAACCTTCAACGTGCTTCTTGGCTCCTACTGGTTCGATTAAACCTTGGTTTCTTTCTGAGGGAAAACTTGCTACTGTGCGCATCATACCTTCCTCTTGGGGTTCCCAACGAACGTGTGAGTTACACGCCATCAAGCTCTTTTTCTGGCGCCGTTGCCGGGGAGATCAAGACACGCTGCAAGGGGAGTCTCCACTTCTCAATCTCTTTACTTTGTTTTTGTCTTGCTTTATTTTATTTACTACTTTGTTTGCTGCACTAAATCAAAACACAAAAAAATTAGTTGCTAGTTTTACTTTATTTACTGTCTTGCTCTCTATATCAAAAACACAAAAAAAATTAGTTACTTGCATTTACTTTATCTAGTTTGCTTTATTTATTGTCCTGCACTCTATATTTAAAATACAAAAAAATTAGTTACTTTTATTACCATGTCTAGCTCTGAACCTGTTACTTCTTCACCTGAGGACTTAGTTTTTACTTTCAAACAAGGGGATGAGGAGAGTTTTAAGGATGCCTGGTCTAGAATTTTTACTTCTTATCTTAAAACTGAACCTCAAATGACTCTAAGTTTGCTCCTTAGTAATTTTTATTTTGGTCTTATGGTTCGCTATAGATATGCTTTGGACACTTTAGTAGGAGGAGATTTCCTTCATTGTAATGGGGATCAAGCTTTTAATGCCATAAAGAAATTGGTTGCATCACATGATTCAGCTAATAACTTTGATTCAGCCCTTATTAGCATTTATAATAGATTGAACAATCTTGAGATAAGTACATCTCGCTTGAATGACAATTATCACTGCATTCGTAATCGTCTTGAACAAGTTTTAGTGAATTCTAAACCTTCATTATGGGATCCTACTGTTAAAATTGTTATTGGTGATCAAACTCTTCGTGCCAACTGTGATATTATGTCTGAATTTTGCCTTATGCCTGAGAGCATTTATAAATCTTTGGAACTATGGGGAGTTGATGAAGGAGGAGAAGAAATAACTCTCATTGATAATTCTGTTATAATGCCTAAGGGAATAGCCGCAGGTGTGCATACGACCATTCTTGGAAGAACAATATCCATTGATTATCTTGTTATTGAATGTGTAGGAACAGGAAAAGTCACACTCGGAAGATCCCTGCTAAAACTATTGGGAGCAGTAATAGATGTGGGAGAAGGCATCTTGGATTTCACCTCTATACCAGGGGGGAATCATAAATTTCCTAAATCAAAGAGAAAGGAAAACAACAAGAAAGGTAAGGATAAAGCCCAAGGTAAGGATGATGTACCACCATTCGATAATACTTGATTTGCACTTTCTGCGCCTAGCTGAAAGGCGTTAAAGAAAAGCGCTTATGGGAGACAACCCATGTTTTTACCTACAGCAATTTTTTGTTTTGTTGAGTCTTGGAAGTTGTTTACTACTGTAGCAACCTCTCCTTATCATGTTTTTGTGCCAAGTAAAGTTTCTATGTCAAAGTTGATGTTATATTTGGGATCGCTGCGCAGAAACAGCATTGCTGTCTGTCACGAATCTGGGCACAGTTCTCTGTAGAAAATTCGAAACAATCTGCCAATTTACGAGCGTGATCCTCAGATATTTACGCAACTTTCATTAGTTTTTAGTTTTTCCATTTGAGCAAGTCTGGTGCCAGCTTTAAATTCGTCTTTACGGACTGTTCTGTTTTTGACAGATTCTGCCTTTTATTTCGCATTGCCTCTTTTGCTATGTTGGATTTATTTCTTTGATCCATTAATGTCCAGTAGCATTATGCAATGTCCAGAAGTGAAAATAATGATTGTGTCACCTCTGAATGTGTGAATTATTAATTATGCACTAACCCTCTAATGAGTTTGCTTGAAGTTTGGTGTGAAGGAAGTTTTCAAGGGTCAAGAGAGGAGAATGATATACTATGATCAAGAGGAGTGAAAGCTCTAAGCTTGGGGATGCCCCCGTGGTTCACCCCTGCATATTTTAAGAAGAATCAAGCGTCTAAGCTTGGGGATGCCCAAGGCATCCCCTTCTTCATCGACAACATCATCAGGTTCCTCCCCTGAAACTATATTTTTATTCAATCACATCTTATGTTCTTTACTTGGAGCGTCGGTTTGTTTTCGTTTTTGTTTTTGTTTGAATAAGATGGATCCTAGCATTCACTTTGTGGGAGAGAGACACGCTCCGCTGTTGCATATGGACACATGTGTCCTTAGGCTTTACTCATATTCATGGCGAAGTTTCTCCTTCGTTAAATTGTTATATGGTTGGAATTGGAAAATGCTACATGTAGTAATTCTAAAATGTCTTGGATAATGTGATACTTGGCAATTGTTATGCTCATGTTTAAGCTCTTGCATCATATGCTTTGCACCCATTAATGAAGAAATACATAGAGCTTGCTAAAATTTGATTTGCATATTTGGTTTCTCTAAGGTCTAGATAATATCTAGTATTGAGTTTTGAACAACAAGGAAGACGGTGTAGAGTCTTATAATGTTTACAATATGTCTTTTATGTGAGTTTTGATGCACTTGTTCATCCTTGAGTTTGCTTCAAATAACCTTGCTAGCCTAAACCTTGTATCGAGAGGGAATACTTCTCATGCATCCAAAATCCTTGAGCCAACTACTATGCCATTTGTGTCCACCATACCTACCTACTACATGGTATTTCTCCGCCATTCCAAAGTAAATTGCTTGAGTGCTACCTTTAAAATTCCATCATCCACCTTTGCAATATATAGCTCATGGGACAAAATAGCCTTAAAAACTATCGTAGTATTGAATATGTACTTATGCACTTTATCTTTTATTAAGTTGCTTGTTGTGCGATAACCATGCTTCTGGGGAACGCCATCAACTATTGTTGAATATCATGTGAGTTGCTATGCATGTCCGTCTTGTCTGAAGGATCTATCATTTTAGTGGTTGGAGCATGCAAAATTGTTAGAGAAGAACATTGGGCCGCTAACTAAAGCCATGAATCATGGTTGAAGTTTCAGTTTTGGACATATATCCTCAATCTCATATGAGAATAATAATTGTTGCTACATGCTTATGCATTTAAGAGGAGTCCATTATCTGTTGTCCATGTTGTCCCGGTATGGATGTCTAAGTTGAGAATAATCAAAAGCGAGAAATCCAAAATGCGAGCTTTCTCCTTAGACCTTTGTACAGGCGGCATGGAGGTACCCCTTTGTGACACTTGGTTGAAACATGGCATGCAAAGACCCGGTAGTCCAAGCTAAGTAGGACGAGGTGCGGACACTATTAGTATACTATGCATGAGGCTTGCAACTTGTAAGATATAATTTACATAACTCATATGCTTTATTACTACCGTTGACAAAATTGTTTCATGTTTTCAAAATAAAAGCTCTAGCACAAATACAGCAATCGATGCTTTCCTCTTTGAAGGACCATTCTTTTACTTTTATTGTTGAGTCAGTTTACCTATCTCCTTCCACCTTAAGAAGCAAACACTTGTGTGAACTGTGCATTGATTCCTACATACTTGCATATTGCACTTGTTATATTACTTTATGTTGACAATATCCATGAGATATACATGTTATAAGTTGAAAGCAACCGCTGAAACTTAATCTTCCTTTGTGTTGCTTCAACACCTTTACTTTGATTTATTGCTTTATGAGTTAACTCTTATGCAAGACTTATTGATGCTTGTCTTGAAGTACTATTCATGAAAAGTCTTTGTCATATGATTCACTTGTTTACTCATGTCATTACCTTTGTTTTGATCGCTGCATTCATTACATATGTTTACAAATAGTATGATCAAGATTATGATGGCATGTCACTTCAGAAATTATCTTTGTTATCGTTTTACGAGCAGAACTAAGCTTGGGGATGCTGATACGTCTCCAACGTATCGATAATTTCTTATGTTCCATGCTACTTTATTGATGATACCTACATGTTTTATGCACATTATATGTCATATTTATGCATTTTCCGAACTAACCTATTAACAAGATGCCGAAGAGCCAGTTGCTTTTTCTGCTGTTTTTGGTTTCAGAAATCCTAGTAAGGAAATATTCTCGGAATTGGACGAAACTTTCGCCCAGGGTCCTATTTTTGCACGAAGCTTCCAGAAGACCGAAGAGATAACGAAGTGGGGCCACGAGGCAGCCAGGAGCTAGGCGGCGCGGCCCAGGCCCTGGCCGCGCCAGCCTGCCCCCTGGGCCCCTCGTGTGGCCCCTCGCGTTGACCTTCCGCCTACTTAAAGTCTCCGTCGCGAAACCCCCAGTACCGAGAGCCACGATACGGAAAACCTTCCAGAGACGCCGCCGCCGCGAATCCCATCTCGGGGATTCAGGAGATCGCCTCCGGCACCCTGCCGGAGAGGGGATTCATCCCCGGAGGACTCTACACCGCCATGGTCGCCTCCGGAGTGATGAGTGAGTAGTTCACCCCTGGACCATGGGTCCATAGCAGTAGCTAGATGGTCGTCTTCTCCTTGTTGTGCTTCATTGTTGGATCTTGTGAGCTGCCTAACATGATCAAGATCATCTATCTGTAATACTATATGTTGTGTTTGTCGGGATCCGATGGATAGAGAGTACTATGATTATGGTGATTATCAATCTATTGTTTATGTGTTGTTTATGATCTTGCATGCTCTCCGTTATTAGTAGAGGCTCTGGCCAAGTTTGTACTCTTAACTCCAAGAGGGAGTATTTATGCTCGATAGTGGGTTCATGCCTCCATTAAATCTGGGACAGTGACAGAAAGTTCTAAGGTTGTGGATGTGCTGTTGCCACTAGGGATAAAACATTGATGCTATGTCTAAGGATGTAGTTGTTGATTACATTACGCACCATACTTAATGCAATTGTCTGTTGCTTAGCAACTTAATACTGAATGGGGTTCGGATGATAACCTGAAGGTGGACTTTTTAGGCATAGATGCAGTTGGATGGCGGTCTATGTACTTTGTCGTAATGCCCAATTAAATCTCACTATATTTATCATATCATGTATATGCATTGTTATGCCTTTCTCTATTTGTCAATTGCCCAACTGTAATTTGTTTACCCAACATGCTTTTATCTTATGGGAGAGACACCTCTAGTGAACTGTGGACCCCGGTCCTATTCTTTACATAGCATACAATTTACTGCAACTGTGTTTTACTATTTTCTTTGCAAACATCTTCCACTCGATACGCTTAATCCTTTGTTACAGCAAGCCGGTGAGATTGACAACCTCACTGTTTCGTTGGGGCAAAGTACTTTGGTTTTGTTGTGCAGATTCCACGTTGGCGCTGGAATCCCTGGTGTTGCGCCGCATCACATTTCGCGACCATCAACCTTCAACGTGCTTCTTGGCTCCTACTGTTTCGATTAAACCTTGGTTTCTTTCTGAGGGAAAACTTGCTACTGTGCGCATCATACCTTCCTCTTGGGGTTCCCAACGAACGTGTGAGTTACACGCCATCAATATCTTTTGTTGTTCATATTCTGGAACACATCTTCGCATAATACCATCCACTCCTTCTTTATATAAGTGTGGGTCATCCCAAAAATAATGCCTCAAGTCATAAAAGAATTTCCTCCTTTGCTGAGCTGAAAAGGTTGGAGGCAAGTACTTCGAAACAATAAAGTTAGCATAATCAGCATACCAAGGACTCTCTCGCGAGCTCACCTTTATTACAGCCAATTGTTCATTTGGAAAACTATCATTAACAGGAACAGGATCATAAGCAATATTTTCCAATCTAGACAAATTATCAACAACAGGATTATCAGCACCTTTTCTATCTACAATATGTAAATCAAATTTTTGCAAAAGAAGCACCCATCTAATAAGCCTTGGCTTAGCATCTTTCTTTTCCATAAGGTACCTAATTGCAGCATGATCAGTATGAACTGTAACTTTTGAATCAACAATATAGGATCTAAACTTGTCACATGCAAAAACTACGGCTAATAACTCTTTCTCAGTTGTAGCATAATTCCTTTGAGCAGCGTCTAGAGTTTTACTAGCATAATGAATAACATTCAATTTTTTATCTACTCGCTGTCCAAGGACAGCACCTACAACAAAATCACTAGCATCACACATAATTTCAAAAGGTAAATTCCAATCAGGAGGTTCAACTATAGGAGCAGTTGTTAAGGCTTTCTTTAGAGTTTCAAAGGCTTCCTTACAATCATCATCAAAAACAAAAGGTACATCCTTTTGAAGAAGATTAGTAAGAGGCTTTGAAATTTTAGAGAAATCTTTAATAAACCTCCTATAAAAACCAGCATGACCAAGAATACTATGAATACCTTTAACATCCCTAGGATAGGGCATCTTCTCAATTGCTTCAACTTTATCTCTATCAACTTCAATACCTTCTCGGAAATTTTATGTCCCAATACAATTCCTTCATTAACCATAAAGTGGCATTTCTCCCAATTAAGAACAAGGTTAGTTTCTTCACATCTCTGCAAAACTTTATCAAGGTTTCGCAAGCAATTATCAAAAGAATTCCCATAGACAGAAAAATCATCCATGAATACCTCAACAATCTTTTCACAAAAGCCATGAAAAATAGCAGACATGCATCTTTGAAAAGTAGCAGGAGCATTACATAAACCAAAAGGCATATGCCTATAAGCATAAGTTCCATAAGGACAAGTGAAAGTGGTTTTCTCTTGATCTTTAGCTCTAACAGCAATTTGTGAAAACCCAGAATATCCATCAAGAAAACAGAAATGAGTATTTTTAGACAACCTTTCTAACATTTGATCAATAAAAGGTAAAGGGTAATGATCTTTCTTAGTAACTTTATTAACTTTTCGAAAATCAATGCACATTCTATACCCTACAACTACTCTTTGAGGAATAAGCTCATCATTATCATTAGGCACAACAGTTATTCCTCCCTTCTTAGGAACACAATGCACAGGACTAACCCATCTACTATCAGCAATAGGATATATAATACCTGCTTCAAGAAGTTTTAATACCTCATTTCTTACCACATCCTTCATCTTGGGAATTAGACGACGCTGATGTTCAACAACAGGTTTTGCACCATCTTCTATATTAATAGCATGTTGGCAAATAGCGGGAGAAATCCCCTTCAAGTCATCAAGAGTGTAGCCAATAGCTCCTCGGTGTTTCTTCAATATTTCCAATAACCTTTCTTCCTCAATATCTGAAAGCTTAGCACTAATAATAACAGGATATGTTTTCTTATCATCAATATAAGCATACTTAAGATTATCAGGTAATGGTTTTAAATCAAATACAGGATCTTCCTTTGGTGGTGGTGTTACACCTAGATCTTCAACCGACAAGTCATGTTTAAGAATAGGTTGACGAAGGAAAATTTCATCAAGCTCATCCCTTTCTTCCCTAAAAACTTCACTCTCACTATTCTCCAAATGTTGCTGCAAAGGATTATTAGGAGCAAGAGCAATAGATGCACACTGTTCAACTCTAAAATCATCATTAGGCAAATCAGCTTTATAAGGAGTTTTGGCAAATTTAGAGAAGTTAAACTCATAAGATTCACCAGCAAATTTAGTAACAATTTTCTCTTTCTTGCAATCTATAATAGCTCCACAAGTATTCAGAAAAGGTCTACCAAAAATAATAGGACAAGACTTACTAGCAGCAGAACCAAGTACCAAAAAGTCAGCAGGATATTTAATCTTACCACATAGAACTTCAACATCTCGAACAATACCAATGGGAGAGATAGTTTCTCTATTAGCTAGCCGAATAACCACATCAATATCTTCAAGTTCACAAGAACCAATTTCATGCATGATTTCCGTGTAGAGCTCATAAGGAATAGCACTAATACTTGCACCAATATCACATAAACCATAATAGCAATGATCACCAATTCGAACAGAGAGCACAGGAACACTGGCTTTCCTATACTTATTAGGATGCAAAACAATATTAGAAGCATCTTCACAGAAAATAATATGACCATCTTCCACATTTTCAGTCACAAGATCTTTAACTATTGCAACAGCAGGTTCAACCTTTATTTGTTCTTCAGGTTCTATGGGTTTCTTTGCACTTTTATTAACTACACTAGTTATAACAGAATAATCCTTCATTTTAGCAGGGAAAGGAGTTTTTTCAATATAAGCTTCAGGAAGAACATGATCAACAGTTTTAATTTCAATACATTTACCTTTAGGTGAATCAGTTTTATCTTTATAAGGTTCATGATACTTATCAAAATTCTTCCTAGGCAATTCAAAATGAGAAGCAAAGGCTTTATAAATATTTGCAACAACTTGAGAGTCAAGACCATATGTAGCACTTATATTACGATATTCATCAGTATCCATAAAAGTTTCAATGCATTCATAATCATAATTTATACCTGACACTCTACCTTTGTCATTCTCCCATCCTTCAGTATTTTCTTGGATTCGATCAAGAAGGTCCCATTTAAACTCTTCTTTATTGCGTGTGAATGATCCAGAACAAGCAGTATCCAGCAAGGTTTTATCTTGAAAAGAAAGTCTTGCATAGAAATTATCAATGATAATATTACCAGGAAGCTCATGAATGGGGCATTTGAGCATTAAAGACTTCAATCTCCCCCACGCTTGGGCAATACTCTCTCCATCATGAGGCCAGAAATTATATATACGGTTGCGGTCTTTGTGAATTTCACTTGGAGGATAGAATTTGGAATAAAATAGAGGCACAATATCCTTCCAATCAAGAGAACGCCCATCCTTCAGCAATTTATACCAATGCGCCGCTTTACCAGACAGCGACATAACAAATAATTTCTTCCTAACTTCATCCATTGAAATACCTGCACACTTGAATAACCCGCATAATTCATGTAAAAACAGTAAATGATCTCCAGGATGAACAGTTCCATCCCCTTCATAGCGGTTATCCACAACACGTTCAATAATTTTCATAGGTATTTTATATGGTATTACTTCCTCACCTGGCGCCTCATCCACTACCGTTGCAGTAGTAGTAGATTTCCCAAATAGAAATTCAAGGGAGGATCTCTCCATAATGACTTATAGCAGCAAGCAGAAACAAAATCAGCACGTACAGTAAAAGTTTCCTTACCAATTCCACTTACCAATAGCGCTTCACTCCCCGGCAACGGCGCCAGAAAATAGTCTTGATGACCCACAAGTATAGGGGGTGTATCGTAGTACTTTCGATAAATAAGAGTGTCGAACCCAACGAGGAGCAGAAGGTGTTGACAAGCAGTTTCGATGAAGGATTCACTGTAAATGCTCACAGACAAGTATTCAGGGGGTTTTGATATAGCAGATAAATAAAGTACAAGTAAATAAAATGCGAGAGAAATAATTGCAGCGAGTGTCCCAATCCTTTTTAGCACAAAGGACAAGCCGGTTTGTTTACTTATAATGACCAAACATTCTTGAGGACACACGGGGATTTTAGTCTAGTGCTTTCGCTTCCTATAGTTGATTAATCTTCATTGTTTTGATAAGTGTTGTGTGGGTGAACCTATGCTAATGCACCGCCCTTCCTAGGACTAATACATACTTGTGATTATACCCCTTGCAAGCATCCGCAAATACAAGAAAGTAATTAAGATAAATCTAACCACAACCTTAAACTCTGAGATCCTGCTATCCCTCCTGCATCGATATACCAACGGGGGTTTAGGTTTCTGTCACTCCGGCAGCCCCACAATTAGCAAACGAATACAATATGTACTCCCCTAGGCCCATAAAGGTGAAGTATCATGTAGTCGACGTTCACATGACACCACTAGAAGAATAACACCACAACTTAAATATCAAACCATTAAATATTACTCAACATAGTTCACTACTAACATTTAGACTTCACCCATGTCCTCAAGAACTAAACGAACTACTCACGAGACATCATATGGAACATAATCAGAGGTGATATGATGATGAATAACAATCTGAACATAAACCTTGGTTCAATGGTTTCACTCAATAGCATCAATAACAAGTAGAAATCAATACCGGGAGAGTTTCCCCTATCAAACAATCAAGATCCAACCCTAATTGTTACAGCGGTGACGAGATGCAGCGGTGGAGATGGCGGTGTAGATGGTGGAGATGATGATGATGATGATCCCAATGATGCCCAGCTCGATGACGGTGGCGATGGCATCGATTTCCCCCTCCGGGAGGGAATTTCCCGGTGGATTCCTGCCCGCCGGAGAGCTCTTTTCTCTCTGGTATCTTTCCGCCCCGCAGGCGGCTCTGTCAATTCTCCGTAACTCCCCGTGCCTTAGGTTTTCGGGAGAAGATGTACGCGAAGGAGAGGAGGCCAGAGGGGGCTGTGGGCCCCCTCCCCACATGGCGGCGCGGCCAGGCCAGGGCCCGCGCCGGCCGATGGGGGGCCCATGGCGGCCCTCCTCGGCTCCTCCTTCTGGCTCCCTTCGTCCTCTGGAAAAATAGGATTTTTCATATAATTTCCGTCAATTGTTGATCTTCCGAAATATGGTGTCCTGACGGTGCTTTTTCCAGCAGAATCCTGACTCCAATGAATAATTCTCCAAAAATCATGAAACATGCAAAATAGGTGAAATAACATAAGTATCATCTCTAAATATGAAATATATCGATGAATAACAGCAAATTATGATATAAAATAGTGATGCAAAATGGACGTATCACTTGCTTGTCTAGGTGTACTGTTATGCCTTACTGTGACACTTGTGATGCTTGTGATGCTTGTGAGGCTTGTGAGGTGCTTCTGTGCCTTCTGTATGCTCCAATGATCCATTGGATCAATAATTTCTGTTGGCTAGACTCTCTGTGTTGCTTGACTTGATCTAATTGATCCATTTGATCAATTAAATGTCAGTGGCTTGGTTGCTTATGGATTCTTTGGCTAAGTGGATGGTTTGCTTACTGATGCTGCTACTCAAGCATGCTTATGCTTCTGTGTGTATGTGCTGCTGCACTCCATAGCCTTCTGGACTTGATCCAGTAGCTAGGATGCAGTGACATGTGCTTGTGTTGCCTCACAGTGTGCTACTGTAAAAGTATTGCATGAATTTGTTATGTATTCATGCCTGGATGGCTTAATTTTTGATGAACTGCTTATGTAGTAATGATTAAATGTCTTGCTGTGTATGATACTTTTCATGATTAATTGGAAAGCAAATGGGGTCTGAATCCATTACTGGATAGTGATGCTTTATTATTTGGCTTTGTTTTGGATGGTTCTATGTCTGTTGTGACCTCAGTAGCCTTGCTACTGACTGGTTGCTCACATAGTTGGCTAGATCTGTTGGTTCCTCATCTTGGTTTGCATATTTGGGAATCATAATCAATATGAATGCCAATATGCTTGCTTATGAAGATATCTAGGGTTTTCCTGATGGTTATATGCTTAGGATCTTACTGTGTAGTCTTTGGTAGCTGCTATTCCTTGTAATTCATCTACTGGTGCTATGTGTGCATGTGTGCAGTGCATCTCTAGCTTCTGTGCACAAGACTTGTATCTAGATGGTTTCAGTTTTAGTGGCTTTCTAGACTGCCAGTGATCCTTGGTGAAAACCAAGTGATGAGCTACCCATTGAGCATCTGCTCAATCCCATGACATATGTCATGCATAATTTATGGATTGGATCCACTGGATCCCTTCCAGGAACTAGGTATACCTTGTTCCAGCTCCTAGAATGAAATATTTTGTTGATGCAGACTTCTGGTTTGTTTGGTCACAGCCCTGCACCTCCAGTTCTTGGTTGATCTTCTCAGGTCACCATGATTTCTGGTGGTTGGTTGGGTTATGTGTTGGGTTGTGATGTTCTTGAGCAAGAACAGGATGAACTCTGCCTATTCTTTCTTCTGCTTACCTTGTGAATCTTTATCTGGTCGACTATGCCATGTTTCTAGGGTTTGTGCCCTTTTATACCATCTCTACTTCTCTCCTTGCCATGCCACACAAGCCTGGCTTGGTTTGGTGACTAGGCCAGTGCATGGCCTTGCTGTTGCTTGCACAGCACACATGAGCAGTGTGCTCATATGCTGAAACTTGAGCCCCTGGTGTGTGCTCAGGTTTGGTCTGCTGTTGCTCTTATCATGTGTTGTCCAAGTCTTTAGACATGCACAAGTGTACATGACTCTTGTTTCTGTCCAAACTGAATATTTACTAACTCTTAACCCCTGGCTAGTGTTTGTTGTGTTGTTTTGCAGGTTTTGAAGATGAATATGACCAAAGGAGAATTCCTCCAAGTCATTAGTCTAGGATTCTAGTTTAGGATCAAATAATGTAATCTTCTTTTTATTTCTGTTTATTTTTCCTTTAATTCTTGTATCCAGAATATTGTAAAGACAATGTATGTGTGTGAATATCAATAAAGCTCAAAGTTTCTCTATGAGCTTGATTGTGTTTATAATATAACCATTCATAACTAGTTGTTGTATTTGTAATTCAAATTTGAAATTCAAAGTCATTTGAATTTATGAGTTGTATTTAAATTATGAATTCCTTTTTCTATATTCACTTTTGCTTATTGTATATTCTTAAGTTTTCAATTCATTATTACTTGTCAAATGAAATCAACTCCCAAAATCAAACAAGATACAAAAGAGGTCATGTCAAAATTCATAACTCAACATGCCTAACCCTAATTGCATTTGAGAGAGAACCTCGATCCCTCTTAGGTTTAGTTGCAATAAGGCGCGAAAATTTCCCTCGTTTTGCGATGAAATGCACATCCCATTTCTAAATCTACCCTTCGTTGTTCCTATGTTCTGGGTTATTACAGAGAGGCTGTGCTACAGGCGCGGGGTGCTACACGCCTAGGCCGCCACCCTCCACGGCGCCATCTACGCGTCCTACGGATGTGTCTACCTCGTCTAGCAAGCCGGTCTCCAATGTGTCTCACACAAAGAAGCCCGTCCCTGCAGCAAGTGGAACTAGTTCTAGTATGTCAACAGCGCGCAACCGTGATATGCTTTGTCATACATGTGGTGGCAAGGGTCACTTCAAGAAGGATTGTCCTAACCGCAAAGTTATGATCATTAATGAGGACAATGAATATGAAACTGGAGACGATGCTGATCCGGATGCTCCGGAAGATGATGATTATGACAATGATAGTTGTGTCACAGCGTGTTCTCAATGTGCAGCCTAGTGCGTTTACGCAGCGCTGCAATTAGTTCCAAACAAAGGCACTTGTTGGTCCTGATAAAGCTTGCAAGGTAATTATTGATGGCGGAAGTTGTCGCAATTTAGCAAGCAAAGAGTTATGTGCCAAGCTGAAACTGAAGTATCTACCGCACCCGCATCCATATTATATTCAGTGGTTGAGCAATAATGGTGAGATGAAGGTGAGCCACATGGTGCATGTTGATTTTGAGATTGGACCGTATAAGGATTCCATTGACTTTGATGTGGTTCCTATGATGGTGTGTCACTTATTGTTGGGCCGGCCATGGGTATATGACCGTGCTGTGCAACACAATGGCCGCGCCAATACCTATCACTTGGAGTTCAAGGGCAAGAAAATCAACTTACAGCCAATGTCACCACAGCAAATTGTCAATGAGTCTCGTCAGAAGATTGAAGTAAACTTGGAGGATGCATCTCTAGATAGGCGAGAGAATTGTAATGCCGTGAGTGATATAACGAAAAGTGAGAGAGTGAATTCCTTAGTGCTTTTAGCCACCAAAGAGGACATGAGAGAATTTAGTGAGGATCCTACAGCCATGCCTCTTGTGCTCATGTACAAGGGTGAGGTTTTGGTTTCTAACGACATGACCCCTATTTCTCTTGGTGTTTCTAATGTGTTGCAGGAATTCAGCGATGTGTTTCCGGAGGAGGTGCCCGCAGGACTACCACCGCTACGTGGTATTGAGCATCAAATTGACTTGATCCCCGGCGCCTCGCTGCCCAATAGGGCGCCATATAGAACAAATCCCGAAGAGACGAAGGAGATACAGAAGCAAGTACAAGCGCTACTCGACAAAGGTTATATCCGCATAAGCCTTAGTCCTTGTGCTGTTCCTGTTATTCTAGTTCCTAAAAAAGATGGTACATGGCGTATGTGCGTAGATTGTAGAGCGATTAACAACATTACTACTCGATATCGTCATCCTATTCCCCGTTTAGAGGATATGCTAGATGAATTGAGTGGTGCTGCTGTTTTCTCTAAAATTGATTTGCGTAGTGGTTATCATCAAATTAGGATGAAAGAAGGGGATGAGTGGAAAATAGCCTTTAAAACAAAATTTGGTTTATATGAGTGGTTAGTAATGCCTTTTGGTTTAACTAATGCACCTAGCACTTTCATGAGACTGATGAACCATGTTTTGCGTGATTTTATTGGCAAGTTTGTGGTTGTGTACTTTGATGACATATTAATTTACAGCCGCAGTGAATCTGATCATACTATACATATTAGACATGTTTTGCAAGTGTTGCGTGATAATAAACTCTATGGTAATCTTGAGAAGTGCACATTTTGCAAAGATAATGTCATATTTCTGGGTTATGTTGTCTCTAAGCATGTAGTAGAAGTAGATGTGTCTAAAATTGATGCTATTCAAAATTAGCCTACTCCCATGAATGTGAGTCAAGTAAGAAGTTTTCATGGTCTAGCTAGGTTTTATAGAAGATTTGTGCCCAACTTTAGTACTATTGCTGCACCTTTGAATGATTTGACTAAAAAGGGTGTTGTTTTTGAGTGGGGCGCAGCCCAAGATCATGCTTTTGATGAACTGAAAAGATTGTTAACTTCTGCACCGTTACTTGCACTTCCTGATTTCAATAAGCAATTTGAGATTGAATGTGATGCTAGTGGTATTGGAATTGGTGGTGTGTTGATGCAAGAGGGTCGCCCAATTGCATATTTTTCTGAGAAACTTTCTGGTGCTAAGTTGAACTATCCAATATATGATAAAGAATTGTATGCTTTAATTAGAGTTCTTGAGGTTTGGCAACATTACTTGTGGCCAAAAGAATTTATCATACATTCTGATCATGAAGCTTTGAAATATCTGAAAGCCCAATCTACTTTGCATAAGCGTCTTGCTAAGTGGGTTGAGTTCATTGAGTCTTTTCCATACATTATTAAACATAAGAAGGGAAAAGATAATATTGTTGCTGATGCTCTATCTAGGAAGAATATGCTATTAACTCAACTTGATGTTAAAATTCCTGGATTAGAAATACTATGTGATTTGTATGCCACTGATCATGATTTTGCTGAACCATATCGCTTGTGTGCTCTTGGTAAAGCATGGGAAAAATATCACATACATGATGGGTTCTTGTTTAGAGCTAACAAACTATGTGTTCCAGAATCGTCGGTGTGTTTGCTGTTATTGCAGGAATCACATGTTGGAGGTTTGATGGGTCACTTTGGGCGTGAGAAGACGCTACTCATGCTAGCTGACCACTTTTATTGGCCAAAGATGAGGCGGGACGTGGACAGGTATGTGAAGAGGTGCATTACTTGCAACAAGTCCAAGTCCAAGTTGAAGCCTCACGGTTTGTATACTCCTTTACCGGCACCTACTACACCTTGGGAGGATATTAATATGGATTTTGTGTTGGGTTTGCCACGTACTAAGAGAGGCCATGGTTCTATATTTGTGGTAGTGGATAGATTCTCTAAGATGTCACATTTTATTGCCTGCCACAAGAGCGATGATGCGTCGCATATTGCTAACCTGTTTTTCAGGGAGATTGTACGTCTACATGGAGTCCCGAAGACTATTGTTTCTGATCGTGACGTGAAGTTTATGAGCTACTTCTGGAAGACGCTTTGGAGAAAGCTGGGGACGAAGCTGCTTTTCAGCACTACTTGTCATCCCCAAACTGATGGTCAAACTGAAGTGGTGAATAGAACATTGTCACAACTGTTGAGATCCATGATCAAGAAGAACTTGAAGGAGTGGGAAGAGTGTTTACCGCATGTGGAGTTTGCTTACAATAGGGCGATACATTCTACCACAGAGCTGTGTCCCTTTGAGGTGGTGTATGGTTTCAAACCCATTACTCCACTTGACTTGTTGCCTTTGCCCATACATGAGAGAGTTAATATGGAGGCATCCAAGAGGGCAGATTTTGTGAAAAAGATTCATGTGAAGACTAAAGAGTTGATCGAGAAGAAAGGCAAGAGCAATGCTGCGAGAAAGAACAAGAAGCGCAAGGAGATATTGTTCAAGCCTGGTGATATGGTCTGGGTACATTTTCGCAAGGATAGGTTCCCGAAGCTACGGAAGTCCAAGTTGCTTCCTCGTGGTGCTGGTCCTTACAAAGTGCTTGCCAAGATCAATGATAATGCATACTCGATAGATCTTCCAGAAGATGAGTTTGGTGTCAGTAATTCTTTCAATGTTGCTGATTTGACACCATATGACGGAGAAGACCTTGGAGCGTCGAGGTCGACGCCTTTTGAAGGGGGGAGATGATGAGGACATCCCTACCTCACTACTACCTCCGTCATTGCCAGTTGAAGATGATCCTGCTGTGAAGCTCAAGTCCAATGAAGTCAGGATTGGACCTATTACAAGGGCTCGTGCGAAGCTACTTAAACAACATGTGAACTTGTTCCTAAACGATACTTTGATTGATGAGAACTTTATACTGCCTAAGTGTTATTACTTATGTATGATCAGGTATGAAGAAGGAGCAAGCATCGCACAAGGAGGAGAGGAGCAGCTGGACATGAAGATGGACGTGAAGCTGGACAAGGAGCTGGACATGAAGATATTCCATGGACGCGCGAGGGAGGAGCGGGAGGCATGCGCGAGAGGAAGATGAAGTCCAGGCCGGCCCAGCATCCGGTCAGACCGGCCGCCACGCCGGCGCGCCCGATCACTAGCCCGGTCCAACCGGACGGCACGCCGGATCCACCCCGGCGCCAACCGGACTATGCGCTGACGCAGACCGGACGGGTTACTGCGGAACAATTCCGCGCCCGGTCCGCACCCGGCGCCAGGCCCGGTTTGAACCGGACTGGCCCGGCCCCAGGCCCGGTCAACCGGTCCCCACCGGCCGAGTCCGAGTCTGTCTCGACCAGATCTATTCTGGGTCGGTTATTTTCGTACCTTTTCGACCTGAGGTCGTCCTGAACCCCTATATAAGTGCCCAGGACGCCCCCAAAGTAGCTTTAGACCACATTTAAGATAAACCCTAGTTCTTAGTTGTTTGCTATGCAAAACTATTGAATACTACTCTCCAATTCGCATCGATCTGGAGTTTTATGCGATACTGAAAGTTTGTGTGATCTGCTGTTCCATTGGGGATTAGAAGATTGCAATCTACCGCTTCGTGGTCGGCGGCTACGTGCGCAAGTGTGTGGAGTTGCGAATATCTTGCAGGGTTGAGATCTGTTGCATTGGCTACAGGAATCAATCGAGAGACTTCGTCGGCGTCATACAAGTTATCTACATCATATCATCGATTCCCTCCGCTGCATACACCGTGTGTTCATCACCACCCGTCGCTTACTGAGAAGATCGGGCAACCCCTTATCAGGCCGATTAATTTCCTCTGCATGTCTTATTTCGACCTGAATAAATTGGCCTTGGGCCTTTAGTCAGCCAATCTGGCCCAAGGACACCACGACACGTAGCTGACAGGCGGGACACATAGTGAATCCAGTAGGTCCCACTGCTACATGTGGGCCTGACGGGGTTGGGACCAGGGACCCACAAAGCTCTGACATACGGGCCCCACAAGTTCTGACATATTGGGTCCATACTCTGGCATGTTTAGCCCACCAAGCTCGGGCTTGTTGGGACCCACTAGGCTCTGACATGCGGACCCCACAAATCTCTGGCATGCTGGACCCACTAAAACTGTCAAACGTGGGTCCCACAAGGATCTGACATGCGAACCCCACAGATCTCTGGCATGCTGGATCCACTAAAAGTGTCAAATGTGGGTCCCACAAGGCTCTGACATGCGGCCCCCACAGTTCTCTGGCATGCCGGACCCACCAACACTCTCAGAGAAGGGTCCCACCAGGCTCTGACAAGCGGCCCCCACAGATCTCTGGCATGCCGGACCCACAAAAACTCTCAGAGAAGGGTCCCGGCAGGCTCTGACATGCGGCCCGCACAGATCTGTCATGCCGGACCCACCAAAACTGTCAGAGAAGGGTCACAGCAGGCTCTGACATGCGGGACCCACAGATCTCTGTCATGGACCCACCAAAACTCTCGAGAGAAGGGTCCCGGCAGGCTCGACATGCGGCCCCCACCGATCTTTGGCATGCGGGACCCATCAAAACTCTCGAGAGGGGTCCCAGAGCTCGACATGCGGCCCCACATCTCTCGGCATGCGGACCCACCAATACTCTCGAGAAGGGTCCCGAAGACTCGACGGGGCCATGCGTCCGAAATGATGGCGAAGACACTTGTGCTGGCACGTGTGGATTTTTTTTTGGCATGGCAACTGACATGTGGAACCCATGGTTGTGGTACTGACAGTTCTGGTCCACTTCGCATGCTGGGAGGCTGTTGGAACGGGTGGCCCCACGCAGGTGGGTCGTGTCGGCACCTGACATGCAGGCTCGAGTGGTGCAGGCCAGGTACATGTGTGCGGACAGTGGTTGTCTCCCCTTACAAATATGGGTCCCAGTGCTGCAGGCCTTGGACTGTTGTGCGGGCAGACACAAAAGTACGTGAACAGAAGCGTGCAGAGTGTGGGTCAGGTGTGTCCACCGGCCCGAAGCCCACTTTTTGTGATGCCCGCCCACTGCTGACTCAGCAATTCGGGCCTCCAACCACCCGCGACGCTCATTTCCGCACGATCGCTGATGTTTAGACCTCGCCCGTCACTATTTTTCGGGCCGAGCAGCCCAAATCGCCATTTTTGAAGCGAAAATTCCCTATTGTCATAGAAAAGGACAATCGCTGATGGATTTCCAAACCGTCAGTATCATACCGTCATTGAAGACCCATATGTTACTAGTGTGTAGTCTCACGCTACCTTCGGGCAATCTCATCATGGGCAGTAAGTATTTGGATAGTAACCATATGGCTAGTACCTTGTTTCTTAGGGTGTACATGAAGAACCCCCAATTTCGTGCATATCAGTTTTATTTTGAGGCTAACGGTGAAATGGTCCAAGAGTTTTTGCCTTTTTCTAGTGCTTTTGGTCTTCCAGGGAAGACCACTTGGGTGCTTTCGCTGGATGAGTTCCATGCTTTGAGGGTGGCGGAGGAGACGATGCTTGGGAGCAGCAAAATGATCAAGCTGAGGATGATGAACAGCAGTGGGGAGACCAGGGATGGGATGACTATGGTCAAGCCCACCAATATCAGCAGTACTAGCAGCCGCCGCAGCAGCCCTACATGCATCCACAATCGGGATACTACTACATCCCGATGGAGGAGTACGACCCCTTGGCGGGTCACGTCGGCGATGTGGAGAGCACGTTGCACGACGTGAACGCCAATGTGTTGTCTCGCACCTAGAGCTTCGGCGAGTTCTCCACCAGTTTGCAAGCCTACGACCCACCACCGCAAGGTGGTGGTGGGAAATGATCCAAGTTAGGCTAAGCACCCAAGCTTGGGGAGGTTTAAATCCTCCACCTTTGCATTCATATTTTAGTTTATTCTTTTAGTTTATTTTATTTTCTTGTTATTTGCATGTTTAATTCTTGTTTTGCACTTACAATCAAAAATACAAAAAATTCGATAAATTTTCTCGTTTTTATTTGTGTGAAGCTCTCTTTTATTTTCTTTGAAATTTCTTTGAGTTATTCACTTCTAGTGACCTCGTGATGGTAATGGAAGGGAAAAAGACTCGGGTATAAGGCAAGCAAGCGAGATGATGTATCATTTCTCATCTTCCCTCTCGTTGTAACTCCATTCATGATCATAGGATTATTTGCTTGGTTGCACTCTAGTCTCGCTCCCCACTTAGCTCGTTGTCATATAAATTTCATTCCCATGCTAGTGTCACTAATTTGGTTTTGCTTCACAATCATTGAATGAGGTCCGCAATTGGATCCAATTCCAATCATTTTTATAACAAGAACAAGCATCTCTTGATGACTTTGGTGCCATGTGTTTGTCTTAAAGTTTTAATCTTGGTAGTGCACAACCACATGTCTCGATGAATTGATTTGATATCACTCATGATAAGAATTGTTTGATTGAACAGAAACCTTGTAGTAGTTGAGCTACATGCCAAACTTTAATGTTGTGAATCAATGCGAGATATTGCTTCACGCGTTTCAACACTTGAATCAATGTATGATATAGCTTTACGCGTGTCAGCATATTGTTGTGCACACTCTTGGGACACTAGCAACTCCACTAGCCCATGATTGTGGCAAACTTTACCAAAGAGTCACTCATGGCTCTTTCTTGGAAACTATCATTGGAATTCAATTTTTCACTTCAAAGTCTTGGCATGGACTCGTTACTATTAGATGGATTATCTTGAAAGACAGTGAG
Source organism: Lolium multiflorum (assembly GCA_030979885.1). NCBI lineage: Eukaryota > Viridiplantae > Streptophyta > Magnoliopsida > Poales > Poaceae > Lolium > Lolium multiflorum. Next base: position 171,796,965 of record CM061749.1, on the reverse strand, counting down.
GGTATTGGGTGTTGGAGAGTCATGATTCTTGATGTGGAGGTCATCAATTTGCTTTAAGATTAATTCTCTTTTGACTTACACATGTGCACCCTTAATTTGATCAAAGCATTAATTGCTTAAAATTCCTATTTCGCTCTCAATAAGAAGAGAGGCACCGAAGCAATGCATTGACGATCTTAGTCAAACTCTACACTTTCTATGGGTTTAGAATGTATTTTGATTGATGAACTACACGTGGCTAGGACGCGACATTAGGTGCAACCATTTGAATATCTTATGATCATGTTTGAAGTTGCAAGGTTTTTGAAGATGAATTTAATATCGCTTCGGACTTGTGACCTCTTCTACTCAAGTTATTTCTCGCTATTATTCTTTTATCACTTTGTCACTCGAGGGAGAGTAACAGCTAAGCAAGGGGATGTTGATAGCTCAAAATTTAGATGCTTTTTACTACAGATTTTCCACTACCTATCTATTGGTTTCATTGGGTTTTCATTGGTTTTGTGTTTCAAATTATGCTAATGTCACAATCCAAGTAAAACCTTGCTATTGAATTATGTATTACAGGAAACCATCATATCTGGAGGATCCAAGGACATTTATGGGCTAATTGCAACAAAATAAAGATATTTCCTTTTGAGGCCAACTCCATCTTGGCGATCCAGGGCTTTAACGAGCAGAGCTGACCGTACCATTCGCCCTTACTAGGCGGCGCCACCTTCCCCTTATCAAACCAAACCCTTTCCGTGAAGGGCATACGACGAAAAACACAACACAACAACCACCATTCGCCCGAGACGAGAAGATATCATATCTGAAGAAGGAGAAGAGCATCCTCGACTCCATCGAAGATCAATATCATAAAGATCACCACCATCCCTTACACCCCACTTGTACTGAGAGAGAGAGAGAGATAATTTCATACTTGTAATATTAGGGATTGAAACCTCTATTCCATCTTGGTTTGTATTTGATTTAATATTCAACTATTGTGGCTTGCGACGGTAATATCAAGATGAACTCCAATTACATTGCTATGATATCATTATGTTATTCTTGTCTCATGTGTGAGTTGATCCCATTGTCGTGGGAGATGTAGGGGAATGTTTATGTGCACCTAATGTTGTTATCTAATTTAAGGGCCCACATAGCATGATCTCAAGAACTCATAAACAGGAACTTGTGTGCTAGTGAATCGGCGACCCCCGAGTGACACGGCCGATATCAAAGAGGATCTAGCAATACTCGAGGAATCAGAAGGAACCACAAAGCGTAAAGCTTTACTTCGGTTTAACCACCTTAATAGATGCGTTGACCATGGATTTGGTAACAGACAAAAAGATTATTGGAGGAAGATGAAATCTACCAAGAGAAGTCTTTCTCTCTAATGGGTTGCTTGACTTCTCAGATATAAATAGGAAAAATCATATTCACTTGCCACATTTATTCCACCAAGCACATTCACTATCGCCATGAACCGAATGACCCCGCGCCTACATTTTCATCTGCAAAAACATGTTTATTTCTTGTTAGATGTTTACTTTTTACGCACTTTACTTTATTGCATTATCAATACTCCAAAATCCTACCATTTACACTCAACATTTTCCATTTCAATTCTTGCAGTTAATTCACCTAAGTCTTGTAACACCGCACATAAACATTCTTCTACGCTCCTTGTTGGGATACGATATAAAAACCGAAAATAATCCTTCGACGAAAATATGCACGAATGACCCCGTGTTCTTGCAGGCCATCACTGCGCATGCAGGAAGTACACGAGCCAGCTAGGTGGGTCGCTGGGCATGCGGGGCATATAACCGTGCGCCGCTAGCGTCCCGTCGATGTCACAGTCGTACCACCAGCTCCGGCAGCCCGTGTAGTTGAACCAACAGGTCTCAGGGCCGGCCAACCTGGTGACCTCGATTTCGCGCTCCTGCTGGAACAGGCGGCGCCATTCCAGGCTCATCGGTGCCCACATCGGGAGGCGGCCGCGGTCCGACATCATCTGCAATCGCCACTCCTTAATGAGCGAGCGCAGCTCCGGCCCATCCGGAGGAGGCGGCGCCGGTCCGACATCATCTGCAACCGCCACTCCTCAATGAGCGGCGCAGCTCCGACCCATCTGCAGGAGGCGGCGGCACCGCGTAGTCAGCGACGGACAGATGCCAGACGTGCGGTAGCCGGTACTCCGTCAGCACCGGGATGTGGTGCCGATAGAGCACGTCGGCCTCTTCAATCGTGAACTGGTGGGACCGCTCGCCGCCGGCGCCGCTACCGCGTCCTCGTAATTGTGTGGCATGGATTCGACGGTGCTTAGGGTTGGACGGCGGCGGCTAGGCTTAGGCGGAGACGACGGTGGCTAGGGTTTTGCGGAGACGATGGTGTCGACTGGGTTAAAGTAGTCGCACTGGCTAGCATAGATGCCACATGGGGAGTTAGGTCGCCGCCGTGTGGGCTTCCTACGGCGTCCGTTCTCCTTGCCGCCTCGGTTTCACTACGGGAAAACATGGCTTTGCCGTGCGCCACTTTGCACGGCAAAGACCCCTAAATGCACGGAAAAGGCTTTGCCGTGTGTGGACGCACGGCAAAGAACGCCCGGCAAAGCTTCCGACGGAAAAGACCCCTTTGCCGTGCGCACCGACGATTTACACGGCAAAGCCTTTGCCGTGCGCGCGCTGGGCTGCCGTGCGCCATACTCTTTGCCGTGCGCGCCCACTATGCCGTGCGTATTGTACTTTGCCGTGCGCCTCCACGTTGCCGTGCGGCAACCTCTTTGCCATGCGTGTCGTCATTGCCGTGCGGCCAGAGTATGTCGTGAAGCTGGCTTTGCCGTGCGCCCACCTACTAGCCCGCACGGCAAAGGCCTTGCCAAGACACTCCGGAGCTCCCAGGAGCACAGGTGAGCGCCACGTGGCGCCTTTGCCGTGTGTGTGCACACGACAAAGAGACCAAAAGTCCTTTGCCGTGTGCATACACATGGCAAAGGCCCCTGCATTTTTAATTTTTTTTGTTGTTTTTCAATTATCCCTGCATTTCAAATATTGCATTTCACAAATATAGCATATATAACATATATATCAACATATGATCACCAAACACATCAACAACACCACAAATACATCGAGCACACATAGTTCATGCATACAATCCGTTACATAGAGTCCATCCATACACCATGCATAGCAAGGTCCATTATTACAATTCATAACAAGTGCGAACAATCCATTACAATGACGACAAGTGCATGACGACCATGCCATCAACCTTGTCCTCCTCCATTGCTTCCGCCGCCTCATCGTCATTTCCTTGTGACATATAATCTACAAGGTTGATGGAATGAACATTTGCATTTGCATATTGAACACTTGAACAAGTACAAGTAGCGGGTTGGGCACAAGTGTAGGAGGACTCACCGCGGTTCATGCTCCGGATGATGTTCATGTTGTTCACGGTGAGAGGTGTCACCGGGCTCTGAGTGGGCGGTGGCGGCATCCACATGGAGTAAGGTGGAGGAGGAAGACTCCCCGGTGGAGAAGACAGAGCCGTCTGGCTCATCAGCCAGCTCATCTGTGCCTGCTGCTGCTGCATCATCTGCTGCTGCTGTTGCATCTGCTGCATCATCTGTGTCTGCTGCTGCTGGTACTCCAGAATCTGCTGCTCCATCTGCGCCCTTTGCTCCTGGGCCGCCTGCTCCTTCGCTGCCATCTCCGCCTACGTTGTGTTGCCGCGATGTCATTAACATTTCAATGGAAAGCATGTAAAGGAAATGTAGAGGCCCGAGGAAGAACATACCCGTAACCGCTCGACAGCTAGATCCGAAGCCCGTGGCCGGGGCTCTACCTCAGGCTGGCCGCTCTTACGACCACGACGGATCTGGCGGAGAGAGGGAACCTTCGCTGGGTCGACGCACCCGTCACCAAACCATAGGCGGCCATGCTTCAAGCCTTCTCCCGCAAGCACCGCAACCTCAGGGTCAAAGTCCTCGGCCTCTGGGTTGGCGTCCTCGCCGTACTTCTGCTTGAACTTGGAGACATACGACGTGCACTGGGTCTCGGATTGCGGGTTAACCCACACGGACCCCGTCTCAGGATGCGGCGTCTTCCTTTGCTTCATCTTCTTTAGCACGGCAAAGACGTTAGGCTTCGCTCCTGTCCTGAGTTCCTGCAAAAGAGAACATGTAATTAAGTGAAGTGGCACACCCTTGCGGAGTTAACAAATATATAACATGAATTCAAAGAATGAAGGAACCATTAATTTGCTCACCTCGTTCTGCAGGTGAAGAGAGATGGGGATGCTGCCTTGGATATGCGATCCACCTCGCATCTCTGCCCGCTTCTTCTTGCCCTCCTCGTGCTTCTTGAGGTACTGGGGGCATGTCCACCACATGACCATCGCAAGAAAGCACCTCTCGTCGTTGCCGACGTACTGAGGAGGGTTCTACATACACAAGATAAACCCATTATGGTAAAATAAACTACATGGCGATAAAGAAATCAATAACACATAAATGCAAATACCTGCATGTACTGCCACGGCTGCATGAGCGTGTCGCGAGCGTCCTCCTTAGTCATGTGGACGAAGCGGTCGGCGTGCCAGTCGCGGACGCATTGAACACGTGCCTCGTAGTGCATGCCAGTCACCCTCTTCCTTGCAAGCTGGTGTAGGACATCATCGCACGCATTCTCCTTGCCCTCGGCCCTCTTGAAGTATTTCTGCAACCATGCACATAGGTAAAACAAGGGGCATTAGTGCAATTATTGTGAACCAAGGAGAGTGTATGAATGGTAAGAAGTCAAAAGTCACGTACCCAGAATTTGGCAACAACCAAATCCGCCGCGGTGCCGCGGCCCATAGGTCCCGCGAGGACGGTAGTACGCGAGTTACCAAGCTTCGGAACACCCACAGTAGGGTTGCTTGTCTGGATTATCTGGGCGCTTGCGCGTTGTTACAATGGTTGTGGTTGTGCCTCTAGGGCTCCCGGGATCCGGCTTATATAGGCGCACGGATCTAGGGTTTACATGGAGAGTCCTAGCCGGATTACAGGTTGCCTAACTACGGTACAATGTCTTGCCGTGCACGTCAAGGATCCGCCTTCCATCTACGTCGTACTGGATCCGGGTCCCTCATGGGCCTTCACGGATCCGGCTTCCTCCGAAGGTCGGTTAGGATCCGGCTTACTGATCCTGGGCTGGACTTCATCCTTCATGATCAACAGCAACTGGGCCGCCCGATGGGCCACACGCCACCATCACCGTCTATGGGCCACCCGGGCTTGCCGGATCTAGGCACTGTCGATGATATACCCATGAAGTATACCCACAACAGTAGCCCCCAGAGTTCTCCGAGATTCACCTCTTGTTTCCGCTTTGCTAAAATCCTTATAGCTTCCGACAATCTTGGTAACATGGGAAAACTTGAAGAACTCCAACTTCATATTTCTTCTCTTTTTCGACTCTTAGTCGGAAAATGCTCCCATCCCGCGGAACTTCATCCATCGACATCATTTTTACAATACGTCTCCAGATTACTTCCCTGCAAAGATAACGGTCTTCAATTTCAAATTCTTACCCGGAACCTTGAAAAGTTCTAACGGTTCCGCCAATCTTGGCGCCATTTTCGGGCGATCTGAGCGGTAACTTATCCTTAGCCATTTTCACCGTTAGGGTTTGTGACACGTGTCGATCATCCAACGACGCGACGCTTGCATTCTGACCACAGGATGCGGAGCACGAATCTCTTCCCTGCGGCCTATAAATATCCGCCGTTCACCCCATTCACCCCATTCGCCCCCCCCTTTTCATCTCTCGCACAGCGCCGCCTCAGCTCTTCCTCCGCCGCACCGAGTCCACCGGAGTTTCGCCGGAGCTTCGCCGGAGTCGTCTCGCCGCCGCGAACTGTTCTTCGTGTTCTTAAGTCCGGCGAACCATCGCAGCAAAACCTTGCCGCCGGCGACCTCAACCACCGCGGAAGCCATTTCGGTAAGCACTCAAGCTTTTCTTTCTCGACGTAGTTGGTAGGGATGAACTGGGTATTTGTCACATTGAATCCGGCTAAGTATCAGTCTCCTTTGCTTATTAATTTTGTAGATGTCTTCGTCGACTCCGCCTCCCTCCACCGAGCCGATCGCGGCAATACCAATTTCCTCCGCCCCTCCACCACTCATCCCAGTGCAGCTGGAGCCCTCAAAGGATTCCGACAAAAGCATTGAAGGGACATCGCAACCGGAAGACACCGGGGAGTAAATGGAGAAGAAAGCAGAGGAGGCTGCTGCTAAGAAATCAGAGGCTCGGAAACGAGATGACAAAGCCAAAGGAAAGTGGTGGCCCTGCTTCACCACGGAGATCGAGCTCCGCAACCTCGAAGCGGAAGGTTTCATAAAACCTGGATCCGGCGGAGGCTTTCCGCGACGAATCCCGCTCCCGAAGCCGGAGAATGGGTGGTGACCAAGGCACTTACCGAGCGCGGATTCTCATTCCCGCCCAGCGATTTCTTCTCTGAAATCCTGAAGACGTACGAGCTCCAGCCTCATCACATTGCTCCGAATAGCATCTTGGCCATCAGCAACCACGTAGCGTTGTGTGAACGCCACCTCCGGATATCCCCGGATCTTCCCCTATTCCAGTATTACTTCTCCGTGAAAAAGGAGAAAGTTTCTCGACTTCTACGCTGCCACCGCGGCGGCGTCACCTTCAAGCTCCGCCCGGCGCACGTACCCGCATACGATCGAAATGAATCCGTGCGGTACTAGTCCGGCAACTTCTTCTACCTGAAGGACGTGTCGATCCACATCTTCAAAGGTGCTGCCCGACTTCAAGGACGCCCCCACCGAGACTCCGGCCTGGACTCAATGTCCTCATCTCTCCGAGTCACCTCAACTGACTCGGGCGATTAGGCGGATCCACAAGCTTACGGACGAGGGCTTGTCGGGGAAGGACCTAACCATGTGCCGGTTTACCAAGCGGATCCAGCCTCTACAACACCGAGACCGCCTGTTATTTCAGTACACGGGGTGCGAAGACAATATGCGCGCGAGCTGAAGATCCATGTGTGCAATATGGATATTCACACCAATGGCTCCGGGACCGTGGTAAGAGTATATGACTCAACTACTGATTCTTCTTAAGTTTTTGGTGAATTCGTCTGAGTGCTTACTGGGTAACCTTAGCTCGAGGCCCTTGAAGAGAAAGACCTCGGAACTCTCCTCCGAGTGCCTCAAACGGGCAATGATACGTCTCCAACGTATCGATAATTTCTTATGTTCCATGCTACTTTATTGATGATACCTACATGTTTTATACACATTATATGTCATATTTATGCATTTTCTGGAACTAACATATTAACAAGATGCCGAAGAGCCAGTTGCTGTTTTCTTCTGTTTTTGGTTTCAGAAATCCTAGTAAGGAAATATTCTCGGAATTGGACGAAACTTTCGCCCAGGGTCCTATTTTTGCACGAAGCTTCCAGAAGACCGAAGAGATAACGAAGTGGGGCCACGAGGCAGCCAGAGGCTAGGGCGGCGCCCGGCCTTGGCCGCGCCGACCTACCCCCTGGGCCCCCGTGTGGCCCCGCGTTGACCTTCCGCCTACTTAAAGCCTCCGTCGCGAAACCCCCAGTACCGAGAGCCACGATACGGAAAACCTTCCAGACGCCGCCGCGAATCCCATCTCGGGGGATTCAGGAGATCGCCTCCGGCACCCTGCCGGAGAGGGGATTCATCTCCGGAGGACTCTTCATCGCCATGGTCGCCTCCGGAGTGATGAGTGAGTAGTCCACCCCTGGACCATGGGTCCATAGCAGTAGCTAGATGGTCGTCTTCTCCTTGTTGTGCTTCATTGTTGGATCTTGTGAGCTGCCTAACATGATCAAGATCATCTATATGTAATTCTATATGTTGTGTTTGTCGGGATCCGATGGATAGAGAGTACTATGATTATGGTGATTATCAATCTATTGTTTATGTGTTGTTTATGATCTTGCATGCTCTCCGTTATTAGTAGAGGCTCTGGCCAAGTTTGTACTCTTAACTCCAAGAGGGAGTATTTATGCTCGATAGTGGGTTCATGCCTCCATTTAATCTGGGACAGTGACAGAAAGTTCTAAGGTTGTGGATGTGCTGTTGCCACTAGGGATAAAACATTGATTCTATGTCTAAGGATGTAGTTGTTGATTACATTACGCACCATACTTAATGCAATTGTCTGTTGCTTTGCAACTTAATACTGAATGGGGTTCGGATGATAACCTGAAGGTGGACTTTTTAGGCATAGATGCAGTTGGATGGCGGTCTATGTATTTTGTCGTAATGCCCAATTAAATCTCACTATATTTATCATATCATGTATATGCATTGTTATGCCTTTCTCTATTTGTCAATTGCCCGACTGTAATTTGTTCACCCAACATGCTTTTATCTTATGGGAGAGACACCTCTAGTGAACTGTGGACCCCGGTCCTATTCTTTACATAGCATACAATCTACTTGTTTTACTGTTTTCTTTGCAAACATCTTCCACTCGATACGCTTAATCCTTTGTTACAGCAAGCCGGTGAGATTGACAACCTCACTGTTTCGTTGGGGCAAAGTACTTTGGTTTTGTTGTGCAGATTCCACGTTGGCGCAGAATCCCTGGTGTTGCGCCGCATCACATTTCGCGACCATCAACCTTCAACGTGCTTCTTGGCTCCTACTGGTTCGATTAAACCTTGGTTTCTTTCTGAGGGAAAACTTGCTACTGTGCGCATCATACCTTCCTCTTGGGGTTCCCAACGAACGTGTGAGTTACACGCCATCAAGCTTATTTTCTGGCGCCGTTGCCGGGGAGTGAAGCGCTATTGGTAAGCTGAATTGGTAAGGAAAACATTTACTGTTTGTGCTGATTTTATTTCTGCCTGCTGCTATAAATCATTATGGAGAGATCTTCTCTTCAATTTCTATTTGGGAAATCTACTACTACTGCAACGGTAGTGGATGAAGCGCCAGGTGAGGAAGTAGTACCATATAAAATACCTATGAAAATTATTGAACGTGTTATGGATAACCGCTATGAAGGGGATGGAACTGTTCATCCTGGTGATCATTTATTGTTTTTGCATGAATTATGCGGGTTATTCAAATGTGCAGGTATTTCTATGAATGAAGTTAGGAAGAAACTATTCACTATATCGCTGTCTGGTAAAGCGGCGCACTGGTATAAATTGCTGAAGAATGGTGATTCTATTGATTGGGAGGACATTGTGCCTTTATTCTATTCCAAATTTTATCCTCCAAGTGAAATTCACAAAGATCGGAACCGCATATATAATTTCTGGCCTCATGATGGAGAGAGTATTGCCCAAGCTTGGGGGAGATTGAAGTCTTTAATGCTCAAATGCCCCATTCATGAGCTTCCTGGTAATGTTATTATTGATAATTTCTATGCAAGACTTTCTTTTCAAGACAAGACCTTGCTGGATACTTCTTGTTCTGGATCATTTACACGCAAGAATGAAGAGTTTAAAAGGGACCTTCTTGATCGGATCCAAGAAAATACTGAAGGATGGGAGAACGACAAAGATAGAGAATCAGGTATAATTTATGATTATAAATGCATTGAAGCTTTTATGGATACTGATAAATTTCGTAATATGAGTGCTACATATGGTCTTGATTCCCAAGTTGTTGCAAATCTTTATAAAGCTTTTGCTTCTCATTATGAATTGCCTAAGAAGAATTTTGATAAGTATCATGAACCATATAAAGATAAAATTGATTCATCTGTAAACAAATGTGTAGTGGTTGAAACTGTTGATAATGTTATTCCTGAAGCTTATATTGAAAAAACTCCTTTCCCTGCTAAAATGAAGGAGTACTCTGTCATATCTAGTGCAGTTAATAAAAGTGAAAAGAAACCTAAAGAACCTGAAGAACAAATTAAAATTGAACCTGCTGTTGCAATAGTTAAAGATCTTGTGACTGAAAATGTGGAGGATGGTCATATTATTTTCTGTGAAGATGCTTCTAATATTGTTTCACATCCTAATAAATCCAAACAAGTTAGTGTTCCTATGCTATCTGTTAGAATTGGTGATCATTGCTATTATGGTTTATGTGATATTGGTGCAAGTGTTAGTGCTATTCCTTATGAGCTTTACACGGAGATTATGCACGAAATTGGTTCTTGTGAACTTGAAGATATTGATGTGGTTATTCATCTGGCTAATAGAGAAACTATTTCTCCAATTGGTATTGTTCGAGATGTGGAAGTTCTATGTGGTAAGATTAAATATCCTGCTGACTTTTTGGTACTTGGTTCTGCTGCTAGTGATCATTGTCCTATCATTTTTGGTAGACCTTTTCTAAATACTTGTGGAGCTATTATAGATTGTAAGAAAGAGAAAATTTTGACTAGATTTGCTGGTGAACCTTATGAATTTAACTTTTCTAAATTTACCAAAACTCCTTATAAAGTTGACTTGCCTAGTAATGATTTTAAAATGGAGCAGTGTGCATCTATTGTTCTTGTTCCTAATAATCCTTTGCAGCAACATTTGGAGAATAGTGAGAGTGAAGCTTTTAGGAAAGAAAGAGATGAGCTTGAGGAAATTTTTCTTCGCCAACCTATTCTCAAGCATGATTTACCGGTGGAAGATTTGGGTACAACACCGCCACCAAAGGAAGATCCTGTTTTTGATTTAAAGCCTTTACCTGATAATCTTAAATATGCTCATATTGATGATAAGAAAATATATCCTGTTATTATTAGTTCTAAGCTTTCAGAGATTGAGGAAGAAAGGTTATTGGAAATATTGAAGAAACACCGAGGAGCTATTGGCTATACTCTTGATGATTTGAAAGGGATTTCTCCTTCTATTTGCCAACATGCTATTAATATGGAAGAAGATGCAAAGCCTGTTGTTGAACATCAACGTCGTCTAATTCCGAAGATGAAGGAAGTGGTAAGAAATGAGGTATTAAAACTTCTTGAAGCTGGTATTATATATCCTATTGCTGATAGTAGATGGGTTAGTCCTGTGCATTGTGTTCCTAAGAAAGGAGGAATGACTGTTGTGCCTAATGATAATGATGAGCTTATTCCTCAAAGAATAGTGGTAGGTTATAGAATGTGCATTGATTTTCGAAAAGTTAATAAAGTTACTAAGAAAGATCATTACCCTTTACCCTTTATTGATCAAATGCTAGAAAGGTTATCTAAAAATACTCATTTTTGCTTTCTTGATGGTTATTCTGGGTTTTCACAAATTGCTGTTAAAGCTAAAGATCAAGAGAAAACCACGTTCACTTGTCCTTATGGAACTTATGCTTATAGGCGTATGCCTTTTGGTTTATGTAATGCTCCTGCTACTTTTCAAAGATGCATGTCTGCTATTTTTCATGGTTTTTGCGAAAGTATTGTAGAGGTGTTCATGGATGATTTTTCTGTCTATGGAAATTCTTTTGATAATTGCTTGCGAAACCTCGATAAAGTTTTGCAGAGATGTGAAGAAACTAACCTTGTTCTTAATTGGGAGAAATGCCACTTTATGGTTAATGAAGGAATTGTATTGGGACATAAAATTTCCGAGAGAGGTATTGAAGTTGATAGAGCTAAAGTTGAAGCAATTGAGAAGATGCCCTATCCGAGGGATGTTAAAGGTATTCGTAGTGTTCTTGGTCATGCTGGGTTTTATAGGAGATTTATTAAAGATTTCTCTAAAATTTCAAAGCCTCTTACTAATCTTCTTCAAAAAGATGTACCTTTTGTTTTTGATGATGATTGTAAGGAAGCTTTTGAAACTCTAAAGAAAGCCTTAACAACTGCTCCTGTAGTTGAACCTCCTGATTGGAATTTGCCTTTTGAAATTATGTGTGATGCTAGTGATTTTGCTGTAGGCGCTGTTCTTGGACAGCGGGTAGATAAAAAATTAAATGTTATTCATTATGCTAGTAAGACTCTTGATGCTGCTCAAAGAAATTATGCTACAACTGAAAAGGAATTGTTAGCTGTAGTCTTTGCTTGTGACAAGTTTAGACCCTATATTGTTGATTCAAAAGTTACAATTCATACTGATCATGCTGCAATTAGATACCTTATGACAAAGAAAGATGCTAAGCCAAGGCTTATTAGATGGGTACTTCTGTTGCAAGAATTTGATTTACATATTATAGATAGGAAAGGTGCTGATAATCCTGTTGCTGATAATTTGTCTAGATTGGAAAATATTGCTTATGATCCTGTTCCTGTTAATGATAGTTTTCCAAATGAACAATTGGCTGTAATAAAGGTGAGCTCGCGAGAGAGCCCTTGGTATGCAGATTATGCTAACTTTATTGTTTCGAAGTATTTGCCTCCAACCTTTTCAGCTCAGCAAAGGAGGAAATTCTTTTATGACTTGAGGCATTATTTTTGGGATGACCCACACTTATATAAAGAAGGAGTGGATGGTATTATGCGAAGATGTGTTCCTGAATATGAACAACAGGAGATATTGAATAAATGTCATGGAAGTGTTTATGGAGGACATCATGCTGGAGATAGAACCGCGCAAAAGGTTCTACAATCAGGTTTTTATTGGCCAACACTCTTCAAAGATGCAAGGAAATTTATTTTATCTTGTGATGAATGTCAAAGAGTTGGTAATATCTCCAGACGCAATGAAATGCCTATGAATTATACTCTTGTTATTGAACCATTCGATTGTTGGGGATTCGACTTCATGGGTCCTTTCCCTTCTTCAGACGGTAACACTCATATACTTGTCGTTGTTGATTATGTTACTAAATGGGTAGAAGCTATACCTACAAAAAGTGCTGATGGTGAGACCTCTATAAAAATGCTTGTAGATATTATATTTCCTAGATTTGGAGTACCTAGATATATTATGACTGATGGAGGTTCTCATTTCATTCATGGAGGTTTTAGAAAAACTCTTGCTAAGTATGGTATTAATCATAGAATTGCTTCTGCTTATCACCCTCAAACTAGTGGTCAAGTAGAATTATCAAATAGAGAGATTAAAGCTATCTTGGGTAAGACTGTTAATAAATCTAGAAAGAATTGGGCTAGCAAATTGAAAGAAGCACTATGGGCTTATAGAACTGCTTATAAAAATCCTATGGGAATGTCACCTTATAAAATGGTTTATGGAAAAGCTTGTCATTTACCTTTAGAACTAGAGCACAAAGCTTATTGGGCTGTTAGAGAACTAAATAAAGATCCTAAATTAGCCGGTAATAAGAGGTTGTTGCAATTAAGTTCTCTAGATGAATGGAGAAGTGAAGCTTATGAAAATGCTAAACTCTTTAAAGAAAAAGTTAAGAAGTGGCATGATAGAAGGATCATTAAAAGAGAATTTAATGTTGGAGATCAAGTTCTATTATATCGGTCTCGTCTCAGATTCTTTGCAGGGAAATTACTCTCGAAGTGGGAAGGACCATATGTTGTTGAGGAGGTGTATCGTTCAGGAGCAATTAAAATTAGCTCTCTCCAAGGCAATGCCACACAAGTGGTGAATGGACAAAGACTCAAGCATTATATCTCGGGTGATTCTTATAATGTTGATGTTGATATTATTCAAGTGGAAACACCGGAGGCTTTCATCAAAGGACAAATTGACAGTCCGCCAGAACTGGACTTTGAATAGGTAACAGTATAGGTAATAAAAAGTCCGCGTTTACCTTTCCGAACATTATTTCTGCTGTTTTTAGAAAATATGAAAAATTACGAGTTCGAAACGGAGTGGAAAGGACGCACGAGGGCGTGCCACCATAGGCCGGCGCGGGCCCCACCCTGGCCGACCCTGGCCGCCTCGTTGCCCCTTTCCGACTCTGGTTCGATCTGGAACCTTCCTTTTGTCGTGAAATTTTTTGCTATATAATCCCCCGGACCCCTGGAGGTCCGTAATATCGTTTTCTCGTCGTGTTTTGTTTCGAGCTGTTTTCTGCCAGGATCTGCTTCGGATCTAGATCCATCATGTCTTCGTCGGGAACTCAGAAGGACAGCTTCTTTGAGGACGTCGTCAACCCGTACATGAACGAGCTGAAGATGCACCCCAAAGAGTTGCAGCTCGTGGATGGAGAGTTGCAGATCAAAGATGTCCAGGGTCCTAAGGGAGAAGGGAGCTTGGAAGACAGGATGGAGAAACTGGAACAAGAGGTTTTCAACTACAAGAAGATGGCTGAGCGTGAAGTGGATATCTTTCACAAGATTGTGTCTGAACTCATTGATGGGCACAAGAAGGAGACTGCAAAGTTGTGGGACGATATCTTCTCACTTCACGACACCACCAACAAACTCCAAGCTCAACTCTATGATGTTCATAATCAAAACTGTGAGTATGAAAACAGGTTTAAGCGCATAAGTCATGCTGCTAGTTTCAGGTTTCCGGAGACCAAGATGTCTTTTGTTGATGGAGGGCCTCTTCCATGGAAGTCTGATGACGACAAAGAATCACCATCATCACCGAAGGAGTAATTCATCATCGGTATTGGCATCCCCTTGGTTTGTTCCAAGCTTGGGGGAGTGCCGCGGTATCACATCACCACCACCTTTATCTTTTACTATCAAGTAGTGTCATATCATGAGTAGGAAAGTTATCATATGGAATAGTATGCAATGTGGAAGTATCTCTCTTAGTTAGTTATCTATGTATCCGTTGGTGTGAGTTATCGTTATGGAATATTAATGAGAAGTCTTATCATTTACTTTTTGCACACCTTATTTTAGTTTGCAATCTCCATTATATGATTACTCTTGACATGAGTATTGATATCACTTTGGGAGCATCGAGTAAATCTATTTGGTTTTGGCAAACTTAGCATTGGTCAATAGCAACAACATCTTGATGTTTAATAAAGAGAGAAATACACTTAGATATACTACTCTATTATCTCTATGCTTAGTATTCTGAAGTTAAAATTGCTTGTGCTTATGAGAAAGATGCATGATTGTTCTATCATATGTATATTTGTTTGTTTCCCTCAACTTTATGCTTGCTATCAAACCTTGCTAGCCAAAGACCTGTATCGAGAGGAATGCTTCTCATACATCCATAACCTTAGACCAAACCTATGCCATTTGTGTCCACCATACCTACCTACTACATGGTATTTTCTGCCATTCCAAGTAAATACTTCATGTGCTACCTTTAAATTATTCAAACTATTACTCCTTATTTGTGTCAATGTTCTATAGCTCATGAGGAAGTATGTGGTGTTTTATCTTTCAATCTTGTTGGGCGGACTTTCACCAATGGACTAGCGGCACATCCGCTTATCCAATAACTTTGCAATAAGAGCTGGCAACGGGGTTCCCAGCCCCAATTAATAACTTTCATTAATAATTCTCTTCACATGTTTTGCTCTGACTTATCAGTAAGCAACTTAATTTTGCAATAGACACTCCTCCATGGTATGTGAATGTTGGAAGGCACCCGAGGATTCGGTTAGCCATGGATTGAGAAAGCCAAGGTTGGGGGGAGTGTCATCCTTAATAAAACTAAAATACATGTGTAAACAAAAGAGAAGGGGGATGATCTACCTTGCTGGTAGAGATGCCGTCCCTCATGGGAGCCGCTCTTTGAAGGTTCGTTTGGCAAGGGGGTTAGAGTGCCCGCTACCATTCGTTGACAACAACAAACACCGCTCAAAACCTTACTTTTATGCTCTTTATATGATTTCAAAACTTGAAAAGCTCTAGCACATGATTTAATCCCTGCTTCCCTCTGCGAAGGGCCTGTCTTTTACTTTTATGTTGAGTCAGTAAACCTATTTCTCTCTATCTCAAGCAAGCAATTGAGTTGTTGTGAACCAATCATTTATGCTATGATTCAGTTAATCATGTCTTTTATACTTTCTTGTTTAGTACCAATTTTATCTGAATGAATATGACTTTGAAGTTATCAATGATTATGAAGAGATTGTTATGCTTAAATATGAAGGCTCAGCTATAAATTCTAATATGAAAGCTTTGCTTAGAAGTACAATCCGTTAGTAGTTCTCTGACCAAGAACGAAGTTTGCCATCACCAGCTATGATTTCTTATGCACCTTTATTTGTGATTTCTCTTTACCTATTTCAAGATGAGTTATATGAGGAAGTTGTTTACTAGAATGTCTTGTGTGAATGAATATGATGCTTCTTGTCCGTATTTTATTTATCGACTCTTCACTCCATAAACATGTGGTCTTGTTTATCGAGCTCAGTTTCGCTTGGGGACAAGCGAGGTCTAAGCTTGGGGGGAGTTGATACGTCCAATTTGCATCACTATTTTGTATCATAATTTGCTGTTATTCATTGATATATTTCATATTGGGACACAATACTTATGTTATTTCATCTATTTTGCATGTTTCATCATCATTGGAGGATCAAGCACCGGAGCCAGGATTCTGCTGGAAAAAGCACCGTCAGAACGCAATATTTCGGAAGATCAACTGTGGAAGGGAATTTCACGTAAATTCCTATTTTTCCAGATGACGGAGGGAGCCAGAAGGGGAAGAAGAGAGGAGCCACTGTGGGCCCAGACCATAGGGCGGCGCGGCCCATGGCCTGGCCGCGCCACCCTATGCTCTGGGGGCCCCACAGCCTCTTTCGCCTCCTTTTCTTCGCGTACTCCTTCGTCCCGAAAACCTAAGCCACATAGAGGACCTCACGAGGGGTTACAGCCGCCTCTGCGGGGCGGAGAACACCAGAGAGAAAAGAGCTCTCCGGCGGGCAGGAATCCGGGGAAATTCCCTCCCGGAGGGGGAAATCGACGCCATCGCCATCGTCATCGAGCGGGACATCATCTCCACCATCTACACCGCCATCACCACCGCTGCACCTCGTCATCGCTGTAGCAATTCGGGTTAAATCTTGATTGTTTGATAGGGGAAACTCTCCCGGTGTTATTCTATACTTGTTGTAGATGCTATTGAGTGAAACCATTGAACCAAGGTTTATGTTCAGATTGTTATTCATCATCATATCACCTCTGATTGTATTCCATATGATGTCTCGTGAGTAGTTCGTTTAGTTCTTGAGGACATGGGTGAAGTCTAAATGCTAGTAGTGAATTATGGTTGAGTAATATTCAATGTTATGATATTTAAGTTGTGGTGTCATTCTTCTAGTGGTGTCGTGTGAACGTCGACTACACGACACTTCACCATTTATGGGCCTAGGGGAGTACATCTTGTATTCGGTTGCTAATTGCGGGGTTGCCGGAGTGACAGAAACCTGAGCCCCCGTTAGTATATCGATGCAGGAGGGATCGCAGGATCTCAGAGTTTAAGGCTGTGGTTAGATTTATCTTAATTACTTTCTTGTAGTTGCGGATGCTTGCAAGGGGTATAATCACAAGTATGTATTAGTCCTAGGAAGGGCGGTGCATTAGCATAGGTTCACCCACACAACACTTATCAAAACAATGAAGATTATTAAACCACATGAAGCGAAAGTACTAGACTAAAATCCCCGTGTGTCCTCAGGAACGTTTGGTCATTATAAGTAATCAAACCGGCTTGTCCTTTGTGCTAAAAAGGATTGGGCCACTCGCTGCAATTATTTCTCTCGCATTTTATTTCCTTGTACTTTATTTATCTGCAATATCAAAACCCCCTGAATACTTGTCTGTGAGCATTTACAGTGAATCCTTCATCGAAACTGCTGCCAACACCTTCTGCTCCTCGTTGGGATCGACATTCTTACTTATCGAAGATACTACGATACACCCCCTATACTTGTGGGTCATCAAGACTATTTTCTCAGAAAAAGAGCTTCATGGCGTGTAACTCACACGTTCGTTGGGAACCCCAAGAGGAAGGTATGATGCGCACAGTTTTTCCCTCAGAAAGAAACCAAGGTTTAATAGAACCAGTAGGAGCCAAGAAGCACGTTGAAGGTTGATGGTCGCGAAATGTGATGCGGCGCAACACCAGGGATTCCGGCGCCAACGTGGAATCTGCACAACAAAACCAAAGTACTTTGCCCCAACGAAACAGTGAGGTTGTCAATCTCACCGGCTTGCTGTAACAAAGGATTAAGCGTATCGAGTGGAAGATGTTTGCAAAGAAAACAGTAAAACAAGTAGATTGTATGCTATGTAAAGAATAGGACCGGGGTCCACAGTTCACTAGAGGTGTCTCTCCCATAAGATAAAAGCATGTTGGGTGAACAAATTACAGTCGGGCAATTGACAAATAGAGAAAGGCATAACAATGCATATACATGATATGATAAATATAGTGAGATTTAATTGGGCATTACGACAAAATACATAGACCGCCATCCAACTGCATCTATGCCTAAAAAGTCCACCTTCAGGTTATCATCCGAACCCCATTCAGTATTAAGTTGCAAAGCAACAGACAATTGCATTAAGTATGGTGCGTAATGTAATCAACAACTACATCCTTAGACATAGAATCAATGTTTTATCCCTAGTGGCAACAGCACATCCACAACCTTAGAACTTTCTGTCACTGTCCCAGATTAAATGGAGGCATGAACCCACTATCGAGCATAAATACTCCCTCTTGGAGTTAAGAGTACAAACTTGGCCAGAGCCTCTACTAATAACGGAGAGCATGCAAGATCATAAACAACACATAAACAATAGATTGATAATCACCATAATCATAGTACTCTCTATCCATCGGATCCCGACAAACACAACATATAGAATTACATATAGATGATCTTGATCATGTTAGGCAGCTCACAAGATCCAACAATGAAGCACAACAAGGAGAAGACGACCATCTAGCTACTGCTATGGACCCATGGTCCAGGGGTGGACTACTCACTCATCACTCCGGAGGCGACCATGGCGATGAAGAGTCCTCCGGAGATGAATCCCCTCTCCGCAGGGTGCCGGAGGCGATCTCCTGAATCCCCCGAGATGGGATTAGCGGCGGCGGCGTCTCGGAAGGTTTTCCGTATCGTGGCTCTCGGTGGGGGTTTCGCGACGGAGGCTTTAAGTAGGGAAGGTCAACGGGGGGCCACACGAGGCCCAGGGAGGTCGGCGCGCGGCCCGGGCCGCGCCGCGCCTAGCCTGGCTGCCTCGTGGCCCCACTTCGTTATCTCTTCGGTCTTCTGGAAGCTTCGTTCAAAAATAGGACCCTGGGTGAAAGTTTCGTCCAATTCCGAGAATATTTCCTTACTAGGATTTCTGAAACCAAAAAAAGCAGAAAACAGCAACTGGCTCTTCGGCATCTTGTTAATATGTTAGTTCCAAAATGCATAAATATGACATATAATGTGTATAAAACATGTAGGTATCATCAATAAAGTAGCATGGAACATAAGAAATTATCGATACGTTGGAGACGTATCAGCATCCCCAAGCTTAGTTCTGCTCGTCCCGAGCAGGTAAAACGATAACAAAGATAATTTCTGAAGTGACATGCCATCATAATCTTGATCATACTATTTGTAAACATATGTAATGAATGCAGCGATCAAAGGTAATGACATGAGTAAACAACTGAATCATAAAGCAAAGACTTTTCATGAATAGTACTTCAAGACAAGCATCAATAAGTCTTGCATAAGAGTTAACTCATAAAGCAATAAATCAAAGTAAAGGCGTTGAAGCAACACATAGGAAGATTAAGTTTCAGCGGTTGCTTTCAACTTATAACATGTATATCTCATGGATATTGTCAACATAAAGTAATATAACAAGTGCAATATGCAAGTATGTAGGAATCAATGCACAGTTCACACAAGTGTTTGCTTCTTAAGGTGGAAGGAGATAGGTAAACTGACTCAACAATAAAAGTAAAAGAAAGGTCCTTCAAAGAGGAAAGCATCGATTGCTGTATTTGTGCTAGAGCTTTCATTTTGAAAACATGAAACAATTTTGTCAACGGTAGTAATAAAGCATATGAGTTATGTAAATTATATCTTACAAGTTGCAAGCCTCATGCATAGTATACTAATAGTGTCCGCACCTCGTCCTACTTAGCTTGGACTACCGGATCTTTGCATGCCATGTTTCAACCAAGTGTCACAAAGGGGTACCTCCATGCCGCCTGTACAAAGGTCTAAGGAGAATGCTCGCATTTTGGATTTCTCGCTTTTGATTATTCTCAACTTAGACATCCATACCGGGACAACATGGACAACAGATAATGGACTCCTCTTAAATGCATAAGCATGTAGCAACAATTATTATTCTCATATGAGATTGAGGATATATGTCCAAAACTGAAACTTCCACCATGATTCATGGCTTTAGTTAGCGGCCCAATGTTCTTCTCTAACAATTTTGCATGCTCCAACCACTAAAATGATAGATCCTTCAGACAAGACGGACATGCATAGCAACTCACATGATATTCAACAATAGTTGATGGCGTTCCCCAGAAACATGGTTATCGCACAACAAGCAACTTAATAAAATATAAAGTGCATAAGTACATATTCAATACTACGATAGTTTTTAAGGCTATTTTGTCCCATGAGCTATATATTGCAAAGGTGAATGATGGAATTTTAAAGGTAGCACTCAAGCAATTTACTTTGGAATGGCGGAGAAATACCATGTAGTAGGTAGGTATGGTGGACACAAATGGCATAGTAGTTGGCTCAAGGATTTTGGATGCATGAGAAGTATTCCCTCTCGATACAAGGTTTAGGCTAGCAAGGTTATTTGAAGCAAACTCAAGGATGAACCGGTGCAGCAAAACTCACATAAAAGACATATTGTAAACATTATAAGACTCTACACCGTCTTCCTTGTTGTTCAAAACTCAATACTAGATATTATCTAGACCTTAGAGAAACCAAATATGCAAATCAAATTTTAGCAAGCTCTATGTATTTCTTCATTAATGGGTGCAAAGCATATGATGCAAGAGCTTAAACATGAGCATAACAATTGCCAAGTATCACATTATCCAAGACATTTTAGAATTACTACATGTAGCATTTTCCAATTCCAACCATATAACAATTTAACGAAGAAGAAACTTCGCCATGAACATTATGAGTAAAGCCTAAGGACACATGTGTCCATATGCAACAGCGGAGCGTGTCTCTCTCCCACAAAGTGAATGCTAGGATCCATTTTATTCAAACAAAAACAAAAACGAAAACAAACCGACGCTCCAAGTAAAGAATACAAGATGTGACTGAATAAAAATATAGTTTCAGGGGAGGAACCTGATGATGTTGTCGATGAAGAAGGGGATGCCTTGGGCATCCCCAAGCTTAGACGCTTGAGTCTTCTTAAAATATGCAGGGGTGAACCACGGGGGCATCCCCAAGCTTAGAGCTTTCACTCCTCTTGATCATAGTATATCATACTCCTCTCTTGACCCTTGAAAACTTCCTTCACACCAAACTTCAAGCAAACTCATTAGAGGGTTAGTGCACAATTAATAATTCACTCATTCAGAGGTGACACAATCATTATTTTCACTTCTGGACATTGCATAATGCTACTGGACATTAATGGATCAAAGAAATAAATCCAAAATAGCAAAAGAGGCAATGCGAAATAAAAGGCAGAATCTGTCAAAAACAGAACAGTCCGTAAAGATGAATTTAAAGCTGGCACCAGACTTGCTCAAATGGAAAAACTCAAAACTAATGAAAGTTGCGTACATATCTGAGGATCACGCTCGTAAATTGGCAGATTTTTTCGAATTTTCTACAGAGAACTGTGCCCAGATTCGTGACAAACAGCAATGCTGTTTCTGCGCAGCGATCCCAAATATAACATCAACTTTGACATAAAAACTTTACTTGGCACAAAAACATGATAAGGAGAGGTTGCTACAGTAGTAAACAACTTCCAAGACTCAACAAAACAAAAAATTGCTGTAGGTAAAAACATGGGTTGTCTCCCATAAGCGCTTTTCTTTAACGCCTTTCAGCTAGGCGCAGAAAGTGCAAATCAAGTATTATCGAATGGTGGTACATCATCCTTACCTTGGGCTTTACCCTTACCTTTCTTGTTGTTTTCCTTTCTCTTTGATTTAGGAAATTTATGATTTCCCCCTGGTATAGAGGTGAAATCCAAGATGCCTTCTCCCACATCTATTACTGCTCCCAATAGTTTTAGCAGGGATCTTCCGAGTGTGACTTTTCCTGTTCCTACACATTCAATAACAAGATAATCAATGGATATTGTTCTTCCAAGAATGGTCGTATGCACACCTGCGGCTATTCCCTTAGGCATTATAACAGAATTATCAATGAGAGTTATTTCTTCTCCTCCTTCATCAACTCCCCATAGTTCCAAAGATTTATAAATGCTCTCAGGCATAAGGCAAAATTCAGACATAATATCACAGTTGGCACGAAGAGTTTGATCACCAATAACAATTTTAACAGTAGGATCCCATAATGAAGGTTTAGAATTCACTAAAACTTGTTCAAGACGATTACGAATGCAGTGATAATTGTCATTCAAGCGAGATGTACTTATCTCAAGATTGTTCAATCTATTATAAATGCTAATAAGGGCTGAATCAAAGTTATTAGCTGAATCATGTGATGCAACCAATTTCTTTATGGCATTAAAAGCTTGATCCCCATTACAATGAAGGAAATCTCCTCCTACTAAAGTGTCCAAAGCATATCTATAGCGAACCATAAGACCAAAATAAAAATTACTAAGGAGCAAACTTAGAGTCATTTGAGGTTCAGTTTTAAGATAAGAAGTAAAAATTCTAGACCAGGCATCCTTAAAACTCTCCTCATCCCCTTGTTTGAAAGTAAAAACTAAGTCCTCAGGTGAAGAAGTAACAGGTTCAGAGCTAGACATGGTAATAAAAGTAACTAATTTTTTTGTATTTTAAATATAGAGTGCAGGACAGTAAATAAAGTAAAACTAGCAACTAATTTTTTTGTGTTTTGTTTAGGTGCAGCAAACAAAGTAGTAAATAAAATAAAGCAAGACAAAAACAAAGTAAAGAGATTGAGAAGTGGAGACTCCCCTTGCAGCGTGTCTTGATCTCCCCCGGCGCCAGAAAATAGTCTTGATGACCCACAAGTATAGGGGGTGTATCGTAGTATCTTCGATAAGTAAGAATGTCGATCCCAACGAGGAGCAGAAGGTGTTGACAGCAGTTTCGATGAAGGATTCACTGTAAATGCTCACAGACAAGTATTCAGGGGGTTTTGATATTGCAGATAAATAAAGTACAAGGAAATAAAATGCGAGAGAAATAATTGCAGCGAGTGGCCCAATCCTTTTTAGCACAAAGGACAAGCCGGTTTGATTACTTATAATGACCAAACGTTCTTGAGGACACACGGGGATTTTAGTCTAGTACTTTCGCTTCATGTGGTTTAATAATCTTCATTGTTTTGATAAGTGTTGTGTGGGTGAACCTATGCTAATGCACCGCCCTTCCTAGGACTAATACATACTTGTGATTATACCCCTTGCAAGCATCCGCAACTACAAGAAAGTAATTAAGATAAATCTAACCACAGCCTTAAACTCTGAGATCCTGCGATCCCTCCTGCATCGATATACTAACGGGGGCTCAGGTTTCTGTCACTCCGGCAACCCCGCAATTAGCAACCGAATACAAGATGTACTCCCCTAGGCCCATAAATGGTGAAGTGTCGTGTAGTCGACGTTCACACGACACCACTAGAAGAATGACACCACAACTTAAATATCATAACATTGAATATTACTCAACCATAATTCACTACTAGCATTTAGACTTCACCCATGTCCTCAAGAACTAAACGAACTACTCACGAGACATCATATGGAATACAATCAGAGGTGATATGATGATGAATAACAATCTGAACATAAACCTTGGTTCAATGGTTTCACTCAATAGCATCTACAACAAGTATAGAATAACACCGGGAGAGTTTCCCCTATCAAACAATCAAGATTTAACCCGAATTGCTACAGCGATGACGAGGTGCAGCGGTGGTGATGGCGGTGTAGATGGTGGAGATGATGATGATGATGATGGAGATGATGTCCCGCTCGATGACGATGGCGATGGCGTCGATTTCCCCCTCCGGGAGGGAATTTCCCCGGCGGATTCCTGCCCGCCGGAGAGCTCTTTTCTCTCTGGTGTTCTCCGCCCCGCAGAGGCGGCTGTAACCCTCGTGAGGTCCTCTATGTGGCTTAGGTTTCGGGACGAAGGAGTACGCGAAGAAAAGGAGGCGAAAGAGGCTGTGGGGCCCCCGAGCATAGGGTGGCGCGGCCAGGCCATGGGCCGCGCCGCCCTATGGTCTGGGCCCACAGGGCTCCTCTCTTCTTACCCTTCTGCTCCCTCCGTCATCTGGAAAAATAGGAATTTACGTGAAATTCCCTTCCACAGTTGATCTTCCGAAATATTGCGTTCTGACGGTGCTTTTTCCAGCAGAATCCTGGCTCCGGTGCTTGATCCTCCAATGATGATGAAACATGCAAAATAGATGAAATAACATAAGTATTGTGTCCCAATATGAAATATATCAATGAATAACAGCAAATTAAGATACAAAATAGTGATGCAAATTGGACGTATCATTAGGTTCCGGCACAGGTGTGCCCTCCGGCGCTTCAGTCCAATCCGCGATAAAATCCGCTAGAACTTGAGACTTGATTGCGGTTCTGGCTTCGTAGTTGATGTCAAAGGCAGATAATTCAATGCCCCACTTTGCTACACGCCCTGTTGCGTCGGAGTTGTTGATGATAGTTGCCAGTGGAGCCTTGCTCACCACTGTCATGGGGTGCTCCTGGAAGTAGTGTCTCAGCTTCCGGCTGCCTAGGAAAACTCCGTAAGCTAGCTTCTGAAAGTGAGGATATCTCTGCTTTGGATTCCGTCAAGACTTCGCTAATGTAATAGACGGGCCTTTGGACTCCATGCTCGTGTCCTTCTTCCTGTCGCACCACCACGATTACTATGCTGATTACCTTGTTGGTGGCTGCCATATAGAGGAGCATAGGCTCTGACTCAGCTGGAGCTGCCAATATGGGTGGTGAGGAGAGTATGTTCTTCAATCCCTGAAGTGCTTCGTCTGCTGCCTCGTCCCAGACAAATTTGTCTGTTTTCTTCAGCAGCTTGTATAGAGGTAGGGCCTTCTCGCCAAGACGGCTAACAAATCTACTGATTGCTGCGACACAACCAGTTAATCGTTGCACATCTTTGAGACAAGTTGGCCTTTTGATGTTCAGGATAGCCTTGATTTTTTCCGGGTTAACTTCAATGCCCCTATGGGAAACAATGAAGCCAAGGAGTTTTCCGGCTGGCACGCCAAAGACGCACTTCAGCGGATTTAACATCATCTTGTACCGCCGGAGATTTTCAAAGGTTTCCTTAAGGTCGCTGATCAAGTCGGATCCCTTTCGGGTCATGACCGCGATGTCGTCGACGTAAGCGTGCACGTTCCGGCCAATTTGGTCCTTCAGGCATCGCTGCATCGTACGTTGGTATGTGGCACCTGCGTTTTTCAAGCCAAAAGGCATAGTAACATAGCAGTATGTGCCAAAAGGTGTGATGAACGAGGTCGCCTTTTGGTCGGACTTCTTCATCCGGATCTGATGATACCCGGAATATGCGTCAAGAAAACACAGAAGTTCCGCCCCTGCCGTCGAATCAATGACTTGGTCAATGCGCGGCAAGGGGAACGGATCCTTCGGACAATGCTTATTCAAGCCGGAGTAATCGATGCACATTCTTAGTATTTCAGAATTCTTTTTGGGTACAAGGACGGGGTTTGCGACCCACTCAGTATGGATAACTTCTACTACAAAACCTGCCTCTAGTAACTTTGCTAATTCCATTCCTATGGCGCGGCGCTTCTTATCTCCAAAGCGTCGCATAGCTTGCTTCACCGGTTTTGCACCCGGATTTATGTTGAGGTAGTGCTCGGCGAGTTCCCTTGGTACTCCGGACATGTCAGAAGGTTTCCATGCGAAGATATCCATGTTAGCTCGGAGGAACTCGACGAGCGCGCTTTCCTATTTGGGGTCCATGTTGGCTCCGACTGAAACCTGCTTGGAGCTGTCGCCTTCAACGAGGTCATGCTTCTTGGTTTCTATCGCGGCCTTGAACGAGGTCTTCTGTTCGGAGATCTGCTTCTTGGTGGTCTGCATCTCAGTCGGATCCACCGCGGCTCTGTAGCCTTGCAGCTCCTCTCCAGATATGACGGATTCTGCAAAGGCGGCTTCGCCCTCCTCGCAGTCCCTAGCTTTCTTGTAGTCTCCGGATACGGTGATCATACCGTTAGGACCCGGAATCTTGAGCTTGTTGTAGATGTAGCATGCCCTGGCGTGGAACTTGTGGTAGGTGGGCCTGCCGAAGATTACGTGGTAGGAGCTCTTGAAGGGCACCACTTCAAACGTGATCATCTCTTCGCGGTAATTGTTAACATCGCCGAAGGCCACGGGAAGTTTGATGCTGCCCAGGGAATTTGCCTTTTTACCCGGAACCACACCATGAAACTCAGTGGTGCTATGCTTTAGCTGTTCCTTGGTTAGGTTCATCCTCTCCAGAGTCTCCAGGTACATGATGTTCAAGCTAGCTCCGCCATCCATAAGGCACTGGGAGAAGTGATACGTCTCCAAAGTATCGATAATTTCTTATGTTCCATGCTACTTTATTGATGATACCTATATGTTTTATACACATTATATGTCGTATTTACGCATTTTCTGGAACTAACCTATTAACAAGATGCCGAAGAGCCAGTTGCTGTTTTCTGCTGTTTTTGTTTCAGAAATCCTAGTAACGAAATATTCTCGGAATTGGACGAAATCAACGCCCAGGGTCCTATTTTTGCACGAAGCTTCCAGAAGACCGAAGGGAGTCGAAGTGGGGCCACGAGGTGGCGACACCACAGGGCGGCGCGGCCCAGGCCCTGGCCGCGCCGACCTATGGTGTGGGCCCCTCGTGCCGCCTCTTGACCTGCCCTTCCGCCTACAAATAACCTTCGTCGCCAAACCCCCAGTACCGAGAGCCACGATACGGAAAACCTTACTGAGACGCCGCCACCGCGAATCCCATCTCGGGGGATTCAGGAGATCGCCTCCGGCACCCTGCCGGAGAGGGGATTCATCTCCCGGAGGACTCTACACCGCCATGGTCGCCTCCGGAGTGATGAGTGAGTAGTTCACCCCTGGACTATGGGTCCATAGCAGTAGCTAGATGGTCGTCTTCTCCTAATTGTGCTTCATTGTTGGATCTTGTGAGCTGCCTAACATGATCAAGATCATCTATCTGTAATACTATATGTTGTGTTTGTCGGGATCCGATGGATAGAGAATACTATGTTATGGTGATTATCAATCTATTGTTTATGTGTTGTTTATGATCTTGCATGCTCTCCGTTATTAGTAGAGGCTCTGGCCAAGTTTTTGCTCTTAACTCCAAGAGGGAGTATTTATGCTCGATAGTGGGTTCATGCCTTCATTGATACCTGGGACAGTGACAGAAAGTTCTAAGGTTGTGATGTGATGTTGCCACTAGGGATAAAACATTGATTCTATGTCTAAGGATGTAGTTGTCGATTACATTACGCACCATACTTAATGCAATTGTCTGTTGCTTTTCAACTTAATACTGAATGGGGTTCGGATGATAACCTGAAGGTGGACTTTTTAGGCATAGATGCAGTTGGATGGCGGTCTATGTACTTTGTCGTAATGCCCGGATTAAATCTCACTATATTTATCATATCATGTATATGCATTGTTATGCCCTTCTCTATTTGTCAATTGCCCGACTGTAATTTGTTCACCCAACATGCTTTTATCTTATGGGAGAGACACCTCTAGTGAACTGTGGACCCCGGTCCTATTCTTTACATCGCATACAATCTACTGCAATACTTGTTTTACTGTTTTCTTGCAAACAATCATCTTCCACACAATACGGTTAATCCTTTGTTACAGCAAGCCGGTGAGATTGACAACCTCACTGTTTCGTTGGGGCAAAGTACTTTGGTTGTGTTGTGCAGGTTCCACGTTGGCGCCGGAATCCCTGTTGTTGCGCCGCATCACATTTCGCCACCATCAACCTTCAACGTGCTTCTTGGCTCCTACTGGTTCGATTAAACCTTGGTTTCTTTCTGAGGGAAAACTTGCCACTGTGCGCATCATACCTTCCTCTTGGGGTTCCCAACGGACGTGTACATCTACGCGCATCAAGCACTTTTTCTGGCGCCGTTGCCGGGGAGATCAAGACACGCTGCAAGGGGAGTCTCCACTTCTCAATCTCTTTACTTTGTTTTTGTCTTGCTTTATTTTATTTTACTACTTTGTTTGCTGCACCTAAACAAAACACAAAAAAAATAGTTGCTAGTTTTACTTTATTTACTGTCTTGCTCTCTATATCAAAAACACAAAAAAATTAGTTACTTGCATTTACTTTATCTAGTTTGCTTTATTTACTGTTGCTAAAATGAATACCCCTGAAAATACTAAGTTGTGTGACTTCACAACCACTAATAATAATGATTTCCTATGCACACCTATTGCTCCACCTGCTACTACAGCAGAATTCTTTGAAATTAAACCTGCTTTACTAAACCTTGTTATGAGAGATCAATTTTCTGGTGTTAGTTCTGATGATGCTGCTGCCCATCTTAATAATTTTGTTGAACTTTGTGAAATGCAAAAATATAAGGATGTAGATGGTGATATTATTAAATTGAAATTGTTTCCTTTCTCATTAAGAGGAAGAGCTAAAGATTGGTTGCTATCTTTGCCTAAGAATAGTATTGATTCATGGACTAAATGTAAGGATGCTTTTATTGGTAGATATTATCCTCCCGCTAAAATTATATCTTTGAGAAGTAGCATAATGAATTTTAAACAATTAGATACTGAACATGTTGCTCAAGCATGGGAGAGAATGAAAACTTTGGTAAAGAATTGCCCAACCCATGGACTGACTACTTGGATGATCATCCAAACCTTCTATGCAGGACTAAATTTTTCTTCGCGGAATTTATTGGATTCAGCTGCTGGAGGTACCTTTATGTCCATTACTTTGGGGGCGGCTACAAAACTTCTTGATGATATGATGATAAATTACTCTGAATGGCACACGGAAAGAGCTCCACAAGGTAAGAAGGTAAATTCTGTTGAAGAAACCTCTTCCTTGAGTGATAAGATTGATGTGATTATGTCTATGCTTGTGAATGGTAGATCTAATGTAGATCCAAATAATGTTCCTTTAGCTTCATTGGTTGCTCAAGAAGAAAATGTTGATGTGAATTTCATTAAAAATAATAATTTCAACAACAATGCTTATAGGAACAACTCTGGTAATAACTATAGGCCATATCCTTCTGCTAATGGTAATGGTTATGGTAATTCTTATGGGAATTCTTACAACAATAATAGGAGTGTACCCCTGGTCTTGAAGCCATGCTTAAAGAATTTATTAGTACACAAACTGCTTTTAACAAATCTGTTGAGGAAAAGCTTGATAAAATTGATATAATTGCTTCTAGAGTTGATAGACTTGCCTCTGATGTTAAGTTATTAAAATTGAAAGTTATGCCTAATGAGGATATTGATAATAAGATTACTACTACAGCAAATGCCATCCAAGTTAGAATTAATGAGAATATAAGATTAATGGCTGAATTGCGTGCTAGGTGGGATAGAGAAGAAAATGAAAAATTAGCTAAAGAGAATAATGTAGCTAAAGTTTGGACTATTACCACCATTAGTAATGATAATGATTCACATGTTGCTGCACCTCCTACTATCAATGGTAAAATAATTGGTGTTGGCAATGTTTCTACTCCTAGTGCAAAGCGCACAAAATTGCCTGAAACTGCTGAAACTGCTGTTTGTGATAAAACTGCTGAAATTTTTTCCAATCTTGGGGACAATGATCCCATTGCTGTAGCTCATAATGATTTAGATTTTGATGATTGCCACATCTCTGAAGTTATAAAGTTCTTACAAAAACTTGCTAAAAGTCCTAATGCTAGTGCTATAAATTTGGCCTTTACAAAACACATTACAAATGCTCTTATAAAAGCTAGAGAAGAGAAACTAAAACTTGAAACTTCTATTCCTAGAAAGTTAGAAGATGGTTGGGAGCCCATCATTAAAATGAAATTCAATGACTTTGAATGTAATGCTTTATGTGATCTTGGTGCAAGTATTTCTGTTATGCCTAAAAAGATTTATGATATGCTTGACTTGCCACCATTGAAGAATTGTTATTTGGATGTTAATCTTGCCGATAATGTTAAAAAGAAACCTTTGGGGAGAATTGATAATGTGCGCATTACGGTTAACAATAACCTTGTCCCCGTTGATTTTGTTGTCTTGGATATCGAATGCAATGCATCTTGTCCTATTGTGTTGGGAAGACCTTTTCTTCGAACCGTTGGTGCTGTTATTGATATGAGGGAAGGTAATATTAAATATCAATTTCCTCTCAAGAAAGGTATGGAACACTTCCCTAGAAAGAGAATGAAGTTGCCTTTTGATTCTATTATTAGAACAAGCTATGATGTTGATGCTTCTACTCTTGATGTTACTTGATTTGCACTTTATGCGCCTAGCTGAAAGGCGTTAAAGAAAAGCGCTTATGGGAGACAACCCATGTTTTTACTACAGCAATTTTTTGTTTTGTTGAGTCTTGGAAGTTGTTTACTACTGTAGCAACCTCTCCTTATCATGTTTTTGTGCCAAGTAAAGTTTCTATGTTATAGTTGATGTTATATTTGGGATCGCTGCGCAGAAACAGCATTGCTGTCTGTCACGAATCTGGGCACAAGTCTCTGTAGAAAATTCGAAAAAATCTGCCAATTTACGAGCGTGATCCTCAGATATGTACGCAACTTTCATTAGTTTTGAGTTTTTCCATTTGAGCAAGTCTGGTGCCATTTTAAAATTCGTATTTACGAACTGTTCTGTTTTGACAGATTCTGCCTTTTATTTCGCATTGCCTCTTTTGCTATGTTGGATAAATTTCTTTGATCCATTAATGTCCAGTAGCTTTATGCAATGTCCAGAAGTGTAAAGAATGATTGTGCCACCTCTGAACATGTGAATTATTAATTGTGCACTAACCCTCTAATGAGTTTGCTTGAAGTTTGGTGTGAAGGAAGTTTTCAAGGGTCAAGAGAGGAGTATGATATACTATGATCAAGAGGAGTGAAAGCTCTAAGCTTGGGGATGCCCCCGTGGTTCACCCCTGCATATTTTAAGAAGACTCAAGCGTCTAAGCTTGGGGATGCCCAAGGCATCCCCTTCTTCATCGACAACATCATCAGGTTCCTCCCCTGAAACTATATTTTTATTCAGTCACATCTTGTGTTCTTTACTTGGAGCGTCGGTTTGTTTTTGTTTTTGTTTTTTTTGAATAAAATGGATCCTAGCATTCACTTTGTGGGAGAGAGACACGCTCCGCTGTTGCATATGGACAAATATGTCCTTAGGCTTTACTCATAATGTTCTTGGCGAAGTTTCTTCTTCGTTAAATTGTTATATGGTTGGAATTGGGAAATGCTACATGTAGTAATTCTAAAATGTTTTGGATAATGTGATACTTTGCAATTGTTGTGCTCATGTTTAAGCTCTTGCATCATATGCTTTGCACCTATTAATGAAGAAATACATAGAGCTTGCTAAATTTGGTTTGCATATTTGGTCTCTCTAAGGTCTAGATAATATCTAGTATTGAGTTTTGAACAACAAGGAAGACGGTGTAGAGTCTTATAATGTTTACAATATGTCTTTTATGTGAGTTTTGCTGCACCGGTTCATCCTTGAGTTTGCTTCAAATAACCTTGCTAGCCTAAACCTTGTATCGAGAGGGAATACTTCTCATGCATCCAAAATCCTTGAGCCAACTACTATGCCATTTGTGTCCACCATACCTACCTACTACATGGTATTTCTCCGCCATTCCAAAGTAAATTGCTTGAGTGCTACCTTTAAAATTCCATCATTCACCTTTGCAATATATAGCTCATGGGACAAAATAGCCTTAAAAACTATCGTAGTATTGAATATGTACTTATGCACTTTATCTCTTATTAAGTTGCTTGTTGTGCGATAACCATGCTTCTGGGGAACGCCATCAACTATTCTTTGTTGAATATCATGTGAGTTGCTATGCATGTCCGTCTTGTCTGAAGGATCTATCACCTTAATGATTGGAGCATGCATATTGTTAGAGAAGAACATTGGGCCGCTAACTAAAGCCATGAATCATGGTTGAAGTTTCAGTTTTGGACATATATCCTCAATCTCATATGAGAATAATAATTGTTGCTACATGCTTATGCATTAAAGAGGAGTCCATTATCTGTTGTCCATGTTGTCCCGGTATGGATGTCTAAGTTGAGAATAATCAAAAGCGAGAAATCCAAAATGCGAGCTTTCTCCTTAGACCTTTGTACAGGCGGCATGGAGGTACCCCTTTGTGACACTTGGTTGAAACATGGCATTGCAAAGATCCGGTAGTCCAAGCTAAGTAGGACAAGGTGCGGGCACTATTAGTATACTATGCATGAGGCTTGCAACTTGTAAGATATAATTTACATAACTCATATGCTTTATTACTACCGTTGACAAAATTTTTTCATGTTTTCAAAATAAAAGCTCTAGCAAAAATATAGCAATCGATGCTTTCCTCTTTGAAGGACCATTCTTTTACTTTTATTGTTGAGTCAGTTTACCTATCTCCCTCCACCTTAAGAAGCAAACACTTGTGTGAACTGTGCATTGATTCCTACATACTTGCATATTGCACTTGTTATATTACTTTATGTTGACAATATCCATGAGATATACATGTTATAAGTTGAAAGCAACCGCTGAAACTTAATCTTCCTTTGTGTTGCTTCAATACCTTTACTTTGATTTATTGCTTTATGAGTTAACTCTTATGCAAGACTTATTTATGCTTGTCTTGAAGTACTATTCATGAAAAGTCTTTGTCATATGATTCAGTTGTTTACTCATGTCATTACCATTGTTTTGATCGCTGCATTCATTACATATGTTTACAAATAGTATGATCAAGATTATGATGGCATGTCACTTCAGAAATTATCTTTGTTATCGTTTTACCTGCTCGGGACGAGCAGAACTAAGCTTGGGGATGCTGATACGTCTCCAATGTATCGATAATTTCTTATGTTCCATGCTACTTTATTGATGATACCTATATGTTTTATACACATTATATGTCGTATTTACGCATTTTCTGGAACTAACCTATTAACAAGATGCCGAAGAGCCAGTTGCTGTTTTCTGCTGTTTTTGGTTTCAGAAATCCTAGTAACGAAATATTCTCGGAATTGGACGAAATCAACGCCCCGGTTCCTATTTTTGCACGAAGCTTCCGAAGACCGAAGGGGAGTCGAAGTGGGGCCACGAGGTGGCGACACCACAGGCGGCGCGGCCTGGCCCTGGCCGCGCCGAACTATGGTGTGGGCCCTCGTGCCGCCTCTTGACCTGCCCTTCCGCCTACAAATAGCCTCCGTCGCGAAACCCCCGTACCGAGAGCCACGATACGGAAAACCTTCCGAGACGCGCCGCCGAATCCCATCTCGGGGATTCAGGAGATCGCCTCCGGCACCCTGCCGGAGAGGGGATTCATCTCCGGAGGACTCTACACCGCCATGGTCGCCTCCGGAGTGATGAGTGAGTAGTTCACCCTGGACTATGGGTCCATAGCAGTAGCTAGATGGTCGTCTTCTCCTAATTGTGCTTCATTGTTGGATCTTGTGAGCTGCCTAACATGATCAAGATCATCTATCTGTAATACTATATGTTGTGTTTGTCGGGATCCGATGGATAGAGAATACTATGTTATGGTGATTATCAATCTATTGTTTATGTGTTGTTTATGATCTTGCATGCTCTCCGTTATTAGTAGAGGCTCTGGCCAAGTTTTTGCTCTTAACTCCAAGAGGGAGTATTTATGCTCGATAGTGGGTTCATGCCTTCATTGATACCTGGGACAGTGACAGAAAGTTCTAAGGTTGTGATGTGTTGTTGCCACTAGGGATAAAACATTGATTCTATGTCTAAGGATGTAGTTGTCGATTACATTACGCACCATACTTAATGCAATTGTCTGTTGCTTTGCAACTTAATACTGAATGGGGTTCGGATGATAACCTGAAGGTGGACTTTTTAGGCATAGATGCAGTTGGATGGCGGTCTATGTACTTTGTCGTAATGCCCGGATTAAATCTCACTATATTTATCATATCATGTATATGCATTGTTATGCCCTTCTCTATTTGTCAATTGCCCGACTGTAATTTGTTCACCCAACATGCTTTTATCTTATGGGAGAGACACCTCTAGTGAACTGTGGACCCCGGTCCTATTCTTTACATCGCATACAATCTACTGCAATACTTGTTTTACTGTTTTCTTGCAAACAATCATCTTCCACACAATACGGTTAATCCTTTGTTACAGCAAGCCGGTGAGATTGACAACCTCACTGTTTCGTTGGGGCAAAGTACTTTGGTTGTGTTGTGCAGGTTCCACGTTGGCGCCGGAATCCCTGTTGTTGCGCCGCATCACATTTCGCCACCATCAACCTTCAACTTGCTTCTTGGCTCCTACTGGTTCGATTAAACCTTGGTTTCTTTCTGAGGGAAAACTTGCCACTGTGCGCATCATACCTTCCTCTTGGGGTTCCCAACGGACGTGTACATCTACGCGCATCAAGAAGTCATACCCGTCAATACGGGGACTCACAACCAGAGCATAGCATTCTTTGGGGATGACAGCCGGATGATCCGACCTGTCGAAGGTGCAGGCTTTCTCCGACCACTTGACATACTGCGGCACAGCCGGAACTGTGGCGTTCAAGAGCCGGAGCGCCGATTTCTTGGCACGGACTGTTGGGGTTCCAAGGAAGGTGTGGCAGGCTCCGACACTCTTTTCCCAAAAGGGTTGGACTTGTTAGCTGCGGTACCCTCTTTGGGATCCGGCGAAGCGTCATCTTCGTCCATTGCCTCGGAACTGTCCTCTTCTTTGTCCTTGTTCTTGCCCTTGCCTCCTTTGCCACGAGGGCGGTGCTTCCGGGCTCGCTTGTATCCTGCTGATGTCTACGGGTGCTTCTATTCTTGTAGACAGTGTTGGGCCTCCAAGAGCAGAGGTTTGTAGAACAGCAGCAAGTTTTCCTTAAGTGAATCACCCAAGGTTTATCGAACTCAGGGAGGTAGAGGTCAAAGATAGTCCTCTCAAGCAACCCTGCAATTAAGATACAAGAAGTCTCTTGTGTCCCCAACACACCTAATACACTTGTCAGATGTATAGGTGCACTAGTTCGGCGAAGAGATAGTAAAACACAGGTGGTATAGATGGTGGTAATATTGCAGGAAGTAAAGATGCAGTAAAACAGTAAACAAGCGATGTTTGCAGTATTTGGAAACAAGGCCTAGGGATCATACTTTCACTAGTGGACACTCTCAACATTGATCATATAATAAATAAATAACTTCTCCTCACTTGTGCTACATACACTCTTTTGTTGGATGACAAACACCATTCATTGTGTAGGGCTACAAGAGCTCCCTCAAGCCGGAGTTAACAAGCGCCACAACATTCGGCATTCATATTTAAGTAACCTTAGAGCATAATAGATCTTTGCAATTTAAACCGAGTACTAACATAGCATACACACTGTCACCATTACACTATGAAGGGGGAATAGATCACATCAATACTATCATAGTAATAATTAACTCCATAACCTACAAGAGATTATGATCATAACCTACGCCAAGTACTACATGATGCACACACTGTCACCGTTACACCATGGAGGAGGAATAGACTACTTTAATAACATCACAAGAGTAGCACATAGACTAGTAGTGATACAAAGCTCATCATATGAATCTCAATCATGCAAAGCAATTCATGAGATCATTGTATTGGAGTATAGAGAGAGAGAGAGATTAACCACATAGCTACCGGTACAGCCCTTAGCCTCAGGGGAGAACTACTCCCTCCTCATCATGGGAGCAGCAGCGTTGATGGAGATGGCGGTGGTGTCGATGGAGATGCCTTCCGGGCAATTCCCCGTCCCGGCGGCGTGTCGGAACAGAGACTTCTGTCCCCCGAATCTTGGCTTCGCGATGGCGGCGGCTCTGGAACTTTTCTCGTATCGTGGCTTTTCGGTGTCGAGGTTTTAGGTCACGACGACTTGTATAGGCGAAGAAACGGAGTCGGAAGGGTTCTGGGGGGCCCACACAGTAAGGGGGCGCCCCCCCTCTGGCCGCACCGCCATGGCGTGTGGGGGCCCTGGGCCTCCCCTATGGTCCCTCTTGTTCGGAAGCTTCGTGGAAATATAAGATCATGGGCCTTGATTTCGTCCAATTCGAGAATATTTCCTTACTAGGATTTCTGAAACCAAAAACAGCAGAAAACAGAACCGGCACTTCGGCATCTCGTCAATAGGTTAGTTCCGGAAAATGCATCAAAACGATATAAAGTGTGAACAAAACATGTAGGTATTGTCATAAAACTAGCATGGAACATCAGAAATTATAGATACGTTTGAGACGTATCAAGCATCCCCAAGCTTAGTTCCTACTCGCCCTCGAGTAGGTAAATGATAACAACAATAATTTCTGTGACATGCTACCATCATAATCTTGATCAACATTATTGTAAAGCATATGACATGAATGGAGTGATTCAAAGCAATGATCTATAGTTTGCTAACAAATAGATAACATATAGCAAAACTTTTCATGAATAGTACTTTCAAGACAAGCATAAAAAAGTCTTGCATAAGAGTTAACTCATAAAGCAATAAATTCAAAGTAAAGGCATCGAAGCAACACAAAGGAAGATATAAGTTTCAGCAGTTGCTTTCAACTTTCAACATGCATATCTCATGGATAATTGTCAACACAAAGTAATATGATGAGTGCAATAAGCAAGTATGTAAGAATCAATGCACAGTTGACACAAGTGTTTGCTTCTAAGATGGAAGGAAATGGGTAAACTGACTCAACAATAAAGTAAAAGATAGGCCCTTCGCAGAGGGAAGCAGGGATTAAATCATGTGCTAGAGCTTTTCAAGTTTTGAAATCATATAGAGAGCACAAAAGTAAAATTTTGAGAGGTGTTTGTTGTTGTCAACGAATGGTAATGGGTACTCTAACTACCTTATCAACCAGAATTTCAAGAGCGGCTCCCATGAAGGACGTTATCTCTACCAGCAAGGTAGATCATCCCTCTTCTCTTTTGTTTACACATGTACTTTAGTTTTATTTATTAGATGACACTCCCCCAACCTTTGCTTACACAAGCCATGGCTAACCGAATCCTCGGGTGCCTTCCAACATTCACATACCATGGAGGAGTGTCTATTTGCAAATTTAAGTTGCTTACTGATAGATCAGGGCAAAACATGTGAAGAGAATTATTAATGCAAGTTAATTAATTGGGGCTGGGAACCCCATTGCCATCTCTTTTTGCAAAATTATTGGATAAGCGGATGAGCCACTAGTCCATTGTGAAAGTCTGTCAGAAGTAAATGACAAGATCGAAAGATAAAACACCACATACTTCCTCATGAGCTATAAAACATTGACACAAATAAGAGATAATAGCTTTTGAATTGTTTAAAGGTAGCACATGAAGTATTTACTTGGAATGGCAGGAAATACCACATAGTAGGTAGATATGGTGGACACAAATGGCATAGGTTTTGGATGCACGAGAAGCATTTCCTCTCAGTACAAGGCTTTGGCTAGCAAGGTTGTTTGAAGCAAACACAAGTATAAACCGGTACAGCAAAACTTACATAAGAACATATTGCAAGCATTATAAGACTCTACACTGTCTTCCTTGTTGCTCAAACACTTTTACCAGAAAATATCTAGACCTTAGAGAGACCAATCATGCAAACCAAATTTCAACAAGCTCTACAGTAGTTCTCCACTACTAGATTTAAACTACATGATGCGAGAGCTTAAACATGATCTATGAGAGCTCAAAACAATTGCCAAGTATCAAGTTATTCAAAACCATATGAAGCATTTTCTGATTCCAACCAAATAGCAACAAGTGAAGCGATCAACTTTCGCCCTTGAACATTAAAAGTAAGAATGAAGAACACTAGTGTTCATATGAAAAAGCGGAGCGTGTCTCTCTCCCACATGAGCATGAATTTATTCAGAGAATGAAAATAACAAAACGAAAATAAAAGCACACAGACGCTCCAAGTAAAGTACATAAGATGTGACGGAATAAAAATATAGTTTCACTAGAAGTGACCTGATAAGTTGTCGATGAAGAAGGGGATGCCTTGGGCATCCCCAAGCTTAGATGCTTGAGTCTTCTTAAAATATGCAAGGATGAACCACGGGGAATCCCCAAGCTTAGACTCTTCACTCTTCTTGATCACATTATATCATCCTCTTCTCTTGACCCTTGAAAACTTCCTCCACACCAAACTTCATGCAAACTCATTAGAGGGTTAGTGCATAATCAAAAATTCACATGTTCAGAGGTGACACAATCATTCTTAACACTTCTGGACATTGCACAAAGGTACTGAAAGTTAATGGAACAAAGAAATCCATTCAACATATCAAAAGAGGCAATGCGAAATAAAAGGCAGAATCTGTCAAAACAGAACAGTCCGTAAAGAAGAATTTTACAGAGGCACTTAACTTGCTCAGATGGAAAACTCAAAACCAATGAAAGTTGCGTACATATCGGTGGATCACGCACGTAAATTGGCAGATTTTTTTGATTTTTTTACAGAGAGTTCTGCGCAAATTCGTGACAGACAACAATTCTGTTTCTGCGCAGCAATCCAAATCTAGCATCAACTTTACCATAGAGACTTTACTTGGCACAAAAAACACGATAAGGAGAGGTTGCTACAGTAGTAACAACTTCCAAGACACAACAAAACAATAGCAAAAAATACACATGGGTTATCTCCCAAGAAGTTCTTTCTTTATAGCCATTAAGATGGGCTCAGTAATTTTAATGATACTCTCGCAAGAAATAAGAGTTGAAGCAAAAGAGAGCATCAAGAAGCAAATTCAAAACACTTTTAAGCCTAACCCACTTCCTATGAAAAGGAATCTTGTACACAAATAAATTCATGAAGAACAAAGTGACAAGCATAGAAAGGCAATACAAGCGCAATTTCAAGATTCTCAACATAAAGAGGGAAACTTAATATTATTAAGATGCATATAACCATGTTTCCCTCTCTCATAATAACTTTCAGTAGCATCATGAACAAACTCAACAATATAAGTATCACATAAAGCATTCTTGTCATGAGCCACATGCATAAAATTATTACTCTCCACATAAGCATAATCAATTTTATTAGTTGTAGTGGGAGAAAATTCAATAAAATAGCTATCATAATTATTCTCATCACCATAATCATCATATATAGGAGGCATATTGTAATCATAATTAACTTTCTCCTCAATAGTAGGTGGACTGAAAATATCATATTCATCATTGCAAGCATCATATATAGGAGGTAAAGTATCATCAAAGTAAATTTTCTCCTCCATGCTTGGGGGACTAAAAATATCACAACCAGCTTCCCCAAGCTTAAATTCTTCCATAGCTTTAGAAATAATGGTGTTCAAAGAGTTCATGCTAATAACATTGCTACAACTATTTTGTAAACAAAGTTCCATGGGTTTTTTAACTTTCTCTTCAAACACCTCATGTCCTAACTCAAGATAAATACTATAAAGATCTCTAATTTTTTTGTTGTTTTCCATTAAGCCTAACTAGTGAAAATAAAAACAAGAAACAAAAAGTCTAAAGCAGATAGCTTCGAGCACTCACACACCGGCAACAGTGCTAGGAAATAGCTTAGTAGTCGGAGGATGTGAATACCTTTTACCTTACCTCCCCGGCAACGGCGCCAGAAAAATAACTTGATGTCTACGGGTGCTTCTATTCTTGTAGATGTGTTGGGCCTCCAAGAGCAGAGGTTTGTAGAACAGCAGCAAGTTTCCCTTAAGTGAATCACCCAAGGTTTATCGAACTCGGGGAGGTAGAGGTCAAAGATAGTCCTCTCAAGCAACCCTGCAATTAAGATACAAGAAGTCTCTTGTGTCCCCAACACACCTAATACACTTGTCGGATGTATAGGTGCACTAGTTCGGCGAAGAGATAGTAAAACACAGGTGGTATAGATGGTGGTAATATTGCATAAGTAAAGATGCAGTAAAATAGTAAACAAGCGATGTTTGCAGTATTTGGAAACAAGGCCTAGGGATCATACTTTCACTAGTGGACACTCTCAACATTGATCACATAATAAATAAATAACTTCTCCTCACTTGTGCTACATACACTCTTTTGTTGGATGATAAACACCATTCATTGTGTAGGGCTACAAGAGCTCCCTCAAGCCGGAGTTAACAAGCGCCACAACATTCATCATTCATATTTAAGTAACCTTAGAGCATAATAGATCTTTGCAATTTAAACCGAGTACTAACATAGCATACACACTGTCACCATTACACTATGAAGGGGGAATAGATCACATCAATACTATCATAGTAATAATTAACTCCATAACCTACAAGAGATTATGATCATAACCTACGCCAAGTACTACATGATGCACACACTGTCACCGTTACACCATGGAGGAGGAATAGACTACTTTAATAACATCACAAGAGTAGCACATAGACTAGTAGTGATACAAAGCTCATCATATGAATCTCAATCATGCAAAGCAATTCATGAGATCATTGTATTGGAGTACAGAGAGAGAGATTAACCACATAGCTACCGGTACAGCCCTTAGCCTCAGGGGATAACTACTCCCTCCTCATCATGGGCAGCAGCGTTGATGGAGATGGCGGTGGTGTCGATGGAGATGCCTTCCGGGGGCAATTCCCCGTCCCGGCGGCGTGTCGGAACAGAGACTTCTGTCCCCCGAATCTTGGCTTCGCGATGGCGGCAGCTCTGGAACTTTTCTTGTATCGTGGCATTTTGGTGTCAAGGTTTTAGGTCACGACGACTTATATAGGCGAAGAAACGGAGTCGGAAGGTTTCTGGGGGGCCCACACAGTAAGGGGGCGCCCCCTCGGCCGCTGCCGCCATGGCGTGTGGGGGCCCTGGGCCTCCCTATGGTCCCTCTTCGGTGTTCGGAAGCTTCGTGGAAATATAAGATCATGGGCCTTGATTTCGTCCAATTCGAGAATATTTCCTTACTAGGATTTCTGAAACCAAAAAGCAGCAGGAACCGGCACTTCGGCATCTCGTCAATAGGTTAGTTCGGAAAATGCATCAAAACAATATAAAGTGTGAATAAAACATGTAGGTATTGTCATAAAACTAGCATGGAACATCAGAAATTATAGATACGTTTGAGACGTATCACCTGCCTCCGGGTCGTTCTTCAAATCGTTGACCCACTTGCAGTTGCGATTGGTGTGAGTGGATTTGCCCGTAGCCGGATCTAGATGAGCCAGGCACGGCATATCCCTGTATTCTTCGTACGTTTGGGGGCGCGAGATCCGGCTGCGGTGACCTCGTCAGCGCGCTGCTGGCCCCTGCTGCTCCGCCTCCACGTCCGCGGCCTCTTCCGCCTCCGGACCTCCGCGTTGGAATGTCATGGCGACCATGTCGGATCCTCCGCCTTTCTGGTCTTCAGGGGGTTCTTCCGCTTGTTGCTGTTGCTGACGCCATTGTCACGGTTTTTCTGTTGGTGCAGGAGTATGGCTGTAGCTGCGAGATCCCCGCCTGCGTCGTCATCGGCGGCAGTGTGATCGCTGGCGATGTTTATCATCTCATCAAGTGTGAGTTTGTTTGCATTCACCAGGCAGGTAAGCTTGTGCCGCAGCAGCCCTCCTCACTGCAGGCCACCAATGAAGGCGTGCATTGATGTGCGGTTATCTACGTTCTCGCACTCGTTTCTGGTTGCTAACCATTGGGTGAGGAAACTTCTGGATGCAGGCCTGAAGGTCGCTGGTAGTGGCCGGTGTCTTGTACGTGCCCCTGAAGTGGTTCTCGAAAGACTTCTTCAGGTCAAACCAGCAAAAGATGGTGTTTTCCTCGAGGTCGCTGAGCCAAACACGAGCTGGACCAATAAGGTACAACTGGAGCATGCGGCAGGCTATATTCGGGGTTCCTCCGGCAAAGGTTACTGCATTGTAGTAATCCTCAATCCAGGTATCCGGCCTCTCGCTGCCATCATAATGCTTCAGGTTTCCGGGTAGCTTAAGGTTCAAGCTTCTTGGCTTTGGTTCCTCTCGGATCATCCGGCCAAAGCACTTTGGGCCGATGTAGTCGGATCTGTACTCGTTGAGGCGTTCCCGAGCGTCGCGGGGACCGCCGCCGGGTGACTTTGAGCGGGAACGGGATCTCCGGCCTCCGCCTCCACCTCCGCCTCCACTGGGTGGTGGCGAGGGAGATCTGCGAGGGGGCCTGTAAGATGTTCTTCCGCCTTCAGATTCTCGGCGCTGCTTCCCGCGGCTGGCTCCGGCTTCGGTGGCTCCCTTCCTCTTGGTGGTGGTCGCCTCCGTCGTTCCGGCTCCTGCGTGGCTCAGGTGCGCGCTCTTCGTTCCGGCTCCTCCTTGGTTCCGGCTCGCGTCCTTGGCTTCTGCGAGGCTCAGGCTCGCGTTCTTGATTCCGACGAGGCTCAGGCTCGCGGTCTTGGTTCCGGCTCCTGCGTGGCTCCGGCGTACGCTCCCTGCTCCTGTTCCTAGGCGGTGGCATGTTGTCGCGGATGTTGATTCCACCTGGCCCATGGGGCCTGGTGTTTCCGGCAGGACTGCGACGACGAGGGGGCAGCGGAGGACGCGAAGTCCGGGGTGGTGGTGATGGGTTACGATACTTGTCTCTGCCAGTATACATCGGGTCCTTTCCCTTTGCCGGGTTTCTCGGGGTTGAATCCGAGGGCACCGGGATTGGGTTCGGATGTTCCCTGACTTTTCTCCTGCGCTCCGTGGATCCGGTGCGCGATTCGCCATCACGGTGTTGACTTGCTAGGCGTCCTTCTGCGCGGTGGATATGCAGTGATCCGGATTGGACTCCAACCTGCGCGAAGTATCTGCCTTGCTCTGTTGCTGCATTGCTGAAGCAACGAGCTTCCGGACGTAGTTGATGTCAATCTCCTCGTCCTTCTTTTTCAGGAGCTCCGCAGCCTTCTTCATGTTATCCTTTGGAGTTGTGAGCGGCTGTTGCTCTGTGGGAGTTGCGAAGG
This sequence comes from Lolium multiflorum, assembly GCA_030979885.1. Taxonomy (NCBI): domain Eukaryota; kingdom Viridiplantae; phylum Streptophyta; class Magnoliopsida; order Poales; family Poaceae; genus Lolium; species Lolium multiflorum. The sequence continues at coordinate 171,753,855 of CM061749.1, read as the reverse complement.
TGATCTTGCGGGGAGGGATGGCTTCTCGAATGATTCTATCAGCTTCCTCCACTTTCCTCCTCCCAGTGCTTCCGAGTTCCTGACCTTTTCAAGTGATTCGTCGACCTCGCGATCCTTCTTTTGAAAGTGAACCACGAAGTTTGCAGCTTCTGTCCTTTCATCCAGCATTGTAGCTGCGGTGTTGGCGAACTTCCTGGCGGTAGCTAGCATCTCATTTCTTGTGGCCTCTAAAGCCTCCAGATCGGCGGCGTCTGATAACGCGTGAAGCACACGTCCGTTGGGAACCCCTAGAGGAAGGTGTGATGCGTACAGCAGCAAGTTTTCCCTCATTAAGAAACCAAGGTTATCGAACCAGTAGGAGTCAAGGTCACGTGAAGGTTGTTGGTGGAGGAGTGTCGTGCAGTGCAACACCAGGAATCCGGCGCCAACGTGGAACCGCACAACACAATCACTTTTGCCCCAACTTAACGGTGAGGTTGTCAATCTCACCGCTTGCTGAAAACACAGGATTAAACGTATCTGAAAATGATGTTTGTTTCGAAGAACAACAGAGAACATAGATTGCAGAGATTGTATTTCAGATGTAAAAGAATGGACCGGGGTCCACAGTTCACTAGTGGTGTCTCTCCAATAAGATAAATAGCATGCTGGGTGAACAAATTATAGGTGGGCAATTGACAAATAAAGATTCATATACATATCATGATGATCACTATGAGATTTAATCGGGCATTACGACAAAGAACATAGACCGCCATCCAGCATGCATCTATGCCTAAAAAGTCCACCTTCAGGTTAGCATCCGCACCCCTTCCAGTATTAAGTTGCAAACAACAGACAATTGCATTAAGTATGGTGCGTAATGTAATCAACACAAATATCCTTAGACAAAGCATTGATGTTTTATCCCTAGTGGCAACAGCACATCCACAACCTTAGAACTTTCTGTCACTGTCCCAGATTCAATGGAGGCATGAACCCACTATCGAGCATAAATACTCCCTCTTGGAGTTACAAGTATCAACTTGGCCAGAGCCTCTACTAGCAACGGAGAGCATGCAAGAACATAAACAACACATATATGATAGATCAATAATCAACTTGACATAGTATTTTATATTCATCGGATCCCACCAAACACAACATGTAGCATTACAAATAGATGATCTTGATCATGTTAGGCAGCTCACAAGATCTAAACATGATAGCACAAGAGGAGAAGACAACCATCTAGCTACTGCTATGGACCCATAGTCCAAGGATGAACTACTCACGCATCAGTCCGGAGGCGGGCATGGTGATGTAGAGCCCTGATGATTCCCCTCTCCGGCAGGGAGGCGATCTCCTGAATCCCCCGAGATGGGATTGGCGGCGGCGGCGTCTCTGGAAGTATATCCATATCGTGGCTCTCGGTAATAGGGTTTTCGCGGCGGAGAGTCTAAGTAGGCGGAAGGGCAGCGTCGGTGGAGGCACGAGGGCCCCACACAGGCCGCGCGGCCCTTTTGTGTGGGCGCCTCGTCGCCCCACTTCGTCTGCTCTTCGGTCTTCTGGATGCTCCGTGGAAAAATAAGACCCTGGGCGTTGATTTCGTCCAATTCCGAGAATATTTCCTTTGTAGGATTTCTGAAACCAAAAACAGTGTTGACGTCGAAACCCACCGGCGGGCAGCGACTGGTCAACACCGTAGAGCCGGGAACAACTAGGGCTGCGGCTGGCCCCAGTCCCTCAGCGACGGCCCGCAAAGCCTCCTGGTCGCGCGCCGATGCAAATTGCAAGGGCGTGCCACCTGACCTATACCTGGTCGGAAGGTGTGGATGATGCCTCGCTTAGTTTCCTGCAGGGCACACACGTACACGTTAAATACGAGCCTCGATCGGCTCTCAGGTTATCCCGTGAATCGGCTCATGGAGCCGATCCACCCATGATTCGTCCAAGGTGGCCGAATATATGGTGGTCCTGCTTGATCAAGATAAAGCATATGAGATCCACGACGATTTAGGGTTTTCACCGCATAATCGGATCATCCTACTCACGATTGGGCCTCGCGCTCGCGCACGGTGATCGTAAGCCAAACCTAGACAAGGCCTAAAAACCAACACGAGGTTGATCCTCGGAACGTCCTGTCTAGGGCCAGCAAACTACACCCTACACGCCGCTGGATCCTCCAACCCTTTGTAAGGCCTAACTATTGCAGATGTTAAACTAATCCTTGATGAATCAAGGAGCAACCGTAACGGATCAGATCTACTAAATAACGATCAAGCGGGGTGCCGCCCCTGCACCCGTGATGAGGTACAAGGACGGCTAGATGCGCAAGGGTTGCACTACGACAGCATATGATACTAAGAACAATGCTAACCCTAACACATCTATGATAACTACGTTGCTCGCCATCAAAAAGGCTTCAGCACGAGCAACGCATGAACAACGTAGGCAGGCTCGTGCTGCCTAGATCGCAAGATGCGATCTAGGCAGCATGGTGCTTACCGGAGAAACCCTCGAGACGAAGGGGTTGGCGATGCGCCGAGATTGGTTTGTGTTGAACGTTGGTTGTTTCTTTCATAAACCCTAGATACATATTTATAGTCCAGCGGACTTCTAATCGTGGGCGTGCACCAAACCGTGCACGAGATAAATTCTAACTTCTACATAACCTACTATAAAGATACACGGGCTAACTAGCCCAAACTTGATACACAAGGCCGATTCACATATCTCTCCCACGCATATATCGTCAAGTCCATCTTGATCGCGGCCCACCTCTGACTTGGTCAAATTCTGGTGATAACACATGCCCCCCTGGTTTTGATAATGATAATTGCAAAACCATATGCATTCTTTGAAGGGTCATGTCGTGGCAGAACCGTCGCAGTTTTCTTCATGATGACGTATTGCCTCCCCGCCTCCTCTGCACGACTTGACGGTTCTGGCACCACGTCCTCGGGAACTGCTTGGGCATTAAACCATATATTCCCCCTTTTATTCAGCCACTTCTCGTAGTTCTCTTCCTCATCCTCTTTGCACTAGTACCCTCCTTCGCCACCATGTCCTCCTCTTCGTCGGATCTTTCTGCGCAGTCCTCCCCCCTCCGCGAGCCGACGCCGGAGTGGAACCCGGAGGAAGCCCATGCGGCCAACATCCGCCGCGCCATTGAGGCCGGGGACGAGCCAAGCCACGACTTCTCTACCTGGTCAGAGGACGACCAGTCCCTGACCGACGGGGAGAGCGACCTCCGCTTCCTTGCCAATGAGGAAGCGGTGGAGGAAAGCGACGGCGACCACCTTCTCTGGGACGGGACCCCCTCCTCCGAAGAGGAGGAGCAGGAGGAGGAGGAAGAAGATGACAACTCCTCCGACGAGCCGCCGGCCAAGCGCCACTGCCCCTGGCCCGGCAATCTCAGCGATTTCGACAGCGACGACGACGACGCTGATGAAGAAGACGAGGACAACGAAGGTCCTGCCGGCGGTCGCTACAGCAGCGACGATGAGCCGGCTGGGAGCAGCGCCGACGACGGCGATGATGGCGACGACGACGAGGGCAGCAACGGCCCCTAGATAGGGTCTTAGCTTAGGGCCAGCAGTAGCAGACGGGGCAATGTAGCCCCTAGGGTCTTCTTTTGAGAGCAATCAGCTCTTTATGTAAGAACTCTAGTTTGTCAATGAAGAATTTCCCCAACTCGATTTTGTCGACCTTCTTCATGGTAATTTAGCCGATTGCCCTTCGTACTGAGCTTGCCGACTGCCAATCTGGTCGGTGCTTAAGGAGCCGATGGCAATGCATCGGACTCTCATGGCAAATTCGAGGGAGATCCATCCGGACCTCCACCTTCCGGACGAGCCACAATCGTGCGATTCCTAGATCCTGGAGATGCAGATTCGATCTAAACGGAATGTTAGACTTTAGCGGCATCCTCGTCCTCCGGATCTTCTTTTCCTTCTAGAGGTCTTAGGACCATCGTTAGAACAACTCCAATACTGAAGCTAATACTTTTGCGGAACAGGCGGTACTCGTCCACAACTGTCCTTGTAATGCTTCATTTCTTTGTAGTCACATCTGGTCCAGAGCCCGTCAACGATCGTTGCCTCCCCCCATTACCTCCAGCCATTCCCTTCTGCAATAGTTCACCCTCTCTCGTCGAGTTGTGATGCAGAGCAAGCCGATTCTCAACCAAATCGGCTCAATAGAACAAGGAACCTAAAGAGCGGGCTGCCCCCCGAGCCTTAGTCCAGGCGAGGATAAAAGCAGACCAGCCGATTGAGCCACCATCGGCTTCCCAACTGTAGCGCCGTGTTAGGCTCAAAGAGCCAGCCCCTTGCTGTTTTGAGTGGTTCATCATCTCGGGCAAACTGATGCAGCTTCTGGTGCGAATGGCTCGGCTCTAGGAGACCATCAGATGATCATTGGTTGTTCTCATGATCCTAACCTGACCTGCAGGCTTGCGCAAACACTGCCGATTTGGTGATGGCTGCTCCATAAGACCTCTGCTTGTAACGCTACGCGTCGGCTTTGCCCCATGAGACCTCAAACAAGATCACGACTCTTACCAGCCAACCCAGCGGGCTGGCCATCTGGTTCCGGGCAGGTGCCTACAACAGAGCCCTGTGCGTGTCACTCAAATGACTTGTATGTGGAAACTGATATTTTTGGCGACATCAGCACCGTTCCTCAGACAAGCTGTGATGCAGGGCCAGCCGATTCCGACAAAACCGGCTTCCTATAGCAAAGGATCCTTCAGGGCCCACTGCCCCCCGAGCTTCTTCCGTTCAAGTTCCGCGTCTCGCCGATCATATTGGCTCATCATCTTTGGCAGGCTGAGTCGATGCCTATGCATCGGCTGTGCTCAAATTTTTTGAATTTTTCACGGCCGACTTGTGCGTCGGCCCCCATACTTGATAGTGTTACCTCATATGTGTTTTATCCATCTAGGTGCCCCCCGAGCCGATTCTGTCAAGAAAATTGATGGTATCGGCTCTTTAGGTAGTCCCTGCTGGGTCAAATGTCGATCCCAGGCAAAATAGATGGTGGGGATAATTTTGGCCGATTGCTGGAATCGGCCTCCACGTTGCTTGCTCGGTGAAGGTTTTTGTAATGTTCCTTCACAAATTTTCTGGGGCCGATCACAAGGATTAGCCTCGCCACATTCGTCCATCGATGGCGTTCTTGCTACACGGTCAGTCCGGTGGATAGAACCAGCCTTACCCCGTTCTTTGTCACATCGATGCGTTCGCAGTCGTCCAAATTGATGCCCGAGAGTGGTTCTTGACCTGATGTCTCCCAAATGCCCATGCCGGCTGTTGAAATCTCGGCTGAATCATCGGCGTGGACGACTTCCACTTCATCTCCATCCCACTGTATTAGGCATTGGTGCATCGTGGATGGGATGCAACAGTTGGCGTGGATCCAATCCCTCCCTAACAGTACAGCATAGGTGCTTTTGCTGTCGACAATAAAGAACGTCGTAGGGACAGTCTTCCTTCCTACGGTCAGATCCACGTTCAGAACACCTTGTGCGTCAGATGCTTGGCCGTTGAAATCGCTCAGTGTTACATTGGTTTTGATCAAATCCGAGCTGGAGCGTCCCAACCGACGTAGCATGGAGTATGGCATAATGTTGACTGCCGCTCCGGTGTCCACCAACATCTTATTGACAAGCTGCCCATTGATGTAACCTCGCAAGTACAGGGCCTTCAGATGCCTGTAACTCCTTTCTCGTGGCTTCTCGAAGATGACCGGCCGTGGGCCGCAGTCCAATTGCGCCACAGGTGCTTCATATAACCTTGGAGCGCTAAATTCCGCAGGAAGGATGAAGACCATGTTTGTGCCAGCCGATGTTTCATCATCGGCTTTCCTTTGCTTAGGGCGCCACTCTTTTCTTTGTGGCCGACCTTCTTCATCCAGGGTTCGCTGAATTTTGGCGGCCAGGTCAGGCCGTGCCTTCCTCAACGCGTGCAGATATAACCTTTCGGCTTCTTCCAACGCACGTAGTCGCTGAACCCTTCGTTTTTGGGAGTGGCTGAGCCCATCAGGACACCATCTTGGCCGATGATACTTATCCTCTTCATCATCGTCCTCTAGTTCCTCGCGATCTTCCCTCTGAACGGACTCAGCATGCTTGCTCCAAGGCGGGAGAGGCCCTAGACGCTCGAACACGGACACCTTAGCTGTACCCTTCTTCTTTTGTTTACATTCTGGGCAATTGCCGATCGTTGGTAATCGGCTCATTCCGGAATCCCAGCAGTGTCTGAAGAAGGGGCAGTCCCAGTGCCTATCCACGTTGTCCGGCTCCCTTGACCCTCTTCTGGCGTGACGTTCGTACCCGTCGTTGCCTCCGTCACGCTGACGGTACCTCCTGTCCTCTGCATTGGACCGATGACTTCTTTTATCGTCTTCGTCGTAGTGCCGACGTCGGTCATATTGCTGCTCATACTTGTTGAGGAGATGTACGGCGCGTGGGTGTTGATACCATATGCTTTTCACCTCCTCTGTGGTTAGGTACCGTCTATCGTCGCCTTGGGGCCGGTCGCGTGGAGCGGCCTCCTCTTCAGCTTTATCATGGGAGTGGCTGCTTTCTGCTTTGTCCGCGTCATGGCGAATCACGAACCCTGCCATGTTGGCATCGAAAGAGAACCCTGGTTCTCTTATGGAGTGGCTGAGATCGACCGTGTTGACATCAGGCAACGGACGTGTGTCTCCGTCGAGCTTGATGCCGTGCGAACGGGTCTTCCCACAGGAGCCGACGAGTTCGGTTCCGAGGACCGCCTTGACCTTGTTATGCTTCTTCTTGAGTTTGTCAGCCAGGTCCTCGTACGTGACCGGAGTGCTTTCCGCCATCTCAGATGCAGATGGCGATGTGGCGGATGTCGAGGGTTGTCCCACCGGGCGTGCCAGAATGTGTTGACGTCAGAAACCCACCGGCGGGCAGCGACTGGTCAACACCGTAGAGCCGGGAACAACTAGGGCTGCGGCTGGCCCCAAGCGACGGCCCGCAAAGCCTCCTGGTCGCGCGCCGATGCAAATTGCAAGGGCGTGCCACCTGACCTATACCTGGTCAGGAAGGTGTGGATGATGCCTCGCTTAGTTTCCTGCAGGGCACACACGTACACGTTAAATACGAGCCTCGATCGGCTCCCAGGTTATCCTGTGAATCGGCTCATGGAGCCAATCCACCCATGATTCGTCCAAGGTGGCCGAATATATGGTGGTCCTGCTTGATCAAGATAAAGCATATGAGATCCACGACGATTTAGGGTTTTCACCGCATAATCGGATCATCCTACTCACGATTGGGCCTCGCGCTCGCGCACGGTGATCGTAAGCCAAACCTAGACAAGGCCTAAAAACCAACACGAGGTTGATCCTCGGAACGTCCTGTCTAGGGCCAGCAAACTACACCCTACACGCCGCTGGATCCTCCAACCCTTTGTAAGGCCTAACTATTGCAGATGTTAAACTAATCCTTGATGAATCAAGGAGCAACCGTAACGGATCAGATCTACTAAATAACGATCAAGCGGGGTGCCGCCCCTGCACCCGTGATGAGGTACAAGGACGGCTAGATGCGCAAGGGTTGCACTACGACAGCATATGATACTAAGAACAATGCTAACCCTAACACATCTATGATAACTACGTTGCTCGCCATCAAAAAGGCTTCAGCACGAGCAACGCATGAACAACGTAGGCAGCTCGCTGCCTAGATCGCAAGATGCGATCTAGGCAGCATGGTGCTTACCGGAGAAACCCTCGAGACGAAGGGGTTGGCGATGCGCCGAGATTGGTTTGTGTTGAACGTTGGTTGTTTCTTTCATAAACCCTAGATACATATTTATAGTCCAGCGGACTTCTAATCGTGGGCGTGCACCGAACCGTGCACGAGATAAATTCTAACTTCTACATAACCTACTATAAAGATACACGGGCTAACTAGCCCAAACTTGATACACAAGGCCGATTCACATATCTCTCCCACGCATATATCGTCAAGTCCATCTTGATCGCGGCCCACCTCTGACTTGGTCAAATTCTGGTGATAACACATGAAAACAGCAACTGGCGCTTCGGCATCTTGTTAATAGGTTAGTGCCGGAAAATGCATAATAATGATGTAAAGTATGCATAAAACATGTGAGTATTGTCATAAAAGTAGCATGGAACATAAGAAATTATAGATACGTTGGAGACGTATCAAGCATCCCCAAGCTTAGTTCCTACTCGCCCTCGAGTAGGTAAACGATAACAACAATAATTTCTGAAGTGACATGCTACCAACATAATCTTGATCAACATTATTGTAAAGCATATGAGATGAATGAAGTGATTCGAAGCAAAAGATTGCTAACAAAGAGATAATGACTAAACAACTGAATCATATAGCAAAACTTTTCATGAATAGTACTTTCAAGACAAGTATCAAAAAGACTTGCATAAGAGCTAACTCATAAAGCAATAGATTCAAAGTAGAATGTTTCGAAGCAACACATAGGATGATTAAGTTTCAGCAATTGCTTTCAACTTGTAACATGTATATCTCATGGATATTTGTCAACATAAAGTAATATAACAAGTGCAATAAGTAAACATGTAAGAATCAATGCACACAGTTAACACAAGTGTTTGCTTCTAAGATAGAAAGAAGTTGGTAAACTGACTCAACATAAAGTAAAAGAATGGCCCTTCGAAGAGGGAAGCATGGATTACTATTTTTGTGCTAGAGCTTTTATTTTGAAAACATAGAAACAATTTTGTCAACGGTAGTAATAATTCATATGTGTTATGCATAATACTTCCTACAAGTTGCAAGCCTCATGCATAGAATACCAATAGTGCCCGCACCTTGTCCTAATTAGCTTGGATTTACATGGATTATCATTGCATAACATATGTTTCAACCAAATGTCACAAAGGGGTACCTCTATGCCGCCTGTACAAAGGTCCAAGGAGATAAATCGCATTTGATTTCTCGTTTTTAATAGATCTCAACTTAGGACATCCATACCGGGACAACATAGAAAACAGATAATGGACTCCTCTTTAATGCATAAGCATTCAACAACAAATAATATTCTCATAAGAGATTGAGGATGAATGTCCAAACTGAAAACTTCCACCATGATACATGGCTTTGGTTAGCGGCCCAATGTTCTTCTCTAACATATTCATACTCAAACCATTTGATCATGATAAATCACCCTTACTTCAGACAAGACGAACATGCATAGCAACTCACATTCGTGATATTCAACAAAGGTGATGAGGTCTAAGACCCCGTGTGTGGCCCGATCTCGCGAATGACCCAAGATCCAAAGGGGGAAAGAGAGGGAGAGGCGGAAGAACACGAAGAACGCGAAGAACACGAAGAACTCACGCACACCAACCCGATACAATCGATGCTTACCCTCGTGGCTCGATGGACCACGCCAATAGAATCCACCCGGAAGAGACTCGAGGTAGAATTCCGAGAGGAGAGACCGGTGGGGAGGATGAATCAAGGAGTGGGAGAGAGAGTGGGTGCACTAGAATCTCACACATCCAAATCCATACATCCACAAGGGTGGCCTTGATACAAAGGGGATGAAACCCTAGGGAGACAAAGCTCAAAGTTATGTTTAAGCCTAAATCTTGTCTAAAGAGGTAAGGGGGGCGTCATGGGTCTATATATAGGCACCCAAGACGACACATGGCGAAAAGGTACATAAGTGGGTAACTTAGGCAGCTTGGTGGGTAATCCCGTCGGATCCGGTTGGCGGCCGGTCAGACCGGGTCCTGGACCGGATGGTCCGGTCGTGGGTCCGGTTGACCGGGCGCCAACCGGACTGGGCCTCCTCCTCCCTCTTCCTTCTTCTCTTCTTTCCTTCTTCTTCTTCCTTCTTCCTTGCACCATGGGAGTTCCTTCTCTCTTGGTCCTTGTCGATGTCGGCACCTATAGACACCATGACGATAGGCATAAGGTAGCATACCATTCGAGTTGGTGTTGAGGTCGACCATAGAGAGGAAGGAGTTCACCTTTACATATATGGCGGGGTTTTGTGTTGTTGGTCCACTTGGGGGACTCCTTGACCATGGTGTAGCGTCGACGATAGGCGGGGCTGCACTTGACGGTCTTGAGGTGGAGGTGTCCGAAAGCCACCCCGCATCATCTCCCCCCCTTGGGGAAGAGTCGTCCTCGACTCTTGCTCCTCCTCAACGATGATGTAGACGTTGATGCTTGTAGCTTGGGAAGGACTTGTATAGTTGCCCTTGTATCCTTATGGATGCTCGTCGTGGTGCGGGCGTCCTTGTTGTAGTCCATAATGGGTCTCCCATGTAGTGGTGGAGGGACAAAGTCTCGGTCGAAGAAGAGCGTGGGGAAAAACAACTTGCGAAAGGAAAGCTTGTGGATGCCAATTGGGTGACCGGCGAACAAGAGGCTCTCAATCAAATACGAAGCATCAAGTCGTTTCTCCAAGAGGCATTTGGCAAAAATGGAAATCAAAAGAGTGTCGACGTATCCAAAATGTGGTAGGGCAAAAATTTGTGCATGTAAAAGTTTGCTTTGGAAGGTGTCAAAAATGTTGTGTGTAGCATTGTCCCACACAAATGGAACAATCAAAAGGCAAGTATCGGCGGCAAAATTTGGGGCAAAATTGTTATGTGCAATGGCAAAGCTATGGAGACTTCTAGCTTGGGAAAGTATGGTTGGCATGAGCCGATTATGGGTTTCCTCAAGTGTCAAAGAATCCATTGCAAATGCCAAAGATGAAATGAGAAATCCAAAGGAGAGCAACTTTTGGTGTGACATGTGGCACAAGGTGCATAATGTGTCTCTCACATGTATGACATGATCCTTGAGGTTCTCGGAGTGTATGATGATATCATCAATACATACAACAACCATTGTGCCAACAAGATGTGTCAAGAGATGTTGCATAAGAGGCCAAAGAGGTGACGAGGAGTTGGACCAAACCGAAAGCTCAACAAACCAAGTCGGAAACACATGAGGGCGAAGGCTTGTGGGAACATACCCTTTGGTGTGATTCCCGCGGGTTAGGTCCTTGATGGGGTAGCTCTCAATTGCGCGTTTCGTGAGCTCATGCTCCGTAGCGGTGGAAGTGGTCGTCCGTGTACCTACACATGGAAGAAACAAGACAAAAAGCGTGTGTGCATGGTAGATGAATACATCATCCATCATGATGTTCCATGTCTTGTGCACATCACCATTAGTGTCAAGCAAGATAGTATGAAATGTATGGTGATAGTGCATATGGCATGAAGGTGCATTCGTGGCATATGGTAACGCATGATCATCAAAAAGTGAAAAGGCTATGGGGGCCTTCTCATGAACAATAAAATAAGCATTCTTGCATTCCAAGCATAAGAAAGAGCAATTGTTCACAATCTTGGATGCAAGGATCATGGAATGGTGTAAACATTTTGGGCAAAGCATGTGAAAGCTAATGTCATCATTGTTGTCGACAACCCTATGGAAAGAGAAAGTGTTCATCAAGGGTGTCACAACACAAGCATGAGCATAATCATTATCATTGCAAGCAAGCGGAGCAAATATGAAACTTTCATAGCATGGCATGTTCATGGTATCACAATCAATCAACTCCACATGATCAACAATGTTAGCAAGCAAAGCATCACATGGGAATATGAAAGAATCAAGTGACGTAGCAAATGTATCATCAAGATCATGCATGCACTCATAAGTCATCATGTCCACTAGTGGGATCATGGCATCATCAACACCTATGTTGTTACCTTTGTAGGCCGACTCATGTGAAGTAGGTGTTGTGGAAGTAGGAGGATCCATGTGGTCGACATGTCCATCGCGGAGCAAGCATGGTGAGATATCATCATCTTCATGCACCATGTACATCTTCTCCATGAGCGGGAACTCGTCCTCCGTGGAACCTAGTGCAACATAAGAAGACACAAACGAGGGAGAGGTTAATGTGTTAGCAAATGCGATGTCCTCCATGGACCTATCATCTACCTCTCTCAACTCACTTTGTGTATCACTCATGTCCTCCAAATGGAAACACTCAAACTCACATATGGGGTGGAAGTCACTCAACTCACTATCACTCTCGCTCAAGTGGGCTAAGTGGCTCTCATGCTCACATGGGGTTGGTACCAACTCATCAATCAAGCATGTAGGAGTAGGCTCGACTTGCTCATCTCCATGCGCCTCCGTGGATGAAGGGAACTTCCCATGCTCAACCATCTCAACTCCATGCGCCTCCATAGGTGAAGGGAGAATCCCATGCTCACCATGCTCAACTCCCTCGCCTCCTAAGTCGTCCTCAAGTGGTGGCATCTTGGAGACTTGTGCATTGAGCTCGTCGAAGTAGAGCTTCTTGGCGCTTGGCGTTGTGCATTGCCATGCCATGTGACCCTTTGCCTTGCACACCTCACATAGGAGATTGGGACATTCCCGTGGAGGGTGGCCTTGTTGCTTGCACTTGTAGCATCGGAGTCCATAGGCATATGACGAGGTAGGGGCCATTGTGGTGGTGGCACAAGAGGTAGAAGTCGCCTTATGAGGAAGGTCTTCATGTCGAGGCTCTCGTCTTCTTGCCTCATCACCATGTCTTGAGTGGTGTCGTCGAAGATCATGTGTGGGCGGATGTCGATGTAGACCATGAAGTGGTGGTGGCCGACGACGATCATGAGATGGTGTGAGTCGATGACGGTCCTTGCCATGCCTAGATGATGGCTCATGTTGGTGGCGCTCTTGATGCTCCATATGATGTCCGTGATGTCGATGATCTTGTGCATAGGCACTCGCATGATGGCGCCTTGTGGAGCTCGGAGAAGTGTGTCGATCCCGAACATGTTGTTGACGCTCTTGATGATCCATATGATGGTGCCATCGGGGAGTTCCTCGATCTTCATATGTAGCTCCATTGGCCAAGTAGGGGTATGTGGGAGCATCGGCGGTGTACATGGTGGGGTCGATGTCGTCCTCGTGGTGGTGCCCCACCATGTCGTCCATGCTTGGTGAGCCATTGTCGATGTAGAGCTCGTCGAAGTCGTCCTCAAGGTGGTGCTCCACCATGTCGTCCGTGCTTGTTGAGCCATTGTCGAAGTAGAGCTCCTCGATGTCGGTCATGTCGGTGATGCTTGCGGAGCTAGAGTCGGTGTCGAGCTCCACATGTTCCTCCACATCCGCGGTGCTTGAGGAGGTATCATCCTCGAAGTGCTCCATGTAGTCCTCCGTATCCTCGTCTTCGCTATCCATGTTAGCACGACAAGATCTATATGGTGGGTGTTAGTGGAAGAACACTACCTCGCAACCTTACCGTGGTATGACAAGATTGGGGTGATCCAACAAACCGAGAGTTAGAACAATTGTATCGGGCACTCACACAAAGACACACGCAAAAGCTAGCAAATATGGTGGTAGGTGAGTGTGGTGGAAAGCCAAAAGACGAAATCCGAAATCAAGTGTATTGTCAAGAGTGGGTGAAGTCCAAAAACCAAATGTCAAAGCGATGATCACTATAAACACGGAAAAGATATGGAACGCACACACGAGATGAACGGGGTTAGTGCGACCAAGGAATGAGCGGAAAAGTGTAAGAAGCCCTTAAACAAGGGTGCTCGGTGTCACACTAACACAAGAAGAGATCAAAGCTTGGTTGCAATTGGAGAGACAACTAGATTCACACGCGGCCTCTCTTCTCTTATCTCTCTTTTGCTTAAAAGCTTTTTCTCTTTTGTATTTGGTGGCACTTGCACTCTTTTGTATCTATGGTGGCACTTTGTACACTTTGGTAGGTATGATGGCACTTTGCACACTTTTGCTCTTTTTGTGTTTTGGCGGCTTTTTCTCGCACTATGTTAGCGTTAGCTCGCTTTTGCTATCTTGCCACACGAGTTTTGCTTAGAAGCTTGACTCCACACTACACACACACCTCACAATCGGGGCCACGTGCAATGTCTCGCAACACTTGATAAGCAATGCTCGATAGGATAGATCGCAAAGGAAGAGGGCTACAAGGGTACTGCAAGTTATACCTGCGATGGTGGAGATGATGGTGGTGGTGGTGGTCGGCGGTGGTGTTAGTCGATGTCGAAGACGGGCGCCGGTCGGTGGGCCGGTCTGACTTGAGCCCGGCGTGTCCGGTCTGGGGGCCGGTCGGCCGGTCTCTGGGCCGGCTGTCCGGTTGGCGGCCGGTTGACCGGGTGCTGCGCCGGACGGTCCGGTCTGGGGGCCGGTTGACCGGGTTTCTCAACCGGATTTCGCGAATCTCTCTCTTGTTCTTCCCCAAACCAAAACCAAAAGATCAAATCGACGGGAAACGATGGAATTGGAGGCTAAAAGTTGGGGGAATAGTAGATCAAGCACAAAGACACCAAATCCACGGATCAAAACCACTCAAAACTCAACCAAATCACAGATCGGTCCAAAGGCACTTTGAGGCTATTTTTTGGAAAATTTTCTAGAAACGAAATCGGGTGGGTGGAGGGTCAAAATCGCGGTAACCAAAGGCTGCTGATACCATATGATGAGGTCTAAGACCCCGTGTGTGGCCCGATCTCGCGAATGACCCAAGATCCAAAGGGGGAAAGAGAGGGAGAGGCGGAAGAACACGAAGAACGCGAAGAACACACGCACACCAACCCGATACAATCGATGCTTACCCTCGTGGCTCGATGGACCACGCCAATAGAATCCACCCGGAAGAGACTCGAGGTAGAATTCCGAGAGGAGAGACCGGTGGGGAGGATGAATCAAGGAGTGGGAGAGAGAGTGGGTGCACTAGAATCTCACACATCCAAATCCATACATCCACAAGGGTGGCCTTGATACAAAGGGGATGAAACCCTAGGGAGACAAAGCTCAAAGTTATGTTTAAGCCTAAATCTTGTCTAAAGAGGTAAGGGGGGCGTCATGGGTCTATATATAGGCACCCAAGACAACATGGCGAAAAGGTACATAAGTGGGTAACTTAGGCAGCTTGGTGGGTAATCCCGTCGGATCCGGTTGGGGCCGGGTCCTGGACCGGATGGTCCGGTCGTGGGTCCGGTTGACCGGGCGCCAACCGGACTGGGCCTCCTCCTCCCTCTTCCTTCTTCTCTTCTTTCCTTCTTCTTCTTCCTTCTTCCTTGCACCATGGGAGTTCCTTCTCTCTTGGTCCTTGTCGATGTCGGCACCTATAGACACCATGACGATAGGCATAAGGTAGCATACCATTCGAGTTGGTGTTGAGGTCGACCATAGAGAGGAAGGAGTTCACCTTTACATATATGGCGGGGTTTTGTGTTGTTGGTCCACTTGGGGGACTCCTTGACCATGGTGTAGCGTCGACGATAGGCGGGGCTGCACTTGACGGTCTTGAGGTGGAGGTGTCCGAAAGCCACCCCGCATCAAAGGTGTAAAAAGTTGATGGCGTCCCCAAAAACATGGTTACCGCTCAACAAGCAACTTATAAGAACTAAGATACATAGCTACATATTCATCACCACAATAGTTTTTAAGCTATTTTCCCATGAGCTATATATTGCAAAGACAAAGGAATGAAATTTTAAAGGTAGCACTCAAGTAATTTACTTTGGAATGGCATACCACATAGTAGGTAGATATGGTGGACACAAATGGCATGGGTTTTGGCTCAAGGTGTTTGGATGCACGAGAAGCATTTCCTCTCAGTACAAGGCTTGGGCTAGCAAGGTTGTTTGAAGCAAACACAAGTATGAACAGGTACAGCAAAAACTTACACAAGAACATATTGAAAGCATTATAAGACTCTACACTGTCTTCCTTGTTGTTCAAACACTTTTACCAGAAAATATCTAGACCTTAGAGAGACCAATCATGCAAACCAAATTTCAACAAGCTCTACGGTAGTTCTCCACTAATAGATATAAACTACATGATGCAAGAGCTTAAACATGATCTATGAGAGATCAAAACAATTACCAAGTATCAAGTTATTCAAAACCATATGAAGCATTTTCTGATTCCAACCAAATAGCAATCAACGAAGCAATTTTCAGCCTTCGCCATGAACATTAAAGCATAACTAAGAACACAAGTGTTCAAATGAAAAAGCGGAGCGTAATATCTCCAATAAAAGGATTGTGGGATCCAACTTTATTCAAACCAAAACAAAAACAAAAACAAAAAGACGCTCCAAGTAAAGAACATAAGATGTGATGGAATAAAAATATAGTTTCACTAGAAGTGACCTGATAAGTTGTCGATGAAGAAGGTGGGCATCCCCAAGCTTAGATGCTTGAGTCTTCTTGAAATATGCAGGGATGAACCACGGGGCATCCCCAAGCTTAGACGTTTCACTCTTCTTGATCATATTGTATCATCCTCTTCTCTTGATCCTTGAAAACTTCCTCCACACCAAACTTAAAGCAAACTCATTAGAGGGTTAGTGCATAATCAAAAATTCACATATTCAGAGGTGACATAATCATTCTTAACACTTCTGGACATTGCACAAAGCTACTGAAAGTTAATGGAACAAAGAAATCCTTTCAACATAGCAAAAGAGACAATGCGAAATAAAAGGCAGAATCTGTCAAAATAGAACAGTCCGTAAAGACGAATTTTTCTGAGGCATTTAACTTGCTCAGATGGAAAAACTCAAAACTAATGAAAGTTGCGTACATATCTGAGGATCACGCACGTAAATTGGCAGATTTTTTTGATTCTTCTACAGAGAGAAGGACGCGAATTCGTGACAGACAGCAATTCTGTTTCTGCGCAGAAATCCAAATCTAGCATCAACTTTACTATAGAGACTTTACTTGGCACAAAAACATGATAAGGAGAGGTTGCTACAGTAGTAACAACTTCCAAGACTCAACAATACAGTAGTAAAATAAAAACATGGGTTATCTCCCAAGAAGTGCTTTTCTTTAACGCCTTTCAGCTAGGCGCAGAAAGTGCAAATCAAGTAACATCAAAAGAAGAAGCATCAACATCATAATTTGTTCTAATAATAGAATAAAAAGGCAACTTCATTCTCTTTCTAGGGAAGTGTTCCATACCTTTCTTGAGAGGAAATCGATACTTAATATTTCCTTCTTTCATATCAATAACAGCACCAACAGTTCGAAGAAAGGGTCTTCCCAAGACAATAGGACAAGATGCATTGCATTCAATATCCAAGACAACAAAATCAACGGGAACAAGGTTATTGTTAACCGTAATGCGAACATTATCAATCCTCCCCAAAGGTTTCTTTAGAGAATTATCAGCAAGATTAACATCCAAATAACAATTTTTCAATGGTGGCAAGTCAAGCATATCATAAATTTTCTTAGGCATAACAGAGATACTTGCATCAAGATCACATAAAGCATTACAATCAAAATCATTGAATTTCATCTTAATGATGGGCTCCCAACCATCTTCCAACTTCCTAGGAATAGAAGCTTCAAGTTTTAATTTCTCTTCCCTAGCTTTAATGAGAGCATTTGTAATATATTTTGTAAAGGCTAAATTTGTAGCACTAGCATTAGGACTTCTAGCAAGCTTTTGTAAGAACTTAATAACTTCAGTAATATGACAATCATCAAAATCTAAACCATTATGATCTACAACAATGGAATCATTGTCCCCAATATTTTGAAAAATTTCAGCAGTTTTATCACAAACAGTTTCAGCAGTTTCAGGCAATTTTACACGCTTTGCACTAGGAGTAGAAACATTGCCAACACCAATTATTTTACCATTGATAGTAGGAGGGTTAGCAACATGTGAAGAATCAACATTACTAGTGGTGGTAATAGTCCAAACTTTGGCTACATTATTCTCTTTAGCAAGTTTTTCTTTTTCTTCTCTATCCCACCTAGCATGCAATTCAGCCAACATTCTAATATTATCATTAATTCGAACTTGGATAGCATTTGTTTTAGCAAACTTAGTATCTTTAACTTCATCAGGCATAACTTTCAGTTTTAAAAGATCAACATCAAGAGCAAGACTATCAACCTTAGAAGCAAGAACATCAATTTTACCAAACTTTTCTTCAACAGATTTATTAAAAGCAGTTTGTGTACTAATAAATTCTTTAAGCATGACTTCAAGACCAGAGGGTACACTCTTATTATTGTTGTAAGAATTACCATAAGAATTATCATAACCACTACCATTATTAGAAGGATATGGCCTATAGTTGTTGTTACCATAATTATTCCTATAAGCATTGTTGTTGAAATTATTATTCTTAATGAAATTCACATCAACATGCTCTTCTTGAGCAACCAATGAAGCTAAAGGAACATTATTAGGATCAACATGAGATCTACCATTTGCAAGCATAGACATAATAGCATCAATCTTATCACTCAAAGAAGAGGTTTCTTCAACAGAATTTACCTTCTTATCTTGAGGAGTTCTTTCAGTGTGCCATTCAGAGTAATTGATCATCATATCATCAAGAAGCTTTGTTGCGGCGCCTAAGGTGATGGACATAAAAGTACCTCCAACAGCTGAATCCAATAGGTTCCTTGAGGAAAAATTCAATCCTGCATAAAAGGTTTGGATGATCATCCAAGTAGTTAGTCCATGGGTAGGGCAATTCTTTACCAAAGATTTCATTCTCTCCCATGCTTGAGCAACATGTTCATTATCAAATTGCTTAAAGTTCATAATGCTACTTCTCAAAGATATAATATTAGCAGGAGGATAATATTTACCAATAAAAGCATCTTTACATTTAGTCCATGAATCAATACTATTCTTAGGCAAAGAAAGCAACCAATCTTTAGCTCTTCCTCTTAATGAGAAAGGAAACAATTTCAGTTTTATAATATCACCATCTATATCCTTATACTTTTGCATTTCACAAAGTTCAACAAAATTATTAAGATGGGCAGCAGCATCATCAGTACTAACACCAGAAAATTGCTCTCTCATAACAAGATTCAGTAAAGCAGGTTTAATTTCATAGAATTCTGCTGTAGTAGCAGGTGGAGAAATAGGAGTACATATAAAATCATTATTATTTGTGCTAGTGAAATCACACAACTTAGTATTTTCAGGAGTACCCATTGTAGCAGTAATAAAAGTAAACTAAGCAAATAGAATAAACTAAAGACAAGTAACTAATTTTTTTGTGTTTTGATATAGAGCAAGTAAACAAGACAGAAAGTAAAGCAACTAATTTTTTGTGTTTTTGATATAGAGCAAACAAGACAGAAAATAAAGTAAAGCAAAGCAAGACAATAAACAAAGTAAAGAGATTGGATGTGGAAGACTCCCCTTGCAGCGTGTCTTGATCTCCCCGGCAACGGCGCCAGAAAAAGAGCTTGATAACGCGTGAAGACACGTCCGTTGGGAACCCCAAGAGGAAGGTGTGATGCGTACAGCAGCAAGTTTTCCCTCAGTAAGAAACCAAGGTTATCGAACCAGTAGGAGTCAAGGGCCACGTGAAGGTTGTTGGTGGAGGAGTGTAGTGCGGCGCAACACCAGTGAATCCGGCGCCAACGTGGAACCTGCACAACGCAATCACAGTACTTCGTCCCAACTTAACAGTGAGGTTGTCAATCTCACCGGCTTGCTGAAAACAAATGATTAAACGTATGGTGTGGAAAATGATGTTTGTTTGCGAACAACAACAGAAAACAGAGATTGCAGATTGTATTTCAGATGTAAAAGAATGGACTGGGGTCCACAGTTCACTAGTGGTGTCTCTCCAATAAGATAAATAGCATGTTGGGTGAACAAATTACAGGTGGGCAATTGACAAATAAAGATTCATATACATATCATGATGATCACTATGAGATTTAATCAGGGCATTACGACAAAGAACATAGACCTCCATCCAGCATGTATCTATGCCTAAAAAGTCCACTGCAGGTTAGCATCCGCACCCCTTCCAGTATTAAGTTGCAAACAACAGACAATTGCATTAAGTATGGTGCGTAATGTAATCAACACAAATATCCTTACACAAAGCATTGATGTTTTATCCCTAGTGGCAACAGCACATCCACAACCTTAGAACTTTCTGTCACTGTCCCAGATTCAATGGAGGCATGAACCCACTATCGAGCATAAATACTCCCTCTTGGAGTTACAAGTATCAACTTGGCCAGAGCCTCTACTAGCAACGGAGAGCATGCAAGAACATAAACAACACATATATGATAGATCAATAATCAACTTGACATAGTATTCTATATTCATCGGATCCCACCAAACACAACATGTAGCATTACAAATAGATGATCTTGATCATGTTAGGCAGCTCACAAGATCTAAACATGATAGCACAAGAGGAGAAGACAACCATCTAGCTACTGCTATGGACCCATAGTCCAAGGATGAACTACTCACGCATCAGTCCGGAGGCGAGCATGGTGATGTAGAGCCCTTCAGTGATGATTCCCCTCTCCGGCAGGGTGCCGAGGCGATCTCCTGAATCCCCGAGATGGGATTGGCGGCGGCGGCGTCTCGAAGTATTTCCGTATCGTGGCTCTCGGTAATAGGGTTTTCGCGGCGGAGAGTTTAAGTAGGCGGAAGGGCAGCGTCGGTGGAGGCACGAGGGCCCCACACAGGGTGGCGCGGGCCCCACCCTGGCCGCGCGGCCCTGTTGTGTGGGCGCCTCGTCACCCCACTTCGTATGCTCTTCGGTCTTCTGGAAGCTCCGTGGAAAAATAAGACCCTGGGCGTTGATTTCGTCCAATTCCAAGAATATTTCCTTTGTAGGATTTCTGAAACCAAAAACAGCAGAACTGGCGCTTCGGCATCTTGTTAATAGGTTAGTGCCGGAAAGCATAATAATGATGTAAAGTATGTATAAAACATGTGAGTATTGTCATAAAAGTAGCATGGAACATAAGAAATTATAGATACGTTGGAGACGTATCAGCGTCGTCAGGAGTTATTGGTTTATTGAGGACATCAGACTGTGCGACTAAATCCATGCATGCTTGCTCGACTATCTCTTCTGGGGACAAGACTTCCTGACGCGGCCGTTCCCGATCTAAGGGAGATCCAGCGTGGGATGGTCCTGCTTCGGAGGAGGTGTATTCATCTTCCGCCTCCTGCTGATCCAGCGGTGCCACGGTTGCAAGGACCTGCATGGGCTGGGCGGATTCTGCGTCAGCTTGCTCACCGCCTCCGAGTTATTCGAGCTTGCGGTTGAATTATTCCGTATCCATGGAGGAGGAATCTCCGGAAGTTGGGCTTAAGTTGCCGAGGATTGATTCCTCGGGATTTCCGGCTCTATCTTGTCCCGGAGCGTCGCTGTCTCCGACTGCCTCTGGCTGATCCGGAGCGACGTTGTTTCCGGGTGCCTCAACCTGCATAGGATCGGCTCCTCCTGGGGAGGGCGGTTCCTGCGGTATGGGCCAAGAAGTGCACGAAGTGGCACCTTTGCTTCTCTAACACCTGGGAGACCCAGGCGGATCTGCATTGGTCTTCCACCGTTTTCTCTCGGGGGCGGATTGGGTGGGTTTTGATTTTTCAGATCTAAGGCGGAATCTTCTTTAGGTTCCTGCGACTCAGATCGGATCTTCGCGACTGCGTCCAGCTCGGCGGCGGTCGCGTCAGCGTTACTTACCAGAGCGTTTCCGTCGGAATCGACGGTTTCGCCGATGAAGATGTGGATGCCGCCGATCGGGACGATGGAGAGCTTGACGGGGTTGGCCTTGGCCGGAATCCAGAATTCGTCCGGAGTAAAGAACACGCCCCACAGCGATCGTGTCGTCGTAGCTTCCCATGTCGGAACCCTCCTGGTTTCAGCCTCCAGACGCCTCAGGCCCCACGGTGGGCGCCAACTGTCGTTGCTTAGTAGACGGTACCTCGGAGGAGGGTTCCTCACGAGGGCGAAAAGAAGTAGGGGCCATAGGGCGGAGTGTCCTCGGGACGGTAGTACGCGAGTTACCCAGCTTCGGAACACCTGCACGGAGACAGGGCCTACTACTGCTTGCCTTGAATTATCTGGGCGCTTGCGCGTTGTTACAATGGTTGTGGTTGTGCCTCTAGGGCTCCCGGGATCCGGCTTATATAGGCGCACGGATCTAGGGTTTACATGGAGAGTCCTAGCCGGATTACAGGTTGCCTAACTACGGTACAATGTCTTGCCGTGCACGTCAAGGATCCGCCTTCCATCTACGTCGTACTGGATCCGGGTCCCTCATGGGCCTTCACGGATCCGGCTTCCTCCGAAGGTCGGTTAGGATCCGGCTTCCTGATCCTGGGCTGGACTTCATCCTTCATGATCAACAGCAACTGGGCCGCCCGATGGGCCACACGCCACCATCACCGTCTATGGGCCACCCGGGCTTGCCGGATCTAGGCACTGTCGATGGTACACCCATGAAGTATACCCACAACAGTCAGAAGTCACGTACCCAGAATTTAACAACAACCACGTCCGCCGCGGTGCCGCGGCCAAGAGGATCTTCCGCGAGGCTGTAGTGCGCCCACCTCCAAGCTACGTCGCAGCCACCAGTAGGGAGATCGACTATCCCAGGGAAATACCTTCTAAGTAGGCCCCCAAGGATGTTCGAGTACCCACGTGGCGGTCTCTGCGACGGGTCTTCATACTTGAACGAGCTGCACCATGAAACGACAACATCAATATGTATGTGATAATAATTTTGATAATGACAAAATTGCGATAACGAAATGCCAAAAATTAACATGTACCTCCTTCCAGCGGGCTCTAGAACAACATGGCTGTAGGGCCACTGCTTCAGCGCGGGGAGCTGTGTTTTCCCACGCTGATATGGCCTCTTATCACGTGGCCTCAGCCTCTCCACAGCTGGAACGTACTGGTAATCCGCCGGCTCTACCCAATCTAGGCTTTGATCAGGATCGAACACTAAGTTCCCCAACCCCTCATCCTCCGAGAGGTCCTCCTCGTCCCCCTCCTCCTCCTGGTCCTCCCCACCCCCCTCCTCCTCCTGGTCCTCCCCACCCCCGTGGTGCTCCTGGTCCTCCTCCTCGTCATCATCATCGGCTGCGGGAGGGGGGCTAGGACTAGGAGTGAGTACCCGCGTCGCATTCTTCCTACGCGGCCGCCCTGTGGGAGCGACAGGAGGGGGGCTAGGAGGGGGGTAGTAGCTCGGCCCCGCCTCGAAGTCCCTACACCTACCAAGTCCTTGAGCTTCTTTTTAAGACCGCCACCCTTTTTTTTGGCGGCATGCTTCAATCACCTGCAAACACAAATGAAGAGAGTGGTTTATTAGTACGCAATATTGTAAAGAGATAAATATTAGTGAAAGCAACAGAAATATAAGTAGATGAACATTAATGAAAGCAACAATAATGCAAATAGATGAACATTAATTAGTGGAAGCAAAAAATAGCTAGCATAGAGTCCTCTCAAACATATGATGAGATCTGAGATCTAGGGTTTGGCCCGATCTCGCGATTTGACCCAAGATCCAAGGGGAAAAGGTGGGAGAGCGCGAGGAACACGAAGAACACCGGTACTCACGCACGCACACCAACCCGATACACCCGATACTTACCCCCGTGGCTCGATGGACCACGCCAATAGAATCACCAAGGAAGAGGCACGCGGCAGAATTCCCGGTGAGAGATTGGTGTTGGAGAAGAAGAGATTGGTGAGGGAGAGAGAGTAACTTGTACTAGAATCTCACTCAACAATATCCAAATCAACAACAAGGATGCCTTGATTACAAAGGGATGCTAACCCTAGGGAGACAAAGCTCAAAGTTGTGTTTAAGCTTAATTCAAGTCTAAGGGGTAAAGGAGGGGTCCTGGGTCCTTATATAGGCATACATGGCCAGCAAGGCGAAAAGGTACATAAGTGGATAACTTAGGCAGTTTGGTGAGGAATTCCCGTCGGATCCGGTCCTGGGGCCGGTCAGACCGGGCCTGGCGCCGGCGGGTCCGGTCGTGGGGCCGGTCGACCGGTCGCCAACCGGAAATGTCGCAGATCTTGTCCGGTTGGCTTCCGGTACGACACCCGGTTTGACCGGGGACCCGGTTGGGCCGGTTGACCGGTCTTGGGGCCGGTCGTCCGGTCTGGGCCGGCCAGCCGGCCTTCTTTCTTCGAGCGCTTCGATTGTCTTCGGGTCCAGCTTCTTGGGCATCTTCTCGACCAGCTGCTCCTCTCCTTCCCTTGACCATGGTGTGTCATCCTCTCCGGGGTCTTGATGCTCCACGTACCTAATAACACAAAGCGTGTCGGCATGAGGTAGCATTCCATCCAATGGGGTACCGAGATCGAGGGTAGTGAGGAGCGAGTTCACCTTATCATGTAGCGCTTTAGCTCGAGCCCGTGTCATTGGTCCACTTGGGGGACTTGTTGGTCTTGGTGAGGAGGTGTCCAAAGGCCACCCCGCATCATCTCCCCCCCTTGGGAGAGAGTCGTCCTCGACTCTTGTTCCTCCTCATCTCCATGATAGGGTGAGAGATCCGAGATGTTGAAAGTGTTGCTCACCAAGTACTTTGAGGTTGGTATGTCGATGACGTAGGCGTTGTTGTTGATGCGCTTGAGGACCTTGAAAGGCCCATCTCCTCTTGGCTTGAGCTTGGAGTTGCATTCTTGAGGGAACCTTTCTTTCCTTAGGTGAATCCAAACGAGGTCTCCTTCTTCAAACACGCGTTCCTTCTTCTTGGCGTTGAGGCGGTTAGCTTGGCGAAGTACATGCTCTTGTATGGTTGTTCTTGTCTCTTCATGTAGTTTCTTCATGGCGGTGGTGCGCTCGTCGAAATCCATGTTCGTCCTTTCATGAAGAGGTAGTGGGAGGATGTCGAGTGCCGTTGGAGGTTCGAATCCATAGACGATCATGAAGGGACTCCGTGAAGTTGTGGAGTGCTTGGCTCGATTGTAGGCGAACTCCGCATGGGGTAGGCAATCTTCCCATGACTTCAAATTTGTCTTCACAAGTGTGCGGAGGAGTGTTGAGAGGCTTCGATTGACCACTTCGGTTTGTCCATCGGTTTGAGGGTGCGAGGACGATGAGAATAAGAGCTTCACTCCAAACTTTGCCATGAGCGACTTCCATAGATAACTCATAAACTTGACGTCTCGATCCGACACAATGCTTGCCGGTATTCCGTGTAGGCGAACCACTTCCCTGAAAAACAATGAAGCAATGTGTGAAGCATCATCGCTCTTATGACATGGTATGAAATGAGCCATTTTAGAGAACCTATCCACTACCACAAAGATTGAATCATGCCCATGTTTTGTGCGTGGTAAGCCAAGTACAAAGTCCATGCTTATGTCCGACCAAGGTGCATATGGAATGGGTAAAGGCATGTAAAGACCATAGGGATTGGTTGTAGACTTAGCTTGTAAGCACGTTGTACACCGTCGGCAAAGGCGTTCCACGTCGCGGTACATTCTTGGCCAATAGTAGTGGGTTGAGAGCATGGCATATGTCTTCTCTCGTCCAAAGTGACCCATGAGACCACCTCCATGTGACTCTTGCAAAAGCAACTTACGAAGAGAAGACTCCCTTATAGGCGGAGCTTAGTTCTGTGGCGCACCACAAAAATGCGCCACAGAAATTTATTTTGTGGCGCACCAGGCAAGGTGCGCCACAGAAATAGCTTAATTTTGTGGCGCACCAGCCAACCGTGCGCCACAAAAACTTGGCGGGCCCCACAACCTGTCACCCCCAATCATTGGTTTTACTATTTCTATGGCGCACGTACCCCAGTGCGCCACAAAAATAAGCTATTCTATGGCGCACTGCCACAGTGCGCCACAAAAATAAGCTATTCTGTGGCGCAGCTTGGCTCGTGCGCCACAGAAATAAGGTATTCTGTGGCGCATTTGTTCAGGTGCGCCACAGAATTAGCGAACCAGATCTACAAAAGTGAGCCAACCTCCCACCTACCACACTACACAAGCCATTCTTCTTCCTCCATCTAGCTCGTCCCCCCTTCTCTCTCATACCATTTTGGCTCTACTTTTCACTTGCTTGGGTATTTATTGCACTTACTTTGGTTGATACTTAATTGGAGTTGAGGAGAAGGCTCTCCATACTCTCTCCTCCTCTCGAACTAATCGATCGCGGTCTCGTCTCGGTATCGAATCTACAAGGTGAGTAGTTGGAGGAGACATACATATGCTTGGAGGAGACATGCATATGCTTGTAGATCTTGTGTGGCCGTCGTGTGTATGGATGCTTGTTGCAGGTGAAGCGCTTGTGTGTGTGTGCCGGTGTGGTGCATGGATGTTTGCCGAAATGTTGATTCATTTCCGTTTCGGCAAATTTTGCACTACCCATATGTCCTACCTTGAGGAGAGGTCATGCCGAATTTTTCCGCTCCATGTAATACCTTGAGGAGAGGTACGGCCCATGCATGTGTGTGCATTTGTTGCGGTTCTAATTTCATGTTCTATGTATACCATTTGCAGGCAAGCATGGTCCTCTCGATGAGTTCCGCTCGAATCTCTAGATACAAGATAGACGCGAAGGAGGACATGATTCGGAACAATAGGCGCCAGATAAGATGTCCGTGTCGATCATGCAAACTCGAGCGCTGGATCAACCCTGATTCCGGACAACTGGAGGAGCACCTGCTGAGGCGCGGTTTCATGCAAGACAACCAGGCGCGGCCGGCCCCATCAAATGGTGCGCATGAAGACCATGTCGAGCGAGATGACTATCATCATGAAGAAGACTATCATCATGCCGACGGGGACTATCATCATGAAGAAGAAGTCGGCGGAGAAGATCATCATGAAGAAGAAGATGCCGGCGGAGAAGATCATCATGATGAAGAAGAAGATTCCGGCGCGACCCCGCTAATTTCGGCCTTGCGGGACTCTCATGTTCAAGACGTGATCGACTTCCCTTGCATCAAGCAGCCAGCTGGCAGCATTAAGGAGGCCTTCTATGTCCTCCATCACCTTAAAGGGTTTGTCGAGGATGCAGAGATGATGTCTCTGCCACCTAGCAAGCGAGACCCCATTAAAATGTCGGGGGAGATCAACGATGATGATCTTAGAGAAGACTTCCATCGCCTCCAAGTAAAGCTCTCGGAAATTATAGTACACGATGTATCCAACGCATCGGGGCTCTTATACCAACTCAGAGGGTTGTGTAAGAGGGATATCGAAGAACGCCTACATAGGCAGGGTGATGGAAGGACGTGGACGACGAAGGCCTTGTACAAGCCGTTCCCGGAGCCGCTCAAGAAGAAGTCTCGTTGACCGAGACCGGTGTGCTTAGCATTACTTTGAATCGATGGACAATTTGTACTGTGTTGTAAACTAAACTTGCTTAATTTGCTCGAAACGGTGGTCGTTGTTGTTGGACTTCAATTACTATTGTAGTCGTTGTCGTTGAACTTGATTACTTATGTGATACCGATGCTATATGTCTAGGTTTATTATTATTTCTTTGCTTTAATTCTTGTGAATATGTATGCATGTGAACCCTCTAACTCTTTCCATTGTTATATACTAATATGCCTTGTGTCCATAGAGATGACGTACTACGTCGTGTTCGAGGGGCGGGTTCCAGGAGTGTACGAGGAGTGGGAGGACTGCAAGAAACAGGTGCACAAGTTCAGCGGCAACTGCTACAAAGGGTACCCGACTAGACACGAGGCGGTTGCCAAGTGGAGGGCGCACCAAGCGAACAAGAGCAAGATGAAGACCTTCCTTGTGCTCTCGCTCTTGCTCACCATCGTCGCGGCGGTACTCTATTTCATCCTAGTGTAGGCGGCGGCCGGTGTCACTTCGTTTGTATCTAGAGATGATGAGAACTTAATTAATTTGCATGGATTATGAGTTGTATGGAGCTATATGTATAACTCGATCGAGCTCTAAGTAATGTGATGATGATGTGATGATTATATATGTCCATATTATATCTATCTATATTATATCAGTATATAACCTGTATACGGTGTATAAAACCAGTATAAAACCTGTATAATACACCAGGGAGCACAAAATCGAGTATACCTGTAGATTGTTCTGTGGCGCACCAAAACTAATTCTGTGGCGCACCTATTTCTGTGGCGCAGCTATAACACATGCGCCACAGAACTACTTATTTCTGTGGCGCACCGGACCAGTGCGCCACAAAAAATTATGTGGCGCACGGCCAGGTGCGCCACAGAAACCTTATTTTTGTGGCGACGTTTCTATGGCGCACCTCCCATGCGCCACAGAATCCAATTTTCGTGCGCCACTGATGAGGCTTTTCCTACTAGTGGAAGAGAAGACTCGGGAATGCAAATTTTGTTAGCTTTAAACAAGTAGCCATCATGCAAATAGAAATCATCAAATCCTCGGTCAACGGAACACTTTGCAAAGATTGGTCCAAAGAAAGAGTCGGAAGGGTAAAGTTCTTTGATCTCCTCAAGGCCCAAAATGTGAAACTCCAAGCGGGTGAGTAGAAGAGTATTCTTGCGGGAAAGGGCATCCGCAACCACATTTTCCTTTCCCTTTTTGTATTTGATAACATAAGGGAAGGACTCTATGAACTCAACCCACTTAGCATGTCTCTTGTTCAAATTGTGTTGACTTTTCAAATACTTCAAGGACTCATGATCCGAATGGATAACAAACTCTTTTGGCCAAAGGTAATGTTGCCAAACTTCAAGAACACGAACCAAAGCATAAAGTTCCTTGTCATAAATAGGATAGTTGAGGCGTGCGCCATCCAACTTCTCACTATAATATGCCACGGGTTTTCCATCTTGCATAAGGACTCCACCAATACCAAGCCCACTCGCATCACATTCAATCTCAAAAGTTTTTGCAAAGTTTGGAAGGACTAAAAGAGGAGCTTCGGTAAGGCGTTTCTTCAACTCATCAAAAGCATTTTGTTGGGCCTTGCCCCACACAAATGGGACATTCTTTTTGGTAAGCTCATTTAAAGGGCAAGCAATGGTGCTAAAATCTTTCACAAAGCGGCGGTAGAATCCGGCGAGTCCATGGAAGCTTCGAACTTGCCCAACGGTGGTAGGCGTGGGCCAATTATGTATGGCATCAACTTTCGAAGAGTCCACCTCGATTCCATTGGCGGAAACCACAAAACCAAGAAAAACCAATTTGTTTTGAGCAAAGGTGCATTTTGGGAGGTTGGCATAGAGCTTCTCGTGGCGCAAGATGCATAAGACTTCTCTCACATGTTGAACATGGTCCTCGAGAGTTTTGCTATAGATGAGAATGTCATCAAAGTAGACAACCACGCTCTTGCCAATGAGCGGTCGCAAAATGTGATTCATAAGACGCATAAAAGTCGAAGGAGCATTTGAAAGACCAAATGGCATGACGAGCCATTCATATAGACCAAGCTTGGTCTTGAATGCCGTCTTCCATTCATCACCAATTGCCATGCGAATTTGGTGGTAGCCACTACGCAAATCAATCTTAGAGAAAATGGTGGCACCACTCAATTCATCAAGCATGTCGTCTAAATGCGGGATGGGATGGCGATAACGGACGGTAATGGCATTGATGGGGCGACAATCCATACACATCCGTTGCGTCTCATCCGGTTTAGGAACAAGAATCACGGGAACGGCACAAGGGCTAAGGCTTTCTCGAACGTACCCTTTGGCGAGGAGATCTTGTATTTGGCGTTGAATCTCCTTTGTGTCTTCGGGGTTGGTGCGGTATGCGGCACGGTTTGGAAGGGGAGCACCGGGTATGAGGTCGATGCGGTGCTCGATGCCCCGAAGCGGTGGTAGTCCATGAGGTAGCTCGTTGGGGAAGACGTCTTGGAACTCCTTCAAAAGAGACAACAAAGACGAAGGAATGTTGGTTAAGTCGTTAGTCTCCGACGAGGGGCAAATGAGCACGTAGTGTAGGGTGGTGGATGGGTTGTCTTTCACTTCTCTCCACTCGCTTTTTGTGGCTAAGAGGACACTCTTTCTCTCACTCATATGTGGTTGGTGGCGCTCACTCTCCTTTTGGTGGGTCGCTCCCTCTCCTCTCAACTCGCTATGGTGGGAGTGTTGTTGTGCCCTCGCTAAAGCCTTCGCATTGTCCGCGATGATTTGGCTAGGAGTCATTGGGCGAAGCTCAAACTTCTTGTCCTTGACCTTGAAGGTGTATGCATTGGAGTAACCATCATGGATGGCCTTCTTGTCAAATTGCCATGGGCGGCCAAGCAACATGTGGCACACGGTCATGGGCACCACGTCACACTCAATGGTATCTTCATAGGGGCCTATCTTGAAGTTGACGGTGACGGTGTGTTGTATCTTGACATTGCCCTTGTCACTCAACCATTGGACATGGTATGGGTGAGGATGTTTGCGAAGCGTGAGGTTGAGCTTCTCACATAACTCGGTGCTTGCCAAGTTGTGGCAACTCCCACCGTCGATGATGACCTTGATTGACTTGCCACCAATGCCGGCGCGAGTTTGGAAGATGTTGCATCTTTGGTCTTCCATAGCTTGGGGTTGAGTTGTGAGCACTCTTGTGACCACAAGTGAAGGGCTTGGGTCGTGTGTGCATAAGAGAGGGTCTTCTCCACTTTCTTCATCATACTCTTCCTCATTAGCAACGGCGGCTTGCACGAGGGCTTCATATTCGCCCTCACTTAGCGTCTCTATATCACCATTCTCCATAGTGATCATAACCTTGGTGTTCTTGCACTCGAAGGACTTGTGGCCTTGAGTGCCACACTTGAAACAAGTGACATTGGAGGGTCCCGTAGAGGCCTTGGAGGAGGCGGTGGAGGACACCGTTTGCTTCATGCGACTTTGGATAGTAGGTTGCTTGGAAGGTGTAGAGGATGCGGTTGGCTTGACACTTGTTGTGGGAGTTGTTGTAGCAAGTTTGGAGGCGAAGTATTGCTTGGACTTTGAGTACTTGATGTCCTCATTCACTTGACGCTCGGCCTTGGAAGCTTGGTGAACCAACTCAACCATGTTGGAGTATTGTTGGAACTCCACAATCCTCTTGATGGGGTAGTTGAGGCCATTGAAGAACCTAGCGATGGTTTGGTTCTCGGACTCTTGGATGTTTGCTCGCATCATAGTTAACTCCATTTCCTTGAAGAACTCCTCGACGGTCTTGGTGCCTTGCTTCAACTTTTGTAGCTTGTTGAAGAGATCGGTCTTGTAGTGTTGTGGTACAAAGCGAGCTTGCATCTCCTCCTTCATGTCTTCCCAAGTGTCAATTGGAGGTTCACCCTTTTCTTCCCTTAGAGTGACAACTTGTTCCCACCATGTGTTGGCATAATCTTCAAATTCGAGGGAGGCCATGGCTACTTTCTTGGCACCGGAGTAGTTGTGGATGCGGAAGATCTTGTCAACCTTGAGTGCCCATGAGAGGTAGGCCTCGGCATCGTCTTCACCCTTGAACTTGGGCATGTTGAACTTGAGCTTTCCATACATATTCTCTTCATCTTCCAAATTCCTTCGGCGAGGACGGAAACCTTCATCTCTTGCGGCTTGGGGTGGTAGAGGAGGTCTTCCACGGCCAACCATAGCATTGGGTTGGTGGTGGAGTTGAACACTAGCTTCACTTGGCTCACGTTGATGATGTTGTTGCGGATCTTGACGAGGTTGTTGGCGTTGTCCAATGATGGCCCTCTCATCTTGATCATGTTGTGGTTGTCCTCGGCCCCTTTGGTCATGGCGAGGATGGTTTCGGAGATCACGCCTTGGTGGATCTTGATGACCTTGGTCTTGAGCATCAACATGGGCTTGACGATGAGGTGCCGGGTCCATGTTGTGGAGGACGTTGTCGTGGGGTTGGTCGTCATGCCCATGGTGGGCATGGCGAGCCGCTTGATGACGATCTTGGTGAAGAGCTTGTTCTTGTTGAGGACGTTCATGAGGACGAGCATGGCGATGGAACTCTCCGCGCCTTGAGTTTGAGCGAGAGTCTTCTTGACGAGCATGCGGTCGACGAGGTCGATGATGATCTCCATGCCTTGAGTCGGAGCTTGAGGAGGAATGGCGATCATGGGAGTAGTCATCGTGTGACGAGGTTGATGACGATGAGGAAGTAGAGCGATGGCGATGTCGACGACCCAAGTTGGTGATGGCGCGCTCGAGACTATCCATGCGCCTCTCCATGTTTGCATCATTGGCCGTCACTTGGTCATGCAAGTTGTCCGTAGCTTCACGAAGTAGAGACATATCTTGGTTCACTTGGGAGAAGTTGTGGGCCACTTCTTCATATTGCTCGTCGATGCGTGTCTCGAACAAGGTTAGTTGCTCCTTGAACTCTTGGCGTTGCGCCCATAGATTGTGTTGGGTAGCCAACCTCTCGGTGTTGCGGAGGACTTCTCCATCCCTTGGTTCATCTCCGTTCCTATCCATGATGGAAAGACAAGAACTATGTTGTTTGTGTTAGTGGAAGGAGACTACCTCGCACTCTTACCTAGGTAAGATAGTATTGAGGCAATCAACCAAGCCAAAAGTAAGACCAAGTGTATCGGGTACACACACAAAGGCACACGCAAAAGCTAGCAAATATGGTGTTAGGTGAGTGTGGTGGAAAGCCAAAAGACGAAATCCAAAATTGAGTATGTTGTTAAAAGTGGGTAAGGTCCAAAAATCAAGTGTCAAAGTGGAGATCACTATAAACACGGAAAAATGTGGAACTCACACACGAGATGAGCGGGGTTAGTGCAACCAAGGAACGAGCGGAAAAAGGAAAAACCCCTAAGCAAGGGTGCTCAATGTCACACTAATGCAAGAAGAGATCGAAGGTAGGTTGCATAGAGGAGAAACACCAAGATTCGCACGAGGTCTCTCTTCTCTATCTCTCTTGCTTGCTTAAAAGCTTTTCAACTCTTTTTGTATCGGTGGCACTTTGCACTTTGCTTTTCTCTTTTTCACTAGCACACTATGCTCTTACTCTTTTGCTTGCCACTCCCGAGCTCCACTTATGAGCTTTACTCACACAACGCACACCCTCACGGTCGGGACCTCGTGCGATGTTTCGCAACACTCGAAAAGCTTCGCTCGTGGGATAGATCGCAAAAAGAAGAGGGCTACAAGGTACTGCAAGTTATACCTGCGATGGTGGAGATGATGGTGGTGTGGTGGCGGTGGCGGTCGGTGTGAAGACGTGAGCCCCATCGGTCTATTCGCTCGCGCCTGGTCTCGGTCCGGTCGGGTGAGTCTCTGGCCGCTTGTCCGGTTGGCCGTCGTTTGGCCGGCGGTCCGGTCTGGGGTTGACCGGCTTTCTCAACCGGGTTTCGCGAATCTCTCTCTTGTTCTTCCCCAAACCAAAACCAAAAGATCAAATCGACGGGAAACGATGGAATTGGAGGCTAAAAGTTGGGGGAATAGTAGATCAAGCACAAAACACCAAATCCACGGACCAAAACCACTCAAAACGCAACCAAATCACAGATCCGTCCAAAGGCAATTTGGGGCTATTTTTTGGAAAATTTTCTAGAAACGAAATCGGGTGGGTGGAGGGTCAAAATCGCGGTAACCAAGAGCTGCTGATACCATATGATGAGATCTGAGATCTAGGGTTTGGCCCGATCTCGCGATTTGACCCAAGATCCAAGGGGAAAAGGTGGGAGAGCGCGAGGAACACGAAGAACACGAAGAACACCGGTACTCACGCACGCACACCAACCCGATACACCCGATACTTACCCCCGTGGCTCGATGGACCACGCCAATAGAATCACCAAGGAAGAGGCACGCGGCAGAATTCCCGGTGAGAGATTGGTGTTGGAGAAGAAGAGATTGGTGAGGGAGAGAGAGTAACTTGTACTAGAATCTCACTCAACAATATCCAAATCAACAACAAGGATGCCTTGATTACAAAGGGATGCTAACCCTAGGGAGACAAAGCTCAAAGTTGTGTTTAAGCTTAATTCAAGTCTAAGGGGTAAAGGAGGGGTCCTGGGTCCTTATATAGGCATACATGGCCAGCAAGGCGAAAAGGTACATAAGTGGATAACTTAGACAGTTTGGTGGGGAATTCCCGCTGATCGGGGCCGGCGACGGCCTGCGCCGGCGGGTCCGGTCAGGCGGTCAACCGGTCAACCGGAAATGTCGCAGATCTCGTCCGGTTGGCTTCGCGACACCTGGTCAAGACCAGGGAAATCCGGTTGGCGACCGGTTGACCGGGCCTGGGGCCGAAGTGCTCCGGTCTTGAGGCCGGTCGACCGGTTCCTGGGCCGGCCAGCTTCTCTTCTCCCTTCGAGCGCTTCGATTGTCTTCGGGTCCAGCTTCTTGGGCATCTTCTCGACCAGCTGCTCCTCTCCTTCCCTTGACCATGGTGTGTCATCCTCTCCGGGGTCTTGATGCTCCACGTACCTAATAACACAAAGCGTGTCGGCATGAGGTAGCATTCCATCCAATGGGGTACCGAGATCGAGGGTAGTGAGGAGCGAGTTCACCTTATCATGTAGCGCTTTAGCTCGAGCCCGTGTCATTGGTCCACTTGGGGGACTTGTTGGTCTTGGTGAGGAGGTGTCCAAAGGCCACCCCGCATCAACGGAGTTCTTACAAATAACCTAGCTAGACAATCACTATTACACAAAGTTATTACAAATAGGCTAGCCTCACAATTACTACTACATACATCAGTAGCCTGTGTCGCCATCCGTGATTGGACCGCGTGTCTCATCATCGTCATTAGGCTCGGCGAACCAATAATCATCAATGAAACCTGGAGGTGGTCCATCTGCATCGAGGTCAATCCCTGCTCTGAACGCCTCGAGCAAACTCAGGTCTTCCGGGGCACAAACATCCTCAGCTTCATCTTCTGCATTGTCTCCATCCATGCCCGCATCTTCTTGTTCATCGTCTACGACCATGTCATCGATAGTCGGCAAGCCGATTGTGAAATGGCCGGGGAGCCCTTCTTCCTGATAGAACTCGACACTCTTTGCTGAGGGGTCTACGCGGCGGTAATCGTCCTTGTTTGGCGGGGGCGGCCTATTGCGTGAAGGCACCGTCATCACAACATCCCATCCATGTAGACGTTTTGTCGGGTTTCTGCACGCGTACGGGAGATAGAATACTTGAAAGGCCTGGGTTGCCAAGATGTACACATCCTCTCCCTTATAAACAGAGTTCCTTTCAACTTCGACCAACCCAATTTCAGGATCCCGTCTCACCCGACGTGGGTCAAACCAATGACATTTGAAGACGACGGGATTTAGCCCTTTGTGAAACCCGTAATTCAGCTCGTATATATCCTCGACTCTTCCATAGTAATGGAGCCCATCGTCACCTTGACATACCACCCCGCTATTTATTGTCTTCGCGTTGGGCCGGCTTGTTGTGTATTTATGGGTCTGGAAGCGATACCCGTTCACGTCATAGGAGTTGAACGCTTCGAGGGAATGGTCAAAGCCCCTAGCAATTTTTCTTAGCTCTGACTTCATCTCTTTGTCAGTTCTTGCCTACAAGTTTAGCACGAGAAGTTTAGAACGAGAAATGACCGATAAATGTCGGAAGTGCTAGCTAATTTGGATAGAATAGTACCAAATTACAAAACCAGCTACTGAAACCGAAACCGCCTCCCTTATCGAAAATTTGCTTGGATTCTTCCGGGGTAGGCTCCCTGTGGGTATTCTTCCAATGTATAGCCTTGAATTGCCTATACCGATGAAAAGAGGAAGAGTTAGCCACGAACATACGAGTGGATCAAGGCCGTGAATGTTTGCGAATAACTAAATGGTTCGCACTTACTCGATGTACGGCTTCACTTCGACCATGGTGTTCAAGACATACGAGTGGATCAAGGTCCGCTCATGTAGGTCCGTTCTGTACGGCTTCGAGCCACTTGACTTGCCACCAAGCCCCACGAAGATGCTAAGCTTGGGTACTTCTTCATTGTTGGCGGCATTGTAACGGAGGACCGGGTTGTGCTTTGTGGGAATGTTGGGATCATAGTGCTTAGTGGTGAAGTTTGCCACCTCCACGTTCAGGACTGCCTCGGCTATGGATGCTTCGATCTTGCATTTATTGCCAGTCATTTGACGAAGCTTTTGTGTTTCTCTCTCGGGACCAAACTGCCAACGGCCCCAATTCGGCCCCCCTTTAAGCATTCCTCCGCGAGGTGCAGGATCATATGTTGCATCGGATTAAAGAACCCTGGAGGAAAGATCTTCTCTAGATCGCAAAGCAACACGGGTGCCTCTTCATCCAGCTTCTCAATCACTTTAGTGTCTAACTCCCTAGCACAAATCTGGCGGAAGAAAAAACTCAACCTCGCTAGCACTCGCCAAGTCTTCTCAGGGACATAGCCTCGAATCATCACCGGCATTATCCGCTCAAGCCATATGTGGTAGTCATGACTCTTCAGTCCTTGTACTCGCAACGTTTCAATGTTCAGACCCCTCATCCAGTTGGCTGCGAACCCATCGGGGAAAAACAAGGAGTCCTTCATCCATTGGAAGACCTCCCTTTTTTGGGCCTTTGTGAGGCAGAACGGAGCGTGTGGCTTAGTCCAAGTTTTTTTGGCACCATGAGGTGGCTGCATGTTCAACTCCGGCCTATCGCACCACATTTCTTGATCAATTCGAGCCTTTATGTTATCCTTCGTCTTCTCGGTGTCCACAATCGTGCTCCAAATGGCTTCACTAATATTCTTCTCGGTGTGCATTACATCAATGTTATGCGGGAGCTCGAGAAACTCAAAGTAAGGGAGCTTCCATAAGCACGGCTTGTGAGTCCATTGGTGTGTCTCCCCATATCCCAAGAAACCATTCCCATCAGGGCTAGGCTGAAGAGCATCTAACTCGGCCTTGATTTCCGTTCCGGTCTTCGGAATTGGCTTCGGGCCACGGACAACACGGCCTTTCTTGAAACTCTTTACATCACTCCTGTATGCATGCCTCCGCTCAAGGAACTGTCGAGCTTCATCAAAGCATGAATACTTGCCTCCCTTGTTTAGCCAGAAGAAAGTCACGGCCTGCCTGCACTGTGGGCAAGGCCACTTCCCATGTGTACACCACCCGCAGAACAAAGCACGTGCTGGCAGGTCATGCAGGGACGTGTGGTACCACACATACATATCGAAGTACTCCTTCTTTGATGCGTCATATGTTCGGATCCCGCGACCTTCCCAGCCACGAACCAAGTCATCCACCAGCGGTTCCAGGTACACATTCATGTTCTTACCCGGGTATTTGGGCCCTGGGATTATCATCGACACAAACATTACCTGAACCTAAACCCTAGCCCTACCCCCTAAACCCTAGCCCTAACCCTACACCTAACCCTAACCAGTAGATCAGGCACACCCTCGATCGTGTGATAATGGCTCTAGCTGCGGGTATATGTGCCAAAGGGTCCCAATCTTGGTTCTCCATGTGTATATGTCCTAAAAAACCTAAAAGAATAAAAAGTACATTGGTGCACCCTCGCGCGGAGAAATCTAGGGGGTAGACCGCCGGGGCACACGTTCCGCTGTTTTGGGGGGAGGAGGGGGAGAACGACCGCCGGAGCACCGGAACCCCACCAAATCTTGCATGTGGACCTATGATATGTGTGAAAGTGTGGTGCAAGGTGTAATGGTGCAAAATTAGCTCCCCGGAACCCTAATCCCTAAACTGGGGAGGCTTCGAGCCCTAAACCCCTCTAGACCCCTAAACCATTAACTACACGTGCTGACACCGGAGCTGCAAAACCATGCATCATAAACCCTAACCCTAACCCTAAACCCTAAACCTACACCTAACCATAAATACTTACCTTTAACCTAAACCCTAGCCCTACCCCCTAAACCCTAGCCCTAACCCTACACCAAACCCTAACCAGTAGATCAGGCACACCCTCGATCGTGTGATAATGGCTCTAGCTGCGGGTATATGTGCCAAAGGGTCCCAATCTTGGTTCTCCATGTGTATATGTCCTAAAAAAACCTAAAAGAATGAAAAAGTACATTGGTGCACCCTCGCGCGGAGAAATCTAGGGGGTAGACCCGCCGGGGCACACGTTCCGCTGTTTTGGGGGAGGAGGGGGAGAACGACCGCCGGAGCACCGGAACCCCACCAAATCTTGCATGTGGACCTATGATATGTGTGAAAGTGTGGTTCAAGGTGTAATGGTGCAAAAGTAGCTCCCCGGAACCCTAAACCCTGGGGAGGCTTCGAGCCCTAAACCCCTAGACCCTAAACCATTAACTACACGTGCTGACACCGGAGCTGCAAAACCATGCATCATAAACCCTAACCCTAACCCTAAACCCTAAACCTATACCTAACCATAAATACTTACCTTGTTATCACCGGATTTTGGCCAAATCAGGAGATGGGCCGTAAGTGAAGATGGGCTTGAAGGACATACACGTGGAGCGTCTTTGAAGCGGCCTTGCGCAAGGAGTTTGGGCTAGATTGCCCATGTATCTGTAATATAGTAGATCGCATCGTAGTTTAGATTAAAAGATAGAGTTTAACCCGTGCACGGTTAGGTGCACGTCCAAATTAGAAAGTCCCTTGGACTATAAATATGTATCTAGGGTTATCGGAAAAGGAGGACAATCACGTTCACAACAAACACAAATCAGGCGCATCGCCACCCCTTCTTTCGAGGGTTTCTCCCGGGTAAGCATCATGCTGCCTAGATCGCATCTTGCGATCTAGGCAGCATGTTTATTCGTTTACCTTGTGCTGCTCGTGCTGGTTGTTGATGGCGAGTAGCACTACTTATCGTAGATGTTTTGGGGCTTGCATAGATGCTTTTCTTACGCATATCTGCTTAGCTGTGCCGTCCCTCGATATCTAGCTGCCCTTACACCTATCCAGGTGTAAGGGCAGCGTCTTGCTTGTTCGTTGTTTAGTAGATCTGATCCGTTATAGCTGCTCCTTGATTCTTCAAGGATTGGTTTAATATCTGTATGATTAGGCCTTACAAACGGGTTGAACGATCCGGTAGTGCGCTAGGTATGGTTTATTAGCCCTAAGAGGGATGTTCCGGGAATTAACTTCATGTTGGTTTTAGGCCTCTTTTAGGGTTAGTTTTCCATTATCTTGCGTGTCTATTAGGCTCAACTACGTGTAGGATGTTCCGATCATATGGTGAAAACCCTAAGTTATCGTAGATTGGTTTAACTTTATATCAAGTCAGGAGCCCCATGCCATCGTCAAACCCGACACAAACCATGGGGCGATCGGCTCTTTGAGCCGATCCACAGGCAACGAGAGCCGATCGGGCTCGTATTTAATGTTTACGTGTCTGCATGCAGGAACTAATCGAAGCAATCCAACACCTTCCTGGCCAGGTATAGGTCAGGTGGCACGCCCGCAACCGCTAGGACGTGTGCCGGAGCATTTGCGGGACGACGTCGAGGGACCAGGGCCCACTGCGCCTTGGAAGCCTCCCGGCTCTTCGTGTTGCTTAACCACTGCTCGTCGGTGGGTTGAGGCAACACATTCGCACGCCAGGTGGGACCATCTTCGCAACAACCACGTCGACATCCGAGATGGCGGAAGAACCGATCAAGTATGAAGATCTGCCTCCTGAGCATAAGAAGAAATATGATGAGCTCAAGGCTACCTTCGAGGCCGATCTCATCGGCTCTTTCGAGAAGACCCGTTCGCACGGGATCAAGTTCAAAGGGTTCCAACCCGAAGGTGCGCTGGATGGACTGGATCTATCTCTCCCTTCGGACGAACGTACCAGAGCCCTGCGACAGGAAGTCAACTATGCCGTTGCTCATTCACTACATCGGCATTCTGAGAGCCTGGTGAACACTCTGGAGCGTGTCGCGCTCAATGTGGTGCAAGAAATCATGAAGCACAAGTACTCTCCGTCAGGACCTGCTCTAGGAACTCACCAAGGGGAGATACCGCTCTACACAAGGCCACCACTGCAATACACGTTTGCCGCTCCACAACAACAAGGTTCACCGGCGTACGTCGTTTACAAGGTTGGAGGTGATCCTGGCGACTACCAATTCCTGTATGAGCCGCCCAAGGAGATTCCACATGGATACGTGTGCACATACGTGCCGGACTGCAACGACTGGATGACCCCGGTTATGGCAGGAAGGACTGCCACGGCAGGAGGAGTCGCTGGAGCAGGAAGCAGTTCTGGAGCAGATGCTGAAAAACAGGCGTGGCTAGCTAAATATGCCACCAGTACAAGTCATGAACGATCAACTTCTGCAGCTCCTACGGTGGATGAGATCACCGCAATCATGAGAGACCAGTTCGGCATCCTGCCGAAGAAGAGAATGATCGGCTATTCCAAGCCGTATCCCAACGAGTACGACCTGATCCCGCTACCGCCTAAGTATCGGCTCCCTGACTTCACCAAATTCAGTGGGTTAGAAGGAACCAGCTCAATCGAGCACGTGAGCCGATACTTGGCACAGTTGGGTATGGTCTCAGCCTCAGACGAGCTACGCGTGAGGTTCTTCTCGCAATCTCTCACGGGTCCGGCTTTTGGGTGGTACACCTCATTGCTACCAGACTCGGTTCGCACGTGGAAGCAGCTGGAAGAGCAGTTTCACGTACAGTATCACTCAGAAGCTACTGAAGCTGGCATTGCCGATCTAACCCAGGTTCGGCAAAGCGAGGAGAGACGGTGTCTGAATACATTCAGCGCTTCAGGACCGTCAGGAACCGATGTTATTCGGTTCGTCTAACTGAGAAGGAAGCATGCGAGCTGGCGATAGCAGCCTGTCGGCGCCGCTCAAGGATGTGACCTTCCAAGCGAGTACAATTCATCACACATGGTTCAAGTTGTGATATGAACAGCGCCATCCGCATCATTGTACCAAACAAGTACAAGTGCGTCGCCTGATCGATATGGACGAAGATGAAGATTCTGCAGAGATCGAGGTCGTCATGTCTGAGTGGACGCGGGGCAAAACCCGTGTCCTGCAAGTGGGTGAAACAACCAGGGCCTGCAAGGGGTTCGACTTCGATTTGAGCAAAACGGAGCAGATTTTTGATTTGCTGCTGAAGGAAAAACCAGCTGAAGTTACCCGAAGGCCACAAAATCCCCACGGTACAAGAGATGAACGGCAGGCCATACTGCAAATGGCATGACACGTTCACCCACGACCAACGACTGCAAAGTTTTGCGCGGACAGATTCAAATGGCGATAGAACAAGGCCGATTACTCTTCGGTCAGTTTGCCATGAGAGTTGACACGCAGCCGTTTCCGGAAGTCAACATGGTCGATCTCAGCCACTGCATAGGACGCGAGCCAGGTGTCTCGTTTGTATCAACATGGCTGGGCTTGCAGATCGCCATGGCGAGGATGAGCCAGAGAGCAGTCACTCTCGTGGCAAAGATAAAAAGGAGGCCGATCCACGCGACCGGCCCCAGCATGATGACAGACGGTATTTAACTGAGAAAGAGGTGTGATGTCTACTCACGCTTCTTTTCCTATAGACAGTGTTGGGCCTCCAAGAGCAGAGGTTTGTAGAACAGCAGCAAGTTTTCCCTTAAGTGGATCACCCAAGGTTTATCGAACTCGGGAGGAAGAGGTCAAAGATATCCCTCTCAAGCAACCCTGCAACCACAAAGCAAGAAGTCTCTTGTGTCCCCAACACACCTAATAGGTGCACTAGTTCGGCGAAGAGATAGTGAAATACAAGTGGTATGAATGAATATGACAGTAGTACGGCGCCAAAAATAGCTTGCTGGCGTGCAGTTGATGGTAGTAATATTGCAGGAAAGTAAACATGCATAGAACAGTAAACAAGCAGCGATAACGGTATTTAGGAACAAGGCCTAGGGATTATACTTTCACTAGTGGACACTCTCAACATTGATCACATAATAAATAAGTTCTCTTCCTTTTGTGCTACATATACTCTTGTTTGATAATGAACACCACTAATTGTGTAGGATTACACGAACCCTCAATGCCGGAGTTAACAAGCGCCACAACATTCGATATTCATGTTTAAGTAACCTTAGAGTATAATAGATCTTTGCAAAATAAACCAAGTACTAACATAGCATGCACACTGTCACCATCACACTACGAAGGAGGCATAAATCACATCAATACTATCATAGCGATAATTAACTCCATAACCTACAAGAGATTATGATCATAATCTACGACAAGAACTACACGATGCACACATTGTCACCATTACACCATGCAGGAGGAATAGACTACTTTAATAACATCACATGAGTAGCACATAGATAAATAGTGATACAAAACACATTGCAATCATAAAGGGATATAAATAAGCACTTCACTACGCCATTCATAACAGTGAATAAGTATTCTGTGAAATATAGCCTAAGAGACCCACACGGTGCACACACTGTCACCTTTACACACGTGGGACAAGGAGTTTCCGGAGATCACATAAGTAAAACCCACTTGACTAGCATAATGACATCTAGATTACAAGCATCATCATATGAATCTCAATCATGTAAGGCAGCTCATGAGATTATTGTATTGAAGTACATAGAGAGAGATGAACCACATAGCTACCGGTACAGCCCCGAGCCTCGATGGAGAACTACTCCCTCCTCATGGGAGCAGCAGCGGTGATGAAGATGGCGGTGGAGATGGCAGCGGTGTCGATGGAGAAGCCTTCCGGGGGCACTTCCCCGTCCCGGCGCGTGCCGGAACAGAGACTCCTGTCCCCCAGATCTTGGCTTCGCGATGGCGGCGGCTCTGGAAGGTTTCGCGTACCGTGGCTTATTCTTCTAGGGTTTTAGGTCTGGGACCTTTATATAGGCGAAGAGGCGGAGTCGGAGGGTCGAAGGGCGACGACACCATAAGGCGGCGCGGCCAGGGCCGGGCCGCGGCCGGCCGATCCGGGGCCCGTGTGGCCCCCCTCTGGCGACTCTCGGGTGTTCGGATGCTTCCGGGCAAAATAGGAACCTGGGCGTTGATTTCGTCCAATTCCGAGAATATTTCGTTACTAGGATTTCTGAAACCAAAAACAGCAGAACAACTGGCACTTCGGCATCTTGTTAATAGGTTAGTTCCAGAAAATGCACGAATATGACATAAAGTGTGCATAAAACATGTAGGTATCATCAATAAAGTAGCATGGAACATAAGAAATTATCGATACGTCTGAGACGTATCAGCATCCCCAAGCTTAGTTCTGCTCGTCCCGAGCAGGTAAAACGATAACAAAGATAATTTCTGAAGTGACATGCCATCATAATCTTGATCATACTATTTGTAAACATATGTAATGAATGCAGCGATCAAAACAATGGTAATGACATGAGTAAACAAGTGAATCATAAAGCAAAGACTTTTCATGAACAGTACTTCAAGACAAGCATCAATAAGTCTTGCATAAGAGTTAACTCATAAAGCAATAAATCAAAGTAAAGGTATTGAAGCAACACAAAGGAAGATTAAGTTTCAGCGGTTGCTTTCAACTTATAACATGTATATCTCATGGATAGTGTCAATGTAAAGTAATATAACAAGTGCAATATGCAAGTATGTAGGAATCAATGCACAGTTCACACAAGTGTTTGCTTCTTGAGGTGGAGAGAGATAGGTAAACTGACTCAACAATAAAAGTAAAAGAAAGGTCCTTCAAAGAGGAAAGCATCGATTGCTATATTTGTGCTAGAGCTTTTATTTTGAAAACATGAAGAGCATAAAAAGTAAAGTTTTGAGAGGTGTTTGTTGTTGTCAA
Source organism: Lolium multiflorum (assembly GCA_030979885.1). Lineage (NCBI taxonomy): Eukaryota > Viridiplantae > Streptophyta > Magnoliopsida > Poales > Poaceae > Lolium > Lolium multiflorum. Next base: position 171,710,412 of record CM061749.1, on the reverse strand, counting down.
CGAATGGTAGCGGGTACTCTAACCCCCTTGCCAGACAAACCTTCAAAGAGCGGCTCCCATTTTATTTTATTTTTGGGTGGCACTCCTTCCAACCTTTCTTTCACAAACCATGGCTAACCGAATCCTCGGGTGCCTGCCAACAATCTCATACCATGAAGGAGTGCCTTTTTATTTTAGTTTATTTAGATGACACTCCTCCCCACCTTTGCTTTCTCAAGCCATGGCTAACCGAATCCTTCGGGTGCCGTCCAACAATCACATACCATGGAGGAGTGTCTATTTTTGTTAATTAATTTGGGACTGGGAATCCCATTGCCAGCTCTTTTTGCAAAATTATTGGATAAGCGGATGAAGCCACTAGTCCATTGGTGAAAGTTGCCCAACAAGATTGAAAGATAAACACCACATACTTCCTCATGAGCTATAAAACATTGACACAAATAAGAGGTAATAACTTTTGAATTGTTTAAAGGTAGCACTCAAGCAATTTACTTTGGAATGGCGGAGAAATACCATGTAGTAGGTAGGTATGGTGGACACAAATGGCATAATGGTTGGCTCAAGGATTTGGATGCATGAGAAGTATTCCCTCTCGATACAACGCTTAGGCTAGCAAGGTTATTTGAAACAAACACAAGGATGAACCGGTGCAGCAAAACTCACATAAAAGACATATTGTAAACATTATAAGACTTTACACCGTCTTCCTTGTTGTTCAAACTCAATACTAGAAATTATCTAGACCTTAGAGAGACCAATTATGCAAACCAAATTTTAGCAAGCTCTATGTATTTTTTCATTAATAGGTGCAAAGTATATGATGCAAGAGCTTAAACATGAGCACAACAATTGCCAAGTATCACATTATCCAAGACATTTTACCAATTACTACATGTAGCATTTTCTGTTTCCAACCATATAACAACAAGTGAAGCGATCAACTTTCGCCCTTGAACATTAAAAGCTAAGAACACATGTGTTCATATGAACCAGCGGAGCGTGTCTCTCTCACACAAGGATGAACTTATGAAAATAAAAAAACGAAAATAAAAGCAAACAGACGCTCCAAGTAAAGTACATAAGATGTGACCGAATAAAAATATAGTTTCAGGGGAGGAACCTGATGATGTTGTCGATGAAGAAGGGGATGCCTTGGGCATCCCCAAGCTTAGATGTTTGAGTCTTCTTAAAATATGCAGGGATGAACCACCGGGGCATCCCCAAGCTTAGAGCTTTCACTCCTCTTGATCATAGTATATCATACTCCTCTCTTGACCCTTGAAAACTTCCTTCACACCAAACTTCAAGCAAACTCATTAGAGGGTTAGTGCACAATTAATAATTCACATGTTCAGAGGTGGCACAATCATTCTTTACACTTCTGGACATTGCATAAAGCTACTGGACATTAATGGATCAAAGAAATTCATCCAACATAGCAAAAGAGGCAATGCGAAATAAAAGGCAGAATCTGTCAAAACAGAACAGTTCGTAAAGACGAATTTTAAAATGGCACCAGACTTGCTCAAATGAAAAAACTCAAAACTAATGAAAGTTGCGTACATATCTGAGGATCACTCAAGTAAATTGGCATAATTTTCTGAGTTACCTACAGAGAAATAGGCCCAGATTCGTGACAGACAGCAATGCTGTTTCTGCGCAGCAATCCAAATCTAGCATCAACTTTACCATAGAGACTTTACTTGGCACAACAATGCAACAAAACTAAGATAAGGAGAGGTTGCTACAGTAGTAAACAACTTCCAAGACACAAATATAAAACAAAGTACTGTAGCAAAATAACACATGGGTTATCTCCCAAGAAGTTCTTTCTTTATAGCCATTAAGATGGGCTCAGCAGTTTTAATGATGCACTCGTAAGAAATAAGAGTTGAAGCAAAAGAGAGCATCAAGAGGCAAATTCAAACACATTTAAGTCTAACATGCTTCCTATGCATAGGAATCTTGTAAATAAAACAAGTTCATGAAGAGCAAAATAACAAGCATAGGAAGATAAAACAAGTGTAGCTTCAAAAATTTCAGCACATAGAGGTGTTTTAGTAACATGAAAATTTCTACAACCATATTTTCCTCTCTCATAATAACTTTCAGTAGCATCATGAGCAAACTCAACAATATAACTATCACATAAAGCATTCTTATCATGAGTCACATGCATAAAATTATTACTCTCCACATAGGCATAATCAATTTTATTAGTTGTAGTGGAAGCAAATTCAACAAAGTAGCTATCATTATTATTCTCATCATCAAGTATAGGAGGCAAAGTATCATCAAAGTAAATTTTCTCCTCAATGCTTGGGGGACTAAAAATATCATGCTCATCAAAACCAGCTTCCCCAAGCTTAGAATTTTCCATAGCATTAGCAACAATGGTGTTCAAAGCATTCATAGTAATAACATTCCCATTAGCATGCATATAAAGTTCCATGGGTTTCTTAATTCTTTCTTCAAACACATCATGTCCTAATTCAAGATAAAGTTCATAAAGATCTCTCATTTTATTGTTGTCTTCCATTAAGCCTAACTAGTGTAAACAAGAAACCAAATGTCGCAATTGCAGAGTCTAAAGGAAATAGCTTCGAGTACTTACAACGGCGCCGGAGAATAGCTTAGTAGCCGAGATCCGGAGGTGAGTACCTTTTACCTTTCCTCCCCGGCAACGGCGCCAGAAAATAGCTTGATGTCTACTCACGCTTCTTTTCCTGTAGACAGTGTTGGGCCTCCAAGAGCAGAGGTTTGTAGAACAGCAGCAAGTTTTCCCTTAAGTGGATCACCCAAGGTTTATCGAACTCAGGGAGGAAGAGGTCAAAGATATCCCTCTCAAGCAACCCCAACCACAAAGCAAGAAGTCTCTTGTGTCCCCAACACACCTAATAGGTGCACTAGTTCGGCGAAGAGATAGTGAAATACAAGTGGTATGAATGAATATGAGTAGTAGTACGGCGCCAAAATAGCTTGCTGGCGTGCAGTTGATGGTAGTAATATTGCAGAAGTAAACATGCAGTAGAATGAAGAAACAAGGGCGATAACGTATTTAGGAACAAGGCCTAGGGATTATACTTTCACTAGTGGACACTCTCAACATTGATCACATAATAAATAAGTTCTCTTCCTTTGTGCTACATATACTCTTGTTTGATAATGAACACCACTAATTGTGTAGGATTACACGAACCCTCAATGCCGGAGTTAACAAGCGCCACAACATTCGATATTCATGTTTAAGTAACCTTAGAGTATAATAGATCTTTGCAAAATAAACCAAGTACTAACATAGCATGCACACTGTCACCATCACACTACGAAGGAGGCATAAATCACATCAATACTATCATAGCGATAATTAACTCCATAACCTACAAGAGATTATGATCATAATCTACGACAAGAACTACACGATGCACACACTGTCACCATTACACCATGCAAGAGGAATAGACTACTTTAATAACATCACATGAGTAGCACATAGATAAATAGTGATACAAAACACATTGCAATCATAAAGGGATATAAATAAGCACTTCACTACGCCATTCATAACAGTGAATAAGTATTCTGTGAAATATAGCCTAAGAGACCCACACGGTGCACACACTGTCACCTTTACACACGTGGGACAAGGAGTCTCCGGAGATCACATAAGTAAAACCCACTTGACTAGCATAATGACATCTAGATTACAAGCATCATCATATGAATCTCAATCATGTAAGGCAGCTCATGAGATTATTGTATTGAAGTACATAGAGAGAGATGAACCACATAGCTACCGGTACAGCCCCGAGCCTCAATGGAGAACTACTCCTCCTCATGGGAGCAGCAGCGGTGATGAAGATGGCGGTGGAGATGGCAGCGGTGTCGATGGAGAAGCCTTCCGGGGGCACTTCCCCGTCCCCGGCCGGCGGAACAGAGACTCCCGTCCCGATCTTGGCTTCGCGATGGCGGCGCTCCGGAAGGTTTCGCGTGACCGTGGCTTATTCTTCTAGGGTTTTAGGTCTGGGACCTTTATAGGCGAAGAGGCGGAGTCGGAGGGTCGAAGGGGCGACGACACCATAAGGCGGCGCGGCCAGGGCCCGCCGCGCCGGCTCATCATCCGGGGCCCGTGTGGCCCCCTCCGGCGACTCTCGGGTGTTCCGGATGCTTAGGGCAAATAGGAACCTGGCGTTGATTTCGTCCAATTCCGAGAATATTTCGTTACTAGGATTTCTGAAACCAAAAAGCAAAACAGGAACGGCACTTCGGCATCTTGTTAATAGGTTAGTTCCAGAAAATGCACGAATATGACATAAAGTGTGCATAAAACATGTAGGTATCATCAATAAAGTAGCATGGAACATAAGAAATTATCGATACGTCGGAGACGTATCAGCATCCCCAAGCTTAGTTCACTCTCCGCACATCTCCTCAACAAATATGAGCAGCAGTACGACCGACGTCGGCGCTACGACGAAGATGATGATAGATATCGTCGGTCTGATGCAGACAACAGGAAATACCGTCGACACGAAGGGTATGAGCGTCACGCTAGAGGGAGGTCAAGAGAGCGAGAGGACGTGGATAGGCACTGGAACTGTCCTTTCTTCAAACATTGCTGGGACTCAGGAATGAGCCGATTGCCTACAATCGAGAACTGCCCAGAATGTAGCCAAGAGGAAGGGAACAAACGAAGTTTCAGTGTTCAAGCGTCTAGGACCTCTCCCACCTCAGAACAAACGAGCTGAGTCATCTCAAGATGAAGACTTCGAGGAGTCAGAAGAAGAAGATAGATATCACCGACCAAGGTGGTGTCCTGATGGACTCAGCCACTCCCAAAAGCGCAGAGTGCAACGGCTAAGAAACTTGGAAGAAGCCGAGGCGCAGTACCTATACACGTTGAGGAAAGCACGGCCTGATCTGGCCGTGAAAATTCAGCAAACGCTGGAGACAGAGGCTCGCCCACCAAAGAAAGTGTGGCGACCCAAGCAGACAAAAGCCGATGCAGGGACATCGGCTGATACAAACATGGTGTTCGTTCTCCCGTCAGAGTTTTGTGCTCCAAGAGATGAGGAAGTATCAGTGGCACAGTTTGATTGCGGGCCACGACCAGTTATCTTCGAGAAGCCAAAAGAAAAGAGCTACAGGCATCTCAAGGCCCTATACCTGAAGGGTTATATCAATGGGCAGCCTATTAGCAAGATGCTGGTTGACACGGGAGCAGCAGTCAACATAATGCCGTACTCCATGTTACGACGTTTGGGACGTTCCAATGAAGATTTGATCAAGACCAACGTCACGCTAAGCGACTTCAACGGCCAACCGTCAGAAGCCAAGGGTGTTCTGAACGTGGACTTAACTGTCGGCCGAAAGACCATCCCTACGTCCTTCTTCATCGTCGACAGCAAGAGCACTTACGCTGTCCTGCTAGGAAGGGATTGGATCCACGCTAACTGTTGCATTCCATCCACAATGCATCAGTGTATCATACAATGGGATGGAGATGAAGTGGAGGTTGTTCATGCAGATGATTCGATCGACATCTCTTTGGCTGCCATGAACATCTGGGAAGCAAACGACCAAGAGCCGCTCTCTGGAATCAATCTGGACGGCTGTGAGCGCATCGAAGCTACAAAAAACGGGGTGAGGCTGGTCTTATCCACTGGCCTGACAGAGTAGCAAGATCCGAGTCTATGGACGTACGTGGCAAGGCCGATCCCTGCGATCGGCCCCAAAAAATAAAAAGCAAGGATTTCACCTCAAGCATGTCACGTAGCCATAGTAGAGAACCAAAAAGTTGTAAACCCTCAGTAAGCATGGAAAAGGAGGCCGATTCTAGCAATCGGCCAAAATCAACCTCAACATACCTTCTGCCGGTGTTCATCATTGATTTGGCAGGCGATAGAAAGCTGGGGTATGGGTTTACGACAGCTGATGAGCTAGAAGAGATCGACATTGGTCCTGGGGATAAGCCACGACCAACATTTATCAGCAAATAGTCGGATCAACAACTGCAAGGGTAGCCGATTCCAGCAATCGGCTAAAATCAGTCTCACCACATTTGCTAGTTGCCATTTAGCATGGTGAGTTGTGAGACAAGCTTGAATTGGCTGAAAAGCCGATATCTTCAATCACTTGAAGGATTCGGCTCGGGGGGCATACACAGAGAAGGTACAAGGCGTACAAGGCCACGAAGTATGGGAAGCCGATTCATGAATCGATCGGCTAATAAAAAATCGAAAATACAAAAAATTTCAGCACAGCCGATGCTCGGACATCGACTTTAGAATTACAGAGTTTAAGCTGCCACTTGATTACAGGCCTCACGATTGGCCAGGGCTTCAACTGCAGAGTCATCGTCAAGGTTTGTGAACAGAACAAGCCCTTAAGTGGATCACCCAAGGTTTATCGAACTCAGGGAGGAAGAGGTCAAAGATATCCCTCTCATGCAACCCCGCAACCACAAAGCAAGAAGTCTCTTGTGTCCCCAACACACCTAATAGGTGCACTAGTTCGGCGAAGAGATAGTGAAATACAGGTGGTATAAATATATATGAGCAGTAGCAACGGTGCGAAAATAGCTTGCTGGCGTGTAGTTGATGGTGGTAGTATTGCAGCAGTAGTAACACAAGAAACAGTAAACAAGCAGTAGTAACTCAGCAGTATTTAGGAACAAGGCCTAGGGATTACACTTTCACTAGTGGACACTCTCAACATTGATCACATAACAGAATAGATAAATGCATACTCTACACTTTTGTTGGATGATGAACACATTGCGTAGGATTACACGAACCCTCAATGCCGAGTTAACAAGCTCCACAATAATGCTCATGTTTAAGTAACCTTAAGTGTAAGATAGATCAAAACGACTAAACCAAGTACTATCATAGCATGCACACTGTCACCTTCATGCATATGTAGGAGGAATAGATCACATCAATATTATCATAGCAATAGTTAACTTCAAATCTACAAGAGATCATGATCATAGCATAAACCAAGTACTAACACGGTGCACGCACTGTCACCTTTGTGCATGAGGAATAAACTACTTTAATAACACATCACTAGAGTAGCACATAGATAAATTGTGATACAAACACATTGCAATCATCAAGAGATATAAATAAGCACTTCACTACGCTCTTCAACAGTGAATAAGTACTTCGTGAAATATAGCCTAAGAGACCCACACGGTGCACACACTGTCACCTTTACACACGTGGGACAAGGAGTCTCCGGAGATCACATAAGTAAAACCCACTTGACTAGCATAATGACATCTAGATTACAAGCATCATCATATGAATCTCAATCATGTAAGGCAGCTCATGAGATTATTATTGAACTACATAGGAGAGAGATGAACCACATAGCTACCGGCAGCCCCGAGCCTCGATGGAGAACTACTCCTCCTCGGGAGCATAGCGGTGATGAAGATGGCGGTGAAGATGGCAGCGGTGTCGATGGAGAAGCCTCCCGGGGCACTTCCCCGCCCGGTGCAACAGACTCCCCGTCCCCCATCTTGGCTTCGCGACGACGGCGGTCGAACTTTCTCGACGTGGCTTCCTCCCAAGGGTTTTCGATGCAGGCTTTAAATAGGCGAAGAGGCGGCGCAGAGGGTCAACGAGGCGACGAGACCATAGGTGGCGCGGCCAGGGCCTGGGCGCGCCACCATGTCATCTGGGGCCCACAGGGCCCTCCTGCGGCTCTGTTCTGGATGCTTCCGGGCAAAATAGGAACCCGGGCGTTGATTTCGTCCACCCGAGAATATTTCGTTACTAGGAAACCAAAAACAGCAGAAACAGGAACTGCACTTCGGCATCTTGTTAATAGGTTAGTTCCAGAAAATGCACGAATATGGCATAAAGTGTGCATAAAACATGTAGGTATCATCAATAAAGTAGCATGGAACATAAGAAATTATCGATACGTTGGAGACGTATCAGCATCCCCAAGCTTAGTTCTGCTCGTCCCGAGCAGGTAAAACGATAACAAAGATAATTTCTGAAGTGACATGCCATCATAATCTTGATCATACTATTTGTAAACATATGTAATGAATGCAGCGATCAAAACAAAGGTAATGTCATGAGTAAACAACTGAATCATAAAGCAAAGACTTTTCATGAATAGTACTTCAAGACAAGCATCAATAAGTCTTGCATAAGAGTTAACTCATAAAGCAATAATTCAAAGTAGAGGTATTGAAGCAACACAAAGGAAGATTAAGTTTCAGCGGTTGCTTTCAACTTGTAACATGTATATCTCATGGATAGTTGTCAATGCAAAGTAATATAATAAGTGCAATATGCAAGTATGTAGGAATCAATGCACAGTTCACAAGTGTTTGCTTCTTGAGGTGGAGAGAAATAGGTGAACCGACTCAACATAAAAGGTAAAAGAATGGTCCTTCAAAGAGGAAAGCATCGATTGCTGTATTTGTGCTAGAGCTTTTATTTTGAAAACATGAAACAATTTTGTCAACGGTAGTAATAAAGCATATGAGTTATGTAAATTATATCTTACAAGTTGCAAGCCTCATGCATAGTATGCTAATAGTGCCCGCACCTCGTCCTACTTAGCTTGGACTACCGGATCTTTGCATGCCATGTTTCAACCAAGTGTCACAAAGGGGTACCTCCATGCCGCCTGTACAAAGGTCCAAGGAGAATGCTCGCATTTCTCGCTTTTGATTATTCTCAACTTAGACATCCATACCGGGACAACATGGACAACAGATAATGGACTCCTCTTTAATGCATAAGCATGTAGCAAAGTTATTATTCTCATATGAGATTGAGGATATATGTCCAAAACTGAAACTTCCACCATGATTCATGGCTTTAGTTAGCTGCCCAATGTTCTTCTCTAACAATTTTGCATGCTCCAACCACTAAAATGATAGATCCTTCAGACAAGACGGACATGCATAGCAACTCACATGATATTCAACAATAGTTGATGGCGTTCCCCAGAAGCATGGTTATCGCACAACAAGCAACTTAATAAAAGATAAAGTGCATAAGTACATATTCAATACTACGATAGTTTTTAAGGCTATTTTGTCCCATGAGCTATATATTGCAAAGGTAAATGATGGAATTTTAAAGGTAGCACTCAAGCAATTTACTTTGGAATGGCGGAGAAATACCATGTAGTAGGTAGGTATGGTGGACACAAATGGCATAGTGGTTGGCTCAAGGATTTTGGATGCATGAGAAGTATTCCTCTCGATACAAGGTTTAGGCTAGCAAGGTTATTTGAAGCAAACTCAAGGATGAACCGGTGCAGCAAAACTCACATAAAAGACATATTGTAAACATTATAAGACTCTACACCGCCTTTCTCCTTGTTGTTCAAACTCAATACTAGAAATTATCTAGACCTTAGAGAGACCAATTATGCAAACCAAATTTTAGCATGCTCTATGTATTTCTTCATTAATGGGCAAAGCATATGATGCAAGAGCTTAAACATGAGCACAACAATTGCCAAGTATCACATTATCCAAGACATTTTACCAATTACTACATGTAGCATTTTTCAATTCCAACCATATAACAATATAACGAAGAGGAAACTTCGCCATGAATATTATGAGCTAAGAACACATGTGTTCATACGAACCAGCGGAGCGTGTCTCTCTCCCACACAAGGATGAACTTATTCAGAGAACTAAGATAACAAAACAAAAACAAAAATAAAAGCACACAGACGCTCCAAGTAAAATACATAGGATGTGACCAATAAAAATATAGTTTCACTAGAAGAAACCTGATAAGTTGTCGATGAAGAAGGGGATGCCTTGGGCATCCCCAAGCTTAGATGCTTGAGTCTTCTTAAAATATGCAGGGATGAACCACCGGGGCATCCTCAAGCTTAGACCTTTCACTCTTCTCGATCACATTATATCACCCTCTTCTATTGACCCTTGAAAACTTCCTTCACACCAAACTTCAAGCAAACTCATTAGAGGGTTAGTGCATAATCAAAAATTCACACATTCAGAGGTGACACAATCATTATTTTCACTTCTGGACATTGCATAATGCTACTGGACATTAGTGGATCAAAGAAATAAATCCAACATAGCAAAAGAGGCAATGCGAAATAAAAGGCAGAATCTGTCAAAAACAGAACAGTCCGTAAAGACGAATTTAGAAATGGCACCAGACTTGCTCAAATGAAAAAACTCAAAACTAATGAAAGTTGCGTACATATCTGAGGATCACGCTCGTAAATTGGCAGATTTTTTCGAATTTTCTACAGAGAATTGTGCCCAGATTCGTGACAGACAGCAATGCTGTTTCTGCGCAGCGATCCCAAATATAACATCAACTTTGACATAGAAACTTTACTTGGCACAAAAAACACAAAACTAAGATAAGGAGAGGTTGCTACAGTAGTAAACAACTTCCAAGACACAAATATAAACAAAGTACTGTAGCAAAATAACACATGGGTTATCTCCCAAGAAGTTCTTTCTTTATAGCCATTAAGATGGGCTCAGCAGTTTTAATGATACTCTCATGAAAATAGACAATGAAGCAAAAGAGAACATCAAGAGGCAAATTCAAAACACATTTAAGTCTAACATGCTTCCTATGCATAGGAATCTTGTAAATAAACAAGTTCATGAAGAGCAAAGTAACAAGCATAGGAAGATAAAACAAGTGTAGCTTCAAAAATTTCAGCACATAGAGAGGTGTTTTAGTAACATGAAAATTTCTACAACCATATTTTCCTCTCTCATAATAACTTTCAGTAGCAACATGAGCAAACTCAACAATATAACTATCACATAAAGCATTCTTATCATGAGTCTCATGCATAAAATTATTACTCTCCACATAGGCATAATCAATTTTATTAGTTGTAGTGGGAGCAAATTCAACAAAGTAGCTATCAAATATAGGAGGTATATTGTAATCATAATCAAATTTATCCTCCATAACAGGTGGTAACAAAAGACTACTATCATTATAATCATCATAAATAGGAGGCAAAGTATCATCAAAGTAAATTTTCTCCTCAATGCTTGGGGTACTAAAAATATCATGCTCATCAAAGCCAGCTTCCCCAAGCTTAGAATTTTCCATAGCATTAGCAACAATGGTGTTCAAAGCATTCATAGTAATAACATTCCCATTAGCATGCATATAAATTTCCATGGGTTTCTTAATTCTTTCTTCAAACACATCATGTCCTAATTCAAGATAAAGTTCATAAAGATCTCTCATATTTTTGTTGTTTTCCATTATGCCTAACTAGTGTAAACAAGAAACCAAATGTCGCAATTGCAGAGTCTAAAGGAAATAACTTCGAGTACTTACAACGACGGAAAATAGCTTGGTAGCCGAGGTCCGGAGTGTGAGTACCTTTTACCTTTCCTCCCCGGCAACGGCGCCATAAAATAGCTTGATGTCTACGTTCCCCTCCTTTCCTGTAGACAGTGTTGGGCCTCCAAGTGCAGAGGTTTGTAGAACAGCAGCAAGTTTTCCCTTAAGTGGATCACCCAAGGTTTATCGAACTCAGGGAGGAAGAGGTCAAAGATATCCCTCTCATGCAACCCCGCAACCACAAAGCAAGAAGTCTCTTGTGTCCCCAACACACCTAATAGGTGCACTAGTTCGGCGAAGAGATAGTGAAATACAGTGTGGTATAAATATATATGACCAGTAGTAACTGCAAGCAAAATAGCTTGCTGGCGTAGTTGATGGTGGTAGTATTGCAACAGAGTAACACAAGAAACAAGAAACAAGCAGTAGTAACTCAGCAGTATTTAGGAACAAGGCCTAGGGATTACACTTTCACTAGTGGACACTCTCAACATTGATCACATAATAGAATAGATAAATGCATACTCTACACTTTTGTTGGATGATGAACACATTGCGTAGGATTACACGAACCCTCAATGCCGGAGTTAACAAGCTCCACAATAATGCTCATGTTTAAGTAACCTTAAGTGTAAGATAGATCAAAACGACTAAACCAAGTACTATCATAGCATGCACACTGTCACCTTCATGCATATGTAGGAGGAATAGATCACATCAATATTATCATAGCAATAGTTAACTTCGCAATCTACAAGAGATCATGATCATAGCATAAACTAAGTACTAACACGGTGCACGCACTGTCACCTTTGCACACATGCAGGAGGAATAAAACTACTTTAATAACACATCACTAGAGTAGCACATAGATAAATTGTGATACAAACACATTGCAATCATCAAGAGATATAAATAAGCACTTCACTACGCTCTTCAACAGTGAATAAGTACTTCGTGAAATATAGCCTAAGAGACCCACACGGTGCACACACCGTCACCTTTACACACGTGGGACAAGGAGTCTCCGGAGATCACATGAGTAAAACCCACTTGACTAGCATAATGACATCTAGATTACAAGCATCATCATATGAATTCTCAATCATGTAAGGCAGCTCATGAGATTATTGTATTGAACTACATAGGAGAGAGATGAACCACATAGCTACCGGTACAGCCCCGAGCCTCGATGGAGAACTACTCCCTCCTCATGGGAGCAGCAGCGGTGATGAAGATGGCGGTGAAGATGGCAGCGGTGTCGATGGAGAAGCCTTCCGGGGCACTTCCCCGTCCGGCAGGGTGCCGAACAGAGACTCCTGTCCCCCAGATCTTGGCTTCGCGACGACGGCGCTCCGGAACTTTTCTCGTATCGTGGCTTCCTCCGTAAGGGTTTTCGACGGTGGCTTTAAATAGGCGAAGAGGCGGCGCAGGAGGGTCAACGAGGCGACGAGACCATAGGTGGCGCGCCAGGGCCTAGCCGCGCCACCATGTCATCTGGGGCCCACAGGCCCCCCTCTGGCGGCTCTCGGTGTTCGGATGCTTCCGGGCAAAATAGAACCTGGGCGTTGATTTCGTCCAATTCCGAGAATATTTCGTACTAGGATTTGAAACCAAAAACAGCAGAAAAAGTGAACCGGCACTTCGGCATCTTGTTAATAGGTTAGTTCCAGAAAATGCACGAATATGGCATAAAGTGTGCATAAAACATGTAGGTATCATCAATAAAGTAGCATGGAACATAAGAAATTATCGATACGTTGGAGACGTATCAAGAATCTCTGTGATCCCGACCAGAGCTTCGACTGCAGCGTCATTGGGACGTGGGGCGGGATTTCTTCAAGGATGTTCTTCACCTCCTCAGAGTTTTCGACCAATGTCTCAATGAGTGAAGAAGGCAGAGCTTTGAAGCATTGGAGTTCATCACAACCCTGACAAACAACAAGAGCAGCAGAAGCATGCAGATCGGGGTAAGGATGAGCCCAATAAAGGAGTGTACTTCTCCTAGGACCAGGGAGCAACCGATGACGATGCAATCGGCTGTGGCGCTCTGGGGTTTGGCCAAGGTGGTAACCTGGTCAATGTCATTAATAGGAGGACATCAGAGCTTCACACTAGAAGTTCCTTGCCCAGATGCCCCTGCTTTGAGGAGCTGAGGGAAGCAAGGTGGGCTGATCTTATCAGGGAAGCCGATGGGCTCAGGTCGGAGTTTCGATAGCCATTAGAGGGGAGGGGTTCGAGGAGCTCTCCTCTCTCGTGTATTATCTTCTCAAAAGGAGCTGACCAAGAGCGGGATTAATGGGCTAACATGCTACCGAAGCCTAGAGGACTTTGCCCTTCAAAGTTCCCGGTGGCCACCTCCTCTCCTCGTGTCGCCTTGACCGAGGCTCGGGGCAAGGCCTTAAAGATCCGTGACCAGGTTTCATGATCCTGTTTGAAATAGTCGTCGACCGGAGGAAGCAGAACGGATCATGAGTAGAACTGCCAAGGGTTGTTGTCATCGGCAAGATTGTCTAACCTGAAGGAGACCAGATTTTCAAATTAACCCGTCTCGCAGGTTTATCTAGAATGACTGATGCGTTGCCATCGTCTCATTAAGGCATTGGCCATCTTTGACAATCAGAAAACGGCAAAAGCTGAAATCAGATGATTGGAAGTTGAATTGGAAGAACATATTCGTCTTCATTAAAAAGGTGATTTCTTACAAAGAGAAGCTGATTGCTCAACAAGGGGAACAGATTGCGCAATCTTATGCTAGTAAGTTCCTACCTCTAAGGTTGTCTTCGCTGTCTGGGTAGCTGCCGTCATTGCACTGCCGACGGTTCCTCGTCGCTGCACCAACCTTCAGCGGAGGCGTCTTCCTCTTCATCATCGTCGTCATTATCGGACCAAGCCCAGCCACGGATGCGCTTTGGCGGCGGTTCATCGGAGGAGGTGTCATCCTCTTGTTCCTTCTTCGTGTCGGAGGAGGTGTCTTCGTCTTCGTCATCCTCTTCTTCTTCGTTCTTTCTTTGGTGGAGGAGGAATTTACCCCGGAAGGGAGGGTCGTGCCGTCGCTCTCCGCCTCCAGTTTTCCGTCAATCAGAACCGGAGGTCATCTTCCCCGTCGTCAGGCATGTCGCCATCTGACCAGACGAGGTCCTCGGGTCGGCCTCTCGGCACGAAGTCGAAGTCAAACTCCTGCTCGTCCCAATGCTTGGGAGCGCGCCTGTTGTACGCTTCCATCTGATTGATCTCTGGATCCAGTTCACTCGAGGAAGAGGATTGGGAGGAAGAAGAGGAAGACATGGTTCTGGAGGAAGAGGGTTTTTTGGCCGATGGCTGGTTTGGAGCAGGGGGATGAAGAGGTGAACTGTTCGATATGGTTAAATAAAAGGAGATATAGTGGAGATTTAATGCTCGGACAGTTTCCAAGGATGTGGTGCCAAAGTTGTCAGATCGTGCAGAGAAGTTGAGAAGGCAAGGCGTCATGATGAAGAATACTGCGACGGTTCTGCTCTGCCACGACATGACCCTTCGAAGGAAAAACAGAGTGGTTTTGAAATTATCATTACCAAAACCAGGGGGCATGTGTTATCACCAGATTTTGGCCAAATCAGGAGATGGGTCGTAAGTGAAGATGGGCTTGAAGGACATACACGTGGAGCGTCTTTGAAGCGGCCTTGCGCGA
This sequence comes from Lolium multiflorum, assembly GCA_030979885.1. Classification (NCBI taxonomy): domain Eukaryota; kingdom Viridiplantae; phylum Streptophyta; class Magnoliopsida; order Poales; family Poaceae; genus Lolium; species Lolium multiflorum. The sequence continues at coordinate 171,695,397 of CM061749.1, read as the reverse complement.
GGAGTTTGGGCTAGATTGCCCATGTATCTGTAATATAGTAGATCGCATCGTAGTTTAGATTAAAAGATAGAGTTTAACCCATGCACGGTTAGGTGCACATCCAAATTAGAAGTCCCTTGGACTATAAATATGTATCTAGGGTTATCGGAAAAGGAGGACAATCACGTTCACAACAAACACAAATCAGGCGCATCGCCACCCCTTCTTTCGAGGGTTTCTCCGTAGCATCATGTCGCCTAGATCGCATCTTGCGATCTAGGCACATGTTTATTCGTTTACCTTAGCCGCTCATACTGAAGCGTTGTTGATGGCGGGTAGCACTACTTATCGTAGATGTTTTGGGGCTCGCATAGATGCTTTTCTTACGCATATCTGCTTAGCTGTGCCGTCCCTCGATATCTAGCTGCCCTTACACCTATCCAGGTGTAAGGGCAGCATCTTGCTTGTTCGTTGTTTAGTAGATCTGATCCGTTATAGCTGCTCCTTGATTCTTCAAGGATTGGTTTAATATCTGTATGATTAGGCCTTACAAACGGGTTGAACGATCCGGTAGTGCGCTAGGTATGGTTTGTTAGCCCTAAGAGGGATGTTCCGGGAATTAACTTAATGTTGGTTTTTAGGCCTCTTTTAGGGTTAGTTTTCCATTATCTTGCGTGTCTATTAGGCTCAACTACGTGTAGGATGTTCCGATCATACGGTGAAAACCCTAAACTGTCGTAGATTGGTTTAACTTTATATTGATCAAGCAGGAGCCCCATGCCATCGTCAACCCGACACAAACCATGGGGCGATCGGCTCTTTGAGCCGATCCACAGGGCAACCTGAGAGCCGATCGGGCTCGTATTTAATGTTTACGTGTCCGCCATGCGAACTAATCGGGCAATCCAACACCTTCCGGCCGTATAGGTCGTGGCACGCCCTGCAACCGCTAGGACGTGTGCGTAGCATTTGCGGGACGACGTCGAGGGACCAGGGCCCACTGCCGCCTTGAAGCCTCCCCGCTCTTCGTGTTGCTTAACCACTGCTCGTCGGTGGGTTTTGGCAGGCAACAATGTGTGAAAGTGTGGTGCAAGGTGTAATGGTGCAAAATTAGCTCCCCGGAACCCTAAACCCTAAACTGGGGAGGCTTCGAGCCCTAAACCCCTCTAGACCCCTAAACCATTAACTACACGTGCTGACACCGGAGCTGCAAAACCATGCATCATAAACCCTAACCCTAACCCTAAACCCTAAACCTATACCTAACCATAAATACTTACCTTTAACCTAAACCCTAGCCCTACCCCTAAACCCTAGCCCTAACCCTACACCTAACCCTAACCAGTAGATCAGGCACACCCTCGATCGTGTGATAATGGCTCTAGCTGCGGGTATATGTGCCAAAGGGTCCCAATATTGGTTCTCCATGTGTATATGTACTAAACAAACCTAAAAGAATTAAAAAGTACATTGGTGCACCCTCGCGCGGAGAAATCTAGGGGGTAGACCCGCCGGGCACACGTTCCGCTGTTTTGGGGGAGGAGGGGGAGAACGACCGCCGGAGCACCGGAACCCCACCAAATCTTGCATGTGGACCTATGATATGTGTCAAAGTGTGGTGCAAGGTGTAATGGTGCAAAAGTAGCTCCCCTAAACCCTAAACCCTAAACTGGGGAGGCTTCGAGCCCTAAACCCCTAGACCCTAAACCATTAACTACACGTGCTGACACCGGAGCTGCAAAACCATGCATCATAAACCCTAACCCTAACCCTAAACCCTAAACCTATACCTAACCATAAATACTTACCTTTAACCTAAACCCTAGCCCTACCCCCTAAACCCTAGCCCTAACCCTACACCTAACCCTAACCAGTAGATCAGGCACACCCTCGATCATGTGATAATGGCTCTAGCTGCGGGTATATGTGCCAAAGGGTCCCAATCTTGGTTCTACATGTGTATATGTCCTAAACAAACCTAAAAGAATGAAAAGTTACATTGGTGCACCCTCGCGCGGAGAAATCTAGGGGGGTAGACCCGCCGGGGCACATGTTCCGCTCTTTTGGGGGGAGGAGGGGGAGAACGACCGCCGGAGCACCGGAACCCCACCAAATCTTGCATGTGGACCTATGATATGTGTGAAAGTGTGGTGCAAGGTGTAATGGTGCAAAATTAGCTCCACGGAACCCTAAACCCTAAATCGGGAGGCTTCGAGCCCTAAACCCCTAGACCCTAAACCATTAACTACACGTGCTGACACCGGAGCTGCAAAACCATGCATCATAAACCCTAACCCTAAACCTAAACCCTAAACCTATACCTAACCATAAATACTTAACTTTAAACTAAACCCTAGCCCTACCCCTAAACCCTAGCCCTAACCCTACACCTAACCCTAACCAGTAGATCAGGCACACCCTCGATCGTGTGATAATGGCTCTAGCTGCGGGTATATGTGCCAAAGGGAACCTAAAAGAATTAAAAAGTACATTGGTGCACCCTCGGCGAAATCTAGGGGGTAGACCCGCCTGGGCACACATTCCGCTGTTTTTGGGGGAGAGGGAGAACGACCGCCGGAGCACCGGAACCCCACCAAATCTTGCATGTGGACCTATGATATGTGTCAAAGTGTGGTGCAAGGTGTAATGGTGCAAAAGTAGCTCCCCTAAACCCTAAACCCTAAACTGGGGAGGCTTCGAGCCCTAAACCCCTAGACCCTAAACCATTAACTACACGTGCTGACACCGGAGCTGCAAAACCATGCATCATAAACCCTAACCCTAACCCTAAACCCTAAACCTACACCTAACCATAAATACTTACCTTTAACCTAAACCCTAGCCCTACCCCCTAAACCCTAGCCCTAACCCTACACCTAACCCTAACCAGTAGATCAGGCACACCCTCGATCGTGTGATAATGGCTCTAGCTGCGGGTATATGTGCCAAAGGGTCCCAATCTTGGTTCTACATGTGTATATGTACTAAAAAACCTAAAAGAATGAAAAGTACATTGGTGCACCCTCGCGAGAAATCTAGGGGGTAGACCCGCCGGGGCACACATTCCGCTGTTTTTTGGGGAGGAGGGGAGAACGACCGGAGCACCGAAACCCCACCAAATCTTGCATGTGGACCTATGATATGTGTCCGAGCAGACATGGTCCAACTTGCGCCAAGATCATGATTGGCACTTGTGTTGCTTCGTCCAGGGACACGTCCCGACACCGAGATCTCCGTATCATCAAATCGTGATGGCCGCGTTGGGCTACCTAAGAGCATCTCCACCGGTGCCCCTTAAATAGTCGCCGGCACCTCCGTATGGGGGCGCCGGCACTGCATCATCTATTTGGGAGCTGTTTCCACACCGGCGTTTCCAAACCGGTGCCCCGATAGATGTTTTAAATTAAAATAACAAATAAAAGCATAGAAAATCGAATAAAGAGAAGAGACATTCCATTCCACAAACTAATACATAATTGGGAACGTGGTTTACACAAAGATACAGTTTGGAACAAGGTTTTCCACAAACTAATACATAGTTTGAACCATGTTTGACACAAATATAAAACATTGCAAAAAAAAAACTAAACCTAACTAGCCTGGCCATCACAGGTTTCGTGTGTTCGCTGCCAAGAAAGAACACTCGAGTGCACCCCCAGTCATCCAAACTGGAAAATCCAGCAGGTGAGGGTGCCCTTGTTGGTTCTTTCGAGGAAGAACATCAAAAACATGCGAGCCGATATTCGCTGCGAAGAAACAACACTCAGTCGCCGTCCTCCTCGGCGCTGTCGTCGTGGTAGTGGCGGCGACAACGCGTCTCGTCGAACACCTTGACGGTCATGTCCTCTCGCCAAAGTAGGAGAACATGAGCACGAAGCCGGCTTCGAGGCGGTGGTAGCGCGCGAACTTCTCCCAGCCGATGTGGAGGTACATCTTGCCGCGCGCGTCGTAGATCACGTCCACGATCCACCGGCAGCAGCCGCAGGCAGCCTCCCGCAGATGCAGCGACTGCGACGAAGTCGGCCACTACTAGGAAAAGGCACCGTGGCGCACCACATATAGCCTTCAGTGGCGCACTAGTGGTGCGCCACTGCTATCACGCCACTGCTAACTCCTAGTAGTGGCGCACTAGGGGTGCGCCACTACTAGCCTGGATACCAGTGGCGCACTGCGTGGTGCGCCATTGACATGTCCAGCAGTGCGCCACTATTACTCCAAAGTGGTGCGCCACTGTTGGTCAGAGGCAGTGCGCCACCACTGTCTAGATGTGGTGCGCCACTGCTACCGTTTTGCGTGCGCCACTGTTTCAGCGAGGTGGTGCGCCACTGCTGCGTGTGGACGTGCGCCACTGCTGTCTCCAGGACGTGCGCCACTGCTGAGGTTCCTGGTGCGCCACTGCTAGTCTCGGAGGGGATCACAGGGCAGTGCGCCACTGGATCCAGCGCAGTGCGCCACTGCTACTTAGTGGACGTGCGCCACTGATGGGCCTCTAGTGCGCCACTGCTACTATTTCGAATTTTTTTTTTGTATGTTGGCAGGTATTTATACAGGTTGTATATCACAATACAATAGCACAATACAGGATATATAACACATATAAACAACAGCACAACTGATCCATACATAGTTCTTCACATTAGCCCCACATGATTCACAAGAATTGACATTAGAGAAGTTACGAGGTTACAATGCAAGTTACGGAGTTACAAATTCACAAATGAGATAGTGGTTACACAAGGTCGATCATCTAAACGACCATCACATAGAAGAGAGCTAGAGTGACTACTAGCACCGTCCCGATGAAAGTGGTCTTCATCCGGTTCCTCCTCCGCTCCGTCCTCTCTCCCGCCAGATAGCGTGCGTATCTGTCTTCGGCCTCCGCTCTAGTGGTGTACCCTTTGTAGCTGTTACCGCTAAAACGGTGAACCTGTCTCCGACACTCCTCCCAGTCGTTGTAGACTCCGGGAACCTTGCCCTTGTACACGACATACCACGTCATATCTGCACATATATGAACAAGCCAAAGAAACATTAGTGCACGCTCATAGATGTTTGCAACGAATAAGAGCAAACTCAAAAACGATCCAAGTAGTATGAACTAAAAGGCATGCCTCATACATTGTTGGTCGGAACAAATATTAACATTCCGCGAAGGGGTAAGTGAAACCAAGTAGGATGCACAAGAGATTGATACTTGTGTCATCGCACCAGGTTCACTTGCCCCTTCCCAGAGAGTTGACCAACCATTATAATCATCGGCCAATGCAATTAAGAAGTACCAATTCAAATAAGAGACAAGTAGCTAGTATGAACTAAATGGAATGCCTCATATTTTGCTGGTCGGAACAAATATTAACATTCCGTGATGGCGTAAGTGAGGCCAGGTAGGATGGACAAGAGATTGTTATTTGTGCCATCACACCAGGCTCGCTTACGTCACCACGGAGTGTACAGTTGACCGAACATTCTAATCATCGGCATTTTGAGATACCAAAGCAAATGGAAGAATGACAAGGGCCTCATACTTTGTCGGTCGAAACAAATATGAACATCCCGGGATGGCGTTAGTGAGGCCAGGTAGGATGCACAAGAGATTGATATTTGTGCCATCACACCAGGCTCACTAGCGACACCCCGGAGTGTACAGTTGACCGAACATTCTAATCATCGGCATTTTAAAATACGAAAGCAAATGGAAGAATGACAAGGGCCTCATACTTTGTCGGTCGAAACAAATATGAACATCCCGGGATGGCGTTAGCGAGGCCAGGTAGGATGCACAAGAGATTGATATTTGTGCCATCACACCAGGCTCACTAGCGACACCCCGGAGTGTACAAGTGACCAACCATTCTAATCATCGGCCAATGCAATTAAGAAGTGCCAACTCAAATAAGAAGATAAGTAGCTAGTATGAACTAAATGGAATGCCTCATACTTTGTCGGTCAAAAAAAATATTAACATTTAGGGATGGAGTGAGCGAGACCAGGTAGGATGCACAAGACATGGATATTTGTGCCATCACACCAGGCTCGCTCACGCCATCCCCAAGTGTACGGATGACCAACCATTCTAATCATCGGCATATGCAAACAAAATTAACGACCAAATCAAGTGCGGAAAACGACAGAGCCATATATATAAGTTCACAAACATAGCCGAACTAGTAATTAATAGCAAGTAAAGTGCTGGATAAAGTTTATTACAACACAATCACGTCTTTAGTTCACACAACTACATAACTAGGCTCGCACATCAAGACTTTCCACTCGGAGCGTGGATAAAACCGCCGCCTTTCTTCAAGCACATCCATGAGCGGTAGTCGTCACCCTGCATTTGGAGCATCGTGTCTATGTCACTGTTTGACGGCTGATGGCCGGCGTAGAACTCCCCCGCGCTTCTAATGACATCTTGATGGATGATTTCACAAAACTCTACTTGGATGCGGAAGAAGTCTTGCTTGATGCCGTCGTCAGGGACCCGCGCCAATTTGTTGGCCCAGTCTCTGAGATGCTCAGGTAGCGTAAGCTGCTGCTGGTCCCGTATGAACTTATCCATGTGATAGAGGGCGTAGTAGGCATCCTTGTTACTAGAAGGCGGCTTCTTGACGCAGGGAAACTTTGTTTGGTGCTTGAACACATGCTTCCCGTACCTAATATTTGGCCTCTGCATGTTGCCTTTCGCTTTGACGTAGCCATTGAGAGCATCATCAAGTACGGCCTTGACATTCGTGTAGTCCGTGGTTGACTTACCGTCCGCATCGAGGTATGTGGCCACGGAATGTTTCGGGGTTATGGAGATGAGTGTGCAGGTTTTGTCTCTGCGTAGAAGACATAATGTTTAAGAACATGACGATTGAAATCTAAAAAAATCACGAGTTAAGACCGGTACGGTGAGGGGGTGACTTACTCGGGAAATACAGGCAGGAGGATGTTACACTTCTTCTGGTTCGCTAGAAAGAAGTCTTTGAGGTATCCACTCGCGACTGCCCGGTCTCCGGCGGTGGCCAAGTGGACGGCACGCATGTAGAAGGGGTCGGCTATCGCGATGTCCGGGATGTTGTGTCTAATGATCCGCATCGCCTTGCTGAGCGAGTATAGGCGAATGAAGGTGTAGTGCAGCGGATAACTGTTCAGCATGGCGAAGATGTCATCATACCGCAGGAAGATCTTCGCCGCGAAGTCACTATCGACAAAGCCATGTCCCGAGGGCACCTTGGCAATATACACCGGGTATCCATGATCTCTCTCCCTGATACGCCGCTCCTCCATAAACTGAATACCGTCAACCAGAGATCGCATAGGACCGGGTGCAGCATCGTACAATCTTTTAATTAGCATCCGCTCACCCGACACATGCACCCTCGCCTCGATATTCTTGGGCACTGGTGGCCCGTCCTGAGCACGGATAGGTGCCGGCTGGCTGGCAGACTTGTCGTCCTTCTTCTTTCTTTTCCGTCCCTTCGGCTTCGTATTTACTGGGACTGCATTCTCCTCTTCGCAAGCCTTCTTCAGTGTGTTAGGACTGATAACACTTCTCACCCCGGCTATCGGCTGAGTCTCGGTGAAGTCGGCAGCTGGAGGCGTCTCCTGAGAACTGAATAGGCGCCGCTTGTTGCAATAGGTTTTCCCCTCGGCGGCAGCTTGAGAGGGTTGGCTACTGAGATCGTAGTCCACCCCAAAATCGAAGTTGCAGTCAAGGTTGGCAAACGTACTGTCCTCGTCCGGACCATCGTTCGGATCCTGTGCCATCTGCATGTCCTCATCCTGTGCCATCTGCATGTCCTCATCAGCTGATGGCGGCACCGTTGGGGTGGTCTTGCCATGGCTTGGCGCCGGCAGGGCTGGGGGTGTTGTCTGTGGGGTGGTGCCCCTCGCCCCCAAACGAATCTGGCTCTTTGGCCAAACCATGGACCAATTGAAGCAATGCTGGAGGGTAAGGACCTCATCTTCGTCGGCACCATGGGGTTGAAAGGGAGGTAGCACGTCGTCGTAGCCGCTAAGCACCCGAACCAGTTGAATCCTATACACGTCGGGTTGCATGGGTCTACCGTGGAACTGGCGGTTGCTCGGTTGAACGATTTTGGCCTTGGCAACATCGATCAACTCGCCGTTCACAAAGTGCAGGAGAGTGCATGGGACGTCGACGGCGGAGCTCTGCGGAAAACATGTAGGGCGTTAGGGATGGCTAGCTAGTCAAAGGCAAGGATATGGAAGTCATTGGCCGAGGGTTGGTTACCGTGATGGCGTCCAGCTCGGCTAAGGTCGAGGCACCGCCGGCGGCGGGCGTGCAACTGATGGAGTGGCCGCTTGTTGGCGCGGTGCCGGGCGGCGTATTATCCGCAGCGACGGGTGCATTGAGCTGAAGTAATGGCGCCGCGGGAGACACCAACGTTGGCGCCGCGGGAGACACCAAGGTTGGCGCCGCCGGAGCCACCAAGGTTGGCGCCGCCGGAGCCACCAATGTTGGCGCCGCCGGAGACACCATTGTTGCCGCCTGCGGACTCACCGATGGCTCCACGTTGTGGGAGTTGCTGCCCGTGAAACTGGGAACCGGGGGAGGCCCCTTTTTTCCTCCCCTATACCACTCGTCAAGACCGGCAACCAAGGTAGGGATGATGGAGCTAAGCGTCGTGCCCACTTGGTCCTCCACTTGCTGTCGTTGCGTCCTCTGTTGGGTCTCCACGATTTGTTGCACTTGTTGCCGCACTTGCTCCTCGACCAATGTCGGGATCTGCGCAACTTGTGCCTTGAGCTGTGCGACCTCCTTCTCATCGATGGGGGCCTTTCTCTCCTTTTTCCCCGACTTATAGTAGTCTGACCATTTCATAGAGCATCCTTCGCCGGCCACACGACCAGCCGACGTCGGCTTACTCAATGGATCCCTCTTCTTGTGGGCATTCAACGCCCTATTTAAAGGGTTGTCCCAAGGGGCACACTGCGAGGAGCTCGTGGACCCCGCGCCGCTACTAGCTTCCTTTTCACTTTCCGCAGCGATCTCCTTAGCCTACGGGAGGAACATGCATGAACCATTTAGAAATTTGGATTCATCAATAAGAATGCAACCATAAAGGAGCTAATTAAGCGGGTGCATTCCTTACCAGAAGAGCCTCAAACTGCTTCACATCCGGAGTGGTGGTGAGCTCCTTTGTTTTCGGGTCAATACGGTACCGGGCCAGGAGAAAGTTCCTGGTTTGCTTGTTTTTGTATTGCGGGAAGAGGGGCTCGAGGCCGTTCTTCACACGCTCCTCATCCGCGGCATCCCATTTCGGTTGCGCCGCCCTAAAACCGCCAGGACCAAGTTTGTGGGTGCCTAAGTTCAGTTTTCGCATGTCCTTCCCCCACTGACTAGAATCCGACGTTGACTCGCTCTCGCACTTGATCTTGAAATCAGCGTAGTCTTGCTCGGTGATCGAGGGATTTGACTCCTTGATCTTGTCGTAACTCGCACCACTATTAATCATTTTCTTCACTCGGTTCCTCCAACTAGCGAGGGCGGTGCTCATCTTCGTGAGGGCGGCATTGTGCACTTTGTTCCGCATGAGACGCTTTTCTGAGCAGTCCACCGGGAACTCGTATCGTTCGTGCAGCTTCTTGAAGAGGAGGGTGCGCAAATTCGCTCGGTCAGGATGCCTGAGGTTCTCGGTGTTGATCGAGACCGTGCTCCGGAGGATGCACCCGAGTTGGGCAGAGTACCCTTTGACTAAATCAGGGGGCGCCGTTGGATGCCCACTGGCGTTCACTTCGGTGAATGCCTGCTTCACGGTGCTGAGCACATTCGGGCGACGCTCCCTCCGTAGCTTCTTCGGTGCGCCGGTGTCATCCTCGCCGGCACCATCCGTGGTGTCATCCTCGGCGGCACCATCAGTGGTGTCATCCTCGGCGGCATCGTCCGCTCGGTACTCTGGATCGGTGCCATCATCCTCGCCGTCGTCGCGGCGAGGTTGTGACTCCATCACCTCCATTTCATCGGTTAGCATCCAGAATGGCTTGCTACCGCTGCCGCCGGCCTCTTCGTTGTTGGCCATGTTCGAACTAAGTAGGAAAAAATGCATAAAGTTAGCGCAAGATTTCACGGAAAAATTGGGCATGACCTATGCTAATTTATGGACATATGAGTGCCCCATTTTCGCCGAAACGGAAATGAATCAACATTTCGGCGATAATGGGCAACTCTGTCGATCCCTGCACAAGAATATGACACAAATACACCAGGAAAACAATCCACCAGCTGAGCACCATGGCACATATACACCTCCATATACACCATAGCACATATACACCATGCAACAGCAAGCAGCAAGCAGCACAAGCAGCAGCAGCAAGCAGCAGCAGCTAGCAGCAGCAGCAGTAGCAAGCAGCAGCAAGCAGCAACAAGCAGCAAGCAAGCAGCAGCAGCAACCAAGCAGCTATAGAAGCAGCTAGTAGCAATGCCAACGGCAGCATAGAAATACTGAAGCAAGCGATGCAGGGAAGAAGACACGAAGAAGAGCTCCAAGTCGATGAATGCGCCACGAAGTTGCAGCCACTAGAGCACCACAAAGAAGCTATGAAGGTTACAAATACAAATAGAAGTAAACAGATACAAATTCATGGGAGGATCAAATAGTACTTGGCCCACCTGACAATGAATCAGTAACCTAGGCATGGAAAAACACATCCTAGATATAAATTCACAAAGATTCAGTAACCTATTCTATGTTTCAATAGTGAGTTGTACTCTGGATATGTTTCAAATGGATTCTTATAAATTCTTCTTGGTCACAGAATTTCTTCTACAATATTATTTTGCTTCAGTTAGCACTGCAGTACCTACCATCAAATGAATTGATCCCTGCACACGTAGCATGTTACACCATAGCAAAATAGATGTGCATTACACTAACTAACTGCATTTGCAACAAAGAACTCCAATGAACTACAGAGACCTCTGCGGGCGAAGGGTCGAGGGCGGCGTGCTTCTCCAGCTGCTGCTCCAAGGTGCGGAGGTCGCAGGCGCGGCGTGCAGAACTAGTGATGTAAACATCAAAATGAACACTTGTGAGCATCAAAATTCACATAATTGCATGAATGGTTAATAGTAACATTCATAAAAATGTGAACTAAGAACTTAGCTATTCAGGATTTTCCTTATGCAATGTTATTTATTAGCACAACAGAGTCATATCTTCACTCAATACTGCTTGATATATCAATGTAAAATATCTTAAACAGAGAAATATATTGACCATCTTTGATAAGGGGTGGCCCGATCTTCTCAGTAAGCAACGGTGGTGATGATGATCACGGATGATAGCAGCGGAGATACACGACGATGAAGTGGATGATAACTTGTATGACGCAACGAGATCTCTCGATTGGTCCCTGTCGCCAATGCAACAGCTCTCAACCCTGCAAGATATTCGCAACTCCACACACTTGCGCACGTAGCCGCCGACCACGAAGCGGTAAGTTGCAACCGTCTAATTCCCAATGGAACAGCAGATCACACAAGACTTAAACAGGATCTACACAATATCCAAGCAATATGGTGTAGGGAATTCAATAGTTTTGCAGAGCAAACAACTAAGAACTAGGGTTTATCTTAAACGTGGTCTAAAGCAGCTAGGGGGCGTCCTGGGCACTTATATAGGCGTCCGGGACGAGTTCTGGTCGAAAAGATACAAAAATAACCGACCCAGAATAGATCTGGTCGAGACAGACTCGGACGCGTCCGGTCTGGGATCCGGTCGACCGGGCTGTGGACCGGCCGGTCCGGTTGGCGGCCGGTCAACCGGGCTGTGGACCGGACTGTCCGGTCAGTGGTCCGGTCAACCGGGCTGTGGACCGGAAAACTGCGAAGTTTCCGGTTTCCGTCCGGTACGAGGGGCTCCGTCCGGTTGACGTCCGGTTGGCGACCGGTCGACCGGGCCAGGGACCGGGCTGGCCGGTCTGGGGCCGGTCTGACCGGGTTCTGGACCGGCCTGGACTTCTTCTTCTCCTCTCGCGCATGCCTCCCGCTCCTCCCTCGCGCGTCCATGAGATATCTTCATGTCCAGCTCCTTGTCCAGCTTCACGGCCATCTTGACGTCCGTCTTCATGTCCAGCTGCTTCTCTCCTCGTGCGATGCTCGTCTCCTCTTGATACCTGATGATACATAAGTAATAGGACTTAGGTAGTATAAAGTTCTCATCAATCAAAGTATCGTTTAGGAACAAGTTCACCTGTTGTTTAAGTAGCTTCGCACGAGCTCGTGTCATTGGTCCAATCCTGACTTCATTGGACTTGAGCTTCACAGCAGGTTCATCTTCAGTTGGTAATGACGGAGGTAGTAGTGAGGTAGGGATGTCCTCATCATCTCCCCCCTTCAAAAGGCGTCGACCCCGACGCTCCAAGGTCTTCTCCGTCATATGGTGTCAAATCAGCAACATTGAAAGAATTACTGACACCAAACTCATCCTCTGGAAGATCTATCGAGTATGCATTATCATTGATCTTGGCAAGCACCTTGTAAGGACCATCACCACGAGGCTTCAACTTAGACTTCCTCAGCTTTGGGAACCTATCCTTGCGAAAATGTACCCAGACCAAATCACCAGGCTTGAACAACATCTCTTTGCGCTTCTTATTCATCCTTGCAGCATTGCTCTTGCCTTTCTTCTCAATCAACTCTTTAGTCTTCTCATGAATCTTCTTCACATAATCTGCCCTCTTTGATGCCTCCATATTAACTCTCTCATGTATGGGCAAAGGCAACAAGTCAAGTGGAGTAATGGGTTTGAAACCATACACCACCTCAAAAGGACATAGCTCTGTGGTAGAATGTACCGCCCTGTTGTAAGCAAACTCTACATGCGGCAAACACTCTTCCCACTCCTTCAGGTTCTTCTTGATCATGGATCTCAACAGTTGTGACAATGTTCTATTCACCACTTCAGTTTGACCATCAGTTTGGGGATGACAAGTAGTGCTGAACAGCAGCTTCGTCCCCAGCTTTCTCCAAAGCGTCTTCCAGAAGTAGCTCATAAACTTCACGTCACGATCAGAAACAATAGTCTTTGGGACTCCATGTAGACGTACAATCTCCCTGAAAAACAGGTTAGCAATATGCGACGCATCGTCGCTCTTGTGGCAGGCAATAAAGTGTGACATCTTAGAAAATCTATCCACTACCACAAATATAGAATCATGGCCTCTCTTAGTACGCGGCAAACCCAACACAAAATCCATACTAATATCCTCCCATGGTGTAGTAGGTGCCGGTAAAGGAGTATACAAACCGTGAGGCTTCAGCTTGGACTTGGACTTGTTGCAAGTAATGCATCTTCTCACATATCTATCCACGTCCCGCCTCATCTTTGGCCAATAAAAGTGGTCAGCTAGCATGAGTAGCATCTTCTCACGCCCAAAGTGACCCATCAAACCTCCAGCATGTGATTCCTGCAATAAGAGCAAACGCACAGACGATTCTGGAACACATAGTTTGTTAGCCCTAAACAAGAACCCATCATGTATGTGATATTTGTCCCATGCTTTACCAAGAGCACATAAGCGATATGGTTCAGCAAAATCATGATCAGTGGCATACAAATCACATAGTATCTCTAAACCAGGAATTTTAACATCAAGTTGAGTTAATAGCATATTCTTCCTAGATAGAGCATCAGCAACAATATTATCTTTTCCCTTCTTATGCTTAATAATATATGGAAAAGACTCAATGAACTCAACCCACTTAGCTAGACGCTTATGCAAAGTAGATTGGGCTTTCAGGTATTTTAAAGCTTCATGATCAGAATGTATGATAAATTCTTTTGGCCACAAGTAATGTTGCCAAACCTCAAGAACTCTAATTAAAGCATACAATTCTTTATCATAGATAGGATAGTTTAACTTAGCACCAGAAAGTTTCTCAGAAAAATATGCAATTGGGCGACCCTCTTGCATCAACACACCACCAATTCCAATACCACTAGCATCACATTCAATCTCAAATTGCTTATTGAAATCAGGAAGTGCAAGCAACGGTGCAGAAGTTAACAATCGTTTCAGTTCATCAAATGCATGATCTTGGGCTGCGCCCCACTCAAAAACAACACCCTTTTTAGTCAAATCATTCAAAGGTGCAGCAATAGTACTAAAGTTGGGCACAAATCTGCGATAAAACCCAGCTAGACCATGAAAACTTCTTACTTGACTCACGTTCATGGGAGTAGGCCAATTTTGAATAGCTTCAATTTTAGACACATCTACTTCTACTCCATGCTTAGAGACAACATAACCTAGAAATATGACCTTATCTTTGCAAAATGTGCACTTCTCAAGATTACCATAGAGTTGATTATCACGCAACACTTGCAAAACATGTCGAATATGTATAGTATGATCAGATTCATTGCGGCTGTAGATTAATATGTCATCAAAATACACAACCACAAATTTGCCAATAAAATCACGCAAAACATGGTTCATCAGTCTCATGAAAGTGCTAGGTGCATTAGTTAATCCAAAAGGCATTACTAACCACTCATATAAACCAAATTTTGTTTTAAAGGCAGTTTTCCACTCATCCCCTTCTTTCATCCTAATTTGATGATAACCACTACGCAAATCAATTTTAGAGAACACAGCAGCACCACTCAATTCATCTAGCATATCCTCTAAACGGGGAATAGGATGACGATATCGAATAGTAATGTTGTTTATAGCTCTACAATCTACGCACATACGCCAAGTACCATCTTTCTTAGGAACTAGAATAACAGGAACAGCACAAGGACTTAGGCTTATGCGAATATAACCTTTGTCGAGTAGCGCTTGTACTTGCTTCTGTATCTCCTTTGTCTCTTCGGGATTAGTGCGATATGGCGCCCTATTGGGCAGCGATGCTCCGGGAATCAAGTCAATTTGATGCTCAATACCTCGCAATGGTGGTAGTCCTGCGGGTACCTCCTCCGGAAACACGTCGCCAAATTCCTGCAAAACATTAGAAACACCAAGAGGAAGAGGGGTCATGTCGTTAGAAACCAAAACCGTACCCCTGTACAAAAGCACAAGAGGCATGGCCGTAGGATCCTCACTAAATTCTCTCATGTCTTCTTTGGTGGCTAATGAGACTAAGGAATTCACTCTCTCACTTTTCGTTATATCACTCACGACATTACAATTCTCTCGCCTATCTAAAGGTGCATCCTCCAAATTCACTTCGATCTGCTGACGAGACTCATTGACAATTTGTTGCGGTGACATAGGCTGTAAGTTAATTTTCTTGCCCTTGTACTCCAAGTGATATGTATTGGCACGGCCATTGTGTTGCACAGAACGGTCATAGAGCCAAGGCCGACCCAATAAGAGGTGACAAACCGTCATAGGAACCACATCAAAGTCAATGCAATCCTTATACGGTCCAATTGCAAACTCAACACGCACCATGTGGTTTACCTTCATCTCACCATTGTCGCTTAACCACTGAATATAATATGGATGCGGGTGCGGTAGATACTTCAACTTCAGCTTGGTACATAACTCCTTGCTTGCTAAATTGCGGCAACTCCCGCCATCAATAATGACCTTGCAAGCCTTGTCAGGACCAACTAAAGCTTTGGTTTGGAACAAATTGCAGCGCTGAGTAGATGCACTAGGCAACACATTAAGAGCACGCTGCGACACAACAATGGTGCGAGCATCAGAAGGATATGCATCTTCACCATCAGTGTCATAGTCATCATTGTCTGGAGCATTTGGATCAGCATCATCTCCAGTCTCATACTCATTGTCCTCATTGATAAACATGACTTTGCGGTTAGGACAATCTCTCTTGAAGTGACCCTTGCCACCACATGTATGGCAAAGCATATCACGGTTGCGCGTTGTAGACGCACCAGAACCACTCGTACTTGCAGCAGATTCGGACTTCTTTGCATTAGATACATTGGAGACCGGTTTGCTAGGCGGAGTAGAGTAAGGAGCGGAGCGCGTCGAAGGCGCCGGCGCTGTAGAGGGCGCGCGGGGTGTAAAACGCCCAGCTCCCGTAGCACGTCCCTTAACCTTTGCTTCTTCAGCCAACTGTGATTCAGCTTCTCTTGCATGATGTAACAATTGATTCATATTGGTGTAGGTGTAATGACGAACAATGCCTTTAACATCATACTTCAGTCCATTCAGAAAACGCTGCATTGTCATCTCTAGAGACTCACGGACACGACCACGCTGCATAAGCATCTCCATCTCCATGTAGTACTCATCAACAGTCTTCACACCTTGCCTCAATAGTGTTAGCTTATCAAATATGTTCCGCATGTAATTTGTAGGCACAAAACGAGAAGTCATTGCCTCTTTCATAGCACGCCATGTACGGATAGGTTGTGCACCATCTTCATCGAGGTTACGGACCAAAGAATCCCACCAACGCAATGCATAACCATCAAATTCAGAAGACGCAAGCTTGATCTTCCTATCTTCAGAGTAGTGTGGATGTAGGCTCCATAATTTCTCAATCTTGAGCTCCCAAGTGAGGTATTCTTCAACATCAGCTCCTCCTTCAAACTTGGGTATGGAAAACTTAGGCTTACCCAATCCATCTTCTTCATCTTGTCCACGACCATTGCGGCCAAGTGGAACCCAGCCACGAGGACGATGACCACGAGGCGCACCACGAGCATTGTGTGCGTCATCTTCAAGCTCAGGATCGTCATCATCTTCTTGTTGTTGTTGTTGTAGTACAGTCAAGTTCTCAATAGCGAGACGCATATCCGCAATATTGCGCTGTATATCCGTCATTTGATCAGACAATCCAGTGACGGTGACATTAGTAGCATCCAGCGTTTGTTTGATCTCATCAACTGTACTCTTAAGCTCATCATCGTTAGTGCGGAATTCACGTCGCATCTCATTACGAAGAGCTTCATACTCCCTCCAAGTGATGATATCTGCCGAATTCTTGTTCTCCTGGTTAACAATCTTATTATCACTAGCAGACATGATTAGTAGGTTAGTGCACTAAATCAAAAATATATGGTGGTACTCTCACAACTCACTCAAAACTGATAAGAAAAGGAAATCTTACCGTTCCAAAGTAAATTAGTGTTGCTTACCACTTGTAGGAACAACTAGTGCACGGATGTAGCGAAGCGAATATCAAGGGTATAAGAACAATCACACGACAAAGCAGGGTATATGTGGGGCTGTAGGTAGGCTACCTATTTGCACCAATAACAAGCTCTAGCGCTGACCGTAGACAACCAAAGATACTCACACAAGGCGATATAATGGGGCAATGCAACTATATGGAGGAAAGGTTGCAATGCACAAGAGAGACGCTAGCAAAGCTCAACGAGACAGGCACAAGATTGCTCAACTACGGATGCAGTAAAGAAAACTTAGGCCTTTCACTTGATGTCAACTAGCACACACTTTTCTTTTTGTATTTTCTTTTTGTAACACACGCAGCTATGTAGCTCTTTTTGCTTCTTTTCAATTTTCTCTTTTTTTTTGATTTTATGACTCAACTCCTTGATAACACGGCCAACAAGATATGCAAAGCACCAAAACCCTAATGAGCAGCCTGTCGAGCGGTAAAACTAGTCTCTTCTGGGGAAGTTCCTAGTCACGTATATCGAAAGGCTGTGTCTATGGTTGGGAACAAGCACACTGTACGCTATGTGGACTCGGAGTAACAAAACTGACACTAGAAGATAAACTAGATAATAGAGAAAACACAAACCCTAACAATTCTACTAGAAGAAAGATAAAGCTACGCAAAAACAACTACGAAAAGCAACTAAAACTCGAAATTAGTGCAAGCTATGGCTATGGCAAACCCTAACCCTAAATTTTTTTTTGGCTTTTTCTGGATAGGAAAACACTCACAACTCAACTATGGGGTGGATTGTGGATGGCTTACCGAGGAAAACTGGAAATCTGATACCAAGATGATAAGGGGTGGCCCGATCTTCTCAGTAAGCAACGGTGGTGATGATGATCACGGATGATAGCAGCGGAGATACACGACGATGAAGTGGATGATAACTTGTATGACGCAACGAGATCTCTCGATTGGTCCCTGTCGCCAATGCAACAGCTCTCAACCCTGCAAGATATTCGCAACTCCACACACTTGCGCACGTAGCCGCCGACCACGAAGCGGTAAGTTGCAACCGTCTAATTCCCAATGGAACAGCAGATCACACAAGACTTAAACAGGATCTACACAATATCCAAGCAATATGGTGTAGGGAATTCAATAGTTTTGCAGAGCAAACAACTAAGAACTAGGGTTTATCTTAAACGTGGTCTAAAGCAGCTAGGGGGCGTCCTGGGCACTTATATAGGCGTCCGGGACGAGTTCTGGTCGAAAAGATACAAAAATAACCGACCCAGAATAGATCTGGTCGAGACAGACTCGGACGCGTCCGGTCTGGGATCCGTCGACCGGGCTGTGGACCGGCCGTCCGGCGGCCGGTCAACCGGGGTGGACCGGACTGTCCGGTCAGGTCCGGTCAACCGGGCTGTGACCGGAAAACTGCGAAGTTTCCGGTTTCCGTCCGGTACGAGGGGCTCCGTCCGGTTGACGTCCGGTTGGCGACCGGTCGACCGGGCCAGGGACCGGGCTGGCCGGTCTGGGGCCGGTCTGACCGGGTTCTGGACCGGCCTGGACTTCTTCTTCTCCTCTCGCGCATGCCTCCCGCTCCTCCCTCGCGCGTCCATGAGATATCTTCATGTCCAGCTCCTTGTCCAGCTTCACGGCCATCTTGACGTCCGTCTTCATGTCCAGCTGCTCCTCTCCTCGTGCGATGCTCGTCTCCTCTTGATACCTGATGATACATAAGTAATAGGACTTAGGTAGTATAAAGTTCTCATCAATCAAAGTATCGTTTAGGAACAAGTTCACCTGTTGTTTAAGTAGCTTCGCACGAGCTCGTGTCATTGGTCCAATCCTGACTTCATTGGACTTGAGCTTCACAGCAGGTTCATCTTCAGTTGGTAATGACGGAGGTAGTAGTGAGGTAGGGATGTCCTCATCATCTTTCTCCTCATCTTGAATTTTTGGGTAATTGGTTGGTGACAGATGAAACCTAACTGCAGTTTACGGTGTTCATTCCAAAACAAAACCTTGCAAGATATATACTATAGCAGCCAAATACAGACACAACACCAACTACATATTTACCATGAATTTCTTTGATCAGCCAAATGAAGCAAGTGTGCTATTTGTATGAACAGAACCACAGAACTAGATATGAACATGCCCACATTCAAGAATGGTTTCACCTTTTCCTCCTATTTTCTTATAGTGGAATACAAGTTCAATAATCACTCAATACTGCTTGATATATTAATGTAAAATACCTTAAACAGAGTCATATATTCACCTTATCCTAATGTAATGCTAGCAATTTTTAAGGAAATTATCAAATTAAGCAGCAGCATCAATTGTGAACCTAACAGCAGCAGCAGCACCTAAGCAACATCTAACAGCAGCAGCACCTAAGCAACAACCTAACAGCAGCAGCACCTAAGCAACATCTAGGAACCAGAACAACAACCTAACAGCAGCAGCACCTAAACAGCATCATCATGCAAGCAAGCATAAAACTACTGCAAGGGAAAGCATCTAAAACAGTAGGTTTATCTGACGAAACTGAACATTTGCAACAAAATAAATGTGCATTACACTAACAACTTTTCCATGATATTTTCCATGATTTTCCCCCCTTCCTTTCTGCTTGCTACACTACCAAGAGTCCAAGATCAATGGAAATGATGCTGCCTTTATGATATGCATATAACCAGAGACATAGCATAGACATATTCAACACTACAAAGAGCATTCCTATGAACTCCAATGAACTACAAAGAACTACATTTGCTCTCAGCAGAAGGAGAACTCGCATGCATCACTGGCCACCTTCTCCTGCATCCCCTACTTGTTCCTTCTCCACCTCGCGTCTCCCAAATCGCTCATACATCTAGCTTGGGAGCAGCAGCAAGAGCCTACCTGGAAGGATGCGGCGGCGGCGTGCCTCGACGGCGCGTCAGCGGTCGGCGGCGCGGCTCGCGCGCTGCTGCTCCCTGCGTGGCGTGCGCGCGGCGGTGGGGGGGAGACGGTCACGGCGGGAGGGGAGAGAGGTGGCCGGTGGGAGGTCGCTCGCGGCCGCCGGTGGGAGGTGGCGTCGCTCAGGGGAGGGGTGGCGGCCGCCGGTGGGAGGTGGCGTCGCTCAGGGGAGGGGTGGCGGCCGCCGGTGGGAGGTGGCGTCGCTCAGGGGAGGGGTGGCGGCCGGGGAGGAGAGGAGGCGTCGCGAGGAAGAAGAGGAGGATTTGGTCGGGACGGGGAAGAGAAGGGGGATTTTCTAAGTCCCCGACTCCCCTTAGCAATAGCGCACCTCTAGGGGTGCGCCACTATGAGGCTTAGCAATAGCGCACCTCTAGGGGTGCGCCACTACCACTGAGTCTGGTCAAAAGCAAACGCGGGGGAATTGACATATTCCGATTAGTACCGCACTGGCTCTGTCCCTGGTTGGTTTGTGCCAAACCCCTGCCGGCCAGGTTCGAACCCTGGCGGCCCCAATTTTTTTCCTTTTCTTTTTAAATTGATTTAACACTATAATAAACATCCAAAATAGCATAATACACCAAAATAAAAGGCATAAATAATTAGAATTATGTAGAATATTTAAAATACTATAGAATCTAGAAAATATCCAAAAATATAAATTATATGTCTATTTTGATCGGTACAATGTGTAGATTAACAATATGACATCCATTATTCATACAAGAAAATGATACATAATTATCTTTTCACAATCTTCTTGCCCTTCTTTCTCGCGGTTGAATAATTTAGCCCCGGAACTCCTTGACTTCTTCTCTTGAATGGACGGCCTTTAGGTAGGGTGGTCCTGCTTCTTCTTGTTGTGTATGGTTCTTCATCATCGTCGTCGTCATCTTCCATCTTCGGATCGCCGTACTGGTCAAAGTCTAGCTCGTTGGCGGCTCCATCCATTCCGATGATGCTCCTTTTGCCTCTCCTCACGACAACACGGCTGGGCTTTTGCGGGTCGGTAATGAAGAAGCATTGGTCCACTTGGGAAGCTAGTACCCATGGCTCATATTTCGCGGTGACCTTTGCGCCCGCTGTCTTGGATTTGGCTTCGGGTATAACCATGGTGGTGAAATGCCGGTCTTCTTTTATGACGTTCTTGGCCCACCTGACACGGAACATCGGCACATTCTCTCCGGCGTAGCTCAGCTCCCAGATCTCCTCGATCTTTCCGTAGTATCTCTGCTTGACGTCACCGGTGTAGGACTCCATCGTTACCCCGGAGTTCTGATAATCGCTCTTCATGTCCTTTTCCTCGGTGTAGAATGTGTAGCCGTTGATATCGTACGCCTGAAATGTCATCAGGTTGTGTTCGGCGCCCTGTGACAAGGCGAATATGAGTTTTTCTTCCGCAGAAGAATCCTCGTCTATAGGGTACGTCAGCATCTTGTCCTTGAACCACCGCGTGAAGGTTGAGTTGTGCTCTTTGATTATATCTCCGTCCGTCCTCTGTTGGCCCTGATCACTGTACGTCTTTGCGATGAAGGTTTTGTGCTCTACCACCCAAGGATCGACCACGTCTATGTGTTGTAGCGCGACTAGGTTTGCTCTTTCAAAGTCGGCGATTCGACCCTTGAAGTCGACATGCATTTCGCGGCTACCGTCGCGGTGACCCCATCCAGCGAGCTTCCCGAGATGCCTGTTTACGGGCAGGCCAACGGGGTTCTCGATTTCTAGATAACTCGTGCAGAAGGAGATGCACTCTTCGGTCAGAAAGCCCTTGGCTATGCTTCCGTCTGGACGTGCCCTGTTGCGAACGTACCCTTTGATGACACCATTCATCCTTTCGAACGGCATCATGCTGTGCAGGAACGTCGGCCCCAGTTGGATGATATCCTCCACGATATGTACCAGCAGATGCACCATAACGTCGAAGAAAGCGGGCGGGAAGTACATCTCAAGCTCGCACAGTATCACCACGATCTCTTCCTGTAGCCTTCTAAGTTGCCTCACGCCAACAGACTTCCGAGAGATGACGTCGAAAAAGTTGCATAGGCCAAAAAGCGTTTCACGGACGTGCGCGTCCATGATCCCACGGATTGCAACCGGAAGTATCTGCGTCATCAGCACGTGACAGTCGTGAGACTTCATCCCGCTGAACCTCTGCTTCGCTTTGTCTAGGTACCTGCTTATCTTCCCCGCGTACCGTAGGGAAGTTTTACTCCTAGGAGACAGTCGAAAAACTGCTCGATCTCCTTCTGACTTAGAGTGAAGCACGCGGGGGGGCAGTAATATTCAATCTTTTTGGCATTTTTGCCCTTGCGACGACTTTGCGTGTCCTCCGCCTCATCATCGTCATCGTCATCATCATCATCATCATTAGGGCGTCCCGCGTGAAGCTCCTCCCTGATCCCAATTGATTGCAAGTCGTACCTTGCTTTCGGCCCATCTTTGGTCTTCTCTGGCATGTTGAGGAGGGTACCAAGCAGACTCTCGCACACGTTCTTCGTGATGTGCATGACATCAAGGCTGTGAGGCACACGGAGGATCTTCCAGTACGGCAAGTCCCAGAAAACAGACCTCGTCTTCCATACCTTAAGCAGCGGCTCCGGCGCCTTTCGCTTCTTTCCCGGCGGTGGGCACTCTTTCCAATTTTTCAATAGCTCGTCTATTTGCTCGCCGCTTCTCGTACGTGGCCGTCTTCGGGGTTCGTCTTCACCATCGAACAGATCCTTGCGTTTCCTCCATGGGTCTTCGTCGCGAAGCCACCTTCGATGTCCCATGAACACCGTTTTCGAGGACCCGGGATCTCTATCTAGCTGGCGGTACGTTGTGTCGTCCATGCACCTGACGCATGCATTGAATCCGTGGACCACCTGCCCCGCGACATATCCGTAACCGAGAAAGTCGTGCACCGTCGTGAGCAGTGCGGCTCTCATAGGGAAATATTCTTCCGCGGCGGCGTCCCACGTATTGGCAGGCGTGTCCCATAGCGTGGCTAGCTCCTCTTTCAGAAGCCCCATATACAGATTGATGTCGTTCCCTGGTTGTTTCGGCCCTTCAATTAGCATACTCATTTGAATGTACTTCCTCTTCATGCACAACCAGGGGGGAGGTTGTACATCCACACAAACACGGGCCAGGTGCTATGCGTGCTGCTCTGGCTGCCAAACGGATTGACTCCATCGGTGCTCGCGCCCAGCCTTATGTTCCTAGGATCGTCCCCAAATTCTGGGTACTCGAGGTTCAACGCATTCCACTGGCTAGCATCCGAAGGGTGTCTCAACATCCTGTCCTTTTTCTTTTTCTTCGGATCATCAACGTCATCTTCTCCCTTCCTCATCTCCGCGTGCCAGCGCATTAGCTTTGCTTGCTTAGGATCCGCGAAATACCGCTGCAGACGAGGAGTGATCGGAAAGTACCACACCACCTTCCGAGGAGCTTTCTTCCCCTTCTTGTACCGACTGACGCCGCACACCGGACATATGGTACACTCCGCGTGCTCGTTCCGATAAATGATGCAATCGTTCAAGCACACATGATATTTCACATGCGGTAAATCCAGAGGACACACGATTTTCTTGGCCTCCTCGATACTAGTCGGACACGTGTTACCTTTGGGAAGACGTTCCTGCCAGAATGACATGTTGTCGTTGAAGGATGTGTCGGTCATTTTGTGCTTTACCTTCATCTCCAGTGCCATGAGCGTTACTTTCAGGCGGGTATCCTCCGGCCTGCATCCTTCATACAATGGAGTAACCGCGTCTACCTCCAGTTGATCCATCTTGGCTTTCTCTCGGGCGGCAGCTCTTGCGTTACTCGTCTGCTTGAGAAGCAGCTCTTGAAGATAAGGGTCCTGCACCCAGTCCATCGACGATGGTCCATCGTCTTCATCTTCATGATGACCTCCATCTTGATCTTCCCCATCATCAGGTCCAGGATCTCCTACATTATGATCATGATCATCTCCGGGATCTTCTACATCCTGATCATGCCCGAGATCTTCTACATCCTGATCACCTCCTTCCTTATTTCTTGTTGAAATCCCATGGACAAATTCATAATCATCTTCGTCGCCTTCCCACCGATAGCCATCCATGAAACCACGCATGAGAAGGTGGTCCCGCACCATATCGTCTTTAGGGTCCATAAGGCTCGTCAGCTTGCATCTTCGACACGGACATCTTATCTCCTTTTGGTTATTTCTAATCATCTCGGCTGTCGCGGCTTTCAAAAACCTAGCCACAACGCCTTCGCTCATCATGCGGACCATGGTCGCCTGCGGGTATAGAGAAAATGGATATCTTAGCATACCAAAAGAAAATTTTGGCATGACCTTCCCTAAAAATAGGACATATGTATATGCGTAGTATGCCCACTATTCGCCGAAACGGAAATGAATCAACGTTTCGGCAAAATATTGGCAACTCCATCGCATTTCAAATCCCTGCAAACAAACACATGCAACACATGTGTGGATCGGAGGCTTTGCATATACAACACGGCTTCGCATACAACACACATGCACGTGAGACGCTTTTCGCGCATGCGCACACAACACACACATGAGCTTCGCATAACATATGTGCACACACACGTGTGTGTGCAAGACGATCGGAACCGGTCACACACAAAGCATAAAACCAACAAAGTTACCGATACGGCGAGACCTAGAGTGTTGGATGAGGTAAAAAGTTGAGATTGAGTAGGGTATTGAGCTAAGAAAGCTTCACCATTACTTACCTATGAAGAAAATTAAGTTTACCAACTTAATTTTGGTGAATGAAGAGGTGAAAATGAGGTGGGAAGGAGGGGCAACACGACCAGATCCAGATTTGGTGGGAGGTGGTGGTGGAAGAGTGTTTGGGGAAAGTGGGTGGCACATGTGAGTGGAGGGTGAAAAGCAGGAAATGGTCCCAGGTTAGCAGTGGCGCACCACCTAGCCGTGCGCCACTGCTAGGGTGACATAGCAATGGCGCACTGCCAGGTGGTGCGCCACTGCTAAGCCTCTCATCTCTAAAGGGGCTCTGGCCACCCCCTAGCAGTGGCGCACCTAAAGACATGCGCCATAGGTAACCTATGTAGCAGTGGCGCACCACTGATGTGCGCCATTGCTAAGCCTATCATCTCTAAACGGGCTCTGGACACCTCCTAGCAGTGGCGCACCACTTTAACGTGCGCCATAGGTAAGTAATGTAGCAGTGGCGCACCCCGGAGACGTGCGCCACTACTAGGTTGGGGGAGGAGCTGATACGTCTCCAACGTATCGATAATTTCTTATGTTCCATGCTACTTTATTGATGATACCTACATGTTTTATACACATTATATGTCATATTTATGCATTTTCTGTAACTAACCTATTAACAAGATGCCGATGCCGTTCGTTTTCTGTTTTTGGTTTCAGAAATCCTAGTAACGAAATATTCTCGGAATTGGACGAAATCAACGCCCGTTCCTATTTTGCCCAAGCATCCAACACCCGAGAGCCGCCGAGGGGGCTGGTGGGCCCAGATGACATGGTGGCGCGGCCAGGGCCCTGGCCGCGCCACCCTATGGTCTCGTCGCCTCGTTGACCCTCCCGCGCCGCCTCTTCGCCTATATAAAGCCCCTGCATCGAAAACCCTTACGGAGAAAGCCACGATACGAGAAAAGTTCCAGCCGCCGATACGTCCAAACGATCACTTTCCGAACACTTTTGCTATTGTTTTGCCTCTAATTTGTGTATTTTGGATACAACTAACACGGACTAACGCTGTTTTCAGAATTGCTCTGGTGTCTCGTTTTTGTGCAGAAATCCAACTTTCGGGAAAATCCTCGGAATTTCTTCAGATGGCCCTATTTTACCAAAATATTGACGGAGCCAGAAGGGCGAAGGAGGTGGAGGCCCGAGGGCCCCACACCATAAGGCGGCGCGGCCCAGGGGGGCCCGCGCGGCCCTATGGTGTGGCCCCCTCGGCCGGCCTCCGACGCCCCCCTTTGGACTACTTATCGGGTTCGACCTAAAAACGCACGGGGAGAAGTCGACATCGCCAGAAACCCTCCAGAGAGCCGCCACATCGCAAACTCCGTCGCGGGAGCCAGAAGTCTCCGTTCTGGCACTCCGCCGGGACGGGGAATTGGAGGAGATCCTCACCGCCATCACCGCCAACGCCTCTCCATCAACCAGCAATGTTTCCCCCATCCATGTGTGAGTAATTCCCCCGCTGTAGGCTGAAGGGGATGGTAGGGATTGGATGAGATTGGTCATGTAATAGTCATAAGATTGTTAGGGCATAGTGCCTAGTATCCGTAGATGTCACTTTTATGATATTGTTGCAACTTGTTATGCTTAATGCTTGTCACTAGGGCCCGAGTGCCATGATCTCAGATCTGAACATGTTATTGATTCATGAAGATATTCGTTGTTTATGATCTTACCTGCAAGTTGTATACACATGTCGCTGTCCGGAACCAATGGCCCCGAAGTGACAGAACCGGAGGGGATGGTAGTGATGTGAGGATCACATGTGTTCACGGAGTGTTAATGCTTTGCTCCGGTACTCTATTAAAAGGAGTACCTTAATATCCAGTAGTTTCCCTAGAGGCCCGGCTGCCACCGGCTGGTAGGACAGAAGATGTTGTGCAAGTTTCTCATTGCGAGCACGTACGACTAAATATGGAACACATGCCTATTGATTGATTAGTACTTGGATACCGTTTTATTATTATCTGCAAATGCCCATGCTTTGATTGTTACATGAGTTTCTCTCATCCATGCAACGCCCGTTAAATCCGTCCCGTGCCTACAGTATTTTAATCCTGCTGTTTACTATAATCACTACTGCTGTCTTTATTTCACCGCTGCTGCTATTTCACTATTTCCACTGCCATAAAACTGTTATACTGATAAACTCTTGCGAGCAAGTCTGTTTCCAGTGTGCAGCTGAATTGACAACTCCGCTGTTAAGGCTTACAAGTATTCTTTGTCTCCCCTTGTGTCGAATCAATAAATTGGGTAATACTTCCCTCGAAGACTGTTGCGATCCCCTATACTTGTGGGTCATCAAGACTATTTTCTGGCGCCGTTGCCGGGGAGCATAGCTTTATTTGGAAGTTCACTTGGATTGATATTGTTCGCTGCAAATTCTCCATTATGGGTAAACCTCGCGATACTAAGATCGCCATATTACCATCCACTACAAGAAAAGGTACAACTCTGAGTACCTCTGCTGCTCTTGATTCACCATCTGTGATTGATAAACTTGTTTCACCGCCACATGCTTCGCGTGCTGGTACTTCTGCTGAATCTGAAAATTCTCATAATATTGATAATGTTTCTGCTGTGCTTGATGATAGTGGTTCATTGGGATCTTTTCTAGATGCTACAATTGCTAAGTCTAGACAAATTGAAAATACTGAAACTCCTAATGCTGCTACACCTGTTAATTCACCTGAGTCTGTTGAATATTCTAGTGATGATCTTGATGAAGATTATGTAGAGCTTGATAATGATTTTATTGAAAAATGCAAGGCTACTACTGATGCAAGAAAAATTAAAAAGTTGCTTGCAGAACATGCTGTTAGATATAAACCATCTCCTGATCCTAAATTTGCCACATCTCCTATAAACATTAGGGATAAAGATTATGATTTTTCTCTTGATCTATCTCATATAGCTATTGTTGAGAAAACACCCTTTTGTGGTACTGAAAAAGAAAGTGCTGTTGAACACTTGACTGAGTTATCTACTCTTAGTGGTGTGTTTTCTGATGATGTCAAGATGCGTACTTATTTTGTCGCTAAAATTTTTCCTTTCTCATTAAAGGATGATGCTAAAACTTGGTATAATAATTTGCCTCCTGGTTCTATTAAAAGTCCAACTGACTTGCGTGATGTTTTCTTTCGAAAATACTTTCCTGCTAGTGCTCAACATGCTGCTTTGCAGAGAATTTATAATTTTGACCAGGAAGATGGAGAGAAATTGCCTGAGGCTTGGGCGAGATTTTGCTCTCTTATTAGAGCTCAGCCTGACCATGATTTGGAAAAGCATGATTTACTTGATATATTTTATAGTGGACTAACTATTGAGTCTAGGGCATACCTGGATAGTTGTGCTGGTTGTGTTTTCAGGAAAAGAACTCCAGAAGACGCTGAAGAATTATTGGCTAAAATAGGCCGGAATCATGATGATTGGTCTACACCTGAACCAACCCCGACACCGATAGTGAAGAAGAGGGGTATGATTAAATTAAATGATGAAGATATGAGGGAAGCCAAGAAGTCTCTTAAGGAGAAAGGTATTAAACCTGAAGATGTGAAGAATTTACCTCCTATAGAAGATATATGTGAGACAATTCCCCCTTCATCTACGATTGAGGTACACTCGCTTCAACACTTTACTAGGGAAGATATTCCGTATTCAAAATCTCCTGCTCAATGCTTAGATGAATTTGATAATTATATTGTTAAGCAAGAAAACTTTAATATGCGAGTAGAGAATCATTTAATGGAAAATTCCCGAGCTATTAGTGAATTGCATGGTATTGTGGAGAGAACCTCCAATGATGTTAAGATACTTGTTAAACATTTTCAAATGGTTCAAACTCAAATTGATCAACTTACTAAAGTGCAAAATGACTTGTTGGGAAATAATTCTAAAGAAAAACATGCTTGTGAAGTAACAACTAGAGGTGGTGCTTCTACCCAGGATCCTCTATATCCTGAAGGGCATCCCAAAAGAGTTGAACAAGATTCTCAACCAATTAAAACTAGTGCTCCATCTAAGAAAAAGAAAAAGAAACATAAGAATGTTGTAGAATCCTCTGAACCTGTTAATGATCCTAATAGTATTTCTATTTCTGATGCTGAAACTGAAAGTGGTAATGAACACGAGGAAGATAATGATAAGAATGATACTCCTGATAAAGAAGAAATTGAAAAAGAACCTGAAAAGCCTGCTAAAAATAAAAAGTACACTAAAGAAGACTTTATTACTGAGAAGCATGGTAATGAAAGAGAACCTTGGGTTCAAAAGCAAATGCCTTTTCCTGCTAAGAAATTAAAATCAAAGGAGGAGGAACATTATAATAAATTTTGTGATTGGATGAAACCTTTATTTCTGCAAATCCCTTTGACTGATGCTATTAAATTGCCTCCTTATTCAAAGTATATGAAAGATATTGTTACTAACAAAAGGAAAGTCCCCAATGAGGAAATTTCTACTATGCTCGCTAATTACTCCTTCAATGGTAAGATTCCAAAGAAGTTGGGCGACCCAGGTATACCGACTATTCCTTGTTCCATCAAGAATAATTATGTTAGAACTGCTCTATGTGATTTGGGAGCAGGTGTTAGTGTAATGCCTTTTTCTCTTTATAAGAGACTTGATTTAGATAAATTGATACCTACTGATATATCTTTGCAAATGGCTGATAAATCTACTGCTATTCCTGTTGGTTTATGTGAAAATGTTCCTGTTCAAGTTACTCAGCATTGCTTGATATTAACTGATTTTGTTGTGTTGGAAATGCCTGAAGATGATAATATGTCCATTATTCTTGGAAGACCCTTTCTTAATACTGCAGGGGCTGTTATTGATTGCAATAAAGGCATGGTTACTTTCAATGTTGATGATAAGGAACACACTGTCTATTTTCCCAAGAGGATTGATAAAGTATGTGGAGTCAATACAATTTTTAATGTGAAAACTATCAAAGTGGGATCCATTGATTGTCCTATATATGAGCCTAAAGAAGAATATCAAACTCTTGTGATTGGATCCATATCAATTCAATATAAGGTAACATGATTGATTTGAGGTTTATTTCTTCTTATGTCATATAAAATTTATTTGGTAGCAAGACTTGATCAACCTTGTTAACAAGTATATTTTATTGCATAGGAGAGTTAAACAACACTTCTTTCTTTCTCTCTCCCTTCACCTATTTTACTTGCTGTAGCACTTTTATTTTGCAATATGCTTTAGTCATTTAAGATTTTAGAAATCATTTTCCTGCGCAGTAATCATTAATTTAATACCCAGAAATGTGCATTTTTCGAAGTTCTCTAAAAATTACAAAAATTATACCGTTGGTCCTATTTTTCGACGAGGCACCTGGGAGCACCAGAGGATGACCTGTGGGGCACCAGGGGGTGCCACACCATAGGGCGGCGCGGCCAGCAAGGGGGCCGCGCCACCATGTGGTGTGGGCCACCCCTTGCCCCACTACACCATCTCTTTCTCCCAGCACCTTCTCTCTCCCGAAAAAACTCGTACCAAGTTTCTCTCACTCGTGTTTCTGCTCAAGAACTCGCGATTTTTCGATCTCCTTGCTCAGCCCAGATTTCTGTCTGAAATTTGGCACATTTACTCCTTGGTATGTGACTCCTTTGATTGTCCAATTAGAATTTCATTTGGTTGAGTATATCTTGAATATTTTGCTGCTGTAGATAACATGTTTAGTGAGCTTGCATGCTTGTTCTAAGTGGTAGAAATTAGTTTTGATGCATGTGTAGTACTCTAGCAAGTTCCTATAGTGGTTCCCTTCAATTACACACCTTGAAATCAAATTTTATAATGATTGTTGAAAATTTCAGAAGGGGAAGATGAAGAAATTCAAGTTTGGAGAGTTGTTCAAGAAAGCAACAACCAGCACCGGTAGGCCCTCAAGGGCGTCCACTCAAATTAGGCGATCCTACAATGAGGATGTCATCGCGCCTAGCTTCGCGCCCGAGGAGGACCAAGGGGCCCCTAATGCTTCATCCTTCCCTTGTTATGAGTTTCTAACCAATGCAGGGTTAATGGATGACTTCTTCACCCTCGTCAACAGGGCAGGCCTAGCCACCTACGTGGGAGACGAGAGGGGACAATATTACAGGCTCACCAAGATTTTCGTTGAGAGCTTCAAGTTCCACAACACGGAATATGAGCCGACAGTCGCATTCAAGATTTATGATATTCCTGTTACCATGAAATTGGAGGAATTTTGTTTTGCATTGGGTATTGCCCCTGTAGGTACAGCAAGAAGGATTGATGACAACCCCCGGGACTTGTTGGAGCTATACCGAGGGATCACCGGGGATGATTGCCGCACCATCCAGCGAGGGAAGATAAGAAACATTCAACTCCCCGCTATTAAGTATTTCGCATATTACGTTGGTACT
This sequence comes from Lolium multiflorum, assembly GCA_030979885.1. Lineage (NCBI taxonomy): Eukaryota > Viridiplantae > Streptophyta > Magnoliopsida > Poales > Poaceae > Lolium > Lolium multiflorum. The sequence continues at coordinate 171,664,256 of CM061749.1, read as the reverse complement.
AGCATTTTGGGTAGAGAAAATACTAGTAACATTTCTAGCTACCATCTTGCTTTCTTGAATGTTGCACTTACTGGAGAGACACCTTATCATCTTGGTTCTCTTATTGCTCGCCGCTTGTCTAGCAGGGGGCCTATTTTTGGAGGAACTATTGCATCACGCATTCTAACACATCTAGATATTCCTCTTGATTCTAATGATGTACCATTAACCCCTAGGAAGCTAGATATTGCTGCTATGAAGAGCCATCATTTTGTTACTACTAACTCCACCATAGATAATATTGTCTATAAAATGTTGTTTGCTGATGGGAACGAGAAAGAAATCCCTCTTCCCCAGCAGGGTTTGTTTAATATTGACAGGCAATCATGGTCGCTAACAAAGGAGGTGGTGGAAGAGCATATGAAGATACAAGAATTCCACCAGCAACATGACTCCGAGAACGCCGAGCCCTCCTACGACTACACCGTCACGTACCCCGACGTTTCCTCCAGCACATACATGGAACCGGGTCGTTCTTCGTCATATTACGAAGACACCACTTCATGGGGACCGTGGGAATGAACTCCACTTAGGCCAAAAGCCTAAGCTTGGGGGGAGGTATACCGGCATCACTCATTCTTTGCATATTATGGTTGCTGGATACTTGTACATACTTGTTTAGTCTCTAGAGTGGTTTTCTAATGAGAGGGAGATGATATTTGGGGAAGTGCTGTCCAAAAACAGATTCTGTGCTGTTACTAAAAAAATTCGTACGCACAGCCAGAACGTTATTTTGAGTTGCCAATTTTTGAGCATGTTCCCCAGGTTGTTATCTAACTTTCATTAGTTGAACACTTTTTGGTCTGAGCAATGGAAGATTTTTGTTAAATTCGATTTCTGTACTGTTGTCAGGATTTGGCAGATTTCTGTCATCCTGCTTTTCTGTGTTTCTGTTAGTTTGCATTCTTTAGTTTTCGCTTTGTTTCTCTCCTAAAACACAAAAAGACCAAAAATATTTCTGCTGTTTCTCTTCACCATTTGTTTATTTGGTTCTTTGCTCTTAGTTCATTTCGTTTGCTATCGTTGGTTTGCTATAAGAAAACCCAAAAAGATTTTGCTTTGTTTGCTTGTTTTCTTTCGTTCTTGTTTCTAATTCAAAAATACAAAAATATTTGCTGTTCTTCTTTGTTTGTAAAGTTCATCATGAGTTCAATGGTCTTCGGTGGCTGGAGCGTGGTTTTCATTTCATATTATCCAAGCTACACAAGTGAAAAGGCAATAATGACGATCTACGACAATCTGATTGTGGTGAGAGGCTGGTATGAACTCTATTTGCTTTCATTTTTGTACATATACTCATCCATATGAGCATGCTTAGTTGGTTCATGTGAGGTATATGTTATTTGAGAAAGTCTAGTAGTTCATGATCTCTCATGTTTAGTTCCAATTTATTAATATGAGTAGCATGTCATAGATGTTTGCTTGCATTGTTTTATTCATAAGTAAGTATGGCATTGTGGTATCCTCCTCTGAATAATTCATTTATATCGACTTGGCACATGCTCACGCATGCATATGACTGAACAAAAAGTCAATTAAGCCTCGATGATTTATATTGCTTCAGAGTTATTGTATCACTTTTATGCCTCCGTTAATTTATTTTGCCGCAAGCATAATTATGACAGTTACTGCTCTCTTGATTTGTCGCTCCCTAGTCTTTTGCTAGCCTTCACTTGTACTGAGCGGTGACGCCGCTCGTGCTTCCAAACACCTGAAAACCAAGTTGTTCCATAAGTGTCCACCATAAATACCTATGCATGGCATTTCAAACCATTCCAAGTAAATTCTCATGCGCTACCTTTAAAACCTTCAAAATGCTTCTCAATTTGTGTTAATGTTTTATAGCTCATGAGGAAGTATGTGGTGTTTAGCTTTCAACCTTGTCATTTACTTTTGACGGACTCTCATATGGACTAGTGGCACATCCGCTTATCCAATAATTTTGCAAAAAGAGCTGGCAATGGGATTCCCAGTCCCAAATTAATTAACTTAAATAGACACTCCTCCATGGTTTGTGATTGTTGGACGGCACCCGAAGGATTCGGTTAGCCATGGCTTGTGTAAGCAAAGGTTGGGGGAGTGTCATCATCATAATAAAACTTAAATAAAAAGGCACTCCTTCATGGTATGTGATTGATGGCAGGCACCCGAGGATTCGGTTAGCCATGGTTTGTGAAAGAAAGGTTGGAAGGAGTGCCAACCAAAAATAAATAAATGGGAGCCGCTCTTGTGAGTCCGGTTGATGAGGTAGTTAGTGTACCCATTACCATTCGTTGACAACAACAAACACCTCTCAAAATAATTTTACTCTTGCTTTACAAATGAAAAGCTCTAGCGCATGTTAATCCCTGCTTCCCTCTGCGAAGGGTCAATCTTTTACTTTTATGTTGTGTCTCCATTCTTTCTTTGAGCACTATCTTGAGAGCACAACTGTCATTCTTAGTGTAATATGCTTGTCTCAAAATATGATTGATTGTGGTATAACTTTGATGCTTTTATCTTTGACAATCACTACTTCTAGTCTTTCTATGAACTCAAGAGGTGCCTCGGCATTTATGTTTTGCCGATCAAATACAGGCAAGCGAGATACCACTTTATCATATTCTCTTATGAACATTGCAATCCTGCTTATATACATGATTCATGGTGCTTATTATTAATTGTTGGTACCTCTCCATGATTGACATAGCTGTTGGATGATCTTATTTGCATGTATCTCATTATGAACTGCTTAAGTATTAGCCATAGCATGAGAATATATACATCATATGAGCAAATGTGTTCGTGAAAGTTCTTTTATCGCTCAGTTGTTAACTGAATTGCTTGAGGACAAGCAATAAGCTAAGCTTGGGGGAGTTGATACGTCCAAAACGTATCTACTTTCCCGAACACTTTTGCTATTGTTTTGCCTCTAATTTGTGTATTTTGGATACAACTAACACGGACTAACGCTGTTTTCAGCAGAATTGCTCTGGTGTCTCGTTTTTGTGCAGAAATCCAACTTTCGGGAAAATCCTCGGAATTTCTTCAGATGGCCCTATTTTACCAAAATATTGACGGAGCCAGGGCGAAGGAGGTGGAGGCCCGAGGCCCCACACCATAAGGCGCGGCCCGGGGCCCGCGCGGCCCTATGGTGTGGCCCCTCGGCCGGCCTCCGCCCCCCTTTGGACTACTTATCGGGTTCGACTAAAAACGCACGAGAAGTCGACATCGCCGAAACCCTCCGAGAGCCGCCACATCGCAAACTCCGTCGCGGGAGCCGAAGTCTCCGTTCGGCACTCGGACGGGGGAATTGGAGGAGATCCTCACCGCCATCGCCGCCAACGCTCCCATCAACCAGCAATGTTTCCCCCATCCATGTGTGAGTAATTCCCCCGCTGTAGGCTGAAGGGGATGGTAGGGATTGGATGAGATTGGTCATGTAATAGTCATAAGATTGTTAGGGCATAGTGCCTAGTATCCGTAGATGTCACTTTTATGATATTGTTGCAACTTGTTATGCTTAATGCTTGTCACTAGGGCCGAGTGCCATGATCTCAGATCTGAACATGTTATTGATTCATGAAGATATTCGTTGTTTATGATCTTACCTGCAAGTTGTATACACATGTCGCTGTCCGGAACCAATGGCCCCGAAGTGACAGAAATCGGGACAACCGGAGGGGATGGTAGTGATGTGAGGATCACATGTGTTCACGGAGTGTTAATGCTTTGCTCCGGTACTCTATTAAAAGGAGTACCTTAATATCCAGTAGTTTCCCTAGAGGCCCGGCTGCCACCGGCTGGTAGGACAAAAGATGTTGTGCAAGTTTCTCATTGCGAGCACGTACGACTAAATATGGAACACATGCCTATTGATTGATTAGTACTTGGATACCGTTTTATTATTATCTGCAAATGCCCATGCTTTGATTGTTACATGAGTTTCTCTCATCCATGCAACGCCCGTTAAATCCGTCCCTGTGCCTACAGTATTTTAATCCTGCTGTTTACTATAATCACTTTTGTTCTTTACAACCCCTCTAGTTCTACACTTAGTAATCTCGGGACGAGATTATTTTAAGGGTGGAAGATCTGTAACACCCCAACTTTTTGCAAGCTTGTTTAATTATCCAAAGTGCAAAAATTAGGGGGAACAAAAACTTTTTCTATAGACTAATTAAGATGAATTGCCTTGATCTGTTTGTTATGATGAATTGCCTTGATCTGTTGGTAGATGAATTGTCTTGATTTGCTTGTTGAGTTTTGTTTTGAGCTACCCTTAAGAACAACACCTCTAGTGGTTAAACAAGCAACTCACTAAATAAAACACATGTGTGGCTTAGGAAGAATTGTTTTCCTTCTTACTACATCAAACCTCTCTCCTGATGACAACATGAGTGTGCCACTTATAAGTTCCAGACTTTGGCAATTGATATCTAAGCAACCACCACTGTTATTGGTGATCTCAATGCATGGATCCCATCTATGCAACATCCTCTACAACTTCCACGTCTTGCATGTCCCATGCAACCCTTACAATTCTTATTCTCACTTGATCTTCTCCCCTATCCACTATTTCAGCACTAGATCACTTGCTCCTCTCCTATCTTTTGTTTATCTTTATTTCAAGTTTAATCTTCACAAAACCAAGAGTGGGAATGATGGGTACATTATGTAGCCACCCTCTACCCTTGAGATCACTTCTCCCAAAACATTTTATTTACCAAAAATCCTATTTAAGATTCTTCTCTATTTTGACCATAGAACTATTTCTAGTTTTAGCAAAGCTTTTCAAATTATTTTCCCAAATAACTTAAGAAAAATGGGTGGTACCTCATACCCTCCCATTCCAACCCAAAAATGCATCCATAAAATTATTTCAATTTATTTTTACTTTATTTTAACAAAATGCTTGCTTATGGCACTTAAATGCAAGTTATTTCTTTTTATGCTTATTTTAAAAATGAGGGAGTTATACATGGACTATTTTAGCAACTAAAACTTTTTTTAACTGAAGTTTTTTTTTTTCAAATGCAAGTTCAAATAAAATTCCTTCAATTTGGGCCATACTCTTCTTAGGAGATCCAAACCCTTACAAACTAAATTCCATTTTTTCATGGCATCTTCTTTGCATCACACACTCCTTTCCAACCTATGTTCTACCAATATCACTTTAAAAAAAAAAGGGGGTTTTTGAGCCAATGCTACATGGTCATCTTGATCAATTAGTTTCCAAACTCATCTCTACATTCTCAAATCTATCTCAAACCTAACCAAATCATCACCTTGACCTCTCCACCATCAGCACCACACCTTGGACGATCTGCATGGTCACTAGGCCCCAAGTGTGAGCTAGTTTTGCTTAGCAAAGAATGGGGCCGCCATGTTGCTTGTATGACAATGCTTGCCATTACTCCTCTCTCTCTCTCTACTCCACCTGGGAAGTCACACACCTGCAACCCTAGATGAGCCCTCTACCCCTCCACAATCATTTCTCTTCTCCTCCTTCCCAATGCCATTGAATGGCATAGGCCTTGTCCCAAACGACCTAGGGCTGCACTCCTGCACCTCTAACCTTGTCTAGACCCTCCCCCTGGATTCCTGGAGTAGTGAGATGCTCATCCCCGAGCCCCAATGCCCCCAGCACATCTGCACGACCTTGCCAACCTGGTGGTCACCACATCTTGGTCAAGAAGAAAACGAACGCCCCGCGCCCGATGCCGCTGCCATGATGCCGCCCTGGCATCCCTCTACCCAACGGGCATGGTCCCGAGGCAAGACCTCCACCTAAATGGCCTCTCCCATGCTCGCCATAGACGTGGTCACCCTACTCTGGCGTGCTCGTGCGTTCCCAAGCAACCAAGACATCTCATCCTTCTCCACTTCATTAGGCCTATAAGGCACCGTATCTTGACCCTATCCAGCACCCTGGATCCCTCCCTAAACCTCGTTCCATCATTTGATTCATATCGAACACTGTGTGCTTAGGAAACCACCTCGTGACCTGTCCAGCACGCGTATCCCCGGGTTTTCAGCGGCACTAGATCCGCCTCTAGATGCCCTACTCAATGACACCACTTTCCCGTCCAACCACGCTCGTCCCCGACATGGCTTCGTCTCCCTACACCACGTCCACCGTGAGCCCGTGATCGGCTATAAAACGCCACCCAGCTAGCCAGCTTCTCCATTCGCCTCCTCCCACCTCACGCACCTCCCTTCCCACCCCCGAACGCCCTCGCCAGCACCCGGGCGCCCCGCTGCAGCACGCCGCATGGTTACCCGCCGTGGTCACCGTCAAGGAGACGGGCGTGGAGCTCGCCCCGACTCCCTCATCCCTCCCTCTCTGTTCCCTTATTCTCTCGTCTTATCCTCGCCTAACACACCCCTACGCGTCTTCCAGGTTGCTCGTAGGCGACGCCGCGTAGTCCGTCCGGGAGTTCGCCGGAGAAGCCGTACGTGCCACGGACGGGAGGAGCTGCGGCTGGCGCCGAAGGAGCAGGACACGCCCACGGACGCGCGCCTGGACGCTCTCGACGCGCCTCCACCCGCCGTCGGCCGATCCCGCTGATCGCCGCCGGTAAGCCCCGCACCGCCCGCCCGTCTCCAGGTCTCCCGATACGCGATCGTGGTCGCGGGAGGGAGATGCGCCCGACCCGATCGTGCATGGCCACGTTGGCCCATGCACATGGGCCCCGCACGGGCCCCTCTCCTCTTTTTATTCTCTATTTCCCACCTCCACCGGGAATTCCTCCTGGGCCGGCCCAAAACCCCCACCCCGCACGGTTGTTCTCCCGCCCATTTCTATTCATTTGAAATTTGTATATTTCTGTTAATTAGTGAATAAAACCAGAGATCTTCAAGAAAGAATAACTCAAGTTATACAAACCCAAATCGAGTGAAACAAATTGTGTTAGCTCACAAATTGTATTATCTTTCCAATGCCACTGGTCCCATATTTTTAGGATTTTTGTACTATTTTTGGTGAATTAAACCTGTTCTATGTGTGCTGCAGACCTAGTCGCTAGCTTTTAATTCACCAAAAATCCATCTCTGACCCAAATCATTTGATTCAAAATTTGTAGTGCATCTGAATGTTTTCTTAACCACCTCAGACAAGTTTTGCACCAATAACTGTTTTAAGTTTTCCTCAGTAATTAAAATGGTACAAGCATGCAGTAAACTTGTTTATTAAATTATGAGAGTTTCAGAAACATTTTAAACCCAAATCCAATTGTGTATGCATCTCTATTCAAATATCTTCCAAATGCCAGTGGTCTCATATTTTTAGGATTTTTCTACGATTTATGGCTTACAGATCTTGTTTTCTGTACAGTCAGATTCAAACAAATTCCTAAATTTGTAGGATTAATATTTTTGAATGAATCCAATTGTGTTAATCTTGTATTGTTACTGTGCATCTAGGAAAAATATCATTGGTCTCTGTTCATAAAATTTGTCTCTGGTTATAAGTGTATGTGTGTCACATGCAATGATAGAATTAAAATCTATGTGAATTATTCAAAACCTTGCCACCCCTTTGTTTTAAAAAAACCAAACCATGATTTGTTACTGTCAAACAACTCCCCTGCATGTTTTCCTTTGTATTTGATTTACACCTTGGTTCTTGAGTTATGTTTTGATTATGTGTTGTTTACTTTTGCGACGCTAGATACGAACGAGGGAGAAGTTGAAGGGGAGGATTTTGGAGATGGAGTTGAAGAAGTCCAGGGATAAATAGCCAACCAAGGCAAGCCATCTTTTGATCTCTTGCTATTTATCCTTCTTGTTGTGTTCGTGGTTCCATTATATTCTTGGTTCCTTGTATCTTGTGTTATGATTGGTCCTCTACACTATGCATACTTGCTCCCAAGTATGTTGAACCCCTTGTTGATATTATGCATGCTTACTCTAAGCATGTATGCCCCCTTGACCACCTATATTAGCATCTTCTTAGTGGCATGATGATTAACATCATGACCCTTGTTTAATCATACTACTTATGTTGTCCCTATGCATGCTTATCCTAAGTATGTATGATCCCCTTGACACCTCATTTATCACCTCCTTAGTGGTATGATGGTTGGCATCATGCCACTGTTGTCTCTTAGTTCTTACATGAAACTATAGGTTGGGAACCCCTTGGAAAAATACCTTGTTGAAAAGAACTTTTGAAAAACCTTGGGTGAGTTGGACTTACCTAAGTGTGTGTTTATGAAAGAAAAGGATCTTGGCAAAGATGGTTGGAAAGAGAATCTTGTTTATGAAAACTTTGGCGTCTAAGTATTCACCCGTGACAATTAACCCGCGCAACCACAGCTACTCCAACGTGGGCACGGAGCTTAGCTTGACGTTTGTTCTTCTTAGCATGAGGCACCGCACAACTATACAAGGGTACGGTTACCCCCGAGTCCGGGTTGTCATGGTTGGGACAATAGTATAACGGGAGGCCTTCGGGGCTGACCCGTCCGGAAGACACTATGGGTCTCCTGGCTTGGCGGTGGAGCCACGCTCAAAGGGAGGTGAGCTGCCACGGTGCCGGGGAGGTACATACTCCATAGGGTAGGACCTCTTGCTAAGTCGAATGGGCGAAAGGCTATGTTCGGGTATCCGTCGTGGCATATGTTGTTATGCGGGGATGATGCCCACACGATAGGTATCCGGATAGAGGTGGGGAAAGTGTGCAAACTCTGCAGAGTAAAATCTATTCGAATAGCCGCGTCCGCGGTCATGGACGGTTGGAATGGCTGTTGCTTAGCCTGATGAGTTTTGGTTTACAAAATGGTTTGGCAAATGAAAGGAAAGAACTTGTTTTGAAGTACCGGAAGGGTACGGGAAAGGTTGTGACGACCATATGGAGATGGTCGGGAAGGACAAATAAATTGGGTTACCCCATCCTAGTGTTTTATGTTGTGGAAATCTTTTGAAGTATCTTCTTCAACAAAGATATATAGATGTCATAGGATATCTTTTGAAGTATCTTCTTCAACAAAGATATAGAGATGTCATAGGGTATCTTTTGAAGTATCTTCTTTAACAAAGATATAGAGATGTCATAGAAATGTCTTATCACCCTCTTAGTGTCCCCTTCAACTGTGATGTGGGATGCTATATCCACAAGAGAAACTGATTCTCTTTCACATGCTATATCCACCAGAGAAACTATTCTTCCTCTCTTGTCTTCTTTAGTTAGAATTGTTATCACCTTCTTGATGGTTTGCGAGTACAATTCAAATGTACTCACGGCTTTGTCCCTGGCTATTTACTTGGCCAGACCTGGAGGACTTCGACAGATGAAGAAGGAGTTGACGACGTCTATGCGAGCTAGGAACGTCTTCCCAGTCAGTTGCCTGTAGGGTTAAGGCAGATGACTTGGGCTCTACGCGCTGAAGTGATTCCGCTACTCTGATGATTAGATTAGGCCCTTCGAGGCTATTATGTAAAGAAGGGTCATGTGACCTTATTGTAATTTTCTTATTCCGTTTTGTAAAGGATGATGTAATTTGATATCAGTTCGGTTATGTGTTCACGGCACACTGATCATGGGAACGTGAACTGTATACATAACAGGGTATTTCGGACAGCTAGTCCGGGGTCCCCACATGAGCTGAATTGACAACTCCGTTGTTAAGGCTTACAAGTATTCTTTGTCTCCCCTTGTGTCGAATCAATAAATTGGGTAATACTTCCCTCGAAGACTGTTGCGATCCCCTATACTTGTGGGTCATCACCGCCCGCGAAGCCAAGATCTGGGGGACAGGAGTCTCTGTTCCCACCCGCCGGAGCGGGAAGTGCCCCCGGAAGGCTTCTCCATCGACACCGCTGCCATCTCCACCGCCATCTTCATCACCGCTGCTGCTCCCATGAGGAGGGAGTAGTTCTCCATTGAGGCTCGGGGCTGTACCGGTAGCTATGTGGTTCATCTCTCTCTATGTACTTCAATACAATAATCTCATGAGCTGCCTTACATGATTGAGATTCATATGATGATGCTTGTAATCTAGATGTCATTATGCTAGTCAAGTGGGTTTTACTTATGTGATCTCCGGAGACTCCTTGTCCCACGTGTGTAAAGGTGACAGTGTGTGCACCGTGTGGGTCTCTTAGGCTATATTTCACGAATACTTATTCACTGTTGAAGAGCGTAGTGAAGTGCTTATTTATATCTCTTTATGATTGCAATGTGCATCGTATCACAATTTATCTATGTGCTACTCTAGTGATGTGTTATTAAAGTAGTTTTATTCCTCCTGCATGTGTGCAAAGGTGACAGTGCGTGCACCGTGTTAGTACTTGGTTTATGCTATGATCATGATCTCTTGTAGATTGCGAAGTTAACTATTGCTATGATAATATTGATGTGATCTATTCCTCCTACATATGCATGAAGGTGACAGTGTGCATGCTATGCTAGTACTTGGTTTAGTCTTTTGATCTATCTTACACTAAAGGTTACTAAAATATGAGCATTATTGTGGAGCTTGTTAACTCCGGCATTGAGGGTTCGTGTAATCCTACGCAATGTGTTCATCATCCAACAAAAGTGTAGAGTATGCATTTATCTATTCTGTTATGTGATCAATGTTGAGAGTGTCCACTAGTGAAAGTGTAATCCCTAGGCCTTGTTCCTAAATACTGCTGAGTTACTACTGCTTGTTTACTGTTTTACTGTGTTACTACTGCTGCAATACTACCACCATCAACTAACGCCAGCAAGCTTTTCTGGCACCGTTGCTACTGCTCATATATATTCATACCACCTGTATTTCACTATCTCTTCGCCGAACTAGTGCACCTATTTGGTGTGTTGGGGACACAAGAGACTTCTTGCTTTGTGGTTGCGGGGTTGCATGAGAGGGATATCTTTGACCTCTTCCTCCCTGAGTTCGATAAACCTTGGGTGATCCACTTAAGGGAAAACTTGCTGCTGTTCTACAAACCTCTGCACTTGGAGGCCCAACACTGTCTACAGGAAAGGAGGGGGAACGTAGACATCACTGGCCTCCTGTCACCACTTACTTATGGCGCACCACAATCGAGGTGCGCCACTACTACTTTTGTAACAGTGGCCCACCGTTTTGTGGTGCGCCACTGCTAAGTAGTAGTGGCGCACGGCAGTCATGGTGCGCCACTGCTGGCTGTCTTACGGCTAGGCCTTTTCCTAGTAGTGGGCGAAGGTGTCCGGCAGCCTCTAGGTGTCGTGTGAGTCGCCCTTGAGGATGACGACGAACTCGAATAGCACGGGTCCCTCCTCGTCCATGTCCACGATGAAGACGATGGCATTGCAGGCGACGGCAAGCATGCACTCAGCCACAACCACGACCACGTCTGCGGCCTCGGCCTCGACCAGATATGGTGTCGTCTCTTCAGATGGTGGTGGCTAGGGTTGGGGAGAGGGGCGCTAGGGTTTGTGTGTGAGAGGAAAAATGAGAGGCTACCCTTTTTATAGGCCGGAGGGAGGCAGGGGAGCGGTGGTGCTCATTAACGCCGACACGAAGAGCAAGACGCGCGCAACAGGATGATTCGGTGTGCGCGTCTGCGGAAAGTGCACCACCGTTGCGCCCCAATAACACCCGTCGCAAGTGTAAGGGTATATTGCCCCTATGTGTGGTTTTGGTAATTAATGACAACCCCTATGGACTAATGTTTTCATTGAGTTTATATGAAGGAATATTCCATAGATACTACTTGTACTCCATGTGTTGGATTCAAGTATGGATGCCATGAAGATAAAGGTATATCTTGTGTATTGGCATCAAGATCATCGGTATGAAGATATATATGTGATATGATCAAGAAGAAGAAATGAAGATGGAGTTCTTATGTGGAACTCAATATTAGCCATGCTCTATCTTATGTGAGTATGAGAAGATACAAGGATTGAGTTGGGCAAGTTCAAGATGAGCATCTTGAGTGGATCACATGCTTGAAGCTTGCCGTCCATTTGGTGATAATGGACATGTGAAGATGTGCATCAATGGAGCTTTCCCATCATAGTGTATGGGGGAGCATTTGTGAGTCTTCACGAAGCAACATTGATCAAGTGAGGCATTCCGGCTTGTGTAGAGCTTGAAGAGTTATCATCAAGATCAAGCGGGATGCGCAAGGCAAAGGTATGACCTTGATAGGTTTTCCTTTTACCGGTCTCAAGGTGGTTGATGGGAGACCGGATTATAGGATAGATAGCCGCACTATTAAGAGGGGCTTTCGGTTGGGTAACTTGATCACATCGTCTTAGGGAGCTCCATCCTTTGCATACTTTGCATATCCCTATTACTTCTTGGTGTTTCTCTGTGTGAGGTTCTTGAGCTTGTTGCTAGCTTTACAACAAGCCCAAGTTCATCGAAAACGGAATCCGGATGCATCTTCTATTGCGTTTTCGAGGTTGGGTGATTTTACCGATTATTCATGATATAAGGTTCTACCTTTTATATTCATGATAAAATCCCCTCCTACAGACTTGTGTGTTTTCACTTTCTATTTGATAGCATTTGTTGTTATCTTCCAAACAAAATTGGTTTCACTCGAATCGGAATTCGGGAGCATTAGTTATTAAAGAAAAAGAAGAAAAGAAGAAAAAAGAGGAAAAAGAAAAAAAAGGGGCAGCCGGTTGGCGGGTCAGCCGGCCGCACGCCGCCCACCCGCCGGCCGACCGGCCGACACCGGCCCACCTGGTCCGCAACCGGCGCCAACCGGGGGATCCCGTGGGCTGGCGGCTTCCTCCGCCCGGCGCCGGTTACCTACCGGGCCGCTCGGTCCACCCGGCCCAGCCGGATGCCCCCGGACCGCCGCTTGCCCCGTGGCCGCCGCCGCCGGTGGGCCGGCCCGGCAGGGCCCGGCTGACCGGGCGCCTTTCCGGTCGGCCGGCCAGGCCCGGTTGGGGCCTTCCCGTTTCTAGTCCTTTTCCCCAACGGTTTTATTTTGCTCCTAGCTATAAATAGACCCCTCTTCCACCTTGAGCAACTTAGTTCTTCCCCTTTCTTCACCTCCATTGTTGCTCTTGGAAGAACTTGCTCTCCCCTTTGATTCCTCCCATAGTTCTTGCTAATTCTTGAGGGATCTAAGAGAGGAGATCTAGATCTACACTTCCACCAATCCATTTCTTCTCTAAGTGAGGGGAACTCTTGGGATCTAGATCTTGGAGTCTTTTGTTGACTTTCCCCATTGTTCTTCCTCTCCAATCTCATCTTAGCATTTGTTGCTTGGGTGGGATTTGAGAGTGAAGGATTTGAACACCTCTAGTGTTCTTGCTTTGCATCATTGCATAGTGTTGAGCTCTCCACCACGATTAGTTCGAGTGAGAGACCGTGAGCTTGTTACTCTTGGAGGGAAACCTCCTAGTTGGCTTGGCGGTTGGTGCTCCGGTGATCTCTTCAAGAAGATTGTGAAGAGGCCCGGGCTTCTCCTTCGTGGAGCTTGTGAAGTGGTTGTGGAGCTTGCCATCTCCGGAGCGGAGGAAAAGCTAACCATAAGGAAAGGGCCATTATCCTTCGTGGGTGTGGTTCGGAGAATAGGGTGAGCCTTCGTGGCGCGGGGAATCCTTCGTGGGACCTCCACTCCTCCAAACGTGACGTACCTTCTTGCAAAGGAAGGGAACACGGGAATACATCCTCGTCTCCACGTGCCTCGGTTATTTCTATACCCGAGCTCTCTTTCCTTGTGATAGCCATCGTGCTTGAAGTACATATATCTTGCTATCACTTGTGCTACATATATCTTGTGCCTATCTTGCTTAGCTCTAGTTGTTATTGTTACACTTAGTTGAGCTTAGCATATCTAGGGTTTGTGCTTGTAAACTAAACGATAGTTTAATTCCGCATTCATACAAGACAAATCCGCAAGAGTTTGTAATTGCCTATTCACCCCCCCTCTAGGCGACATCTCGATCTTTCAATTGGTATCAGAGCAAGGTCTCTCCTTGTTTAAGGCTTCACCGCCTTGAGAGTAAAGATGTCGGCTAGTAACTTAGTGCACAATGACACAATTATCTTTGTTGGCACAAATTATCTTTTGTGGCGAAATTGCTTGCTTTGCAAACTTCGGACCTTGTGTCCAAACATTGAGCAATTTCTAGATGTAGGTTTTTCTCCTCCGATGGACCCTCAAAATCTATCTTTAGAGGATGAGAAAAACTTACATCTTGAAGCTCTAGTATCTAATGAGCTTTTATTCTCCTTGAGACCCGATTTTCGTAGGTTCTTGATATATATAAAGCGAAAGTCGTCTCATGAGATGTGGATCAAGCTTAAAGAAATGTTTGGTGGATCCATTTCTCATTTGGTCGGTGGTGTCTCCGAGGAGCTCTCTTCTCCTTCACATCATGAAGAGCTCCAAGTTGCTTCCACCTCCGGTCGTGATGATATATCATCTACTTCCACTTCACCAACGTGTTGCAAGACACAAGGTAATGATATGGTGAGTGGTGAGGGAAATTGCAATGTTGATATTGTGCTCAATAGTGATGATTCTTCATCTCTATCCCATTGCAATGCTTCCTCTTTGGACTTAAACACATCTAGCATTGAAAATAATCTACATGCTTGTGTTGATAGTCCTTGCATATCATGTGTAAATTGCTTACATAAATCCCATGATGATATGCTTGCCTTGTCTTGCTCCCATAATCAAAATGCTTCTATTTCCTCTAGTTGTTTGTTGACTAACAATGTAGAGGAAACCAAACACTCTATGGATCAAGACATGTTTTCAAATGAGGATTCAAGAATTTCTTCATCTTCATCCTCCGGTATGCACATGTGCCTTATGGCAAATGGATCAAAGGTATCTCCTACTTTGACTCCTAACACATCCTCTAATGATGAGAATGATGATGATGATAATGATGAAGAATATAATATCTTGGTGCATAATATGGCAATGGTATATGCTTCTCTTCATGGTAATAAAGAAGCTCGTGCTAATCTCGAACACTCTATGGATACCTTGAGTAAATATAGGGAAACCATAGTGGAGTTGGAGTCCCATGTTGAAAATGGGGAAATGAGATTCACTCTCCTCAAGCATGAGCTAAAAGATGAGAAGCATACTAATTTTATGCTTACACAAAAAATTGAATCCTATATGCATGAAAATGAGAAAAATGTTGTTGATGCTTGTGCTACTAACTCTACTTCTTGTGAAGCATCTATCTTAAAGGAGAATGTTGAGTTAAGGGCTCAACTTGAGTTGCTAACTAGCAATTATAGGGAATTGGAAGAAAGTCATAAAAAGCTCTCGGGCTCTCATGATGACCTTCTAATTTCCTATGATGGGCTAAAGTTAGCTCATGAGGCTAGTATCACTAAGGTAACATCTTGTGAGCCTCATGTGGACATTAGCACAATCTCTACTACAAATGCTATATTGCCATGTGCTAGTCCTTGTAATCCATCTAGTCAAACTAGTGATACACCTTGTGTTGGATTACTTGCTTTGCCTTGTTGCTCTAACAATGAAGCTTCTACTTCCTCTAGTACTTGTATTTCTACTAACCATGTAGAGGAAATCAAAGAGCTCGAGGCCCAAGTCCTTTCTTTAAAGAAAGACTTGGAAAAGCGTCATGAAGGGAAATCCGCACTTGACAAGATGCTAAGTGTGCAACAATCCCCCAATGACAAGAGTGGACTTGGATTCAACTCCAATAACAAGAACAAGTCCAAGAGCAAGAGCAACAAGAAGAAGGGCCAAGACAAAGTCAAGGATCCGGCCAAGTTGGTTTGCTTCAAGTGCAAGGTTGAAGGGCATCATGTTAGATCATGCCCATTGAAGAAGAAGAAGCACTTGAGTGAGAAACAACAAGGGAAACGGCCACAAGGTCAAGGTCAAGCTCATGCTCGACCTCAAGTTGAAGATAGGCCACTTCCCAAGAAGAATCAAGATATTGTTCCCCAAGAGAAGAAATCAATAAAGAAGAGAAAGGGGAACACTTGCTACTTATGCCGTGTGAAGGGGCACTTTGCTTCTTCATGTTTAAGTGGTACCTTATCCAACCCTATCATTGTTGATAATGATTATTCTCTTGGTAAGGATAAGGATGGCAATGTGTTTGCCAAGTTTGTTGGAACTCAAAGTGGTCTCAAGAAAAGGACCATTTGGGTTGCCAAGCCTATTGTGACTAACCTCTTAGGACCCAACTTGGTTGGGGACCAACAAGCTCAAACGTGATCAATAGGTGCATGTGGAGGTCATTGGAGACTTGGCTACTTCATGAAGAATTAAGGGATCTTCATATATTATATTTTGACCAAGCCAAGTCGTATGGATCATTATCTATATCTTATATCCAATGTTCCTCCTTGCGGTAACTTATACTTCAACTCTTCATATTTATTGTAAGTTACTTGCCCCTTTGCATGTTTGGTTTTGTACCAAATATTTGTGTGTATGTGTTGAGTCTTACTTACCTATCTTGTGTATTCAAGTATGTTTGTTTGACTCATCATATACTTGTGTATTGTTTTGAGCCTAATGCATCTTGATAATATCTTATTTGGCTCTCTTTGAGTGATTAATGGAACATCCCATTTTGGGGGAGTGATATGCATTGTGCATCTCTCTTTCTTTAAAATGTGTGTACATGGGTACCACCACTTAGTATTGATATTGCAAGATTATCTAGTCACTATGTGGTGTGTCATACTCATGAGAAATTCAAATTCTAAATGTCCATTAATCATCTCTAGTCGAATTTTAGTTGCCTCTTGTTTAGAAGAAATGTTTTATCACATTATGGGGGAGTAATATGTTTTGTACATATCACAAGCCTAGAAAATGTGAACATATGAGGTTATGCCACTTAGAGTTAATGCTCTTAATTATCTTGTTCCTAGGTGGCATGTTTGCTCAAACAAGCTCCACTTCTATTAAAAAGCTTTTATTGGCTCATCTTATGGATTCTTGTTTGAGTAAGAAATTCTTGGTACGGTTTTCCCTCAAATACATATCTCTATATCTTATTTGGGACACCATTTGCTTCAAGTTATTCTAATCATTGTCGTGCGTGATTGTTTGACTAGTTGAAGCTATCAAGAATCTTCATCCGTGCATAGTGCTTAATTCTATATACTTATCCTATGCCTTTTATTGTGAAGTTGATCCTTACTATCATTGTCAATTCACCACCGGAAATTATTTCCAATATACTCATTGTCTTTGACAATTGATAACCGTGTATGTGGTTGAATTCATGGATCATCTTCACCTTGGATTGCTTCTTATTGCCTTATTTTATTTCCAAGAAATCTTTGTTGCTCCCATGTGTCTTCCTTGTCCCTTTGAAAAATCTTTTTATAAATTCTCTTAATTCATATCAAGTGTTTGTTTTGGAAGACAAACCTTTTCCTTACGGTACATTGTGCCATTGTGAAAAGTGTAGAAGGGTTTGGTTTATTTGTTCGAACCTTGCTCTTTTTGGGAGTTTGCTATCTCATTCCTTCTTATATGTTTTATTTGCTTGAATGAGGTAAATCTTTGAGCATGCTTACTTTATTTCATCCTTTATGCTCAATGGTTTCTTCTTAGTTCATTTGTTGAACTTTGTTGAACAAATCTTTTGTGATTTACGTCTTTGATATATTTTGGACAACAAATTTGTTTGGTCACATCTTTATGCCTTCTTCAATTCATTTGGTGTTTTGTCCAAAGTATATCTTTCTTGGATCTTTAAAGTCTTTGTGCATGCTTATATGTAATTTGTTTATACTTGTAGCATGCTTGCTTTCTTTGATCCATTATATAGGGTATACTCCATCAAATCCTAAACGGCTAAGATGTGCATGAAATTCAAATTTCATCTATAAATATGCACATATTTATATGGAGTGTGTCCTATGTATTGTGGTTAGTCTAACCATTTTGGACCCAATAAGTTTGGGGACCAAGATGTACTTGAATGTTGTTTTAGGTACATTGGAGATGCAATGGAGGCTTGTCTCATCTATAAGGAAGGTGTTGTCACCATATGATAATTGGAGTCAAGCTAGGATGATGAATGAACTCTTATCTACTACATCATGCCATTGCTATCTCGGTAACAAGTATCTTATTCATGCATTCTCCTATAGCATCCAACCTCTTGTAGGTTGCATCTTGGCATGAAATTATTTATTTCGAAAATATTGCGATTCTTGAAAAATCCTTTTAAAGAAAACTTCTTATTGTACATTTGAGTAATTTGAGAAGATGCATATGATGGGGATATATATATAAATCATGTTCATGATTCACCCACCCAAATATGCCCTCTAGCAATTTATTGCATATCAATTCCTCAAAGAACTCTTATGTGCAATTTTGATGAAATTGCGAAGTAAATCCATATTTGTGATACTTGTTGCCTTTCTCAAAATATTCCAACTAGCTTTACTTCCCTTATTGTTAGTTGCGATGTTTTTGAGATTCTCTTGGTTGAAGCTCATTTATATACCACAAGTGAATATTGGAGCCATAGGCTATATATGCTTTTTAAGCAAACATCCTTTGGTATATTTTATGACTTCATCTTGGATATCTTGTCTTATTTATTTTGTTAACCTCTTGTGTGTGCATGTTTCTTTATGGATCACTATGTCCACTTTAGAAACTTATATACATAAGAGCGTTAATCCATCACCTTGATATCCTTGTTCTTTGCCAACCATCTTTTACCCTTTTATTTCTAGTGGTGTTGGTAAAGAAGATTTATGAGTACTTGGTTTATTTGTGTTTCTTCATGCACTCATATCTCGTAATTGTTGGACTCAAGTTATTCTTGATAAGCATATTATCTTTATCTTGGTTGTGTTCTAAATGATATAGAGGGAGTGAGGATTCCATGTTTATGCATATTGTATTCAAATGCAAACATTATAAATTATGCACGAACCTTGGGGAGCTTCCTTATTTTTAGAGCACTATATCTCTCTTATCATGATATCTTTGTTTGTCCAATTGGTTCTTTGATTGCTTGCTTTATTTGTTAAAGCTTCCTTCACCATGTTATCCTTGTGCAATCTTTGATCCTCAATATAGTTTGACTTCCTTCAAGTATTCATCATTGGATATGTGCATTTGATTCCACTCAAATTATGAGAAGTGCACACCTTGGGGAGGAACTCACATTATATTGGCTTTCTAAATTTTTCACCCATTTTGGCACTCGATGCCAATGGGGGAGAAGTTTAGAGGGTTTAAGGGAATGGTTTTATACTTAAGTTTGGTTTGTGCTTAAGTGTTTTGCCTCTCATGCATTCCATATTTATATGTCTTGCATGGTTGTATATATATAGTGGAAATTGTCCCAAAGGTTAATCTTGACAATGTATGCAATGAATTCATGTTCATCACACGTGCATACATTGTGGGGGAGTTTGCTCTATATATATTGGCTCTACTCACATCTCTTCCATTAGTTGTAGTTGTGTGAGTAGAGTTGGTTTTGATATGGGATAGTAGCTTTGTGTTACTTGACCATATCAAATACAACCTCTTGTATACAACTTATTCTCGGATAAGTTGAGTACTTGTCTCTAATATTCATTATATAAACCCTCTTATTGTGTTTGTCATCAATTACCAAAATGGGGGAGATTGTAAGGGTATATTGCCCCTATGTGTGGTTTTGGTAATTAATGACAACCCCTATGGACTAATGTTTTCATTGAGTTTATATGAAGGAATATTCCATAGATACTACTTGTACTCCATGTGTTGGATTCAAGTATGGATGCCATGAAGATAAAGGTATATCTTGTGTATTGGCATCAAGATCATCGGTATGAAGATATATATGTGATATGATCAAGAAGAAGAAATGAAGATGGAGTTCTTATGTGGAACTCAATATTAGCCATGCTCTATCTTATGTGAGTATGAGAAGATACAAGGATTGAGTTGGGCAAGTTCAAGATGAGCATCTTGAGTGGATCACATGCTTGAAGCTTGCCGTCCATTTGGTGATAATGGACATGTGAAGATGTGCATCAATGGAGCTTTCCCATCATAGTGTATGGGGGAGCATTTGTGAGTCTTCACGAAGCAACATTGATCAAGTGAGGCATTCCGGCTTGTGTAGAGCTTGAAGAGTTATCATCAAGATCAAGCGGGATGCGCAAGGCAAAGGTATGACCTTGATAGGTTTTCCTTTTACCGGTCTCAAGGTGGTTGATGGGAGACCGGATTATAGGATAGATAGCCGCACTATTAAGAGGGGCTTTCGGTTGGGTAACTTGATCACATCGTCTTAGGGAGCTCAATCCTTTGCATACTTTGCATATCCCTATTGCTTCTTGGTGTTTCTCTGTGTGAGGTTCTTGAGCTTGTTGCTAGCTTTACAACAAGCCCAAGTTCATCGAAAACGGAATCCGGATGCATCTTCTATTGCGTTTTCGAGGTTGGGTGATTTTACCGATTATTCATGATATAAGGTTCTACCTTTTATATTCATGATAAAATCCCCTCCTACAGACTTGTGTGTTTTCACTTTCTATTTGATAGCATTTGTTGTTATCTTCCAAACAAAATTGGTTTCACTCGAATCGGAATTCGGGAGCATTAGTTATTAAAGAAAAAGAAGAAAAGAAGAAAAAGAGGAAAAAAAAAGGGGGCAGCCGGTTGGCGACCGTCAGCCGGCCGCACGCCGGCCCACCCGCCGGCCGACCGCCCACACCGGCCCACCCGGTCCGCAACCGGGCGCCAGCCGGCGGGATCCTGGCTGGCGGCTTCCTCCGGCCCAGGCGCCGGTTACCGGGCGGCTCGCCACCCGCCCACCGGATGCCCCACCGGACCGCGTGCCCCTTGCCTATATGCCGCCCGGCGGCTGCCGCCGCCCGCCCGGCAGTGGGCCGGCGACCGGCGCCCGGTTGGCTGGTCGGCGCCATTTCCGGTCGGCCAGCCTGGCAGCCGGGGGGCAATTTTGGGCCCGTTTTCCTGCAGTTTTCTTGTCCTTTTCCCCAACGGTTTTACTTTGCTCCTAGCTATAAATAGACCCTTCTTCCACCTTGAGCAACTTAGTTCTTCCCCTTTCTTCACCTCCATTGTTGCTCTTGGAAGAACTTGCTCTCCCCTTTGATTCCTCCCATAGTTCTTGCTAATTCTTGAGGGATCTAAGAGAGGAGATCTAGATCTACACTTCCACCAATCCATTTCTTCTCTAAGTGAGGGAAACTCTTGGGATCTAGATCTTGGAGTCTTTTGTTGACTTTCCCCATTGTTCTTCCTCTCCAATCTCATCTTAGCATTTGTTGCTTGGGTGGGATTTGAGAGTGAAGGATTTGAACACCTCTAGTGTTCTTGCTTTGCATCATTGCATAGTGTTGAGCTCTCCACCACGATTAGTTCGAGTGAGAGACCGTGAGCTTGTTACTCTTGGAGGGAAACCTCCTAGTTGGCTTGGCGGTTGGTGCTCCGGTGATCTCTTCAAGAAGATTGTGAAGAGGCCCGGGCTTCTCCTTCGTGGAGCTTGTGAAGTGGTTGTGGAGCTTGCCATCTCCGGAGCGGAGGAAAAGCTAACCATAAGGAAAGGGCCATTATCCTTCGTGGGTGTGGTTCGGAGAATAGGGTGAGCCTTCGTGGTGCGGGGAATCCTTCGTGGGACCTCCACTCCTCCAAACGTGACGTACCTTCTTGCAAAGGAAGGGAACACGGGAATACATCCTCGTCTCCGCGTGCCTCGGTTATTTCTATACCCGAGCTCTCTTTCCTTGTGATAGCCATCGTGCTTGAAGTACATATATCTTGCTATCACTTGTGCTACATATATCTTGTGTCTATCTTGCTTAGCTCTAGTTGTTATTGTTACACTTAGTTGAGCTTAGCATATCTAGGGTTTGTGCTTGTAAACTAAACGATAGTTTAATTCCGCATTCTTACAAGACAAATCCGTAAGAGTTTTTAATTGCCTATTCACCCCCCCTCTAGGCGACATCTCGATCTTTCAATTGGTATCAGAGCAAGGTCTCTCCTTGTTTAAGGCTTCACCGCCTTGAGAGTAAAGATGTCGGCTAGTAACTTAGTGCACAATGACACAATTATCTTTGTTGGCACAAATTATCTTTTGTGGCGAAATTGCTTGCTTTGCAAACTTCGGACCTTGTGTCCAAACATTGAGCAATTTCTAGATGTAGGTTTTTCTCCTCCGATGGATCCTCAAAATCTATCTTTAGAGGATGAGAAAAACTTACATCTTGAAGCTCTAGTATCTAATGAGCTTTTATTCTCCTTGAGACCCGATTTTCGTAGGTTCTTGATATATATAAAGCGAAAGTCATCTCATGAGATGTGGATCAAGCTTAAAGAAATGTTTGGTGGATCCATTTCTCATTTGGTCGGTGGTGTCTCCGAGGAGCTCTCTTCCCCTTCACATCATGAAGAGCTCCAAGTTGCTTCCACCTCCGGCCGTGATGATATATCATCTACTTCCACTTCACCAACGTGTTGCAAGACACAAGGTAATGATATGGTGAGTGGTGAGGGAAATTGCAATGTTGATATTGTGCTCAATAATGATGACTCTTCATCTCTATCCCATTGCAATGCTTCCTCTTTGGACTTAAACACATCTAGCATTGAAAATAATCTACATGCTTGTGTTGATAGTCCTTGCATATCATGTGTAAATTGCTTACATAAATCCCATGATGATATGCTTGCCTTGTCTTGCTCCCATAATCAAAATGCTTCTATTTCCTCTAGTTGTTTGTTGACTAACAATGTAGAGGAAACCAAACACTCTATGGATCAAGACATGTTTTCAAATGAGGATTCAAGAATTTCTTCATCTTCATCCTCCGGTATGCACATGTGCCTTATGGCAAATGGATCAAAGGTATCTCCTACTTTGACTCCTAACACTTCCTCTAATGATGAGAGTGATGATGATGATAATGATGAAGAATATAATATCTTGGTGCATAATATGGCAATGGTATATGCTTCTCTTCATGGTAATAAAGAAGCTCGTGCTAATCTCGAACACTCTATGGATACCTTGAGTAAATATAGGGAAACCATAGTGGAGTTGGAGTCCCATGTTGAAAATGGGGAAATGAGATTCACTCTCCTCAAGCATGAGCTAAAAGATGAGAAGCATACTAATTTTATGCTTACACAAAAAATTGAATCCTATATGCATGAAAATGAGAAAAATGTTGTTGATGCTTGTGCTACTAACTCTACTTCTTGTGAAGCATCTATCTTAAAGGAGAATGTTGAGTTAAGGGCTCAACTTGAGTTGCTAACTAGCAATTATAGGGAATTGGAAGAAAGTCATAAAAAGCTCTCGGGCTCTCATGATGACCTTCTAATTTCCTATGATGGGCTAAAGTTAGCTCATGAGGCTAGTATCACTAAGGTAACATCTTGTGAGCCTCATGTGGACATTAGCACAATCTCTACTACAAATGCTATATTGCCATGTGCTAGTCCTTGTAATCCATCTAGTCAAACTAGTGATACACCTTGTGTTGGATTACTTGCTTTGCCTTGTTGCTCTAACAATGAAGCTTCTACTTCCTCTAGTACTTGTATTTCTACTAACCATGTAGAGGAAATCAAAGAGCTCGAGGCCCAAGTCCTTTCTTTAAAGAAAGACTTGGAAAAGCGTCATGAAGGGAAATCCGCACTTGACAAGATGCTAAGTGTGCAACAATCCCCCAATGACAAGAGTGGACTTGGATTCAACTCCAATAACAAGAACAAGTCCAAGAGCAAGAGCAACAAGAAGAAGGGCCAAGACAAAGTCAAGGATCCGGCCAAGTTGGTTTGCTTCAAGTGCAAGGTTGAAGGGCATCATGTTAGATCATGCCCATTGAAGAAGAAGAAGCACTTGAGTGAGAAACAACAAGGGAAACGGCCACAAGGTCAAGGTCAAGCTCATGCTCGACCTCAAGTTGAAGATAGGCCACTTCCCAAGAAGAATCAAGATATTGTTCCCCAAGAGAAGAAATCAATAAAGAAGAGAAAGGGGAACACTTGCTACTTATGCCGTGTGAAGGGGCACTTTGCTTCTTCATGTTTAAGTGGTACCTTATCCAACCCTATCATTGTTGATAATGATTATTCTCTTGGTAAGGATAAGGATGGCAATGTGTTTGCCAAGTTTGTTGGAACTCAAAGTGGTCTCAAGAAAAGGACCATTTGGGTTGCCAAGCCTATTGTGACTAACCTCTTAGGACCCAACTTGGTTGGGGACCAACAAGCTCAAACGTGATCAATAGGTGCATGTGGAGGTCATTGGAGACTTGGCTACTTCATGAAGAATTAAGGGATCTTCATATATTATATTTTGACCAAGCCAAGTCGTATGGATCATTATCTATATCTTATATCCAATGTTCCTCCTTGCGGTAACTTATACTTCAACTCTTCATATTTATTGTAAGTTACTTGCCCCTTTGCATGTTTGGTTTTGTACCAAATATTTGTGTGTATGTGTTGAGTCTTACTTACCTATCTTGTGTATTCAAGTATGTTTGTTTGACTCATCATATACTTGTGTATTGTTTTGAGCCTAATGCATATTGATAATATCTTATTTGGCTCTCTTTGAGTGATTAATGGAACATTATCCTTCGTGGGTGTGGTTCGGAGAATAGGGTGAGCCTTCGTGGCGCGGGGAATCCTTCGTGGGACCTCCACTCCTCCAAACGTGACGTACCTTCTTGCAAAGGAAGGGAACACGGGAATACATCCTCGTCTCCGCGTGCCTCGGTTATTTCTATACCCGAGCTCTCTTTCCTTGTGATAGCCATCGTGCTTGAAGTACATATATCTTGCTATCACTTGTGCTACATATATCTTGTGCCTATCTTGCTTAGCTCTAGTTGTTATTGTTACACTTAGTTGAGCTTAGCATATCTAGGGTTTGTGCTTGTAAACTAAACGATAGTTTAATTCCGCATTTATACAAGACAAATCCGTAAGAGTGTTTTTTAATTGCCTATTCACCCCCCCTTGATACGTCCAAAACGTATCTACTTTCCCGAACACTTTTGCTATTGTTTTGCCTCTAATTTGTGTATTTTGGATACAACTAACACGGACTAACGCTATTTTCAGCAGAATTGCTCTGGTGTCTCGTTTTTGTGCAGAAATCCAACTTTCAGGAAAAACCTCGGAATTTATACAGAAGGCCCTATTTTCCCAGAATACTGACGGAGCCAGAAGGACAAATCAAGTGGAGGCCCGAGGGCCCCACACCATAAGGCGGCGCGGCCTAGGGGGGGCCGCGCGGCCCTATGGTGTGGCCCCCTCGGCTGGCCTCCGACGCCCTCCTTCGGACTATTTATCGGCCTCGACCTAAAAACGCACGGGGAGAAGTCGAAGTCGCCAGAAACCCTCCAGAGAGCCGCCACATCGCGAAACTCCGTCTCAGGAGCCAGAAGTCTCCGTTCTGGCACTCCGCCGGGACGGGGAATTGGAGGAGATCTTCACCACCATCACCGCCAACGCCTCTCCATCGACCAGCCATGTTTCCCCCATCCATGTGTGAGTAATTCCCCCGCTGTAGGCTGAAGGGGATGGTAGGGATTGGATGAGATTGGTCATGTAATAGTCATAAGATTGTTAGGGCATAGTGCCTAGTATCCGTAGATGTTACTTTTATGATATTGTTGCAACTTGTTATGCTTAATGCTTGTCACTAGGGCCCGAGTGCCATGATTTCAGATCTGAACATGTTATTGATTCATGAAGATATTCGTTGTTTATGATCTTACCTGCAAGTTGTATACACATGTCGCTGTCCGGAACCAATGGCCCCGAAGTGACAGAAATTGGGACAACCGGAGGGGATGGTAGTGATGTGAGGATCACATGTGTTCACGGAGTGTTAATGCTTTGCTCCGGTACTCTATTAAAAGGAGTACCTTAATTTCCAGTAGTTTCCCTAGAGGCCCGGCTGCCACCGGCTGGTAGGACAAAAGATGTTGTGCAAGTTTCTCATTGCGAGCACGTACGACTATATATGGAACACATGCCTATTGATTGATTAGTACTTGGATACCGTTTTATTATTATCTGCAAATGCCCATGCTTTGATTGTTATATGAGTTTCTCTCATCCATGCAACGCCCGTTAATCCGTCCCTGTGCCTACGTATTTTAATCCTGCTGTTTACTATAATCACTACTGCTGTCTTTATTTCACCGCTGCTGCTATTTCACTATTCCTACCTATAAAACTGTTACTACTGATAAACTCTTGCGAGCAAGTCTGTTTCCAGGTGCAGCTGAATTGACAACTCCGTTAAGGCTTACAAGTATTCTTTGTCTCCCTTGTGTCGAATCAATAAATTGGGTAATACTTCCCTCGAAGACTGCGATCCCCTATACTTGTGGGTCATCAAGACTATTTTCTGGCGCCGTTGCCGGGGAGCATAGCTTTATTTGGAAGTTCACTTGGATTGATATTGTTCGCTGCAAATTCTCCATCATGGGTAAACCTCGCGATACTAAGATCGCCATATTACCATCCACTACAAGAAAAGGTACAACTCTTAGTACCTCTGCTGCTCTTGATTCACCATCTGTGATAAGTAAACTTGTTTCACCACCACAAGCTTCAAATGCTGGTACTTCTGCTGAATCTGAAAATTCCTCTCATAATTGTGATGATGCTTCTGCTGTGCTTGATAATGATGGTTCGTTAGGATCTTTTCTAGATGCTACAATTGCTAGGTCTAGGCAAATTGAAAATACTGAAACTCCTAATGAAAATGCTGCTACACCTGTTAATTCACCTGAGTCTGTTGAATATTCTAGTGATGATCTTGATGAAGATTATGTGGAGCTTGATGATGATTTTATTGAAAAATGCAATGCTACTACTGATGCAAGAAAAATTAAAAAGTTGCTTGCAGAACATGCTGTTAGATATAAACCATCTCCTGATCCTAAATTTGCCACATCTCCTATAAACATTAGGGATAAAGATTATGATTTTTCTCTTGATCTATCTCATATAGCTATTGTTGAGAAAACACCCTTTTGTGGTACTGAAAAAGAAAGTGATGTTGAACACATGATTGAGTTATCTACTCTGAGTAGCGTGTTTTCTGATGATGTCAAG
This sequence comes from Lolium multiflorum, assembly GCA_030979885.1. NCBI lineage: Eukaryota > Viridiplantae > Streptophyta > Magnoliopsida > Poales > Poaceae > Lolium > Lolium multiflorum. Next base: position 171,637,196 of record CM061749.1, on the reverse strand, counting down.
ATGCGTACTTATTTTGTTGCTAAAATTTTTCCTTTCTCATTAAAGGATGATGCTAAAACTTGGTATAATAATTTGCCTCCTGGTTCTATTAAAAGTCCAATTGACTTGCGTGATGTTTTCTTTCGAAAATACTTTCCTGCTAGCGCTCAACACGCTGCTTTGCAGAGAATTTATAATTTTGACCAGGAAGATGGAGAGAAATTGCCTGAGGCTTGGGCGAGATTTTGCTCTCTTATTAGAGCTCAGCCTGACCATGATTTGGAAAAGCATGATTTACTTGATATATTTTATAGTGGACTAACCATTGAGTCTAGGGCATACCTGGATAGTTGTGCTGGTTGTGTTTTCAGGAAAAGAACTCCAGACGACGCTGAAGAATTATTGGCTAAAATAGGCCGGAATCATGATGATTGGTCTACACCTGAACCAACCCCGACACCGATAGTGAAGAAGAGGGGTATGATTAAATTAAATGATGAAGATATGAGGGAAGCCAAGAAGTCTCTTAAAGAGAAGGGTATTAAACCTGAAGATGTGAAGAATTTACCTCCTATAGAAGATTTATGTAAGATAACTCCCCCTTCATCCATGATTGAGGTACACTCTCTTCAACGCTTTACTAGGGAAGATATTCCGTATTCGAAACCTCCTGCGCAATGCTTAGATGAGTTTGATAATTATATTGTTAAGCAAGAAAACTTTAATATGAGAGTAGAGAATCATTTAATGGAAAATTCTCGAGCTATTAGTGAATTGCATGATATTGTGGAGAGAACCTCCAATGATGTTAAGATACTTGTTAAACATTTTCATATGGTTCAAACTCAAATTGATCAACTCACTAAAGTGCAAAATGACTTGTTGGGAAATAATTCTAAAGAAAAACATGCTTATGAAGTAACAACTAGAGGTGGTGTTTCTACCCAGGATCCTCTATATCCTGAAGGGCATCCCAAAAGAGTTGAACAAGATTCTCAACGAACTAAAACTAGTGCTCCATCTAAGAAAAAGAAAAAGAAACATAAGAATGTTGTAGAATCCTCTGAACCTGTTAATGATCCTAATAGTATTTCTATTTCTGATGCTGAAACTGAAAGTGGTAATGAACATGATAAAGATAATGATAAGGATGATACTCCTGATAAAGAAGAGGTTGAAGAAGAACCTGAAAAGCATGCTAAAAATAAAAAGTACACTAAAGAAGATTTTATTGCTGAGAAACATGGTAATGAAAGAGAACCTTGGGTTCAAAAGCAAATGCCTTTTCCTGCTAAGAAACTAAAATCAAAGGAGGAGGAACATTATAATAAATTTTGTGATTGGATGAAACCTTTATTTTTGCAAATCCCTTTGACTGATGCTATTAAATTGCCTCCTTATTCAAAGTATATGAAAGATATTGTTACTAACAAAAGGAAAATCCCCAATGAGGAAATTTCCACTATGCTCGCTAATTACTCCTTCAGTGGTAAGATTCCAAAGAAGCTTGGAGACCCAGGTATACCGACTATTCCTTGTTCCATCAAGAATAATTATGTTAGAACTGCTCTATGTGATTTGGGAGCAGGAGTTAGTGTAATGCCTTTTTCTCTTTATAAGAGACTTGATTTAGATAAGTTGATACCAACTGATATATCTTTGCAAATGGCTGATAAATCTACTGCTATTCCTGTTGGTGTATGTGAAAATGTTCCTGTTCAAGTTACTCAACATTGCTTGATATTAACTGATTTTGTTGTGTTGGAAATGCCTGAAGATGATAATATGTCCATTATTCTTGGAAGACCCTTTCTTAATACTGCAGGGGCTGTTATTGATTGCAATAAAGGCATGGTTACTTTCAATGTTGATGATAAGGAACATACTGTCTATTTTCCCAAGAGGATTGATAAAGTATATGGAGTTAATACAATTTTTAATGTGAAAACTATCAAAGTGGGATCCATTGATTGTCCTATATATGAGCCTAAAGAAGAATATCAAACTCTTGTGATTGGATCCATATCAATTCAATATAAGGTAACATGATTGATTTGAGGTTTATTTCTTCTTATGTCATATAAAATTTATTTGGTAGCAAGACTTGATCAACCTTGTTAACAAGTATATTTTAATGCATAAGAGAGCTAAACAACATTTCTTTCTTTCTTTCTCCCTCCATTTGTTTTACTTGCTGTAGCACTTTTTGTTTTGCAATATGCTTTAGTTGTTTAAGATTTTGGAAATCATTTTCCTGCGCAGTAATAATTAATTTAACACCCAGAAATGTGCATTTTTCGAAGTTCTCTAAAAATTACAAAAATTATACTGGTAGTCCTATTTTTCGAAGAGGCACCTGGGAGCACCTGGGGCTGACCAGTGGGGCACCCCAGGGTGGCACCCCACAGGCCGGCGCGGCCAGCAAGGGGGGCGCGCCACCCTGGTGTGTGGGTCCCCCTTTGCCCCACTTCAGCATCTCTTCCTCCCATGCTCTTCTCTCTCCCGAAAAAACTCGCACCAGGTTCCTCTCACTCGCGTTTCTGCTCAAGAACTCGCGATTTCTCGATCTCTTTCAGCCCAGATTTCTGTCTGAAATTTGGCACATTTGCTCCTTGGTATGTGACTCCTTTGATTGTCCAATTAGAATTTTGTTTGGTTGAGTATATCTTGAATATTTTGCTGCTGTAGATAACATGTTTAGTGAGCTTGCATGCTTGTTCTAAGTGGTAGAAACTAGTTTTGATGCATGTTTAGTACTCTAGCAAGTTCCTATAGTAGTTCCCCTCAATTATATACCTTGAAATCAAATTTTATAATGGTTGTTGAAAATTTCAGAAAATGGAAGGAAGTAGGCACCAACTAAACCAACAAGAATTGGAGGTGCAGCAAGTCATGAGAGTTCACCGCGAAGAGGGAGTATACCCCTCTTATTACCCATGCACGGATTTTATGCGGAATGCAGGAATCCTGCAAGATGTTCAAACACTGATTTCCAATGCAGGGTTGGAAGGTTTTACTGTTGGTGAACCTTACCAATATGCTAAACTAACGGTGTCGGTTGTGCAGGATTTCGAATTTCATCGGTCTCAAACTAACCCCATGGTCCGGTACAAGATTTATAACAAAACTATCAACTTGCCTTTCAGTGATTTTTGTGCAGCAATTAGAGTGCCGCGGTGGGGATCCTGCGAGAAGGTCAGGGGAACGCCGCGGGAGCTCTCGAATCTTTATACAATGATTTGTAATGGGAGGAGTTTCTCCGATGATGGTGGTAAGATTAGTAGCATTCAACAACCAGCTATCCGCTACTTTGCTTATTTCGTTACAAAGTGCGTTCTTGCTAGAAAGAATGCAAGTAAGTTGTCTGTCCAAGATATGGCTTTCTTAGCTGCCGCTTTGCAACAGGATAGGACTTATAATTTGGGTGCTTTAATAGCTTGTAGACTTGCTACTAACCGTGAGAAAGGAGGAATTTGTGGAGGTCTTATCGCCTCTCGCTTATTAGCTATGCATGGTGTAGAACCTCACCATCTAGATATTCCGCTTTCCATAGAGAAACTTGATGTTGTTTCCATGATTAAACATGAGTTTATTTCAGATGCATCTAATTTGAATAACCTGTATTATAGGATAACTTTGTATAAGAAAAATTGGAGAATAACTAAGAAAATTGAAAAACTAGTACGATTGCCTGCACCTGCTCTGTTTAACCTTGATGCCAGGAAAGGGTGGTCGATCACAGAAAATGAGCTAAATGCATACATAGAAAGGGAAGGCCATCGTGCAAGGGAAGGCACGGAGGAGGCCGAGGAGCACCCCGACTCTTCATCCGATGCAGCGAGCTCCTCATATCAACATTATGGTCATGTGGAACCTCCACGACATTCTTCTGCGCAGGGGCCTTATTATCACTCCATGTATGATCCACCGGCGTGGAACTCCGACCCTCGTTGGGAATGAACTCCACTTAGGCCAAAAGCCTAAGCTTGGGGGAGGTATACCGGCATCACTCATTCTTTGCATATTATGGTTGCTGGATACTTGTACATACTTGTTTAGTTTCTTAAAGTGGTTTTCTAATGAGAAGGAGATGATATTTGGGGAAGTGCTGTCCAAAAACAGATTCTGGGCTGTTACCAAAAAAATTCGTACGCACAGCCAGAACGTTATTTTGAGCTGCCAATTTTTGAGCATGTGCCCCAGGTTGTTATCTAACTTTCATTAGTTGAACACTTTTTGAGCTGAGCAACGGAAGATTTTTGTTAATTTCGATTTCTGTACTGCTGTCAGGATTTGGCAGATTTCTGTCATCCTGCTTTTCTGTGTTTCTGTTAGTTTGCATTCTTTTGTTTTCGCTTTGTTTCTTTCCTAAAACACAAAAAGACCAAAAATATTTCTGTTGTTTCTCTTCACTATTTATTTATTTGGTTCCTTGCTCTTAGTTTACTTTATTTACTATCGTTGGTTTGCTATGAGAAAACCCAAAAAGATTTTGCTTTGTTTTCTTGTTTCTTTTGTTCTTGTTTCCAATTCGAAAACACCAAAAATATTTGCTGTTATTCTTTGGTTTGTAAAGTTCATCATGAGTTCAATGGTCTTCGGTGGCTGGAGCGTGGTTTTCATTTCATATTATCCAAGCTACACAAGTGAAAGGCAATAATGACGATCTACAACAATTGGATTGTGGTGAGAGGCTGGTATGAACTCTATTTGTTTTCATTTTTGTACATATACTCATCCATGTGAGCATGCTTAGTTGGTTCATGTGAGGTATATGTTATTTGAGAAAGTCTAGTAGTTCATGATCTCTCATGTTTAGCTCCAATTTATTAATATGAGTAGCATGTCATGGATGTTTGCTTGCATTGTTTTATTCATAAGTAAGTATGGCATTGTGGTATCCTCCTCTGAATAATTCATTTATATCGATTTGGCACATGCTCACGCATGCATATGACTGAACAAAAGTCAATTAAGCCTCGATGATTTATATTGCTTCAGAGTTCTTGTATCACTTTTATGCCTCCGTTAATTTATTTTGCCGCAAGCATGATTATGACAGTTACTGCTCTCTTGATTTGTCGCTCCCTAGTCTTTTGCTAGCCTTCACTTGTACTGAGCGGGAACGCCGCTCGTGCTTCCAAACACCTGAAAACCAAGTTGTTCCAAAGTGTCCACCATAAATACCTATGCATGGCATTTCAAACCATTCCAAGTAAATTCTCATGCGCTACCTTTAAAACTTTCAAAATGCTTCTCAATTTGTGTTAATGTTTCATAGCTCATGAGGAAGTATGTGGTGTTTAGCTTTCAACCTTGTCATTTACTTTTGACGGACTCTCATATGGACTAGTGGCACATCCGCTTATCCAATAATTTTGCAAAAAGAGCTGGCAATGGGATTCCCAGTCCCAAATTAATTAACTTAAATAGACACTCCTCCATGGTTTGTGATTGTTGGACGGCACCCGAAGGATTCGGTTAGCCATGGCTTGTGTAAGCAAAGGTTGGGGGAGTGTCATCATCATAATAAAACTTAAATAAAAAGGCACTCCTTCATGGTATGAGATTGTTGGCAGGCACCCGAGGATTCGGTTAGCCATGGTTTGTGTAAGAAAGGTTGGAAGGAGTGCCACATAAACATACAAATAATTCATGGGAGCCGCTCTTGGGAGTCCGGTTGACGAGGTAGTTAGTGTACCCATTACCATTCGTTGACAACAACAAGCACCTCTCAAAATAATTTTACTCCTGTTTTAAAAATGAAAAGCTCTAGCGCATGTTAATCCCTGCTTCCCTCTGCGAAGGGTCAATCTTTTACTTTTATGTTGTGTCTCCATTCTTTCTTTGAGCACTATCTTGAGAGCACAACTGTCATTCTTAGTATAATATGCTTGTCTCAAAATATGATTGATTGTGGTATAACTTTGATGCTTTTATCTTTGACAATCACTACTTCTAGTCTTTCTATGAACTCCAGAGGTGCCTCGGCATTTATGTTTTGCCGATCAAATACGGGCAAGCGAGATACCACTTTATCATATTCTCTTATGAACATTGCAATCCTGCTTATATACATGATTCATGATGCTTATTATTAATTGTTGGTACCTCTCCATGATTGACATAGTTGTTGGATGATCTTATTTGCATGTGTCTCATTATGAACTGCTTAAGTATTAGCCATAGCATGAGAATATATACATCATATGAGCAAATGTGTTCGTGAAAGTTCTTTTATCGCTCAGTTGTTAACTGAATTGCTTGAGGACAAGCAATAAGCTAAGCTTGGGGGAGTTGATACGTCCAAAACGTATCTACTTTCCCAAACACTTTTGCTATTGTTTTGCCTCTAATTTGTGTATTTTGGATACAACTAACACGGACTAACGCTGTTTTCAGCAGAATTGCTCTGGTGTCTCGTTTTTGTGCAGAAATCCAACTTTCGGAAAAACCTCGGAATTTATACAGAAGGCCCTATTTTCCCAGAATACTGACGGAGCCAGAAGGACAAATCAAGTGGAGGCCCGAGGGCCCCACACCATAGGGCGGCGCGGCCAGGGGCCCGCGCGGCCCTATGGTGTGGCCCCCTCGGCTGGCCTCCGACGCCCTCCTTCGGACTATTTATCGGCCTCGACCTAAAAACGCACGGGGAGAAGTCGAAGTCGCCAGAAACCCTCCAGAGAGCCGCCACATCGCGAAACTCCGTCTCGGGAGCCAGAAGTCTCCGTTCTGGCACTCCGCCGGGACGGGGAATTGGAGGAGATCTTCACCGCCATCACCGCCAACGCCTCTCCATCGACCAGCCATGTTTCCCCCATCCATGTGTGAGTAATTCCCCCGTTGTAGGCTGAAGGGGATGGTAGGGATTGGATGAGATTGGTCATGTAATAGTCATAAGATTGTTAGGGCATAGTGCCTAGTATCCGTAGATGTTACTTTTATGATATTGTTGCAACTTGTTATGCTTAATGCTTGTCACTAGGGCCCGAGTGCCATGATTTCAGATCTGAACATGTTATTGATTCATGAAGATATTCGTTGTTTATGATCTTACCTGCAAGTTGTATACACATGTCGCTGTCCGGAACCAATGGCCCCGAAGTGACAGAAATCGGGACAACCGGAGGGGATGGTAGTGATGTGAGGATCACATGTGTTCACGGAGTGTTAATGCTTTGCTCCGGTACTCTATTAAAAGGATGTAGCCCCGCTCGCCAACGACACTACATCAAGGCCAACAAGTCCCCCAAGTGGACCCATGACACGGGCTCGAGCCAAAGCAATACATGACAAGGTGAACTCGCTCCTCACTACCCTCGACCTCGACTCCCCATTGGATGGAATGCTACCTCATGCCGAAACACTTTGTGTGATTAGGTACATGGAGCACCAAGACCCCGGAGAGGATGAGACGTCATGGTCAAGGGAAGGAGAGGAGCAGCAGAACCTGGAGATGAACATGAAGCCGAAGCCACCGTCGCCCGAAGATCGCCAAGGAAGAAAAGGACGCTGGCCGGTCCAGGACCCGGTCGGACCGGACCCACGACCGGACGCCCCGGCCACAGGCCCGGTCAACCGGGCGCAAACCGGGCCAGCTCCCTCGTACCGGACGACGACCGGACCCAAGACCGGATTCTTCGCAGATTCCCGGTTGGCGACCGGTCGACCGGATCCATGACCGGACAGCCCGGTCACAGGCCCGGTCAGACCGGACCCCTGACCGGACAGCCCGGTCACAGGCCCGGTCTGACCGGACGCACAACCGGATCCGACGGGAATACCCCACCAAACTGCCTTGACTTATCCATTCGCGTACCTGTTCGCCCTTGCTGGCTGTGCTTGCCTATTTAAGTAGCTGGACCCCTCCTTTACTTTTCAGACTTGTTTAGAACTCAAACCTAACTTTGAGCTTAGTCTCCCTTGGGTATCATCCCTCTGTAATCAAGGCAACCCTTGTGGATGTATGGATTTGGTAGTGTGAGATTCTAGTGTTTTACACTCTCTCTCCCACTCCTTGATTCGTCCTCCCCACCGGTCTCTCCTCTCGGAATTCTACCTCGAGTCTCTTCCGGGCGGATTCTATTGGCACGGTCCATCGAGCCGTGAGGGTAAGCATCGATTGTATCGGGTTGGTGTGCGTGGTTCTTCGTGTGTTCTTCGCGTTCTTCGTGTTCTTCCGCCTCTCCCCCTCTTTCCCCCTTGATTCCTTGGGTCATTCGCGAGATCGGGCCACAATCGGGGTCTTAGACCACATCATATGGTATCAGCAGCCTTTGGTTTCCGCGGATTTGACCCTCCACCCACCCAATTTCGTTTCTAGAAAATTTTCCAAAAAATAGCCCTAAATTGCCTTTGGACGGATCTGTGATTTGGTTGAGTTTTGAGTGGTTTTGCTCCGTGGATCTGGTGTTGTTGTGCTTGATCTACTATTTCCCCAACTTTTAGCCTCCAATTCCATCGTTTCCCTTCGTTTTGGCCGATTTGGTTTTGGTTTGGGGAAGAACAGGAGAGAGAAAGCTCCAAATCGACGAACCCGGCGAACCCGGTCAACCGGCCCCCAGACCGGACCGTCCGGCAGAACCCGTCAACCGGCCGCAAACCGGAGCAGCCGGTCCAGAAGCCGGTCAACCGGCCCCAGACCGGAGCAGCCGGCGCCACACCCGGTCCGACCGGACCACCGACCGGGCACACGTCTTCGACATCGACTAACACCACCGCCGACCACCACCACCACCATCATCTCCACCATCGCAGGTATAACTTGCAGTAACCCTTGTAGCCCTCTTCTTTTTGCGATCTATCCCACGAGCGAAGCTTTCGAGTGTTGCGAAACATCGCACGAGGTCCCGACCGTGAGGGTGTGCGTTGTGTGAGTAAAGCTCATAAGTGGAGCTCGTGAGTGGCACGCAAAAGAGTAAGAGCATAGTGTGCTAGTGAAAAAAAAAAAGAGAAAGCAAAGTGCAAAGTGCCACCGATACAAAAAGAGTGAAAAGCTTATAAGCAAACAAGAGAGATAGAGAAGAGAGACCTCGTGCGAATCTTGGTGTTTCTACTCTATGCAACCTAGCTTCGATCTCTTCTTGCGTTAGTGTGACATTGAGCACCCTTGTTTTGGGTTTTTCCTTTTTCCGCTCGTTCCTTGGTTGCACTAACCCCGTTCATCCCGTGTGTGAGTTCCACATTTTTCCGTGTTTATAGTGATCGCCACTTTGACACTTGGATTTTTGGACCTTACCCACTCTTAACAACATACTCGATTTTGGATTTCGTCTTTTGGCTTTCCACCATCCACTCCTAACACCATATTTGCTAGCTTTTGCGTGTGCCTTTGTGTGTGTCCCGATACAATTGGTCTTACTTTCGGCTTGGTTGATTGCCTCAATACTATCTTACCACGGTAAGAGTGAGAGGTAGTCTCCTTCCACTAACATCCACAACATAGTTCTTGTCTTGTGATCATGGATAGGCACGGAGACCAAGCAAAGGAGGATGAGGTCCTACACCCCTCCGAGAGGTTGGCCACCCAACACAACCTATGGGTGCAACGCCAAGAGTTCAAGGACCAACTCAACTTGTTCGAGACACGCATCGACCAACAATATGAAGAAGTGGCTCACAACTTCGGCCAAGTGAACCAAGATATGAATCTTCTTCGCGAAGCTACGGACAACTTGCATGACCAAGTGACGGCCAATGATGCAAACATGGAGCGGCGCATGGATAGCCTCGAGCGCGCCATCAACAACTTGGGACGCCGACATCGACATCGCTCTACTTCCTCATCGTCATCGACCTCCTCACATGATGACTACTCCCATGATCGCCATTCGTCCTCAAGCTCCGACTCAAGGCATGGAGATCATCATCGCTCTCGTCGACCGCACGCTCGTCATGATGATTCTCGCTCCAACTCAAGGCGCGGAGAGTTCCATCGCCATGCTCGTCCTCATGAACGTCCGCAACAAGAACAAGCTCTTCACCAAGATCGTCATCAAGCGGCTCGCCATGCCCACCATGGGCATGACGACCAACCCCAAGACAACGTCCTCCACAACATGGACCCGGCACCTCATCGTCAAGCCCATGTGGATGCTCAAGACCAAGGTCATCAAGACACTACATCAAGGCCAACAAGTCCCCCAAGTGGACCCATGACACGGGCTCGAGCCAAAGCAATACATGACAAGGTGAACTCGCTCCTCACTACCCTCGACCTCGACTCCCCATTGGATGGAATGCTACCTCATGCCGAAACACTTTGTGTGATTAGGTACATGGAGCACCAAGACCCCGGAGAGGATGAGACGTCATGGTCAAGGGAAGGAGAGGAGCAGCAGAACCTGGAGATGAACATGAAGCCGAAGCCACGTCGCCCGAAGATCGCCAAGGAAGAAAAGGACGCTGGCCGGTCCAGGACCCGGTCGGACCGGACCCACGACCGGACGCCCCGGCCACAGGCCCGGTCAACCGGGCGCAAACCGGGCCAGCTCCCTCGTACCGGACGACGACCGGACCCAAGACCGGATTCTTCGCAGATTCCCGGTTGGCGACCGGTCGACCGGATCCATGACCGGACAGCCCGGTCACAGGCCCGGTCTGACCGGACGCACAACCGGATCCGACGGGAATACCCCACCAAACTGCCTTGACTTATCCATTCGCGTACCTGTTCGCCCTTGCTGGCTGTGCTTGCCTATTTAAGTAGCTGGACCCCCTCCTTTACTTTTGAGACTTGTTTAGAACTCAAACCTAACTTTGAGCTTAGTCTCCCTTGGGTATCATCCCTCTGTAATCAAGGCAACCCTTGTGGATGTATGGATTTGGTAGTGTGAGATTCTAGTGTTTTACACTCTCTCTCCCACTCCTTGATTCGTCCTCCCCACCGGTCTCTCCTCTCGGAATTCTACCTCGAGTCTCTTCCGGGCGGATTCTATTGGCACGGTCCATCGAGCCGTGAGGGTAAGCATCGATTGTATCGGGTTGGTGTGCGTGGTTCTTCGTGTGTTCTTCGCGTTCTTCGTGTTCTTCCGCCTCTCCCCCTCTTTCCCCCTTGATTCCTTGGGTCATTCGCGAGATCGGGCCACAATCGGGGTCTTAGACCACATCAAAAGGAGTACCTTAATTTCCAGTAGTTTCCCTAGAGGCCCGGCTGCCACCGGCTGGTAGGACAAAAGATGTTGTGCAAGTTTCTCATTGCGAGCACGTACGACTATATATGGAACACATGCCTATTGATTGATTAGTACTTGGATACCATTTTATTATTATCTGCAAATGCCCATGCTTTGATTGTTATATGAGTTTCTCTCATCCATGCAACGCCCGTTAATCCGTCCCTGTGCCTACAGTATTTTAATCCTGCTGTTTACTATAATCACTACTGCTGTCTTTATTTCACCGCTGCTGTTATTTCACTATTCCTACTGCCATAAAACTGTTACTACTGATAAACTCTTGCGAGCAAGTCTGTTTCCAGGTGCAGCTGAATTGACAACTCCGCCGTTAAGGCTTACAAGTATTCTTTGTCTCCCCTTGTGTCGAATCAATAAATTGGGTAATACTTCCCTCGAAGACTGTTGCGATCCCCTATACTTGTGGGTCATCACCCCTCTAGGCGACATCTCGATCTTTCAGCAAGGTAGGCGACGGTTAGGTTAAAATTGAATGAGCCGCTGACGCGTCGGCCCCGCCACTCCCCGCTGGCGTCGACTTTTGGGATGTGTGGCTGACAGGCGGCTCCCACACCCAAAAATTTTAGCCTCGCGAGGCGCCGGCGCGCCCGATTCGTGCCCTTGGCGAAGGGGCCGGCACGGGGTTGCCGACGATTCTATTTGGCTCGAAAATTGGCCGGTCGTTTGCGCGCGCAGTGAGACATTTTCTCCCGGCCTCCAAATCGCTATCGGGCCGCTATCGGAGGCGCCGGTGGAGATGCTCTAACTTAGGTATTACGACACTCATCCTTTGGACGAAGTGTATCTGACCTCGCTGCTTGATACACCCCACTTGGGTGCTAGAATTTCTCTATCCAACGTTAAGAGCATCTCTACCGGCGCCTCTAAATATGTGCCGGCATATGCGCCAGCAGTGCTCTATCGTGGGCGTCGGCGGACGTTCCTCCATTTGAAGAACGTTTTCCACACCGACGTCCCTTAAACCGACGCCTCCTAAATCTTTTGTTTTATTTTTACAATATTTTGAAACAATATTTCAATCACAAAAATATTCATACAATATTTTAACATAGTTTAACATAATTACAAAGGAAATTGTTCATATAATTATTTAAATTAAATCATACAACCTCCTGCCCACAAATGTGCAACCAGATCTGCCTGATGTTGAAGATGAACACCTGCATCTTGGAATTCTTGGTGCATGTGAAGGAAAGCGGCAAATTATTGGGATACATGCTCTACTTCAGAAAGAGGCCCCTAATAATCAAATGGTTGATCATCATTCACATGTTCGTCGCGCTTGCTCTCAACGATCATGTTGTGCATGATCACACATGCGTTCATCACCTCCCACATCTGAGACTCAGACCAAGTGAGAGCAGGGTACCTGACAATGGCGAAACGCTGCTGAAGCACCCCAAAAGCACGCTCAACATCCTTGCGTGCTGCTTCCTGGCATGTTGCAAAATAGGCTTCCATCTCGTTTGATGGAGAGGGAATTGTCTTCACAAATGTAGCATACGTCGGGTAGATACCATCAGCTAGATAGTACCCCTTGTTGTATGCGTGGCCGTTTACCTCAAAGTTCACGGCAGGAGCTTGTCCCTCAGCTAGCCTGGCAAACACCGGAGAGCGCTGCAACACGTTGATATCATTGTTTGTTCCTGCCATGCCAAAAAATGCATGCCAAATCCAAAGCTCATGGTCTGCCACCGCCTCAAGAATGACACTGCACTCAACTGTATGCCCCTTGTAGATCCCTTACGAAGAAAAAGGGCAATTCTTCCAACCCCAATGCATACAGTCGATGCTTCCGAGCATCCCGGGAAACCCTTGGGCTTCATTTTGTTCCAGGATTCGAGCTGTATCATCTGCCCTTGGTGCTCTCAAATAATCCCCACCAAACACCTCTATGACGGCTCGGCAAAACCTGTAGACAGTCTCTAAACATGTCGACTCCTCCATGTGCGGGTAATCGTGGAATGTATCTGGAGGAGCTCTGTATGCAAGACAGCGCAATGCGCAGCGGTGCATTCTAGATTGAGGAGAAGCCCCACAAATCTGTGCAATCTTGCTTGCTCATGAATTAGTCGTCGTACTCCCTGACACCGAAGACAATCTTCATGAACAGATCCTTGTTCATCCTAAACCGGTGCCGAAATTTCTTCGACGAATGACTAGCATCGTCGGTGAAGTAGTCACATTCAAGAAGCATGGTGACAACTTGACGATGTCGTTCGACGTTCCTCCTCTTGCCCGGCCTTGAACCGCCTTGTCGAGGCATGACGAGGAAGGGATAGCAAACGCGGAGGGGGCTCATCAGAATCAGATGGTTCTGATGCTGCCGCCGGATAGCGGTAGTGTTCTCCTCCTCCATGAACAACTACACCAACATCTCATCGTAGATGTCCATCGCGGCAATCCGACGAACACCTTGCGGGCGGGCGGTTGGGTGTTTGGGCGACAGTGGCGGCGAGCTCTATTCCGGCCGAAAGGGCGGTGGCCGGTCGAGGGAGTGGCCGCGGTGTCGATGGACAGGGGTTTATGGACAAGCGGGGTGGAAGGAAAGCACGGGGACACAGCGGCGACGGCCATGGGTTGGGTCGGCTCGTGGGGGTGGGGGGGGGGGAAACTGACACGTCTGGCTGGCAAAAAGGCCCCGCATGTCCTTTCCTACATGGATGAGGGTGCCAGCGCGCCCGATTCACGCCCTCTGCGAAGGGGTCGGCACGGGGTTGGGCTCAAGCCGGTGCTTCTATTGGGCTCAAACCCGCACTAGTAGGAAAAGCCTTATAGATGGGATTCTATTTCTATGGCGCACCAGCATGTGCCATTCAATTTCGTGGCGCACGAGCGTGCACCACAAAAATAGCTTATTTTTGTGGCGCACCACAAGCTCATGCGCCACAGAAATTCGGTGGGGCCCACACCCTGTCATCCCCAATAATTTGTTTAGCTATTTCTGTTGCGCACCAGGACCAGTGCGCCATAGAAATAAGACATTCTTATGCCGGTGCTGGTGCGCCACAAAAATAACACATTCTGTGGCGCACCGTGCCTGATGCGCCATAGAAATAAAACCCATTAAATCACCTCGTACCCCTCCCTCCCCCACGACAAATCACGCCGCCTTGCTCCGCGACGGCAATGGGCGCGTTGCCGCCGCCGCCTTCCTCCGCGACGGCCGCATGCCTCCATGCCCACGCATCCCCACCACCAGCAGCAAAACCCGCTTCGGCGTGGACGACGAGGAGCCGCCGCATCGAGCAGGAGGAGGAGCCGCCGCATCGAGGACGAAGAGGAGCCGTGCATCCCTGGACATGGAGGAAGAGGAGTCGTGCGTCCCTGGACATGGATCCCCTGCTTCTTCCTCGACCCCTGTCGTCGTCCTCTGGTTCTTCCTCGACCCCTGCCGTCGGTGAGCTTTCACAACTCCTCTCCTCTCCTTGCTCTAGATGAAACACCAAATAACCACTTGCTCAAATGTAATGATCAGATGATAGAATCACATGACACCTGCTATTTTTGTGTGCCATTTGTGTCTATCATGACACATGGGCTAAAAACTTGGTTCTTTGATGGATGACAAGTGGTCACCTATTGTCTCCAAAATTTAATATACACTAGTAGCATGCCAAACCAATTAACAAGATAATAAAAATATTCAATCAAATTAGTAAAATCAACAAAGAATTAAAGGTTGATAGTACACTCAGTATGGATACCAAGTTAACAATGTCATTCACATCATTTCATTTTGTACCTACGTGAGTCATGGTTCATAAAATGTGAAGCTTTGTCAAGATTATAAAATATCACAACTAATTAGTCACTTACCTGAAGAAGTGTGCATAAAATAAATAGCATCAAACACTTCTCACAATGGCAAGCCTGCTGAACTTCCAGTCTGGTTTGATCAAATTACGTAAGAACATCTAGTATTAACTGATATGTGGTTATCACAAGCACAAAATTGTGTGGACAATAAACAGATTTCATAAAGTTATAACAAGAGCAACGCAAATACCTTGGATATGCATCAGCTAGTTTGTTATTTGTTCTTTTGACTCATCAAAATCAAGTGAATATTCAATTTTCATTATGCATATAAGACGATTATGCCTATACAAAAATCGTATCCGATCCATATACACTAGCAAACTATGGGTGGCAACAATTTTCACTTAACATCTAATACAGACAACAAACTAGTGATGCAAATAAAATCACACTTCTATATTTGTTGTGTTATTATAAATGATATATTAACTGCACATCCTCCATTGTTCTTGCCTATTGGTGTTTTGAATTAGAAAGTACGATGGAGAAGGATGTATATATATTATTCATGTTCTTAAAAATATTGATGCCAAATGGAATAGAAAAATGGAGTTTTAAAGTCCATGGTGGTAGCTAGACATGAATTTTGTCTCTCTGTGGTCAGGAGGCTCCAGTGTCTCCTGTAGAAGTTAATTTTTTCTCTCTTTGGCAACTAAAGAAGTTCATGCCTAAGGTATAAATAAGATTAACCTACCAACAAGCAATAGGGACAAACACATATTTCCTTGAAAATATTTTCAGAGACTTCAAATATACATAAGCACTTTTCTTGTCTTCATCTATGTGCTTATAAATGATTTGGTTGCTATAACTTCACTGGTTGCTATATATGTGTTTATGTTGTACATGGTTCTCTATTATAACTTCACTGGTTTCTATATATGTGTATATGTTGTACATGGTTCTCTTTATAAATGATTTGGTCTTTAATTTTATTAGTACTTGCCAATGATTAGAATGTTTGGTCGATCAATAGACTCTGGGGTGGGGTGAGTGAACATGGTGTGATGGCACAAATATCAATATGTTGTGCATCCTACTTGGCTTCACTTACCCCAACCCTGAATGTTAATATTTGTTTCAACCAACAAAGTGTGAGGCATATGCTATCTAGTTGATACCACTTGGCTCTTTCTTCCATTTTAGTGCCGATGATTAGAATGTTTGGTCACCTGTACACTCGATGGTGGAGCAAGCGAGCCTAGTGTGATGGCACAAATATCAATCTCTTGTGCATCCTACCTGGACTCACTTACTCCATCCCTGAATGTTAATATTTGTTTCGACCAACAAAGTATGAGGCATATGCTATCTAGTTGATACCACTTGGCTCTTTCTTCCATTTTAGTGCCGATGATTAGAATGTTTGGTCACCTGTACACTCGGGGGTGGTGCAAGCGAGCCTGGTGTGATGGCACAAATATCAATCTCTTGTGCATCCTACCTGGCCTCGCTTACACCATCCCTGAATGTTAATATTTGTTTCGACCAACAAAGTATGAGGCATTCCATTTAGTTCATACTAGCTACTCTCTTATTTGAGTTGGACTTCTTAATTTTATTGGCCGATGATTAGAATGTTTGATCACCTGTACACTCTGGGGTGGGGCCAGTGAACCTGGTGTGATGGCACAATATCAATCTTATCTTGTGCATCCTACTTGGCTTCGCTGACCCCATCCCTGAATGTTAATATTTGTTTTGACCAACAAAGTATGAGGCATATGCTATCTAGTTCATACTACTTGGCTCGTATTTGAGTTGGACTTATTCGTTTATTTTGGTCTTTCTTCCATTTTTGCCTATGATTAAATTTTGTGTCACTACACTAGGGGGCGGTGCTAGTGAGCCTGGTGTGATGGCACAAATATCAATCTCTTGTGCATCAGACTTGGCCTCACTGACACCGTCCCTAAATGTTAATATTTGTTTCGACCAACAAAGTATGAGGCATGCTATTTAGTTGATACTACTTGGCTCGTATTTGAGTTGGACTTATTCGTTTATTTTGGTCTTTCTTCGAGATAGCACCGATGATTAAAATGTTTGGTCACCTTACACTTGGGGGTGGCGTAAGTGAGCCTGGTAAGATAGCACAAATATCAATCTCTTGTGCATCGGACTTGGCCTCACTTACATCATCCCAGAATGTTAATATTTGTTTGACCAACAATGTATGAGGAATTTATTTATTATATCCTAGTTGACTCTTATTTGTGTTGGCCTTCTTCGTTCATTTTGGTATTTCTTCCATTTTAGTCACTACCACTCGGGGGGTACACCACTAGAGAGGAGGCCGAAGAAGATGACGACACGCGAGCTGGCGGGAGAGAGGAGGGAGCAAAGGAGGAACCGGATGAAGACCACTTTGTATCTCGAGATGGTGAACTTTGTATGAATTAAGAGTTGTATGTGAAACATTTAACACTTGCCACTATACGTGTATCTCGATCGGCCTCTAAGTAATGTGATGATGATGTTTCTATCATATATGTGCAATGTACATGCTATTTATATTATATATGCATATTTCTGTATATAATCTGTATAATATATGTATTGCTGTATATAACCTGTATGTGTATAGCAGGCAGTACGAAATCGTGTATAATACGAGCAAATTCTGTGCCGCACTAAACACTAATTCTGTGGCGCACCTATTTCTGTGGCGCACCGAGGCACGGTTGCTCCACATAATTCCTTAATTTTGTGGCGCATGGGCTGGTGCGCCACAGAATTCTTATTTTGTGACGAAGATTTTATGGCGCACCGTCCATGCGTCACATAATAGGTATTTTGGTGTGTCAACTAATGAGGCTTTTCCTACTAGCTAGTGCCGCGTCAATGCTTTTGAGGTGCACCGGTGTGAGCCAAAAACAGCGGTGGCCCCCAAATTGCTATCCGGCTGCGGTGGAGATGCTCTAATTTAGCCCCCTCCCATCCCGCCACATGCGACCTAGCTAAGATGGGCCATCACATATTTCATTTGTTGTTGAGACTATATATCTTCAAAACGGGTGTGACAAATTCTTGGCCGACTTAGTTATATGTTAATTCTCAGCCCGATCATGTCATCGATCGTTAGTTTTAAGTTAACCCATGTTACAACTTATGGCTATCACAAATCCTAAAATAATTCAATGACCCATAGGTTCTTTTATCAGTTGCAATTAAAATAATCCTAATTTCAACCATGTTGCAACTTAAGCTAACAGTTCCCGGGGAATATCTGCCCATCATCCGACCCGAATGAGCTAGGTATCACTGGTAGAAAAAAGGCCATCGGTCGCGGTTCGCAACTGTCATTGGTCGCGGTTGCGCAACCGCGACCAACCAAGCGCGACTAAAGCCCCCCTTTTAGTCGCGGTTCCTTACGAACCGCGACTAAAGGCGCCTCCACGTGGCCGCCAGCAGTCCTTCGGGGCGGAGGACCTTTAGTCGCGGTTCTCCTGGCCAACCGCGACTAAAGGCCGCCGCAGGTTTAGGGTTTTAGCCCCCCCTAAACCTGGTTTCTTTTTAATTTGTATTGTTTTATTTTCTTTTGTGTTTTATTTTAATTTTGAAGGAGTTTCACATATTCTACGGTACTACATACATGCATATGAATGTACAATTTCAAACAAATTTGAAATTAGAACCAAAAAGAATTCAAGAGGAATATACAATATAGGGATTTCTATTTTCGTGCCCTCGGGTCGTTAGTTGTACTCAGTTTTCCCCAGCCCCTTAGTTTTTCCTCAGTTTTCCCCAAGCCTATGTCTGAAACCCGCAGAAGGAGCTCAGACGGAAGGAATCCGTTTATTTGGACGTTCTGTGCTGGCGTGTTGCGCCGCGTCGTCTGTGGGGCCGCGTCGTGTGGGGCCGCGTCGCGTGGGGCTGGTAGAAAGGGACCGCGTGGGACAGGACGAGAAGCGTTTGGTTGCACGTGAGCAGGAGCTGGGTTTTGTCTCTCTCGGCCCAAATTGGCATTTTTAAGAGCACATTTTCCCCTCTTTCTCTCTCTGTCTTTTTCACCAAATTAGTATCAAATCTAGAGAAGCTTCTATTTCTGTCTTTCTTCAATATGGCAGCAAATCTAGTAGCAAATCTCTGGGGTTATTTATGCCTTTTGGCCCTCGTTTTTTGCCCAATATGGCAGCAAATCTAGTAGCAAATCTAGAAGCTAGTATATGATAAATTGACAACTGCATAATCAGAAAACTAAGTATAATA
Source organism: Lolium multiflorum (assembly GCA_030979885.1). Classification (NCBI taxonomy): domain Eukaryota; kingdom Viridiplantae; phylum Streptophyta; class Magnoliopsida; order Poales; family Poaceae; genus Lolium; species Lolium multiflorum. The sequence goes on along the minus strand of CM061749.1, from coordinate 171,617,988 downwards.
CATAGGGAAACTGCATACAGCAGCCAAAAGCAGCCAATAACGTTGTAATATACAAGACGCACGCAATGTATGGACAACAAGAAGATTAGGATGAATGAATTTGTTCTTCATTCCTCCTCATATATTTCGTCGTCGCTCCATTCGTGCATTACCCGAAGGAAATATTCATTGAACTCCCTCCGTCTGCAGTGTGCGGCCAATACATCCTCCAAACGGTATGGCTTGTGTTCATTTCTCATACCGTAGCTTCCTATTCTATCCACACGTTCTGCCCACTCATCCCAGGCCTTTGTATCATGAGAGTACTCTCTGATATAACCCAAATCCGTGTAGTAGATGCAGCCAGGTCGAAGTGTCGGGTACACTCTGGTGTCGACGGAGATACACCGGATATAATTCACGAAGAAGGCATTACTGCCAATGTTACTGACCGGATGGAGAGAGCGGCTCTGAGTGTCCACACGGTACACCAATGGTCTGCCCGCCAAAGCCACGCTGACCAACAACACAAGCAGCAGATCACCATCCGACTTCACAAGGTAGAACTTCTGATGTCCAAGTTCTGGAAATGAAATTAGTGTCTCCATCTTGACAGTGCTCGCGCGTTCACAACTATTGCATACAGTTCACCATTGAACGGGGTAATGCAACGCAGACAATGGTTCTTGATCGAAAATCTTTTTTCCCAATCTTCATCTATATCCTTAGTTGGAGTGCTCTCATCGACCCAACCAATTTCCGACGGGTAATGTGCGGCAACGAAGACCATAGTCGGGGATTTGATCACAGCGACTGATTTCAGGAAAACAGATGGCATCTGCGCCTCAAACATAGTGTTCGATTTCTTTGTGAGTGGGTTCAGAAGCCGTATCTTGTGCGGCGGGTTCTTCTGGGCAAGCACGATGACGCCACGGCAAAATCCGACGAAGTAGTATCTGGGCAAGCACGATAACATTCAGCACTAAGATGTTTAAGATTGAAAATAAAGAGGTAGATATGGAGGAAGTTGAACCTTGTATGAACTTCCGATAGATCTATGGTGACGTAGCGTGATGTGCCGAGTTGGAGGAAGGTGAACTCAGCGACGCGTGGAAGGGCGTGGTCTAGCATGATCCATTCGTCCAGGTGCACGTCGGGCTCAGGCAAACCTGAGCGCCAATTTCTACAGACTTGCCTCATGGCAGAGTAGGTGTCGGCGTACTCCTCGTTCGCCAGCAAGCATTCGCCGATCTTGTGAAGTGGTCCATCAGCCGAGAGAGAGGCCCAGTTCACGGAGGAGCCGCGCTTGGATGCGCCGCCCTCGGAGGCGACGCGCTCGGCGGCGACTGGCTCGGCGGCGACGGGCTCGGCGGCGACGGGCTCGGCGGCGACGGGCTCGGCGGCGACTGGCTCGGCGGCGACGGGCGCGGAGGCGACGGGCTCGGAGGCGACGGCCGCCGGCGCATTCTTCTTCTCCATCGCCGGCAGGGTAGCGTGCGTACGGCGGTTGGGGTTTTTTCGATTTGGAGAAGTTGATGGGACGTGAGAGGGGTGGTTTCGTGCGTGAGCGAGAATGAGACGACTGTGTGCAGAGGGAGGGAGGGAGGGGCTTACGCGTCCTAAATGCGACCCGCGTCCTACGCGTCCACTATTTGCACGTCTGCACCGCGACACGCGTCAACAATGGCACGTCTTCCACTTCTGCACCGCAACACGCGTCCTCGAGTCTAACCCTGGAAATTTAGATATACTCAGGTATACCCTCGAGTTCATACGACGACAGTTGGCGCCCACCGTGGGGCATGAAGTGGCGCTTGCTGGAGTTCATATTCGGGCGGGCATCCTCGACATCAACGGCGAGCGCACGGTGTCCGCGCTCGTGCAACGCATCTACAACATGGATTTCATCAACGACAACGCAGGCTGCTTCGCCAACGGCGGCAAGTTCCCGCAGAACGGCCGCACCATCGAGTTCGGCAGCCTCCGCGTCTATTTCGGCACCGTTCCTGTGCGCCAGCGCCTCTCGCCGGTGCTGGTGGCGCCGGATCCGCCAAGGTGGCTGTGTGCTGGCCGCGCCGCCGGCAGCGTGGAGGTCATGATGGCTGGTGCGGTCAACACCGGCAAGGGAGCTGTGGAGGAAGGAGCTGAACGTGCGGCATCGACCCGCCCGGCAAAACCGCCGCTGGAGCGTGACGCAGGCGTCGCGGGAGCATCTTCAGCGCCACCGGCAACCCCTCTTCAAGCGGCGATGCACACGCTGGCCACGCCCATCGCGCAGAACATCGACCCGGCAAAGGCTCAGGAGGAGCTGGAGGCCACGCGCAAGGCGCTGCTTACCGGTGGCGCCGACATCATCCGGGCGCAGCGCGAGCTGAACCTAACCCTACGTGAGTATAACGCAGCCCATGGCTTTGCTTCAGTTAGTGCTCATGCTGCTAGGATACCGGAAAACCGGCTTAAGGCTCGTAATCTAGATCAGGATTTGCGCAAAGAAGTTCTTGCCGCAAAAGTGCATCTGTGTCTGAGCATTGTAGAAAAGCCTAAGTACAGTAGCCCGGATAAAACTATAAAAGCCGCTAAAGCTGCAGTAGAACTATGTGAATCGCTTTCCGGAGACGAGTTGGCAAAACAGCAAGAGCGTGTTAAAGAGCTGCTGAAAACTATCGAGCAGCAGAATGCTGAGCAGCTGGCTAAGCTGAACGAGGCAGTGGCCTCAAAATCCGCGCGTTCAACAAAGAATGCCGGAAGCAAGTCCCATGGGCAGGCTTCGTCCCCCCATCCGGACAAAAGAAGGGAAAGAGAAAAGAACGCACGGCAGATGACTGTGTATGATCCGGTCCTTGCCGGAAAGCAAAAAGCCGGGCAACAAGATGCCGGTAGAAAAAGCCAAGGGGCAGATCGGGGCTACGCCAAGGAGGCTATGCCGGAAACAATCATGCCGGTAGATATGAAACCGGGCAAAATTATCGAGCTGCAAGGGCGGCGTATGTTGATGAAGAAATGCCACCACCAGGGTACCGGCAGGCAAGAGCCGCGGAACCGGAAGGATATGACGAATCAGATTCCGAGGTGGAACGAACCAAAGCCCGCCGGAACCCTTTGGGGGAACGGCTGGGGGAAAGATGCTTGCCAGGCCAGGATGCGAGGCACAGGCTGGACAGAGTGTATCTCTCTGAGATGATTGAATCTGAGGGTCCTCCTGGCCCAAAGTGCTTTGGCCCACGAATCATGAGAGAAGAGCCACCGGTGCGCAATTTCCAGTTGCCCCGGGATACAAAAACATATGACGGCACAACTAAGCCGGAAGATTGGTTGGCGGACTATGTCACACTGTAGCGGGTGGCGGAGTAAACTGGCGTTGGGCGGTAAGAATCATACCATCCTACCTGGTAGGACCTGCGCGGATCTGGCTTAACAACCTGCCGGCAGGAAGCATTAATGGATGGTTGGAATTTGAGGAAGCTTTGTGAGCAACTTCAGTAGCACTTACAAGAGGCCAAACCGGCCCCAACAGCGTACAGGAGAAACAGACCGGGATTATCTCACCCGGTGGAACTCGATGAGAAACACATGTGAAGGAGTGATTGAAGCACAAGCAATAGCTTGGTTCAGTCAAGGATGCCGGAGGATCACCACTGTGGCAAAGGCTGCAGAGGAATATGCCAAGCACATTGGCAGAAATGATGCGAGTGGCGGAAAATTATGCGTTGGGAGACCCAATGCAACCGGCAGTACAAGCTGAGCGGAGCAAAATCCGCCTCAGCAGCGACAAGAACAATACCGGGACAACCGGAACAACAAGAAGGGAAGATTTCCCGGATCGAAGGTATGCGCCGCAGAGTTGCTGCTGCAAGAAAATTATGATGCCAGCGGCAGCCAGAGACAGAAAACCGGATCGCAGCCATGGGCGGGTTGATACGTCTCCAACGTATCGATAATTTCTTATGTTCCATGCTACATTATTGATGATATCTACATGTTTTATGCACACTTTATGTCATATTTGTGCATTTTCTGGAACTAACCTATTAACAAGATGCCGAAGTGCCAGTTTCTCTGCTGTTTTGGTTTCAGAAATCCTAGTAACGAAATATTCTCGGAATTGGACGAAATCACCTCCCAGGTTCCTATTTTTCCACGAAGCTTCCAACACCCGGGAAGGACCGGAGGGGGCACTGGGCCCCAGACCATAGGCCGGCGCGGCCCAGGCCCGGCCGCCGCCTTATGTGTCGCCACCCCTTCGACCCTCCTGCGCCGCCTCTTCGCCTATAAAGCCCCGCATCGAAAACCCTTACGGAGGAAGCCACGATACGAGAAAAGTTCCGGAGCCGCCGTCATCGCGAAGCCAAGATCGGGGACGGAGTCTCTGTCCGGCACCCCGCCGGAGCGGGGAAATGCCCCCGGAAGGCTTCTCCATCGACACCGCTGCCATCTCCAGCCATCTTCATCACCGCTGCTGCTCCCATGAGGAGGGAGTAGTTCTCCATTGAGGCTCGGGGCTGTACCGGTAGCTATGTGGTTAATCTCTCTCCTATGTACCTCAATACAATGATCTCATGAGCTGCTTTACATGATTGAGATTCATATGAGTTTTGTATCACTACTATCTATGTGCTACTCTAGTGATGTGTTATTAAAGTAGTTTTATTCCTCCTGCATGTGTGCAAAGGTGACAGTGCGTGCACCGTGTTAGTACTTGGTTTATGCTATGATCATGATCTCTTGTAGATTGCGAAGTTAACTATTGCTATGATAATATTGATGTGATCTATTCCTCCTACATATGCATGAAGGTGACAGTGTGCATGCTATGCTAGTACTTGGTTTAGTCGTTTTGATCTATCTTACACTTAAGGTTACTTAAACATGAGCATTATTGTGGAGCTTGTTAACTCCGGCATTGAGGGTTCGTGTAATCTCTACGCAATGTGTTCATCATCCAACAAAAGTGTAGAGTATGCATTTATCTATTCTGTTATGTGATCAATGTTGAGAGTGTCCACTAGTGAAAGTCTATTCCCTAGGCCTTGTTCCTAAATACTGCTGAGTTACTACCGCTTGTTTACTGTTTTTTGTGTTACTACCTCTGCAATATTACACCATCAACTACACGCCAGCAAGCTATTTTCTGGCACCGTTGCTACTGCTCATATATATTCATACCACATGTATTTCACTATCTCTTCGCCGAACTAGTGCACCTATTTGGTGTGTTGGGGACACAAGAGACTTCTTGCTTTGTGGTTGCGGGGTTGCATGAGAGGGATATCTTTGACCTCTTCCTCCTGAGTTCGATAAACCTGGGGTGATCCACTTAAGGGAAAACTTGCTCTGTTCTACAAACCTCTGCACTTGGAGGCCCAACACTGTCACAGAAAGGAGGGGAACGTAGACATCAAGCTACTTTTCTGGCGCCGTTGCGGGAGGAAAGGTAAAGGTACTCACACTCCGGAACTCGGCTACCAAGCTATTTTCCGCCGTTAAGTACTGAAGCTATTTCCTTTAGACTCTGCAATTCCGACATTTGGTTTCTTGTTTACACTAGTTAGGCATAATGGAAAACAACAAAAATATGAGAGATCTATATGAACTTTATCTTGAATTAGGACATGATGTGTTTGAAGAAAGAATTAAGAAACCCATGGAACTTTATATGCATGCTAATGGGAATGTTATTACTATGAATGCTTTGAACACCATTGTTGCTAATGCTATGGAAAATTCTAAGCTTGGGGAAGCCGGCTTTGATGAGCATGATATTTTTAGTCCCCCAAGCATTGAGGAGAAAATTTACTTTGATGATACTTTGCCTCCTATTTATGATGATTATAATGATAGTAGTCTTTTGTTACCACCTGTTATGGAGGATAAATTTGATTATGATTACAATATACCCTATATTTGATAGCTACTTTGTTGAATTTGCTCCACTACAACTAATAAAATTGATTATGCTTATGTTGGGAGTAGTAATTATTTTATGAGAGACTCATGATAAGAATGCTTTATGTGATAGTTATATTGTTGAGTTTGCTCATGAAATTATTATGAGAGAGGAAAATATGGTTGTGGAAATTTTCATGTTACTAAAACACCTCTCTATGTGCTGAAATTTTTGAAGCTACACTTGTTTTATCTTCCTATGCTTGTTACTTTGCTCTTCATGAACTTGTTTATTTACAAGATTCCTATGCATAGGAAGCATGTTAGACTTAAATGTGTTTTGAATTTGCCTCTTGATGCTCTCTTTTGCCTCAAATACTATTTCTTGCGAGTGCATCATTAAAACTGCTGAGCCCATCTTAATGGCTATAAAGAAAGAACTTCTTGGGAGATAACCCATGTGTTTATTTTACTACAGCAATTTTTGTTTTATATTTGTGTCTTGGAAGTTGTTTACTACTGTAGCAACCTCTCCTTATCATGTTTTTGTGCCAAGTAAAGTTTCTATGTTAAAGTTGATGTTATATTTGGGATCGCTGCCGAAACAGCATTGCTGTCTGTCACGAATCTGGGTCTAATTCTCTGTAGAAAATTCGAAAAAATCTGCCAATTTACGAGCGTGATCCTCAGATATGTACGCAACTTTCATTAGTTTTGAGTTTTTCCATTTGAGCAAGTCTGGTGCCATCTTAAAATTCGTCTTTACGGACTGTTCTGTTTTTGACAGATTCTGCTTTTTTCGCATTGCCTCTTTTGCTATGTTGGATTTATTTCTTTGATCCATTAATGTCCAGTAGCTTTATGCAATGTCCAGAAGTGAAAAGAATGTTTGTGTCACCTCTGAACATGTGAATTTTTAATTATGCACTAACCCTCTAATGAGTTTGCTTGAAGTTTGGTGTGAAGGAAGTTTTCAAGGGTCAATAGAGAGAAGGTGATATAATGTGATCGAGAAGAGTGAAAGGTCTAAGCTTGGGGATGCCCCGGTGGTTCATCCCTGCATATTTCAAGAAGACTCAAGCATCTAAGCTTGGGGATGCCCAAGGCATCCCCTTCTTCATCGACAACTTATCAGGTTTCTTCTAGTGAAACTATATTTTATTCCGTCACATCCTATGTATTTTACTTGGAGCGTCTGTGTGCTTTTATTTTTGTTTTTGTTTTGTTATCTTAGTTCTCTGAATAAAGTTCATCCTTGTGTGGGAGAGAGACACGCTCCGCTGGTTCGTATGAACACATGTGTTCTTAGCTCATAATATTCATGGCGAGTTTCCTCTTCGTTAAATTGTTATATGGTTGGAATTGAAAAATGCTACATGTAGTAATTGGTAAAATGTCTTGGATAATGTGATACTTGGCAATTGTGTGCTCATGTTTAAGCTCTTGCATCATATACTTTGTACTCATTAATGAAGAAATACATAGAGCTTGCTAAAATTTGGTTTGCATAATTGGTCTCTCTAAGGTCTAGATAATTTCTAGTATTGAGTTTGAACAACAAGGAAGACGGTGTAAAGTCTTATAATGTTTACAATATGTATTTTATGTGAGTTTTGTTGCACCGGTTCATCCTTGTGTTTGTTTCAAATAACCTTGCTAGCCTAAACCTTGTATCGAGAGGGAATACTTCTCATGCATCCAAAAACCTTGAGCCAACTACTATGCCATTTGTGTCCACCATACCTACCTACTACATGGTATTTCTCCGCCATTCCAAAGTAAATTGCTTGAGTGCTACCTTTAAAATTCCATCATTCACCTTTGCAATATATAGCTCATGGGACAAAATAGCCTTAAAAACTATCGTAGTATTGAATATGTACTTATGCACTTTATATTTTATTAAGTTGCTTGTTGTGCGATAACCATGCTTCTGGGGAACGCCATCAACTATTGTTGAATATCATGTGAGTTGCTATGCATGTCCGTCTTGTCTGAAGGTCTATCATTTTAGTGGTTGGAGCATGCAAAATTGTTAGAGAAGAACATTGGGCCGCTAACTAAAGCCATGAATCATGGTGGAAGTTTCAGTTTGGACATATATCCTCAATCTCATATGAGAATAATAATCATTGCTACATGCTTATGCATTTAAGAGGAGTCCATTATCTGTTGTCCATGTTGTCCCGGTATGGATGTCTAAGTTGAGAATAATCAAAAGCGAGAAATCCGAAATGCGAGCATTCTCCTTAGACCTTTGTACAGGCGGCATGGAGGTACCCCTTTGTGACACTTGGTTGAAACATGGCATGCAAAGATCCGGTAGTCCAAGCTAAGTAGGACGAGGTGCGGGCACTATTAGTATACTATGCATGAGGCTTGCAACTTGTAAGATATAATTTTCATAACTCATATGCTTTATTACTACCGTTGACAAAATTGTTTCATGTTTTCAAAATAAAGCTCTAGCACAAATACAACAATCGATGCTTTCCTCTTTGAAGGACCTTTCTTTTACTTTTATGTTGAGTCAGTTCACCTATTTCTCTCCACCTCAAGAAGCAAACACTTGTGAACTGTGCATTGATTCCTACATACTTGCATATTGCACTTATTATATTACTTTGCATTGACAACTATCCATGAGATATACATGTTATAAGTTGAAAGCAACCGCTGAAACTTAATCTTCCATTGTGTTGCTTCAATGCCTCTACTTTGAATTATTGCTTTATGAGTTAACTCTTATGCAAGACTTATTGATGCTTGTCTTGAAAGTGCTATTCATGAAAAGTCATTGCTTTATGATTCAGTTGTTTACTCATGTCATTACCATTGTTTTGATCGCTGCATTCATCTCATATGCTTACAATAGTATGATCAAGGTTATGATGGCATGTCACTTAAGAAATTATCTTTGTTATCGTTTTACCTGCTCGGACGAGCGAACTAAGCTTGGGGATGCGATACGTCTCCAACGTATCGATAATTTCTTATGTTCCATGCTACATTATTGATGATATCTACATGTTTTATGCACACTTTATGTCATATTTGTGCATTTTGGAACTAACCTATTAACAAGATGCGAAGTGCCAGTTCTGTTTTTGGTTTCAGAAATCCTAGTAACGAAATATTCTCGGAATTGGACGAAATCACCTCCCAGGGTTCCTATTTTTCCACGAAGCTTCCGGACACCGGGAAGGACAGAGGGGGCACTGCCCCAGACCATAGGCCGGCGCGGCCAGGCCCTGCCGCGCCGCCATGGTGTCGCCACCCTTCGACCCTCCGCCGCCTCTTCGCCTATAAAGCCCCTGCATCGAAAACCCTTACGGAGGAAGCCACGATACGAGAAAAGTTCCAGAGCCGCCGTCATCGCGGCCAAGATCTGGGGACAGGAGTCTCATTCGCCCCCTGCCGGACGGGGAAGTGCCCCCGGAAGGCTTCTCCATCGACACCGCTGCCATCTCCACCGCCATCTTCATCACCGCTGCTGCTCCCATGAGGAGGGAGTAGTTCTCCATTGAGGCTCGGGGCTGTACCGGTAGCTATGTGGTTAATCTCTCTCCTATGTACCTCAATACAATGATCTCATGAGCTGCTTTACATGATTGAGATTCATATGAGTTTTGTATCACTACTATCTATGTGCTACTCTAGTGATGTGTTATTAAAGTAGTTTTATTCCTCCTGCATGTGTGCAAAGGTGACAGTGCGTGCACCGTGTTAGTACTTGGTTTATGCTATGATCATGATCTCTTGTAGATTGCGAAGTTAACTATTGCTATGATAATATTGATGTGATCTATTCCTCCTACATATGCATGAAGGTGACAGTGTGCATGCTATGCTAGTACTTGGTTTAGTCGTTTTGATCTATCTTACACTTAAGGTTACTTAAACATGAGCATTATTGTGGAGCTTGTTAACTCCGGCATTGAGGGTTCGTGTAATCCTACGCAATGTGTTCATCATCCAACAAAAGTGTAGAGTATGCATTTATCTATTCTGTTATGTGATCAATGTTGAGAGTGTCCACTAGTGAAAGTCTATTCCCTAGGCCTTGTTCCTAAATACTGCTGAGTTACTACTGCTTGTTTACTGTTTTACTTTGTTACTACTGCTGCAATACTACCACCATCAACTACACGCCAGCAAGCTATTTTCTGGCACCGTTGCTACTGCTCATATATATTCATACCACCCGTATTTCACTATCTCTTCGCCGAACTAGTGCACCTATTTGGTGTGTTGGGGACACAAGAGACTTCTTGCTTTGTGGTTGCAGGGTTGCATGAGAGGGATATCTTTGACCTCTTCCTCCCTGAGTTCGATAAACCTTGGGTGATCCACTTAAGGGAAAACTTGCTGCTGTTCTACAAACCTCTGCACTTGGAGGCCCAACACTGTCTACAGGAAAAGAACCGGATCGCAGCCATGGGCGGGTCCTAAGAAGCAGTGGGTCGAGAAGAAACCCTGGGGCCAGAAAAAGAATTGGCAAGAGCCCGTGAAATACACCATGGAAGCCGCCATGGATCAACCTTGCCGGTGGCACACGCCGAACCCGGATCACCCGTCAAACCATCTGACGAAGGATTGTTCTTGGACCAAGTACTTAATGCAAAAGGGCGCAGTGAAAGATGCGCAAGGACAAGGGTGCGCCACAATGTTGCCGCCGCCGCAAGATATGCTGCGCCAACAACAACTACCACCACCACCACCACCGCTCACTGGAGAAAATGCTTTACCGGTACAGCCTCAGCCAAACAGGCAACAATACCAGCAAGTTAACCGGGTGGAGGAGAATCGTGATCAACCACCTCCACCGGCACCTTTGGGCCGGAATGTTTACGAAGACCCACATTTGTGCATGGTTGTCTTTGTCACCGAACCAACCGACAGGCAGAGCGTGCATCGCCGTTCCATGGAAGTGAACGCGGTGATGCCGGCAGTGCTGATACGTCTCCGACGTATCGATAATTTCTTATGTTCCATGCTACTTTATTGATGATATCTACATGTTTTATGCACACTTTATGTCATATTCGTGCATTTTGGAACTAACCTATTAACAAGATGCCGAAGTGCAGTTCCTGTTTTCTGCTGTTTTTGTTTCAGAAATCCTAGTAACGAAATATTCTCGAATCGGACGAAATCAACGCCCGGGTTCCTATTTTTCCGGAACCATCCAGAACACCCGAGAGCCGCCAGAGGGAAGCCCTGGGGGCCCCACACCACACCCTGCCGCGGCCAGAGGGCCGCGCCGCCCTATGGTGTGGTGGCCCCAGGCCCCTCCGAGGCTGCCCTTTCGCCTATTTAAAGCTCCGTCGCGAAACCTATTACGAGGACGAAACCCACAGAAACCATCCAAAGCCGCCACCATCGCGAAGCCAAGATCTGGGGACAGGAGTCTCTGTTCGGCACCCCGGACGGGGAGTGCCCCGGAAGGCTTCTCCATCGACACCGCTGCCATCTCCACCGCCATCTTCATCACCGTTGCTCTCCCATGAGGAGGGAGTAGTTCTCCATCGAGGCTCGGGGCTGTACCGGTAGCTATGTGGTTCATCTCTCTCCTATGTACTTCAATACAATAATCTCATGAGCTGCCTTACATGATTGAGATTCATATGATGATGCTTGTAATCTAGATGTCATTATGCTAGTCAAGTGAGTTTTACTTATGTGATCTCCGGAGACTCCTTGTCCCACGTGTGTAAAGGTGACAGTGTGTGCACCGTGTGGGTCTCTTAGGCTATATTTCACAGAATACTTATTCACTGTTATGAATGGCATAGTGAAGTGCTTATTTATATCTCTTTATGATTGCAATGTGTTTTGTATCACAATTTATCTATGTGCTACTCTAGTAATGTTATTAAAGTAGTTTTATTCCTCCTGCACGATGTAATGGTGACAGTGTGTGCATCCATGTTAGTACTTGGTTTATGCTATGATCATGATCTCTTGTAGATTGCGAAGTTAACTATTGCTATGATAGTATTGATGTGTATTATTCCTCCTACATAAGCATGAAGGTGACAGTGTGCATGCTATGTTAGTACTTGGTTTAGTCGTTTCGATCTTTCATGCACTCTAAGGTTATTTAAATATGAACATTGAATTGTGGAGCTTGTTAACTCCGGCATTGAGGGTTCGTGTAATCCTACGCAATGTGTTCATCATCCAACAAGAGAGTGTAGAGTATGCATTTATCTATTCATTTGTGATCAATGTTGAGAGTGTCCACTAGTGAAAGTCTATTCCCTAGGCCTTGTTCCTAAATACTGCTATCGCTGCTTGTTTACTGTTTTACTGCGTTACTACTGCATGTTTACTTCCTGCAATATTACTACCATCAACTGCCGCCAGTAGCTATTTTCTGGCGCCGTACTACTGCTCATATTCATTCATACCACTTGTATTTCACTATCTCTTCGCCGAACTAGTACACCTATTAGGTGTGTTGGGGACACAAGAGACTTCTTGCTTTGTGGTTGCGGGGTTGCATGAGAGGGATATCTTTGACCTCTTCCTCCCTGAGTTCGATAAACCTTGGGTAATCCACTTAAGGGAAACTTGCTGCTGTTCTACAAACCTCTGCTCTTGGAGGCCCAACATTGTCTACAAGAATAGAAGCACCCGTAGACATCAAGCACTTTTCGGCGCCGTTGCCGGGAGGAAAGGTAAAAGGCACTCATACTTCGGTTCCAGGTAACAACATTTTTTCTGGCGCCATTGTGTGTGTGCTCGAAGCTATTTCCTTTAGATCTCTGCAATTGCATCTTTTTGTTTCTTGTTTTTTATTTACACTAGTTAGGCATAATGGACAACAATGACCTTTTTATTCTATTTCCTAATTTAAGACATGGATGGTTTGATGCGAAAATTAAAAAACCCATGGAACATATTAATATGAATGCCTCGAACACTATTGTTGCTAATGCTATGGAAAATTCTAAGCTTGGGGAAGCTGGCTTTGATGAGCATGATATTTTTAGTACCCCAAGCATTGAGGAGAAAATTTTCTTTGATGATACTTTGCCTCCTATACTTGATGATGAGAATAATAATGATAGCTACTTTGTTGAATTTGCTCCCACTACAACTAATAAAATTGATTATGCTTATGTGGAGAGTAATAATTTTATGCATGAGACTCATGATAAGAATGCTTTATGTGATATATTGTTGAGTTTGCTCATGATGCTACTGAAAGTTATTATGAGAGAGGAAAATATGGTTGTAAAAATTTTCATGTTACTAAAACACCTCTCTATGTGCTGAAATTTTTGAAGCTACACTTGTTTTATCTTCCTATGCTTGTTACTTTGCTCTTCATGAACTTGTTTATTTACAAGATTCCTTTTCATAGGAAGCATGTTAGACTTAAATGTGTTTTGAATTTGCTTTTTGATTCTCTCTTTTGCTTCAACTCTCACCCTTATGTGAGCATCATTAAAACTGCTGAGCCCATCTTAATGGCTATAAAGAAAGAACTTCTTGGGAGATAACCCATGTGTTTTTTACTACAGTACTTTGTTTTATATTTGTGTCTTGGAAGTTGTTTACTACTGTAGCAACCTCTCCTTATCTTAGTTTTGTGATTTGTTGTGCCAAGTGAAGCCTCTAATCGAAGGTTGATACTAGATTTGGATTTCTGCGCAGAAACAGATTTCTATCTGTCACGAATCTGGGCTGTTTTCTCTGTAGGTAACTCAGAAAAATATGCCAATTTACGTGCGTGTTCCTCAGATATGTACGCAACTTTCATTAGTTTTGAGTTTTTCCGTTTGAGCAAGTCTGGTGCCATTTTAAAATTCGTCTTTACGGACTGTTCTGTTTTTGACAGATTCTGCCTTTTATTTCGCATTGCTTCTTTCGCTGTGTTGGGTGGATTTCTTTGTTCCATTACCTTCCAGTAGCTTTGAGCAATGTCCAGAAGTGTTAAGAATGATTGTGTCACCTCTGAACATGTGAATTTTTGATTATGCACTAACCCTCTAATGAGTTTGCTTGAAGTTTGGTGTGAAGGAAGTTTTCAAGGGTCAATAGAAGAGGGTGATATAATGTGATCGAGAAGAGTGAAAGGTCTAAGCTTGGGGATGCCCCGGTGGTTCATCCCTGCATATTTCAAGAAGACTCAAGCATCTAAGCTTGGGGATGCCCAAGGCATCCCTTCTTCGACAACTTATCAGGTTTCTTCTAGTGAAACTATATTTTTATTCAGTCACATCTTATGTACTTTACTTGGAGCGTCTGTGTGCTTTTATTTTTGTTTTTGTTTTGTTATCTTAGTTCTCTGAATAAGTTCATCCTTGTGTGGGAGAGAGACACGCTCCGCTGGTTCGTATGAACACATGTGTTCTTAGCTCATAATATTCATGGCGAAGTTTCTTCGTTAAATTGTTATATGGTTGGAATTGGAAAATGCTACATGTAGTAATTGGTAAAATGTCTTGGATAATGTGATACTTGGCAATTGTTGTGTTCATGTTTAAGCTCTTGCATCATATACTTTGCACCTATTAATGAAGAAGCTTGCTAAAATTTGGTTTGCATAATTGGTCTCTCTAAGGTCTAGATAATTTCTAGTATTGGGTTGAACAACAAGGAAGACGGTGTAGAGTCTTATAATGTTTACAATATGTCTTTTATGTGAGTTTTGCTGCACCGGTTCATCCTTGTGTTTGTTTCAAATAAACCTTGCTAGCCTAAACCTTGTATCGAGAGGGAATACTTCTCATGCATCCAAATCCTTGAGCCAACCACTATGCCATTTGTGTCCACCATACCTACCTACTACATGGTATTTCTCCGCCATTCCAAAGTAAATTGCTTGAGTGCTACCTTTAAACAATTCAAAAGTTATTACCTCTTATTTGTGTCAATGTTTTATAGCTCATGAGGAAGTATGTGGTGTTTTATCTTTCGATCTTGTCATTTACTTTTGACAGACTTTCACAATGGACTAGTGGCACATCCGCTTATCCAATAATTTTGCAAAAAGAGCTGGCAATGAGGTTCCCAGCCTCAATTAATTAACTTGCATTAATAATTCTCTTCACATGTTTTGCTCTGATTATCAGTAAGCAACTTAAATTTGCAAATAGACACTCCTCCATGGTATGTGAATGTTGGAAGGCACCCGAGGATTCGGTTAGCCATGGCTTGTGAAAGAAAAGGTTGGGGGAGTGTCATCTAATAAATAAAACTAAAGTACATGTGTAAACAAAAGAGAAGAGGGATGATCTACCTTGCTGGTAGAGATAACGTCCTTCATGGGAGCCGCTCTTGAAAGTCTGGTTGATAAGGTAGTTAGAGTACCCACTACCATTCGTTGACAACAACAAACACCTCTCAAAATTTTACTTTTATGCTCTCTTGATGTTTTCAAAATCAAAGCTCTAGCACAAATATAGCAATCAATGCTTCCCTCTGCGAAGGGCCATTCTTTTACCTTTATGTTGAGTCAGTTCACCTATTTCTCTCCATCCCAAGAAGCAAACACTTGTGTGAACTGTGCATTGATTCTTACATACTTGCATATTGCACTTGTTATATTACTTTGCATTGACAACTATCCATGAGATATACATGTTACAAGTTGAAAGCAACCGCTGAAACTTAATCTTCCATTGTGTTGCTTCAATACCTCTACTTTAAATTATTGCTTTATGAGCTAACTCTTATGCAAGACTTATTGATGCCTGTCTTGAAAGTACTATTCATGAAAAGTCTTTGCTTTATGATTCACTTGTTTATTCATGTCATTACCATTGTTTTGATCGCTGCATTCATTACATATGTTTACAAATAGTATGATCAAGATTATGATGGCATGTCACTTCAGAAATTATCTTTGTTATCGTTTTACCTGCTCGGGACGAGCAGAACTAAGCTTGGGGATGCTGATACGTCTCTGACGTATCGATAATTTCTTATGTTCCATGCTACTTTATTGATGATATCTACATGTTTTATGCACACTTTATGTCATATTGCATTTTCAACTAACCTATTAACAAGATGCCGAAGTGCCGGTTCGTTTTCTGTTTTTTGGTTTCAGAAACCCTAGTGAAATATTCTGAATGACGAAATCAACGCCCGGTTCTATTTTCCACCATCCAACACCCGAGAGCGCCGAGGAAGGGCCCGGGGCCCCACACCACAGCGCGGCCGAGGGGGGCGCGCCGCCCTATGGTGTGGTGGCCCCGAGCCCCTCCGAGGCTGCCCTTTTCGCCTGTTAAAGCCTCCGTCGAAAACCCTATTACGGACGAAACCCACGAAACCATCTAGAGCCGCCGCCATCGCGAAGCCAAGATCTGGGGACATGAGTCTGTTCCGGCACCCTCCGGACGGGGGAAGTGCCCGGAAGGCTTCTCCATCGACACCGCTGCCATCTCCACCGCCATCTTCATCACCGCTGCTGCTCCCATGAGGAGGGAGTAGTTCTCGAGGCTCGGGGCTGTACCGGTAGCTATGTGGTTCATCTCTCTCCTATGTACTTCAATACAATAATCTCATGAGCTGCCTTACATGATTGAGATTCATATGATGATGCTTGTAATCTAGATGTCATTATGCTAGTCAAGTGAGTTTTACTTATGTGATCTCCGGAGACTCCTTGTCCCACGTGTGTAAAGGTGACAGTGTGTGCACCGTGTGGGTCTCTTAGGCTATATTTCACAGAATACTTATTCACTGTTATGAATGGCATAGTGAAGTGCTTATTTATATCTCTTTATGATTGCAATGTGTTTTGTATCACAATTTATCTATGTGCTACTCTAGTAATGTTATTAAAGTAGTTTTATTCCTCCTGCACGATGTAATGGTGACAGTGTGTGCATCCGTGTTAGTACTTGGTTTATGCTATGATCATGATCTCTTGTAGATTGCGAAGTTAACTATTGCTATGATAGTATTGATGTGTATTATTCCTCCTACATAAGCATGAAGGTGACAGTGTGCATGCTATGTTAGTACTTGGTTTAGTCGTTTCGATCTTTCATGCACTCTAAGGTTATTTAAATATGAACATTGAATTGTGGAGCTTGTTAACTCCGGCATTGAGGGTTCGTGTAATCCTACGTAATGTGTTCATCATCCAACAAGAGAGTGTAGAGTATGCATTTATCTAGTTATGTGATCAATGTTGAGAGTGTCCACTAGTGAAAGTCTATTCCCTAGGCCTTGTTCCTAAATACTGCTATCGCTGCTTGTTTATTGTTTCTGCGTTACTACTGCATGTTTACTTCTGCAATATTACTACCATCAACTGCACGCCAGCAAGCTATTTTCTGGCGCCATACTACTACTCATATTCATTCATACCACTTGTATTTCACTATCTCTTCGCCGAACTAGTACACCTATTAGGTGTGTTGGGGACACAAGAGACTTCTTGCTTTGTGGTTGCAGGGTTGCATGAGAGGGATATCTTTGACCTCTTCCTCCGAGTTCGATAAACCTTGGGTAATCCACTTAAGGGAAACTTGCTGCTGTTCTACAAACCTCTGCTCTTGGAGGCCCAACACCGTCTACAAGAATAGAAACCCGTAGCCATCGGTACCAAATACATGTTATGGTCAGATCAGGAAATCACCTGGTCGTTCAAGGATCACCCCAAAATCATGCCGAATCCGGGCGGATACGCTCTTGTTGTGGACCCAATCATGAAGGGGCCGGAAACTCGGGTAAAATTCAGCAAGGTGCTGATAGACAATGGCAGCAGCATAAACATCATGTACAAGCATACCATGCGTACACTGGGCATAACAGAGAATATGCTGCAGCCAACTCATACGACCTTCCACGGGATCGTTCCCGGTTTGTCTAGCGCCCCGATAGGAAAAGTTCGGGTGGATGTGTCGTTTGGAGGACGTGACAATTGTCGTGTTGAGAACATTGAGTTCGAGGTGGTGGACTTAGATAGTCCTTACCATGCGTTGCTGGGAAGGCCGGCACTGGCAGCTTTCATGGCATCAACTCATACGGCTTACCTCAAGATGAAGATGCCGCACCTCGTGGACCCTTAACCGTGGTGGGAAACTATAAAGTCTCGATGGAAACCGCTTCCGCCGGATCAAACCTGGCAGAATCGCTGGTGATAGCGGAGGAAAAGAAAAGAATGCAAACTGCTGTTGCGCTGGCTCAGTCCTCAAAGTTGAGCTTAGCGGCAATGAGTGGAAACTTGGCCTCACCGGCATTCAAGCCGACAAACGAGACAAAGGACATTGTGCTGGATCCGGCTTACCCAGAGCGCACCGTTCGTATCGGTGCCGGCCTCAGTCAAGCATAGGAAAGCGCGCTCGTCAGCTTCCTCCGTGAGAATCGGAACATTTTTGCCTGGTCTACTGATGACTTGGTAGGAGTTCCGAGGGAGCTGGCTGAGCACTCTCTAAACGTCCGAAGCCGGTGCGTCAACCTTTGCGCCGGTTCGCAGAAGATAGGAGGAAAATCATTGGAGAAGAAGTGACAAAGCTGTTGGTTGCCGGTTTCATCGTGGAGGTCACGCACACAGAGTGGCTGGCTAACCGGTGATGGTCGAGAAGAAAAGATGAGAACCTGGAGGCACAACTCCAAAAGTGTGGCGCATGTGCATCGACTACACCAACCTCAACAAAGCTTGCCCAAGAGATCCTTTCCCTTTGCCCCGAATCGATCAAGTGATTGATTCTACTGCTGGGTGTGAGTTGTTGTCTTTCCTGGATGCATATTCCGGCTTCCACCAAATCCCTCTGAAAAAGGAAGATCAAATAAAAACTGCGTTCATTACCCCGCACGGGGCTTATTGCTATGTTACTATGCCTTTCGGTTTGCGCAACGCTGGTGCAACGTACCAGCGCTGTATGCAAAAATGCTTGTTTGATCAAATCGGAAAGAATGTGCAAGTCTATGTGGACGATATCGTGATAAAAACTAAGGTAAAAGATACCTTAATCGATGACATCCGGCAAACATTTGACAACCTAAGACGGTTCCGGATGAAACTCAACCCGGCAAAATGCACTTTCGGTGTCCCTGCCGGTAAGCTACTCGGTTTCCTTGTATCAAGCCGGGGCATTGAGGTGAATCCGGTAAAAATCCGGGCAATAGAAAGAATGACAATACCACGAGAACTCAAAGATGTGCAAAAGTTTACCGGAAGCTTGGCATCGCTAAGCCGGTTCATAAGCAGGCTAGGAGAAAAGGCCTTGCCGCTTTATGCCCTAATGAAAAAATCCGATACTTTCGTCTGGACCCCTCAGGCAGACGCAGCATTTAAAGAGCTAAAAACAATGCTAGTTACCGCACCAATACTGGCCTCACCTTTGGAAAGGGAACCTATGCTGCTCTATATAGCGGCAACGAACCGGGTGGTTAGTGTTGTGGTTGTGGTGGAACGAGAAGAGGAAGGAAAAACCGTGCAGAGGCCGGTATACTACCTGAGCGAGGTGCTCTCCTCCTCAAAGCAAAATTACCCGCACTTCCAAAAGATGACTTATGGCGTGTTCATGGCCGCCACGAAGCTCAAGCATTACTTTGAGGAGCACCCCATGAAGGTGGTGAGTGAGGCACCCATCTCCGATATCATGGGTAACAAGGACGCCAGCGGCCGGATTGCAAAATGGGCAATTCAGCTATCACCATATGTGCCCGGTATGAAAGAAGAGATGCCATAAAATCGCAAGCCTTGTGATTTCTTGGTCGATTGATGCACCTACAAACGAGAACTTGTGCCGGATTGGAAGATGAACTTTGCACTGTTGACTCCATCCAGGGTCAAGGCGGGGTGGGTGCTCGGTAAGCTCACCTCACCTAAGGTGAAGTGCACTTCTGGGCATGTTCTCGTGCAGGCAAGCTATACAAATGGGCAATTGTCGCTAGATGTACGACGTCATTGGGCTACCCCAAAAAGGAAGGGGCACTGCGGATCACTGCTAGTTGATTCAGATCACCTGGTGGTGCAACAGTCCAACGAAGCACGATTGGGACGGTTGAATGGTGTTGAAGAGTTGATGCGTGGCAACGAGGCCGGCGCCAGCCTGCACAACACAACCAACATTAGTTTTGCCCCAATGAAACAGGTGAGGTTGTCAATCTCACCGCTTCTGTAACAAAGGATTAACCGTATTGTGTGGAAGATGATTGTTTGCAAGAAAAACAGTAAAACAAGTATTGCATTAGATTGTATGCGATGTAAAGAATAGGTTGAGGTCCACATTCACTAGAGTGTCTCTCCCATAAGATAAAAGCATGTTAGGTGAACAAATTACAGTCGGGCAATTGACAAATAGAGAAGGGCATAACAATGCATATACATGATATGATAAATATAGTGAGATTTAATCCGGGCATTACGACAAAGTACATAGACCGCCATCCACTTCCATCTATGCCTAAAAAGTCCACCTTGGGTTATCATCCGAACCCCATTAGGTATTAAGTTGCAAAGCAACGGACAATTGCATTAAGTATGGTGCGTAATGTAATCGACAACTACATCCTTAGACATAGAATCAATGTTTTATCCCTAGTGGCAACAACATCACAACCTTAGAACTTTATGTCACTGTCCCGGGTATCAATGAAGGCATGAACCCACTATGAGCATAAATACTCCCTCTTGGAGTTAAGAGCAAAAACAGAGCCTCTACTAATAACGGAGAGCATGCAAGATCATAAACAACATAAACAATAGATTGATAATCACCATAACATAGTATTCTCTATCCATCGGATCCCGACAAACACAACATATAGTATTACAGATTGATGATCTTGATCATGTTAGGCAGCTCACAAGATCCAACAATGAAGCACAATTAGGAGAAGACGACCATCTAGCTACTGCTATGGACCCATAGTCCAGGGGTGAACTACTCACTCATCACCCGGAGGCAATCATGGCGATGAAGAGTCCTCAGGGAGATGAATCCCCTCTCCGGAAGGGTGCCGGATCGATCTCTGAATCCCAGGGGATGGGATTCGCGGCGGCGGCGTCTCGATAGATTTTCATGTCGTGGCTCTCGGTCTGGGGGTTTCGCGACGGAGGCTATTTGTAGGCGGAAGGGCAGGTCAGAGGCGGCACGAGGGCCCACACCATAGGTCGGCGCGGCCAGCACAGGCCGCGCCGCCTGTGGTGCCACCTCGTGGCCCCACTTCGGCTCCTTCGGTCTTGGAAGCTTCGTGCAAAAATAGGACCATGGGCGTTGATTTCGTCCAATTAAAGAATATTTCGTTACTAGGATTTATGAAACCAAAAACAGCGAAAACAGGAACTGGCTCTTCGGCATCTTGTTAATAGGTTAGTTCCAGGAAATGCTAAATACGACATATAATGTGTATAAAACATGTAGGTATCATCAATAAAGTAGCATGGAACATAAGAAATTATCGATACGTTGGAGACGTATTGACATCCCCAATTAGTTA
This sequence comes from Lolium multiflorum, assembly GCA_030979885.1. Lineage (NCBI taxonomy): Eukaryota > Viridiplantae > Streptophyta > Magnoliopsida > Poales > Poaceae > Lolium > Lolium multiflorum. The sequence continues at coordinate 171,596,709 of CM061749.1, read as the reverse complement.
CGCTGCTCGTCCCGAGCAGGTAAAACGATAACAAAGATAATTTCGGAAGTGACATGCCATCATAATCTTGATCATACTATTTGTAAACATATGTAATGAATGCAGCGATCAAAACAATGGTAATGACATGAGTAAACAGCTGAATCATATGACAAAGACTTTTCATGAATAGTACTTCAAGACAAGCATAAATAAGTCTTGCATAAGAGTTAACTCATAAAGCAATAAATCAAAGTAAAGGTATTGAAGCAACACAAAGGAAGATTAAGTTTCAGCGGTTGATTTCAACTTATAACATGTATATCTCATGGATATTGTCAACATAAAGTAATATAACAAGTGCAATATGCAAGTATGTAGGAATCAATGCACAGTTCACACAAGTGTTTGCTTCTTAAGGTGGAGAAAGATAGGTAAGCTGACTCAACAATAAAAGTAAAAGAATGGTCCTTCAAGAAGAAAGCATCGATTGCTATATTTGTGCTAGAGCTTTTATTTTGAAAACATGAAACAATTTTGTCAACGGTAGTAATAAAGCATATGAGTTATGTAAATTATATCTTACAAGTTGCAAGCCTCATGCATAGTATACTAATAGTGCCCGCACCTTGTCCTACTTAGCTTGGACTACCGGATCTTTGCAATGCCATGTTTCAACCAAGTGTCACAAAGGGGTACCTCCATGCCGCTGTACAAAGGTCTAAGGAGAAAGCTCGCATTTTGGATTTCGCTTTTGATTATTCTCAACTTAGACATCCATGCCGGGACAACATGGACAACGGATAATGGACTCCTCTTTAATGCATAAGCATGTAGCAACAATTATTATTCTCATATGAGATTGAGGATATATGTCCAAAACTGACTTCAACCATGATTCATGGCTTTAGTTAGCGGCCCAATGTTCTTCTCTAACAATATGCATGCTCAAATCATTAAGGTGATAGATCCTTCAGACAAGACGGACATGCATAGCAACTCACATGATATTCAACAAAGAATAGTTGATGGCGTTCCCCAGAAGCATGGTTATCGCACAACAAGCAACTTAATAAGAGATAAAGTGCATAAGTACATATTCAATACTACGATAGTTTTAAGGCTATTTTGTCCCATGAGCTATATATTGCAAAGGTGAATGATGGAATTTTAAAGGTAGCACTCAAGCAATTTACTTTGGAATGGGGAGAAATACCATGTAGTAGGTAGGTATGGTGGACACAAATGGCATAGTAGTTGGCTCAAGGATTTTGGATGCATGAGAAGTATTCCCTCTCGATACAAGGTTTAGGCTAGCAAGGTTATTTGAAGCAAACTCAAGGATGAACCGGTGCAGCAAAACTCACATAAAAGACATATTGTAAACATTATAAGACTCTACACCGTCTTCCTTGTTGTTCAATACTCAATACTAGATATTATCTAGACCTTAGAGAGACCAAATATGCAAACCAAATTTAGCAAGCTCTATGTATTTCTTCATTAATAGGTGCAAAGCATATGATGCAGAGCTTAAACATTCACAACAATTCAAAGTATCACATTATCCAAAACATTTTAAATTACTACATGTAGCATTTCCCGATTCCAACCATATAACACGAAGAAGAAATTTCGCCAAGAACATTATGAGTAAAGCCTAGGACATATTTGTCCATATGCAACAGCGGGCGTGTCTCTCTCCACAAAGTGAATGCTAGGATCCATTTTATTAAACAAAAACAAGCCAGAGCGCTCAAGTAAAGAACACAAGATGTGGTTGAATAAAAATATAGTTTGAGGGGAGGAACGAATGTTGTCGATGAAGAGGGATGCCTTGGGCATCCCAAGCTTAGCGCTTGAGTCTTATTAAAATATGCAGGGGTGAACCAAGGGGCATCCCCAAGCTTAGAAGCTTTCACTCCTCTTGATCATAGTATATCATACTCCTCTCTTGACCCTTGAAAACTTCCACACCAAACTTCAAGCAAACTCATTAGAGGGTTAGTGCACAATTAATAATTCACATGTTCAGAGGTGGCACAATCATTCTTTACACTTCTGACATAAAGCTACTGGACATTAATGGATCAAAGAAATTTATCCAACATAGCAAAAGAGGCAATGCGAAATAAAAGGCAGAATCTGTCAAAACAGAACAGTTCGTAAAGACCAATTTTAAAATGGCACCAGACTTGCTCAAATGGAAAAACTCAAAACTAATGAAAGTTGCGTACATATCTGAGGATCACGCTCGGGGTGTGATTTTTGAATTTTCTACAGAGACTTGTGCCCAGATTAGTGACAGACAGCAATGCTGTTTCGCAGCGATCCCAAATATAACATCAACTTTGACATAGAAACTTTACTTGGCACAAAAACATGATAAGGAGAGGTTGCTACAGTAGTAAACAACTTCCAAGACTCAACAAAACAAAAAATTTCTGTAGTAAAAACATGGGTTGTCTCCCATAGCGCTTTTCTTTAACTTCTTTCAGCTAGGCGCAGAAAGTGCAAATCAAATAACGTCAAGAGTAGAAGCATCAACATCATAGCTTGTTCTAATAATAGAATCAAAAGGCAACTTCATTCTCTTTCTAGGAAGTGTTCCATAACTTTCTTGAGAGAAATTGATATTTAATATTACCTTCCCTCATATCAATAACAGCACCAACGAAGAAAAGATCTTCCCAACACAATAGGACGAGATGCATTGCATTCGATATCCAAGACAACAAAATCAACGGGGACAAGGTTATTATTAACGTAATATGCACATTATCAATTCTCCCCAAGGTTTCTTTTTAATGTCGGCAGAGATTAACATCCAAATAACAGTTCTTCAATGGTGGCAAGTCCAGCATATCTTAAATCTTTTTAGGCATAACAAATACTTGCACCAAGATCACGTAAAGCATTACATTCAAAGTCATTGAATTTCATTTTATTGATGGGCTCCCAACCATCTTCTAACTTTCTAGGGATAGAAGAGAAAAGTTTCAAGTTTGAATTTCTCTTCTGATAATGAGAGCATTTGTATTATGTTTTGTAAAGGCTAAATTTATAAAGCACTAGCATTAGGACTTTTGGCAAGTTTTTGTAAAACTTTATAACTTCGGAGATGTGGCAATCATCAAAGTCTAAATCATTATGAGCTACAACAATGGGATCATTGTTCCCAAGGTTGGAAAAATTTCCATGATTTACCTCTAGCGATTTAATTTAGCAATTGCAGGCAGTTTTGTTCGCTTTGCACTGGGAGTAGAAACATTGCCAACACAATTATTTTACCATTGTAGTAGGAGGTGCAGCAACATATGAATCATTATCATTGCTAATGGTGGTAATAGTCCCAAACTTTAGCTATATTATTCTCTTTAGCTAGTTTTAATTTTCTTCTCTATCCCACCTAGCCCGCGCAATTCAGCCATTAATCATATATTCTCATTAATTCTAACTTGGATGGCATTTCCTGTGGTAGTAATCTTATTATCAATATCATCATTAGGCATAACTTTCAATTTTAATAACTTAACATCAGAGGCAAGTCTATCAACTCTAGAAGCAATTATATCAATTTTATCAAGCTTTTCCTCAACAGATTTGTTAAAAACGGTTTGTGTACTAATAAATTCTTTAAGCATGGCTTCAAGACCAGAGGGTATACTCCTATTATTGTTGTAAGAATTCCCATAAGAATTACCATAACCATTACCATTAACAGAAGGATATGGCCTATGGTTATTACCAGAGTTGTTCCTATAAGCATTGTTGTTGAAATTATTATTTTTAATGAAATTCACATCAACATTTTCTTCTTGAGCAACCAATGAAGCTAAAGGAACATTATTTGGATCTACATTAGATCTACCAGTCCAAACATAGACATAATCACATCAATCTTATCACTCAGGGAAGAGGTTTCAACAGATTTTACCTTCTTACCTTGTGGAGATCTTTCCGTGTGCCATTGAGAGTAATTTATCATCATATCATCAAAAAGTTTTGTAGCCCTCAAAGTGATGGACATAAAGGTACCTCCGGCAGCTGAATCAATAAGTTTCTTGAAGAAAAATTTAGTCTTGCAAAGGGTTGGATGATCATCCAAGTAGTCAGTCCATGGTTGGGCAATTTCTTTACCAAAACATTCTCCACATGCTTGAGCAACATATTGAGTATCTAATTACTTCAAAATTCATTATGCTACTTCTCAAAGATATAAATTTAGCGGGAGGATATTTACTAATAAAAACATCTTTACATTTAGTCCATAATTAATACTATTCTTAGGCAAAGATAGCAACCAATCTTTAGCTCTTCCTCTTAATGAAAACACTTTCAATTTAATAATATCACCATCTACATCCTTATACTTTGCATTTCACAAGAAGTTCAACAATTATTAAAGATAGCGGCAGCATCATCAGAACTAACACAAGAAAATTGATCTCTCATAACAAGGTTCAAAGGCAGGTTTAATTTCAAAGAATTATGCTGTAGTAGTAGCAGGTGGAGTAATAGGTGTGCATAGGAAATCATTATTATTAGTGCTTGTGAAGTCACACAACTTAGTATTTTAGGAATTATTCATTTGCTGTGAGTAAATAAAACAAAAATAGATAAAGTAGCATAAGTAACTAATTTTTGTGTTTTGATATAGAAACAAAGGCAGGGACAGAAAGTAAACTAACTAATTTTTTTGTGTTTTCATTTATAGTGCAACAAACAAAGAAGTAGTAAAATAAAATAAAGCAAGACAAAAACAAAGTAAAAGAGATTGAGATGTGGAGACTCCCCTTGCTGTTTTGATCTCCGACAACGGCGCCGAAAAAGTGCTTGATGCGCGTAGATGTACACGACCGTTGGGAACCCCCAAAGAGGAAGGTATGATGCGCACGGTGGCAAGTTTTCCAGAAAGAAACAAGGTTTAATCGAACCAGTGGGAGCCAGAAGCACGTTGAGGGTTGATGGTGGCGAAATGTGATGCGGCGCAACAACGGGGATTCCGGCGTGCACAACACAACCCCAGTACTTTGCCCCAACGAAACGGTGAGGTTGTCAATCTCACCGACTTGCTGTAACAAAGGATTAACAGTATTGTGTGGAAGATGATTGTTTGAAAATAGTAAACAAGTATTGCCAGTAGATTGTATCGATGTAAAAGAATGGACCGGTCACAGTTCACTAGAAGTGTCTCTCCCATAAGATAAAAGCATGTTGGTGAACAAATTAGTCGGGCAATTGAAAAATAGAAGAGGGCATAACAATGCATATACATGACATGATAAATATAGTGAGTTGTCAGGGCATTCGACAGTACATGAATAGCCATCCAGTTGCATCTATGCCTAAAGAAGTACAACGGGTTATCATCGAACCCCATTCGGTATTAAGTTGCAAAGCAACGGACAATTGCATTAAGTATGGTGCGTAATGTAATAAACAACTACATCCTTAGACATAGAATCAATGTTTTATCCTAGTGGCAACGACACATCACAACCTTAAACTTTACATCCTTTGTCCCAATTATCCAATAGGCATGAACCCACTATCGAGCATAAATACTCCTCTTGGAGTTAAGAAAAACTTGGCGAGCCTACTAATAACGGAGAGCCTGCAAGATCATAAACAACATATATGATAGATTAAATCACCATAACATCGTATTCTCTATCCATCGGATCACAAGATAAACACAACATATAGTATTACAGTTGATGATCTTGATCATGTTAGGCAGCCCCCAGATCCAACAATGAAGCACAATTAGGAAAACTGACCATGCATCACTTTATGGACCCATAGTCCGGTGAACTACTATCATCACTCGGGAGACGATCATGGCAATGAAGAGTCCTCAGGAGATGAATCCCCTCTCTCCGGCGGGTCTTGCAGGCGATCTCTGAATCCCAGAGATAGGATTCGCGGCGCGTCTCGATGGGTTCCCGTATCGTGTCTCGGTCTTTGGGGTTTCGCGACGGAGGCTATTTGTAGGCGGAAGGGCTGGTCAAGGGGGCGCACGAGGGGCCCACACCATAGGTCGGCGCGGCCGGGGCACAGGCGCGCCGCCTGTGTGTCGCCACCTACGTGGCCCCACTCGGCTTTCCCTTCGGTCTGCAGAGCTTCGTGCAAAAATAGGACCACAGGCGTTGATTTCGTCCAATTAAAATATTTCGTTACTAGGATTTACGAAACCAAAAACAACGAAACAACAATTGGCTCTTCGGCATCTTGTTAATAGGTTAGTTCCCGGAAAATGCGTAAATACGACATATAATGTGTATAAAACATGTAGGTATCATCAATAAAGTAGCATGGAACATAAGAAATTATCGATACGTTGGAGACGATATCGGGGCTTAAGGTCGCAAAGAAAATCCGGAGCGCCTCAGGATCATTTGCCTACGGTGATTCAGATGCAGTGAGGTGCGGCGGTGTTCGGAGATTGGGATGCAGAATGCCCGACACTGGCCTCATCTGGGTTTCATGTGCAAAAAGATTGCGCTTCTTCGAAGGATGTGAGTTTCACCATGTACCGTGGCAGAAAATGAAGCCGCGGATGCTTTATCCAAGCTAGGCTCGTCGAGGCAAGAAATTCCCGGAATAGCCTTGGCACACTTAAGAGTTCCATCAATCAAGCCAAGCCCGGAATCGGAATCAATTTTCGTACGGAATCACATGTAGTGCAAATGGACATCGTGAAGAGGAAACTCGAAGTGCTCAATGGTGGGGACTCCGTGCTTTCGAGGGGCTAGCACGGCCTTATCTGGCCAGAGGTACGCTTTCCGTGGACAACATGGACATAGACATGCCGGTGTTTGTGGTTAGAGAAGCACCATCTTGGGTTAAACCTATTAAGGAATTCCTGGTCCAACGGCACCTTGTCGGTTGACGAGAAATAGATCCCGAGAGGATACGAGAGGAGGTCCAAAGCACATCATCGATATGGCGAAGTATACCAAGAAAGTGTTTGGTGCCCTCCAAAGATGTGTGGAACCGGAAGAGGGAAGAGAAATGCTCGAGGAGATTCAGGAGAATGCGGGCACCACGCTTCATCAAGAGCGCTGTGGCAAAGGTGTTCCGGCATGGGTTCTATTGGCCAATGGCTTTGGAGAACGCGGAGGATCCTAGTAAGAAAATGCAATGGGTGCAGAGTACGTAGCAGAATCATATGACATCAGGTTTAAAGACATACCGCTAACTTGGCCATTCGCTGTCTGGTGCTTGGACATGGTTGGACCGTTCAAAACCGCAAGGGGAAACATGACCCACATCTTGGTAATGGTGGATAAATTCACTAAGAGTGGCTAGAAGTGAAGCCTATCGCAAAGTGTGATGGCCATACAGCGGTAAAGTTCCTGAAAGATGTAATCTGTGATCTTATGGTATCATAGTGACAATGGCACAAACTTCGCTCAAGGAGAATTCAAACGGTTGAAGACAAAAACATCCCGGCTGGATTTGTGCTGCGGTGGCGCACCCACAAAGCCGATGGCAAAGTTGGAAAGAACAAACGCTGTGCTAAAGATTGTAAGCCAAGACTCATTGATGCAATGGAAAAATCGGGATGTTGGATCGATGAGCTACCATCGGTACTCTCTGGAGTCTAAGAACAACTCCGAACCGGTCCACCGGATACACGCCATTCTTCATGGTTTATAGGGCGAAGCGGTCGCTGCGCAGAGCATTCTCCATGATTCACCAAGGGTGCAACTCTATAAGAAAGAGGCCCGAGAAAACGATGTGGACTTGCTAGAAGAAGCAGAAGAATTAAACTCACATGAAACAGCCATTTACAGCCAAAACCTCGGAGCTATCACATGGGAAGAGTTAATCGAAGTGTTGAGAAAGGGGACCTGGTGTTACACCTGGTGCAAGCCATACTGAAAAGGAGACCGACACGCTTTCCCCAGTGGGAAAGGGCCTTTCATTGTGAGCAAGGCTCTCCACAATGATTTGATTGATGCACGGGAATGGAAGAAAGGAAAGGCGGACAAATGAGGAAACCAAACGCCCATGGAATGTAGCTTTGTTGCGTCCTTTCTACTCATGAAGTGGTGATGTAGAAGTTCCTTTTTGTACCTTATTTGCTATGAATAAAGGATGTCGGAACCTCGAATGAATCTCGGGGACTACCCTTATTGAAATTGCATGCAACATGTTTATTTTTTCAGTTCACCGGTTGCTTGTTGAACATTTTTTATTTCCAGTTTAGTAACGTGCTAAAACCTACCGGAGTCTTTGACTCTGCTGCTGTCCGCAACCCGGCTTCATGGCAAGCAAGATAAGCTTAGGTGGGGGATAAGCATGTTGCGGAAAGGAAACAGGAAAGAACAATCAGGAAAAATTTAACTAACCCAGGTTATCTGAGTTTTGCAAAAATTGAGTTATTTCTAAGTTCAGAAAATGCTTGCTTGGTAAAAGAACTTTGTGCTCATACGCCAAAAATGCCCAGAGAAGGTAGGCAGAGCCAAGGCAAAAGAGCCAAGTATGCATCAATTGGATGCGGAAACAATTTCGAAATCATTGCAGTGCAAGAAAAAGCAACTCACCAAGCAAATATGCTAAGGCAACATAAGTTAATTAACTACCGGTATAAACCTACCGGCATAAAATGTTGTACCACAGACCAAAAGGACAAGTTTTAGCTTACATCATAAACCCCGGCATACCGGGGTAGAATTTAACAAGTTTTCTTGCAGAGCAAGCAGGAGCAGGTAACATCTGTTCACAACAAATAGTCAAGCAGCAGGGGCTTCAGGGGGAGCAGCGCCGGCATCAGGAGCTTCCGGTGGCACATCCTCGGCACCATCACCCTCACCTTCATCTTCCTCCTCCTCGCTCAGATAGTCCTTGACGTCTTCAGGAGGGGGATGAAGGTGCGCATGTCAGCGTACTCCGCGATGTGGTACGCGCGATCTTGCCGCTTAGCGGTGAGGCCGGGGTCGGATCGGTGGGACGGCAGCGCCTTGGGGAGGGCGTCCGGATCCCGACTCCGGATACCGGGGCTTGAGGGCCTTGTGGCCTTCTGTGTCCCTGCTCGGCTTGCAGACGACGAGCAGCACCATTCCGGATCCTTGGCGGCACCTTCGGTCGGCGATAAGGGAAAGGTGTCGGGCACCACTTCTCGAGGCAGAGGGTCTTGAAGAGTGCAGGAGGCCACCTCAAGGATCTCGGAAAGGTTCCGGTCCACCGAGCGCATATGGGAGACCCGTGCATTTAGAGCAACCAGGTGGTCATAGGGGTCCCAGGGCGCACCCAGATTCTCGCATGCCTGCCGCGCCCGGTGCTCTGCAACCTTCTTTATAGCATGTGCCTGGGAATCTGGAAAGAGCCCTGCAAGACAAAGGAAAGTTAAGTATATGATATCGGAACAGATAAGCTTCTAAGCAAAAAATCGGGAAAGAAAAAAGAAAAACGTACGGAGGGCAAGCGCGTCGGTTCGCGTAACAAGAAGGTCATACTCCTTCTGCTCCGCCTCCAGCCGCGCAACCTTCTCCTCGGCTGCTTTCTGCGCCTTGGTAGCCTCCTCAGCAGCTGCTTTGTGCGCCTTGGCGGCCTTGCCCTCGGCTGTTTTCAGCGCCTTGGTGTCTTCCAGCCCAGCCTGCAACACCACATTGGCGTTACGGCATCCTCCAGCATACTCAATGAGCCTAGCCTCGGCCCCGACGATTCGGCGGCCTTCGGCTCCTCGGCATGCGGATTCAGGGCTGGATAGCACAGTCCTTGAGCCCTCGAGATCTCCCTTACGAGGCGTCCAAGGCCTTACGGGTGGTCCCGGATGGTACATTTCTTTTTATTAAAAGCAGAAAAGAGGATGTTAGCGAAAACACAAAAGCAGATGAGATTTCTAAAGCAAGTTAAGGCTTGAAGTTGTACCTTGAGTGCGGCAACACAGGCCTTGAAGGCCCCTCAACGGAAACTTAGGAGGAAGGCTGTTATCTTGAAAAATTTAGCAAGTAACAAAGAAGAAAACCTTGGTAAAAGATAGGAGCGCAGAAGTTACCTTGGCACTTGTTGTGTGCCTCAGCCAAGGTTCGGTGCTCCAAAATATAGAAGAGAGGCAGCAGAAATCAATGGGTGCTCTGTTAAGTGATGTTGTGAAAGACAAAAGATCTTACAACTTGAGAAACTCGAGGTGGCTATCTGGTTTATGCGTTCTAGGGATTCCTTCAAGAGCAAGATCTTAACAGAAACTCGGGGGCCCCGGCTATGCGGTTTCGACGCGTTTCTAGAAAGTTCCTTAAGAGAAAGATCACCAACAGACTCGAGGGGGTGGCTATGCAGAGTTCGCGTGTTTAAAGTTCAGCGCTAAGAAGCGAATACGACCAGGCTTCAAAGGGACCAGGGTTGCGATTGTCTTTAAAGAAAGTTTTGCGTTAAGACTAGCTCTCAACCCAAAGCTAGGGGTGCAGTTTGTGGTATCCCCCATATGAGAAAGATCTTAGGTTCGGAGATTCTTTGAAAAGTTTTCGCGCTAAAGTGCCTCTCAGCAGCTAGGGTGGGAGAAGCGGGCAAGATCCAGGAAGAAAGCAGGCATGAAAAATTTATAGAAGGTTGGCGAACTTACCACCACGTTCTTTGGTGGCGTCGCCTGTTGTCGAACTCCTTCACGGCATGCTTGGCGCGTGAAGTGTTCTTGATGGACCAAGGGCCAACGAGGGTCGCCTTTGGACGTCTTTCCCCAAGCGCGGGTGGCTGCGGAGATGCTCCAGCATCATTCCATTTGGGCATAGGGAAGATGCCCCCGTCCTGCCCTCGCTTGACTCCAACAATCCGGCCAGGGCGGAAGGTTTTTCTGGACCACGAGCGGCGGCCGGGCCAGCCGTGCAGCACTAGAGGCTGCCGAGCCGCTTGAAATTGTTGCCATCGCGGCCTTCCTTGTGAGGCGCCCGACGAGTGCGGCCAGTCTTGAGGTCGCGGCTGAGGCGCGATCGCGGGGCCCTTGGTTTGGTGGAGGTGTTGGCGTGGCCCCGGTTGCCTCAGGAACAGAGGTTTCCGGCGGCGGCGTTGTAAGAGGTTGCGGCACGGAAGCTTAGAGCGCGGCCTTGGAGGAGACATCTTGGTCTTCTTCTTCTTTTTTGAGACCAGGAGGGGAACCGGGTTCCGCCCGCCGGCTGCCAGTTCTTTTCCGGCGCCCATCGTGGCCCAGGCATCTTGGGTCTGGAGGGAGGAAGGTCCTCCTCGGCGCGGTGATGCGACGGTGTAGGGGCCGCGCGCGGGCTTGTTGTGCCTCCCCAAGGGGAGCGAGAGGTAATCTTCGGCACCGAGATGGTGCGGGCTTGAGTGAGGAGGAGAGTTGAGGTCTGGCGGAGCAGTGAGCCCTCGGGCCAAGCTTGAGCGCGGGGCTGAAAAAGAGAAAAGGAAAAGATTGGGAAAAAAGCAACCGGAAAAGAACTTGGTGAAAACGAAACAAGCAGAAAAGGAAGCCTTACCCGGTAGCCGTCGGCATTTGTTTGCCCTTGTGGCGCCTCATGGCAACGACCTTACCCGCGACAGGTTCGGTCCGGCTGGAGGAGCGTGGCTTGAGCCGGCATCAGAAGCCGGGGCCTTGTTTTTCTTGCCCTGGGCCGTGAGTTTATCCACAAAACTCTTCAGCTGCCTCGGCTGCGGGGCGACGTGCTCATGGACACATGGGTTGTATTTAATTTGAGGAACATCTATAGAAAAACGATAACATAAGAGCAAGAGGTAAAAGGCTACCTCTAGGATGGTCAGTCATCCAGGAACGAGCAGGAGGGTTCGTGAGGAACTTACTTAGGCGCAGTGATCCGGTATCTTGAGTCCCGCCAATAGATAGCGGAGGTCGGGTCGAATTTGTCGAACCGCATGGCTGTAACCTCGCCAGTCAAGATTCGATCTTGGGAAACGGTCCTTGGCACAGAGAGAACAAAGAGAAAAAAGGATTAATATGACCAAGCCCCGGTGATGAGCTTGAGTTACGTAATTTCTTCTTGGGTCGGAGGGTTAGTAGAGCTGGGCGGGCCCCATTTCCCAATCTTAGGCATGGCAGTCTGGCAGATCTGCCTAGCCTTAAGGACAACGTCCTTCTTCTTTTGAGAGAGTCAGGTGATCTTGGTAGGATCAGGGGCCATATCTCAGCATCTTGTGGGCGAAGAAGAGCTTCCGGCGAGATGAGAGAGTGCGAGATATTCTCATTCGGAGCAGATGTTGGTCCAGCTTCATCAGTTGTTTCATGAAGCGTATAATCCGGTTGGTCTCATTGTGAGACTCCTTCGGATTGTAGCTCCAATTAGTCTTTGTGGGCGGCGCGGGATCCAAAGGAGCGGATCCAATAAGATGCTGCGGCGCTGATTATTCTTCACATAAAGAAGGTCCTTGCCATACTTAGGCATGACTCGAGGCAGGAGCTTGAAGAAGGAGCTCCCTTGGCGAGGAGCCAATGATGCAGACCACGTGTACGGGGGTTTGGGTTTAGAATGTCTAAGCCCTAAGGAATGTCCAGAAGCGAAGAAAGCGAGCAACGTCTCGCAGTGGGGCGAATGCCGATGTAAGCCTCCATAAAGGTGGCATAGCAGAGGAGAGGTAGAAAATGGCGTTGTCGGGAAGATGGTGAGGTTGGAGTTTGTAAGAAATCGAAAACCTAGGAAAAAAGAGGAAGACGGGAAGAGGCCGAAGCCACGCTCGAAGTGAGCAAGGAAGACGACGCGTTCACCGGGGTTAGGCACGGTTCGATCTAAATGCGCCGGGGCTGAGCAGGTTACTCCTTAGAATCCTCCTGGGCCCAGGTAAACCGATCCAATCTCGTATTCACTACGCTGGAGCCCATCCGGGCTACGCGAGTGATATCGGAAGGGTCGGCCAGGGAAGCTTGGCTAGAACTACGGCATCTTGCTCTTGGCCAGTCGGTTTCCATCATGGGCTAGATACTGCGCTAACCCCGTCGGCGCGGCTTTCCGATTGCGGGAGGAGGAAGTGGAAAGATGCGCTACGAAGACACGCGGTTGAGGAGCCCGGTATCTGAAAATAGCAATTTCCCAGAACTACCCCAGCACGAAGATCTACGAAAGAAAAGCAACGAGAAAAGAGGAAGTAAATACGCAACCAACTCAAGATCTGAAGAGCAAGAAAAAGAGGGGTAACGGATTAACCCTAACACAGAGCGTGAGTCTCGGAGAGGAGCAAGTACGCGGTGAGATGCAGCAAGCTGGCATTTGGCGAGGAAGTCGCGTCGACGGCGGAGTGGAAAGAAGCTCGAAGACGTCAATGTCGTGGCGCGGAAACGACACACGCGAAGATTCTTCGTGCGCTGAAGTCCGGCGGCGTCCGGCGGAGCATTAGCAAAGGTTCGCTGCGCGGCGGAGCTCAAGTGGCGAACGGAGCGGCGGAGACGCAAGAGCGAGGAGCACTTGTGCGCGAGGAACTGGGGAATGCGAGAAAAGGAAGGAGAAGGGGCGGTTTGGCCTTATAAAGGAAGAGAGAAGTGGGCAAAAACCGCTGAACCGCAGCGGTTCGGGCCATGGGCCGCGACGGTTCGCTCCACGGGCTGCCACGTGGTGCGGCGATACACGCGAAGCCACGAGGAGGGACACAGGATCAGTGGTTAGGATCCGGCGGCTGGAGCAGTGTCACAGCAGCCGGGCAGAAGTGACCCACGACAACCCCGGCGCGTCGACACAGTGCGCATGTCAGCGACGGTGCGGGACCGATATATTCTCGACTTGGCAGGAAGTATTTAATGACTAAGATGCCGGAGGATAAGCTGCCGGAAAATGCCTTGCAAAGAGAGAGGGCATGAGTCCGGGCAAAGATGTCGGAGCTAAGCTGAGCGCCGGATAAATTAAATTAAATGTATGGGAACCTGGCATGGTCCGTTGGATAGGATCCACCGGACTATACCAGCTTCGGGGACTAATGTTGGGGGGATGACCCCAGGTATGCCAAAGGCATGCCAAACCGGATGGTCTTATCCATCAAGATCTTGGGTTTAATATTTATCTAGGAGCTCAAAGATAAAGTTTGATAAGCCAAAGCTAATGGGGAGTATCCCAAGAGGAATTATCTGGAATAGGATAGAAAGATCTGGGAGGCAGGAAGAGAAGCAGTCGGAAGGACCAGTCAAAGATTCTCTCCGGAGTAGAGGACAAGGATGAAATTTAAGCAAAGTGCCTTTATGAAGCCACAGCCTGATAAAGAGGAGGGATGACGGTCAAAGAAGCCAGAGGACGTCAGCCTCCCTGTTTAAGAGGCCAGAGCTTCATCTAGGATTAAAGTAGCTTTATAAAGTATCTTTGTAAAGTAGTTTGTCTAGTCAAAGATGCCATGGGGTTTCTTACCATCGCCACCCTCTCTATGCAGAGAGGCAGCCCATTCATGCAGCGGAACATAGAGAGAGAGCAGCAAGCTCAAACACCTTATTTATGTGGAGATCAATGAAAATAATGATCTAGAGCGAGTTCTTCCTTGTGTCTTTTTTCTTCTACAACCTCTAGCCTTGGCCAAGTTCTTGAGGAAACCATCGGAAGTTCATCCCATCTAGTCACAAACCCCCCCAAATCCTCTAGCGTCCATTCGGCTCCCTTAAGCCATCCTATGGCATCTATTTGTTCACCACGACTCCGGTATACCCTCGAGTCATATACTAGCATTTTTGTGTGCTCAGTTTTCCTCGAGGACTTAGACCGGCGAGTGCAATATACTCAGTTTTACCCTCAAGTGGCTGGTCAACGAGAGAGTCAACAAATGGGATTAACTAGTTAAATGAGTTATTTAATGTGCAAAAAATCCGAAAAGGGTGGCACTTACTCATGGAGTCTTTACCACAAATTGCCACTTCTCAAATCATAGATAAATCATAGATAAATCAAGTTTCACCACAAATTGCCACTTCTCAAATCACCTAGTAGCTATGAAGGTGCATGGTTTCCATAATAAGCCCTACCCAAAACAGCTTTCCCCAAAACATACTTTGTCTGAATGAGGCCATAATTTTCACACTCGTGTAGATTTGTATTACAAATAGTTTGAGGTAGGCCAAGATGGGTTTCATTGTACAAAACACGCATTTTCCAATTTTTAAATCTCATATTTGAATCTCTTAGTCTGTTTACTACTCACTTGCCCTTGGTTTCTTGATACTACTCGGTTTTGCCTCTCCCTTCACACTCTCCCACGGACGCCCAACATTGCTACGGTGGTCTGGCCATGTCACGCGGATCGTGCTCGATGACCGTTGATCGTATGATCTAGGGGCAGGATAATCCCTATCTCTCTCTGGTGTCGGGCCACCACCCTCTCTCTCTCTCTCTCTAAATTGCGTCGGTTAGCTTCCACCCTCTATTTATGCGAAAGGGGTTTTGATGCATTTAAAGTTTGGTTTCTGCATTATTTTTCACGAGCTAAATTATAAACTCTTTTTAGGCATTACTTTCTATAAAAAACGATAAACCATAATAGATTTGTTGGCAGCCATTACTCACGCAAAAAACGATAAACCATCTACCGATTTGTTGTAGCCATTACTTTCACGCAAAAAAAAATGATAAACCATCACCGATTTGTTGTAGCCCTATTACTTTTCACGCCAAAAAAAAATGATAAACCATCACCGATTTGTTGTAGCCATTACTTTTCACGCAAAAAAATGATACACCATCACCCATTTCTTGTATCCATTACTTTTCACACAAAAACGATAAACCATCGCCGATTTTGTTGTAGCCATTACTACGCAAAAAAATGATACACCATCACCCCATTTCTTGTACCTATTACTTTCCAGCAAAAAAAACGATAAACCATCACCGATTTTGTTGTAGCCATTACTTTTCATAAAAAATATGATACACCATCACCCATTTCTTGTACCCATTACACGCAAAAACGATAAACCATCACCGATTTTGTTGTAGCCATTACTTTTCACGCAAAAATGATACACCATCACCCATTTCTTGTACCCATTACTTTTCACGCAAAAAACGATAAACCATCACCGATTTCTTGTAGCCATTACTTTTCTTTTAGGCATTACTTTTCACGGTAAAATGATAAACTATATCACGAAGTTCCATTTCCGTCAACATAGTCCGCATTACTTTGTTGAGATATATACCCCCACAACGGTCGTCTCCTCCTTAATTTATTGTGTATAAACCCCCACAACGGTCATCTCCTCCTTATTTTATTGTGTAAACCCCTACAACGGTCATCTCTCCCTTATAAACACCCACACGGCCATCCCTTGTGTCAATAGGTTCTGCCTCTCTCTTCTTCGTTCACATACACTTTATCCATTGCCATGGCTTCCACGTCTCGGACGCGGACCGGAAGGGGAAGGGAAGGGGAAGGGGAAGGGGAAGGGGAAGTGGATCATCATCATTGCCACCACCACCGTCAACACTGCCATTGATCATAGAGGAGTTCTTCATCATCGTCTATGAAGACCCTTTGGTCAAGAAGGTACGTACGCGTTCCCACATATATGATGCATGTGATTAATTATGGGCATGTTCTAAAAAACCTTTAATTTCAAAGGGTTCCCTAATTTCAAACGATCGGCGCTCGATCTCTTTGCAGGAACTCCCAAAAAAATTTGTGGACTATCTTGACGGCAAGGAGCCAGCTAAGGTGTATCTGCGAGCAGCTGATTGCGGTCCTCGTCTCTGGACCGTGGAGTCCTATTTGACGGACAAGGCCGGATGTACCTCGACAAGGGCTGGGAGAAATTCGCCATCGCGCACGGTGTGGATTTCGGCTGGTTCGTACACTTCAAATATGAAGGCGATGATGTGCTCACAGTGAAGGTGTTCGACGGAACAATGTGCAGGAGGTACTACTACTCAGACGGCGAAGATACTGACGATGAAAGCGACGACGACGTGAAGCCATGCATCCATCCCCTTTAGATAATTAAGGGGATTATGACCAAGAATATATATGTAGCTTCATATGCATCGATTTAGAGATCTAGCTATTTTCTATATATTATGCATGTAAAAAATAATATCGCATTTCCACTATTATTCGAGCACCACATCCTCCAAACGATGCCGATGCCGATGCCGATGGTCAGAATGGCTATGCTCGCCGCCACTGCTAGGTCAACGTCGGGATGCACAATGTTTAGCATAAGAGTCACTTTAGATTAAGCTGCGAAAATAGTCACCTGCCATGGGCTGAGGCGGCCCCTACAGAGCGGCTCTATATTATATTCTCTAAATAAAATAGACGACCACAGCGGTCATTGGCTGCGGAGCCCCAGCGGCAATATATAATTTTCTATAAATAAATAGACGACCCACTGGTCATTGGCTGCGTAGCCCCATAGACGGCCCCATTTGTCATTGGCGACCACCGCGTATACAATCGAGAAAATAAACGCCGCGCGCGTAGATGGATGGATACCCCGTCAGCACGAGACGGTGGAGAAGGCCAGACCTCACGGTAACGGTAGAGCCTCGACTGACGGCAACCGCGTCTTCGAGGGGTTTCAAACTAGAGGAGGGGAAAGCAGGAAAAACTAACGAGTTTGGGGGAAGGTACAACTAACGAAGCAGGGGCACGAAAATAGAAATCCCTACAATATATATTCAATATCGGATGACCATATACAATTTTGAACAAGTTTCCATACATAATTTAGTGCATATAAAGTTCTACGTCCTCTACATAGTGTTCTCCTCTAGGATCGATGACTTCCCTCGCGAACCATCCAGCTAGTTCCTCTTGAAGTGGTCGGAAGCGAGCTTCTGGACTAAGCGTCTTCCGGAGGTTATTCCTCTTGATGTTGTTCTCAGACGGCTGCCGCCTCGGTGGTGTATCTCCGGATCCTCTCACAAACATAGTATCCACATAGATTGGTCCCCGGTGGCTGAATATCCCCAGTCGCAGTCTTTGCCCTTTTAAATTGTAGCTCTTTTTGAATTCACCGACCTTTTGATCTACGAACCGTCTCCAAACCCTACGAGGCAAAGAAAATTAAATGAACAAGAGAGGTTATTAATTAGTTACTTGATATTAGGAAATGATGAACGAAATAGGCCGATCGATATAGAGCGCAAACGAATGAAAGTAATTACTTTTGCATCATTTTTCTCATGTCGGCCCAATGCTTCGGATCCATATTCAGAGAGTCGTGGACGAGAACTGTGGAGTTCTGAATTTGAATTACTAGCAGAATCCAGTGGAACCTGCGGACACGATACATGCACAGTCATGCATAACTCATCGATTAGCCACATACCATGCATGGAGTAAACAAAAGAGAATGTGCTCAAGACAGAAACACTCACCCAAAATGGTAAGGAAATAGAATATCACTTTTGAGTTCCTATTTTATAAGAAACCGCCACAGGTCATCCTCCACGTCGGCGGGGTGGTGTTCTAACACATATGAATTAACGATTTGTGGGTCAATGAACCCAACATCATGGATGCGCCTTATTCGCATTTCCCGCTTCTTCATTCTCCATAATAGCGTACACAACAAGATAGTTAGGACAATATATATATTTATAGTGCAGGCAATGAACGAGATGGGGTAGAAATTAATAAATCACTTACAGAACATAGGATAGCTTTGTCGAGATCTCGCAGATTGAACAACTGGAACAATTCACTCCGATGAATTGTTATATAGTAATGTTTGAAGTGATGCTCATGTCTAACTTCCGCATAAATATATTCTCTGGCGTTTTTAAGTTTTATGTAACCCTTATACCAATTTAGCAGACCTTTCATTTGTCGAGGTAGATCCTCTTCCTGCGCAGGCTCGACGAGAGGCCCATTCGGCACATATGTAAATACTACGTCCTTCATTGGCGCCTCATCAAGGCCTAACAGTGGACGAAGAGTTAGACCTAAGTTGGCCGCTTGTTCTGTGGCACTCGCTACAGTCAATCCCGCAGCTGCCGCAGCTGCTATGATATCGGGGCATCGTCCGGACCGGCGGCTTTCACTATGAGCGGGGCGATCGATTGTTTACTTTGTTCCCCAAGCTGGGCAACTTGTTTCCCCCCTTTTTTGCTTTCTAATTCTTTCTCGGCCTCCTCCTGCTTCTCCGCCAACTCTTGGTTCCTCTTGACCGCGAGTGCTTGCCTACGAAGTTCACGTTCATAGTCGTCAGGCAGATTCTTCGCGGCTTGGGACGGTGTGTTCAAAAATGACTTAGCCCAGCTCTTTTCCTTCTCAGAAAATACTTGCTTGGGCTCGGGCTCTCTTTTCTTCTTGCAGTCCGCCTTCCATTTCTCATAATCAGCAGCCGCGTGTGCGCGACTTCCTCGGCACTACGTTCCCAAGGCCTTGGGGAGAGGCTTCAGTGATGGCTCTGGTATCTTTGTGGTTGCGGGTACATAAGGCTCGGGTTAATAACCCAAGACTGCTTGCTTCTTCGCGAGGAGGTGGATTGGGGCGGCGTCGATCACCCGCCGGACGAGGGCGGGGGGCGGCGTCTGCTTACGTGAATTGGGGGGCGGCGTCGGCTGACGTGAAGGAGGTGTACTAGGTGAACCACCACCGCCGCCGCCGCCACCACCACCACCGGAGGGGGTGGACTTGTTCGCCTTGGCGCCTCGTCTGGAAACTTGATAAACTTCTTTTTCCAGAGAATAAACTGGCGCTTGACACCTCCAAGTCTTCTCTCCCCTTCGGGTGTAGCAATGTCAATCTCCAGGTCCTCAAACCCTGGGACTATTTCCTCCACCGTGACACGAGCATAGCCATCTGGAATGGGGTTGTTGTGGTGGAGTGCTCCAGGCTCACATGGTAAAGCACTGCCGATGGCTACCTTCGTGGACATGTTCCCAGTAGGATAATGCGGATGACATTCTTTCATCTCCTTTACATCGTCCACGGGGTAGCGAGGAGGCTCTGGTGCAGTAATATGGATCTTCGGTGCATCAGTAGCCGGCTGGACCTCCGTGGAAGCCACTTGCTTCTCCGCTGCGGCTTCCGAGATCCTTTGGATGATCTTCATGCGTCCCAGCTGCCGATCTCTCCTGTACTAGTATAGTCAGGGTTTTCTTCATCTCATCGACTTCCGATGCCAACCACGCCACAACATCTGCATCCCGATCCGACTTTCTCTTACGGCTTCTGTAACCGTACGGGTCATCGTCCTGGGAGAACCCTACTAATGTTCCCGGCCATGCCTCGTACACGTCCTCCGTGTTCAGGATTCCCGAGGGCTCTTGTCGGCGCGTCGTTCTCTCTGGTGAACTTGATCTTCCCCTCTTGAGCATCCCTCATTGCGTCAATAAGGGCTTGGGTGGGTTTAAACATTTTGTTCCCGTAAACACACGCCCCTGTCTCCGGGTCTAGCATTCCCCCATGCCCGTACCACCAGCTTTTGGCCCTTCGGTCCCATCCCTCCGTACCTGGACGGATTCCTCGCCTCCTCAGCTCGTTCTCCATCTTCTCCCACTTAGGCTCCCAAAAGCGATACCCTCCTGGCCCCATAATATGATTGTACTCCTTCTTAGCCGCATTGTCCTTATTTTTTTCGATATTTCAATGAAATGCTCCGATTTCTTCTGCTTCACAAATTCTGGCCAATCATGTTGAAGTCTCTCATACTGTCCTTTGAAATCCGGAGTCTTGTTCTGGTTGACATAGTCACGGGCTAGATTTTGCTTGAATTTCCGGAATGTTTCGGCCATCTTACCAAGAGCGAAGTGTTTGACTAGCCTCCTCCTCTCCTTGTTTTCCTGAATCTTGTTACCCTCCTCATCGAATTTGTGGTATTCCGGAGGTAGGATGAAATGTTCCATAAGCTTTTTAAAGCAATCCTTTTTAGTTCTCTTGTCGACAAAAGTGAAACCAAGACGTGCCTTCTTTGGCTCATGCCACTCCTGGAGGGTGATCGAGACGTTGTCTCTAACAACGGCTCCGCATTGGTTTATAAACTTGGTGGCGTGCTTCTGGGGCTCCAGCGGCCTGCCGGTTGCACTGTCGACAACCTCGATGGTATATGTTTCTCCTTGTTTGAGCGTCTTGGTTGCGCCACGCTTTGACGACGACGTACTCGATTTTTCGACGATCCGGCCGAGGGCTAAAATAAGAAAGAGAGTCGCGCGTGTTAGTACACACATATTTATTCAAATCAGTAAGTTTGTATCACCAGAGGCAAAATGTATATATATACCTCGGCGCCGGAGCTGGTTGCTACTTGCAATCGAAGATCGTCGTTTATCGACGTTTCTTCCCCATCATCTTGCTGACGGCCTTCATCTTGACCGTCAAGATTCAGATAAGAAGAAATATCCTCTTCATCTTGTTCGGTCGGCACATAAGGAATATCGCCTTTTATGATGCCAAATAAATGTTCTTCAACTTCTTGATTATAGTTGTCCATAATCGGGTCAGCTCTATCGTCCGCCATATGTCAGTCCTGAAAACATGTAGTAAAAACTAAGTAATTGTGTATATGCCAGCAGCATTATCACATCTCTTCTACATATAAAGAGAGAGGGCGACGGGAGGCGAGAGGGGACGCGTGTATTAATGTGTATATGCGGGCGAGAGGGGGACCGCGTGACCGAGAGACCGGTGGCGGTGGCGAAGGGCGGTGGCGGTGCGGTGACACATAACACTCGCCGCCCCCTCTTGATCCCAAAAAAACACCGCGCGTATACGGAGGGGGCGACGAGCGCTGATGTCTACGGGTGCTTCTATTCTTGTAGACAGTGTTGGGCCTCCAAGAGCAGAGGTTTGTAGAACACCAGCAAGTTTTCCCTTAAGTGGATCACCCAAGGTTTATCGAACTCAGGGAGGAAGAGGTCAAAGATATCCCTCTCAAGCAACCTGCAATCACGATGCAAAAGTCTCTTGTGTCCCCAACACACCTAATACACTTGTCAGATGTATAGGTGCACTAGTTCGGCGAAGAGATAGTAAAACACAGGTGGTATAGATGGTGGTAATATTGCAGAAAGTAAAGATGCAGTAAAACAGTAAACAAGCGGCGCCAGAAAATAGCTTGCTGGCGTAGGAAGCAATTCTTTGTGGTGGAAACAAGGCCTAGGGATCATACTTTCACTAGTGGACACTCTCAACATTGATCACGTAATAAATAAGTTCTCTTCCTTGTGCTACATATACTCTTGTTGGATGATGAACACCACTAATTGTGTAGGGCTACAAGAGCTCCCTCAAGCCGGAGTTAACAAGCGCCACAACATTCAGCATTCATATTTAAGTAACCTTAGAGCATAATAGATCTTTGCAAAATAGACCAAGTACTAACATAGCATGCACCTTGTCACCATCACACTATGAAGGAGGCATAGATCACATCAATACTATCATAGCGATAATCAACTCCATAACCTACAAGAGATTATGATCATAGCCTACGACAAGAACTACACGATGCACACACTGTCACCATTACATCATGCAGGAGGAATAGACTACTTTAATAACATCACATGAGTAGCACATAGATAAATAGTGATACAAAACACATTGCAATCATAAAAGGATATAAATAAGCACTTCACTATGCCATTCATAACAGTGAATAAGTATTCTGTGAAATAGCCTAAGAGACCCACACGGTGCACACTGTCACCTTTACACACGTGGGACAAGGAGTCTCCGGAGATCACATAAGTAAAACCCACTTGACTAGCATAATGACATCTAGATTACAAGCATCATCATATGAATCTCAATCATGTAAGGCAGCTCATGAGATTATTGTATTGAAGTACATAGGAGAGAGATGAACCACATAGCTACCGGTACAGCCCCGAGCCTCGATGGAGAACTACTCCTCCTCATGGGAGCAGCAGCGGTGATGAAGATGGCGGTGGAGATGACAACGGTGTCGATGAAGAAGCCTTGGGGGCACTTCCCCGTCCCGGCGGCGTGCCGGAACAGAGACTCCTGTCCCCGGATCTTGGCTTCGCGATGGCGGCGGCTCCGGAAGGTTTCTCGTACCGTGGCTTATTCGTATCGGGGTTTTAGGTCGGGGAGCTTATATAGGCGAAAGGGGAGCCTCGGAGGGGCCCTGGTGGGGCAGAACAGGGTCGGCGCCCCCTCGAGTCGCGCGCCTTAGTGTGTGGGGCCCCTGTGGCCCCCTCTGGTCCCTCTCGGGTGTTCGGAAGCTTCCGTGAAAATAGGGTCTGGGCGTTGATTTCGTCCGATTCGAGAATATTTCCTTACTAGGATTTCTGAAACCAAAAACGAAAACAGGAACTGGCACTTGGGCATCTTGTCAATAGGTTAGTTCCGGAAAACGCATCAAAACGATATAAAGTGTGAACAAAACATGTAGGTATTGTCATAAAACAAGCATGGAACATCAGAAATTATAGATACGTTTGAGACGTATCAGCATCCCCAAGCTTAGTTCCTACTGTCTCGAGTAGGTAAACGATAACACAAATAATTTCTGAGGTGACATGCTACCATCATAATCTTGATCAACATTATTGTAAAGCATATGACATGAATGGAGTTATTCAAAGCAATGATCTATAGTTTGGTAACAAATAGATAACATATAGCAAAACTTTTCATGAATAGTACTTTCAAGACAAGTATCAAAAAGTCTTGCATAAGAGTTAACTCATAAAGCAATAAATTCAAAGTAAAGGCATCGAAGCAACACAAAGGAAGATATAAGTTTCAGCAGTTGCTTTCAACTTTCAACATGCATATCTCATGGATAATTGTCAACATAGAGTAATATGATGAATGCAAATAAGCAAGTATGTAAGAATCAATGCACAGTTCACACAAGTGTTTGCTTCTAAGGTGGAAGGAAATAGGTAAACTGACTCAACATAAAGTAAAAGATAGGCCCTTCGCAGAGGGAAGCAGGATAAAATCATGTGCTAGAGCTTTTCAAGTTTTGAAATCATATAGAGAGCATAAAAGTAAAATTTTGAGAGGTGTTTGTTGTTGTCAACGAATGGTAATTGGTACTCTAACTACCTTATCAACCAGACTTTCAAGAGCGGCTCCCATGGAGGACGTTATCTCTACCAGCAAGGTAGATCATCCTCTTCTCTTTTGTTTACACATGTACTTTAGTTTTATTTATTAGATGACACTCCCCCAACCTTTTGCTTACACAAGCCATGGCTAACCGAATCCTCGGGTGCCTTCCAACATTCACATACCATGGAGGAGTGTCTATTTGCAAATTTAAGTTGCTTACTGATAGATCAGAGCAAAACATGTGAAGAGAATTATTAATGCAAGTTAATTAATTGGGCTGGGAACCCCATTCTTTTTGCAAAATTATTGGATAAGCGGATGAGCCACTAGTCCATTGTGAAAGTCTGTTAGAAGTAAATGACAAGATCGAAAAGATAAACACCATACTTCCTCATGAGCTATAAAACATTGACACAAATAAGAGGTAATAGCTTTTGAATTGTTTAAAGGTAGCACATGAAGTATTTACTTGGAATGGCAGGAAATACCACATAATAGGTAGATATGGTGGACACAAATGGCATAGGTTTTGGCTCAAGGTGTTTGGATGCACGAGAAGTATTCCCTCGATACAAGGCTTAGGCTAGCAAGGTTGTTTGAAGCAAACACAAGTATGAACTGGTACAGCAAAACTTACATAAGAACATATTGCAAGCATTATAAAACTCTACACTGTTTTCCTTGTTGCTCAAACACTTTTACCAGAAAAAATATCTAGACCTTAGAGAGACCAATCATGCAAACCAAATTTCAACAAGCTCTACGGTAGTTCTCCACTACTAGATTTAAACTACATGATGCAAGAGCTTAAACATGATTTATGAGAGCTCAAAACAATTGCCAAGTATCAAATTATTCAAGACCATATGAAGCATTTTCTGATTCCAACCAAATAGCAACAAGTGAAGCGATCAACTTTCGCCCTTGAACATTAAAAGCAAAAATGAAGAACACTAGTGTTCATATGAAAAAGCGGAGCGTGTCTCTCTCCCACACAAGGATGAATTTATTCAGAGAACTAAGATAACAAAACAAAAATAAAAGCACACGCGCTCCAAGTAAAATACATAAGATGTGACGGAATAAAAATATAGTTTCACTAGAAGAAACCTGATAAGTTGTCGATGAAGAAGGGATGCCTTGGGCATCCCAAGCTTAGATGCTTGAGTCTTCTTAAAATATGCAGGAATGAACCACCGGGTCATCCCCAAGCTTAGACCTTTCACTCTTCTCGATCACATTATATCACCCTCTTCTATTGACCCTTGAAAACTTCTGCCACACCAAACTTCAAGCAAACTCATTAGAGGGTTAGTGCATAATCAAAATTCACATGTTCAGAGGTGACACAATAATTCTTAACACTTCTGGACATTGCACAAAGCTTCTGAAAGTTAATGGAACAAAGAAACTCATTCAACATAGAAAAAGCGGCAATGCGAAATAAAAGACAGAATCTGTCAAAAACAGAACAGTCCGTAAAGACGGACCTGGAAGGGGCACTTAACTTGCTCAAACGGAAAAACTCAAAACTAATGAAAGTTGCGTACATATCTGAGGATCACACACGTAAATTTGCAGATTTTTTTGATTTTTTTACAGAGACTTCTGCGAGAATTCGTGACAGACAGCAATGCTGTTTCTGCGCAGCAATCCAAATCTAGCATCAACTTTACCATAGAGACTTTACTTGGCACAAAAACATGATAAAGAGAGGTTGCTACAGTAGTAAACAACTTCCAAGACTCAATCAAAACAAAAATTGTTGTAGTAAAATAAACACATGGATTATCTCCCAAGAAGTTCTTTCTTTATAGCCATTAAGATGGGCTCAGCAATTTGAAAGATACTCTCGCAAGAAATAGTATTTGAAGCAAAAGAGAGCATCAAGAGGCAAATTCAAAACACATTTAAGTCTAACATGCTTCCTATGCATAGGAATCTTGTAAATAAACAAGTTCATGAAGAGTATAGTGGCAAGCATAGGAAGACAAAACAAGTGTAGCTTCAAAAATTTCAGCACATAGAGAGGTGTTTTAGTAACATGAAAATTTCTACAACCATATTTTCCTCTCTCATAATAACTTTCAGTAGCATCATGAGCAAACTCAACAATATAACTATCACATAAAGCATTCTTATCATTAGTCTCATGCATAAAATTATTACTCTCCACATAAGCATAATCAATTTTATTAGTTGTAGTGGGAGCAAATTCAACAAAGTAGCTATCATTATTATTCTCATCATCAAATATATGAGGCAAAGTATCATCAAAGAAAATTTTCTCCTCAATGCTTGGGGGACTAAAAATATCATGCTCATCAAAACCAGCTTCCCCAAGCTTAGAATTTTACATATCATTAACAACAATGGTGTTCAAAGCGTTCATACTAATATCATTGTTACCAGCATGCAAATAAGATTCCATAGGTTTTTTAATTTTCGCAGCAAACAATCCATGTCTTAACTCAGGAAATAGAAATAAAAGCTCACCGTTGCTTTCCATTATGCCTAACTAGTGTAAACAAGAAACCAAAAGATGCAATTAGGATCTAAAGGAAATAGCTTCGAGTACTTACAACGGCGCCGGAAAATAGCTTAGTAGCGGAGATCCGGAGTGTGAGTACCTTTTACCTTTCCTCCCGGCACGGCGCCGGAAAATAGCTTGATGTCTACGGGTGCTTCTATTCTTGTAGACAGTGTTGGGCCTCCAAGAAGCAGAGGTTGTAGAACAGCAGCAAGTTTTCCTTAAGTGGATCACCCAAGGTTTATCGAACTCAGGAGGAAGAGGTCAAAGATATCCCTCTCAAGCAACCCTGCAATCACGATGCAAAAAGTCTCTTATGTCCCCAACACACCTAATACACTTGTCAGATGTATAGGTGCACTAGTTCGGCGAAGAGATAGTAAAACACAGGTGGTATAGATGGTGGTAATATTGCAGAAAGTAAAGATGCGGTAAAACAGTAAACAAGCGGCGCAGAAAATAGCTTGATGGCGTAGGAAGCAATTCTTTGTGGTGGAAACAAGGCCTAGGGATCATACTTTCACTAGTGGACACTCTCAACATTGATCACATAATAAATAAGTTCTCTTCCTTGTACTACATATACTCTTGTTGGATGATGAACACCACTAATTGTGTAGGGCTACAAGAGCTCCCACAAGCCGGAGTTAACAAGCGCCACAACATTCAGCATTCATATTTAAATAACCTTAGAGCATAATAGATCTTTGCAAAATAGACCAAGTACTAACATAGCATGCACACTGTCACCATCACACTATGAAGGAGGCATAGATCACATCAATACTATCATAGTGATAATCAACTCCATAACCTACAAGAGATTATGATCATAGCCTACGACAAGAACTACACGATGCACACCTTGTCACCATTACATCATGCGGGAGGAATAGACTACTTTAATAACATCACATTAGTAGCACATAGATAAATAGTGATACAAAACACATTGCAATCATAAAGGGATATAAATAAGCACTTCACTATGCCATTCATAACGTGAATAAGTATTCTGTGAAATATAGCCTAAGAGACCACACGGTGCACACACTGTCACCTTTACACACGTGGGACAAGGAGTCTCCGGAGATCACATAAGTAAAACCCACTTGACTAGCATAATGACATCTAGATTACAAGCATCATCATATGAATCTCAATCATGTAAGGCAGCTCATGAGATTATTGTATTGAAGTACATAGGAGAGATGAACCACATAGCTACCGGACAGCCCCAAGCCTCGATGGAGAACTACTCCTCCTCATGGGAGCAGCGCGGTGATGAAGATGGCGGTGGAGATGGCAGCGGTCTCGATGAAGAAGCCTTCCGGGGCACTTCCCCGTCCGGCCCGTGCGGAAACGGGAACCTCTGTCCCAGATCTTGGCTTCGCGATGGCGGCTACTCTGGAAGGTTTCTCGTACCGTGGCTTATTCGTATCGGGGTTTAGGTCGGGGAGCTTATATAGGCGAAAGGGGAGCCTCGGAGGGGCCCTGGTGGGGCCAGACAACGAGGCGCGCCCCTCAGGCGCGCGCGCCTTAGTGTGTGGGGCCCTGGCCCCCCGGTCCCTCTCGGGTGTTAAGGAAGCTTCCGTGAAAATAGGTGCTAGGCGTTGATTTCGTCCGATTCGAGAATATTTCCTTACTAGGATTTGAAACCAAAAACAGCAGAGCCCTTCGGCATCTCGTCAATAGGTTAGTTCCGGAAAACGATCAAAACGATATAAAGTGTGAACAAAACATGTAGGTATTGTCATAAAACAAGCATGGAACATCGAGAAATTATAGATACGTTTGAGACGTGCCGGCACCCCTCCGTATACGCGCGGTGGTTAAGTCAAATTTTAGTTAAGTCAAAAAATTTAAAACAAAATTTTTAAGTCAAATTTTGAGTTCTTTTAAAAGTGAAAAATACAAATAATATATATGTGTTAAGTTATTTTGAGTTCTTTTAAAAGTGAAAAAATAAAGTAAAAATTTAGTTCATTTTTTTGAGTTCTTTTAAAAGTGAAAAAATACGAAAGTAAAAAATTTAACTTATAATTGTAGTTTGTTCTTCTTCTTGTCCGTTTTCATTAAAATTTTATTATAAGTTATAATTGTAGTTTAACTTATATTTTAGGTTAAGTTTTAATTTAGTTCAAATTAAAAAAACAAAAAAAATGGTCGGGCCGGCCGGCCTCTCTCTCTCCTCTCTTCTTCACTCCTTTCTCTCTTTCTCTCGCCTTACGTAGCAAGCCGCTGGCAGTAACTTGGAAGGCGGCGGCGAGGCAGCGCGGCTGCACGGACGAGACGACGGGAGCGCGGCCACGGCTAAGGGACGCGCAGAAGAGAGCCCTAGGGAGGCGGCGCAGGAGGGCGCGGCACGATACGCGCGACGACGGAAGAGACGCCGAGGGCGAGCGATGGCAGCGGCAACGGCGTGTCGCTGCGGGGCGGCGGCGCGTCGTCTCTACGGGGCGGCGGCGAGTCTTCTGTGCGTCGATCTCTCCGGGCGGAAGAAGAAGAAGAGAATGCGCGCGGCGGTTCCGCGCCGCGTGTTATATAGGTGGCGACCTTTAGTCGCGGTCGGTGATACCAACCGCGACTAAAGGCCAGCGGTTCCCGCGGAAAAATACCCTTTAGTCGCGGTTGGCACATGGCGACTAAAGGTGTTTTTTCAAAATTCTTTTAATTTCTGAATTTTAAAAATGCAATTAATATATCAAAAAATTTAGAAAAATAAAACTAATTCATTTCAAAATCTTAAAAATACAAATAATATATCAAAAAATTCAGAAAAATAAAACTAATTCATTTCAAAATCTGAAAAATACATATAATATATCAAAAAATTCAGAAAAATAAAACTAATTCATTTAAAAATATTAAAAATACAAATAATATATCAAAAAATTCAGAAAAATAAAAATAATTCATTTCAAAATCTGAAAAATACATATAATATATCAAAAAATTCAGAAAAATAAAAATAATTCATTTAAAAATCTTAAAAATACAAATAATATATCAAAAAATTCAGAAAAATAAAACTAATTCATTTAAAAATCTTAAAAATAAAAATAATATATCAAAAAATTCAGAAAAATAAAACTAATTCATTTAAAGTTCTTAAAATTCTTCCCACCGTTCTTCCTGCCTCTGTCTTCCGGTCCGGCCCCCTCTTTCGCCTCTGTCTTTCGCGGCCCCCTCTTCCCGCCTCTTCTTTCCACCTTTAGTCCCGGTTACCCACCAGCCAGGGACTAAAGATTAGATGACCCGCTGGGATTCCTCTTCTTCCTGCCATTTCTTCCCTGTCTTCCCGCCTCTTTCTTCCCGCCTCTTTCTTTCCGCCTCCCTCTTCCCACCAGTTCTTCCCGCCAATTTCTTCCCGCCTCTTTCTTCCCGCCAATTTCTTCCCGCCTCTTTCTACCCGCCTCTTTCTTCCCGCCACTTTCTTCCCGCCTCCTATCTTCCCGCTCCCATTTTTCCCGCCATTTCTCACTACATATATGTAGCCCGGCTTGGCCAGCATTATCACATCTCTACAATCTCTCATCACTCTCTCATGGCTTCCCCGCACCCACTCTAACCTACCAGCAGGTGGAGGAGCTTTGCGCCTCGAACTACCCTTGCCCACCGGGCTCTGGCGTCCCGCCGGTGGAGCTAGCGTCGGCGGGCGTGCCGGTCCCTCCCCTCCCTCGAGTACTGCGCGCCGGGCAGCCATCACGAACCACTACTACCTAGACCTCACGCCGGAGCAGCGGATGAATCCCCGCTGGCATCCCGATAACCAGCATACTTGGGACGCCTTCTTCATCAATCGGCGTGAGAGGGCGCTCGCTAGGTATGAGGAGGACGGTCTGCCTCCTGGGAACTTCCACGATGCCGGCCATCGGCTATGGTGGTACGGCCGGACTCAGAGCGTCATGGACTACATCACGGCCGGCGATATCCCCCTTTGCGCTACCCTCAGTTCGAGCCACGAGCGCCGGCAGCAGCGACGACACGACGGCAACTTAGACGGCGACGACAAGCGACGACTACCAGTACAACGGCGGCGGCTATGAAGACTACGAGTATGCATATTATACGCCTTGGCAGGAGTATGACTAAATCACTCCAAATTTCATGTATCATCAGTGCTACCTCGAATCAATCGAATCGTTCGAAAATGGATACGAAAACACATCACGGATAATATAATTCACGTGATCCATTCAACAAAGTTTGGTACAATAAATTATTACACATCATTTCTTCCCTTGTGTCCCTGCTTGCTTATGATTGGGCCGTATTGATGGCGTGTAACTCACACGTTCGTTGGGAACCCCAAGAGGAAGGTATGATGCGCACAGCAGCAAGTTTTCCCTCAGAAAGAAACCAAGGTTTATCGAACCAGGGAAGACCAAGAAGCATGTTGAAGGTTGATGGTGGCGAAATGTGATGCGGCGCAACACCAGGGATTCCGGCGCCAACGTGGAACCTGCACAACACAACCAGTGCCCCAACGAAGCATGTGAAGTTGTCAATCTCACTTGCGTAACAAAGGATTAAGTATTGTGTGGAAGATGATTGTTTGCAAAGAAAACAGTAAAACAAGTATTGCAGTAGATTGTATGCGATGTAAAGAATAGGACCGGGGTCCACAGTTCACTAGAGGTGTCTCTCCCATAAGATAAAAGCATGTTGGGTGAACAAATTACAGTCGGGCAATTGACAAATAGAGAAGGGCATAACAATGCATATACATGATATGATAAATATAGTGAGATTTAATCAGGGCATTACGACAAAGTACATAGACCGCCATCCGGCATGCATCTATGCCTAAAAAGTCCACCTTCAGGTTATCATCCGAACCCCTTCCAGTATTAAGTTGCAAGCAAGAGACAATTGCATTAAGTATGGTGCGTAATGTAATCAACAACTACATCCTTAGACATAGCATCAATGTTTTATCCCTAGTGGCAACAACACATCCACAACCTTAGAACTTTCTGTCACTGTCCCAGATTTAATGGAGGCATGAACCCACTATCGAGCATAAATACTCCCTCTTGGAGTTAAGAGCAAAAACTTGGCCAGAGCCTCTACTAATAACGGAGAGCATGCAAGATCATAAACAACACATAGGTAATAGATTGATAATCACCATAACATAGTATTCTCTATCCATCGGATCCCGACAAACACAACATATAGTATTACAGATAGATGATCTTGATCATGTTGGCAGCTCACAAGATCCAACAATGAAGCACAATTAGGAGAAGACGACCATCTAGCTACTGCTATGGACCCATAGTCCAGGGTGAACTACTCACTCATCACTCCGGAGCGATCATGGCGATGAAGAGTCCTCCGGGAGATGATTCCCCTCTCCGGCGGTGCCGAGGCGATCTCTGAATCCCCCGATATGGGATTGGCGGCGGCGGCGTCTCGGTAAGGTTTTCCGTATCGTGCTCTCGGTGGAGGGTTTCGCGACGAAGGCTTTAAGTAGGCGGAAGGGCAACGCGGGCGGCCACACGAGGCCCCACACGCTAGGGCGCGCGGCCGGGGCCTGGCCGCGCCGCCTAGTGTGGCGGCGCCTGTGGCCCCACTTCCTTTCCTCTTCGGTCTTCAGGCTTCGTGCAAAAATAGGACCCTGGGCGTTGATTTCGTCCAATTCGAGAATATTTCCTTACTAGGATTTACGGAACCAAACAGCAGAAAACAACTGGCTCTTCGGCATCTTGTTAATAGGTTAGTGCCGGAAAATGCGTAAATACGACATATAATGTGTATAAAACATGTAGATATCATCAATAATGTAGCCTGGAACATAAGAAATTATCGATACGTCGGAGACGTATCAGCATCCCCAAGCTTAGTTGCTCGTCCCGCAGTAAACGATAACAAGGATAATTTCTGGTGACATGCCATCATAACCTTGATCATACTATTGTAAACATATGTAATGAATGCAGCGATCAAAACAATGGTAATGACATGAGTAAACAAATGAATCATAAAGCCAAGACTTTTCATGAATAGTACTTCAAGACAAGCATCAATAAGCCTTGCATAAGAGTTAACTTATAAAGCAATAAATCAAAGTAAAGGTATTGAAGCAACACAAAGGAAGATTAAGTTTCAGCGGTTGCTTTCAACTTATAACATGTATATCTCATGGATAGTGTCAATGTAAAGTAATATAACAAGTGCAATATGCAAGTATGTAGGAATCAATGCACAGTTCACACAAGTGTTTGCTTCTTAAGGTGGAGAGAGATAGGTAAACTGACTCAACAATAAAAGTAAAAGAAAGGTCCTTCAAAGAGGAAAGCATCGATTGATGTATTTGTGCTAGAGCTTTTATTTTGAAAACATGAAACAATTTTGTCAACGGTAGTAATAAAGCATATGAGTTATGTAAATTATATCTTACAAGTTGCAAGCCTCATGCATAGTATACTAATAGTGCCCGCACCTTGTCCTAATTAGCTTGGACTACCGGATCATCGCAATACACATGTTTCAACCAAGTGTCACAAAGGGGTACCTCCATGCCGCCTGTACAAAGGTCTAAGGAGAAAGCTCGCATTTTGGATTTCTCGCTTTTGATTATTCTCAACTTAGACATCCATACGGGACAACATGGACAACAGATAATGGACTCCTCTTTAATGCATAAGCATGTGGCAACAATTAATATTCTCATATGAGATTGAGGATATATGTCCAAAACTGAAACTTCCACCATGATTCATGGCTTTAGTTAGCGGCCCAATGTTCTTCTCTAACAATATGCATGCTCCAACCATTAAGGTGGTAGATCTCTCTTACTTCCAAGACGGACATGCATAGCAACTCACATGATATTCGACAAAGAATAGTTGATGGCGTCCCCAGAAGCATGGTTATCGCACAACAAGCAACTTAATAAGAGATAAAGTGCATAAGTACATATTCAATACCACAATAGTTTTTAAGGCTGTTTTGTCCCATGAGCTATATATTGCAAAGCGAATGATGGAATTTTAAAGGTAGCACTCAAGCAATTTACTTTGGAATGGCGGAGAAATACCATGTAGTAGGTAGGTATGGTGGACACGAATGGCATAGTGGTTGGCTCAAGGATTTTGGATGCATGAGAAGTATTCCCTCTCGATACAAGGTTTAGGCTAGCAAGGTTATTTGAAGCAAACTCAAGGATGAACCGTGCAGCAAAACTCACATAAAAGACATATTGTAAACATTATAAGACTCTACACCGTCTTCCTTGTTGTTCAAAACTCAATACTAGATATTATCTAGACCTTAGAGAGACCAAATATGCAAACCAAATTTTAGCAAGCTCTATGTATTTCTTCATTAATGGGTGCAAAGTATATGATGCAAGAGCTTAAACATGAGCACAACAATTGCCAAGTATCACATTATCCAAGACATTTTAGAATTACTACATGTAGCATTTCCCGATTCCAACCATATAACAATTTAACGAAGAAGTTTCAACCATCGCCTTGAATATTATGAGTAAAGCCTAAGGACATATTTGTCCATATGCAACAGCGTGTCTCTCTCCCATACGGGAATGCTAGGATCCATTTTATTCAAACAAAAACAAAAACAAAACAAACCGCTCCAAGCAAGGTATGATGTGTTGAATAAAAATATAGTTCGGGGGAGAACGATGATGTTGTCGATGAAGAAGGGGATGCCTTGGGCATCCCCAAGCTTGAGTCTTCTTAAAATATGCAGGGATGAACCACGGGGCATCCCCAAGCTTAGAGCTTTCCCTCTTGATCATAGTATATCATACTCCTCTCTTACCCTTGAAAACTTCACACCAAACTTCAAGCAAACTCATTAGAGGGTTAGTGCACAATTAAAAATTCACATGTTCAGAGGTGACACAATCATTCTTAACACTTCGGACATTGCACAAAGCTACTGGACATTAATGGATCAAAGAAATTCATCCAACATAGCAAATACGGCAATGCGAAATAAAAGGCAGAATCTGTCAAAACAGAACAGTCAAAGACGAACCTGAAAGGGGCACTAGACTTACTCAAATGGAAAAACTCAAAACTAATGAAAGTTGCGTACATATCTGAGGATCACGCTCGTAAATTTGCAGATTTTTTCGATTTTCAGAGACTTGTGCCAGAATTCGTGACAGACAGCAATGCTGTTTCTGCGCAGCGATCCCAAATATAACATCAACTTTAACATAGAAACTTTACTTGGCACAAAAACATGATAAGGAGAGGTTGCTACAGTAGTAAACAACTTTCAAGACTCAAATATAAAACAAAGTACTGTAGTAAAAACATGGGTTGTCTCCCATAAGCGCTTTTCTTTAACGCCTTTCAGCTAGGCGCAGAAAGTGTAAATCAAGTATTATCGAGAGATGAAGCATCAACATTACCTTGGGCTTTACCTTTACATTTCTTGTTATTTTTCTTACTCTTTGGTTTAGGGAATACATGTCTACCCCCGGGTGTAGAGGTGAACTTTAGGATGCCTTCTCCCATATCTATGACTGCTCCCAATAGTTTCAGGAGGATCTTCCGAGTGTGATTTGTCCTGTTCCTGCACATTCAATAACAAGATAATCAATGGATATTGTTCTACCAAGAATGGTTGTATGCACACCGCAGCTATTCCTTTAGGAATTATAACAGAGTTATCAATAAGAGTTATTCCTTCTCCCCCTTCAACGAATCCCCAAAGTTGCAAAGATTTATGAATACTCCTAGGCATTAAGCAAAATTCAGACATAATATCACAATTGGCATGAAGAGTTTGGTCACCGATAACAATTTTAACAGTAGGATCCAATAATGAAGGTTCAGAGTTCACTAAAACTTGATCAAGACGGTTACGAACATATCTATAATTTTCATTCAAGCAAGATGCACTTGTCTCAAGAGTGTTTAATCTATTATAAATGCTAATAAGGGTTGAATCAAAGTTATTAGCTGAATCATGTGATGCAACCAACTTCTTTATGGCGTTAAAAGCTTGATCCCCATTGCAATGAAGGAAATCTCCTCCCACTACAGCATCCAAGGCATATCTATAGCGAATCATAAGACCAAAGTAAAAATTACTAAGGAGCAAACTTAGCGTCATTTGAGGTTCAGCTTTACGATAAGAAGTAAAAATTCTCGACCAAGCATCTTTAAAACTCTCCTCATCCCCTTGTTTAAAAGTAAAAACTAATTCCTCAGGTGAAGAAGTAACAGGTACAGAGCTAGACATGATAACAAAATTAAACAAAATGCAAGTAACTAATTTTTTGTGTTTTTGATATAGAGAGCAAGACAGTAAATAAAGTAAAACTAGCAACTAATTTTTTTGTGTTTTGTTTAGGTGCAGCAAACAAAGTAGTAAATAAAATTAAGCAAGACAAAAACAAAGTAAAGAGATTGGGAAGTGGAGACTCCCCTTGCAGCGTGTCTTGATATCCCCGGCAACGGCGCCAGAAAAGAGCTTGATGGCGTGTAACTCACACGTTCGTTGGGAACCCCAAGAGGAAGGTATGATGCGCACGGCAAGTTTTCCCTCGAAAGAAACCAAGGTTTATCGAACCGGGAGGAGCCAAGAAGCACGTTGAAGGTTGATGGTGGCGAAATGTGATGTGGCGCAACACCAGGGATTCGGCGCCAACGTGGAACCTGCACAACACAACCAAAGTACTTTGCCCCAACGAAAGGTGAGGTTGTCAATCTCACCGGCTTGCTGTAACAAAGGATTAACCGTATTGTGTGGAAGATGATTGTTTGTAAAGAAAAAACAAGTATGCAAGAGATTGTATGCGATGTAAAGAATAGGACCGGGGTCCATAGTTCACTAGAGGTGTCTCTCCCATAAGATAAAAGCATGTTGGGTGAACAAATTACAGTCGGGCAATTGACAAATAGAGAGGGCATAACAATGCATATACATGATATGATAAATATAGTGAGATTTAATCGGGGCATTACGACAAAGTACATAGACCGCCATCCATGCATCTATGCCTAAAAACCACCTTCAGTTATCATCCGAACCCCTTCGGTATTAAGTTGCAAGCAACAGACAATTGCATTAAGTATGGTGCGTAATGTAATCAACAACTACATCCTTAGACATAGCATCAATGTTTTATCCTAGTGGCAAGCACATCCACAACCTTAGAACTTTCTGTCACTGTCCCAGATTTAATGGAGGCATGAACCCACTATCGAGCATAAATACTCCCTCTTGGAGTTAAGAGCAAAAACTTGGCGAGCCTCTACTAATAACGGAGAGCATGCAAGATCATAAACAACACATAGGTAATAGATTGATAATCACCATAACATAGTATTCTCTATCCATCGGATCCCGACAAACACAACATATAGTATTACAGATAGATGATCTTGATCATGTTAGGCAGCTCACAAGATCCAACAATGAAGCACAATTAGGAGAAGACGACCATCTAGCTACGCTATGGACCCATAGTCCAGGGTGAACTACTCACTCATCACTCCGGAGGCGATCATGGCGATGAACAGTCCTCCGGAGATGATTCCCCTCGGCAGGGTGCGGAGGCGATCTCTGAATCCCCGAGATGGGATTGGCGGCGGCTCGAAGGTTTTCCGTATCGTGGCTCTCGGTAGGAGGGTTTCGCGACGAAGGCTTTAAGTAGGTGGAAGGGGGGGGGGGGCCACACGAGGGCCCCACACGCTAGGGCCGCGCGGCCAGGGCCAGGCCGCGCCACCCTAGTGTGGCGGCGCCTCGTGGCCCCACTTCCTTTCCTCTTCGGTCTTGGAAGCTTCGTGCAAAAATAGGACCCTTGGCGTTGATTTCGTCCAATTCCGAGAATATTTCCTTACTAGGATTTCTGAAACCAAAAACAGCAGAAAACAGCAACTGGCTCTTCGGCATCTTGTTAATAGGTTAGTGCCGGAAAATGCGTAAATACGACATATAATGTGTATAAAACATGTAGATATCATCAATAATGTAGCATGGAACATAAGAAATTATCGATACGTCGGAGACGTATCACGTATCCATGGAGCATCCTCATCATTTAACTTAATGCTTGGGTCGGTGTTCACTTTGAAGGGCGGAATTTCACCAAACATATTATAATCTTCTGACATGTCTGTCTTGTCCTCCACTCCCACGATGTTTCTTTCCCTGAAAGAACAATGTGGCGCTTTGGATCATCGCATGATGTACTGATCGTTTTCTTATCTTTCCGTTTCCTCGGTTCGCTACTCATGTCCTTGACATAGAAAACCTGAGCGACATCTTTCGCTAGGACGAATGGTTCGTCAAGGTAACCAAGATTGTTGAAATCCACCATTGTCATTCCGTATTGCTGGTCCACCTTTACCCCACCTCCTGTTAGCTTGAACCATTTGCACCGGAACAAAGGGACCTTGAAGGAGGTCCATAGTCAAGTTCCCATATCTCCTCTATGTAACCATAATATGTGACCTTTTGCCCATTCTCGGTTGCTGCATCAAAGCGGACACCACTGTTTTGGTTGGTGCTCTTTTTATCTTGGGCGATCGTGTAAAATGTATTCCCATTTATCTCGTACCCTTGGAAAGTCGTTATAGTCGAAGATGGTGTCTTGGCCAACATGTACAGCTGATCTACAACAACATTGTCACTCATTAAATGTTTTCTCAACCAATGCCCGAGTCTCCATGTGGGCCTTCCTAATCCAGGATTCAGGCTTCCCGGGTTGTCCGAGCGTAAAATATTCTTGTGTTTCTCAAAGTACGGAGCCACCAAGCTGGAATTGGTCAGCTGTGTGGTGTGCTTCATCAGAGAATGGCCGTCCATACATATCGTTGATTTCCTTCCGATCGTGCCTTTTCCACTAGTCTCCCCTCGTGCGATCGAGGAAGACCAATCGGCTTAAGGTCAGGAACAAAGTCAACACAAAACTCAATTACCTCCTCATTTCCATAGCCCTTGGCGATGCTTCCTTCGGCCTAGCACGATTACGAACATATTTCTTTAATACTCCCATGAACCTCTCGAAGGGGAACATATTGTGTAGAAATACAGGACCGAGAATGGAAATCTCTTCGACTAGGTGAACCAGGAGGTGCGTCATAATATTGAAGAAGGATGGCGGGAACACCAACTCGAAACTGACAAGACATTGGACCACATCGTTCTGTAACCGTGGTAGAACTTCTGATTACCTTCTGAGAGATTGCATTGAGGAATGCACATAGCTTCACAATGGCTACTCGAACATTTTCCGGCAGGAGCCCCTCAAAGCAATCGGAAGCAATTGCGTCATAATCACGTGGCAGTCGTGAGACTTCAGGTTTTGGAACTTTTTCTCCGCCATGTTTATTATTCCCTTTATATTGGACGAGAATCCAGACGGGACCTTCATACTACTCAGGCATTCAAAAAAGATGACCTTCTCTTCTTTGGTCAGAGCGTAGCTGGCACGACCTTGAAACCATTCCGGATGCCGGTCATCAGGGTCTTTCAAACGTTGCTAGTCCTGCCGTGCTTCCTTTGTATCATTTGTCTTCCCATACACGCCCAAGAAGCTTAGCGAGGTTCACGCAAATATTCTTCGTAACATGCATCACGTCGATTGCTGAGCGGACATCTAGGACTTTCCAATATTCTAGCTCCCGAATATAGATTTCTTCTTCCACATGGGTGCGTGCCCGTCAGCTCCCTTCGGAATTGATTGTCCGCCAGGACCCTTTCCAAAGATGACTTTCAAATCCTTGACCATATCAAATACCTCAGCACCAGGTCGTTCCGCAGCTTCGGATGGTGATCCGCCTTGCCGTTGTAATGCTTGTCGCTTTCTTCTGGATGAATTTTCGGAAGAAATCAACGATGCCCCAGGTACGTTCTTCTTACAATTTGGCAAATGTACACTTTCGGTCTCATGTAAGCATGCGTGCATGCATTGTATCCCTTATTTGTGTCGAAAGGTTACTAAGAGCAGGCCAATCGTTGATGGTTACGAAAAGCAACGCTCGTAGGTCAAATTCCTCTTCTTTGTGCTCATCCCACACACGGACACCAGGTCTGCCCCACAACTGTAAAAGTTCATCAACTAATGGCCTTAGGTACACATCGATGTCGTTGCCGGGTTGCTTCGGACCTTGGATGAGCACCGGCATCATAATGAACTTCCGCTTCATGCACAACCAAGGAGGAAGGTTGTAGATGCATAGAGTCACGGGCTAGGTGCTATGGCTGGAGCTCTGCTCGCCAAAAGGATTCATGCCATCTGTACTTAGACCAAATCTTATGTTCCTTGCGTCAGCTGCAAAATCTTTAAACTCTCTGTCGATCTTTCTCCATTGCGTTCCATCTGCGGGGTGTCTCAACTCCCGTCCGACTTACGGTCCTCTTTGTGCCATCGCAACAACTTGGCATGCTCTTTGTTCTGAACAGACGTTTCAACCGTGGTATTATAGGAGCATACCACATCACCTTGGCGGGAACCTTCTTCCTGGGTTTCTCGCCCTCAACATCGTCACCAGGGTCATCGCCTCTGATCTTATAACGCAATGCAGTGCATACCGGGCATTCATTCAAATTCTCGTATTCACCGCGGTAGAGGATGCAGTCGTTGATGCATGCATGTATCTTCAGAACCTCTAAACCTAGAGGGCAGACAACCTTCTTTGCTTCGTACGTAGTGGAGGGCAACTCGTTATTCTTTGGAAACATATTCTTCAACATTTTCAGCAAGTTTTCAAATCCCGAGTCAGCTACACCTTCCTGTGCCTTCCATCTCAGCAAATCCAGTGTGCAGCCAGCTTTTTCAGACCATTATCGCATCCTGGGGACGACTTTTTGTGATCCTCTAACATGCGATCCAAATTCTCCCTCTCCTTTTCAGTTTCGCAGCGACTCCTTGCATCAGCAATGGTCCGACCAAGATCATCATCGGGCTCATCACGTGCCTCTTCTTGATCACCTTCCCCTTCACCTTCCCCTTCACCTTCCCCACCTTGACATCCATGAAAGTATCACCGAAATGATCAAGATAGCTGTCATCGATGTCATCCCCTTCTTCATCTTCTTCCATTATAACCCCTCTTTCTCCATGCTTGGTCCAACAATTATAGCTTGGCATGAAACCGTGCCGAAGCAGGTGCATGTGAACTTCTCTTGAGGAAGAGTAACCCTTCTGATTCTTACAGCCAACACATGGACAGATAACAAAACCCCCCTGCTTGTTCGCATTAGCCACTACGAGGAAATCTTTCAAACCCGTAGTGAACTCGCCGGAGAGTCGGTTAGCGTACATCCATTGCCGATTCATCTGCATTATTTTAATACAAAATATATAATTAACCATCATGCATTTGTTAAACTAAATAGAAATTAAACAATGAACTACACACATATGCATATTTTATCAATGACACATATATATGAAAGGTTCAAGTTGCTAACCGCGATCGAGGAGGAAAAAATAAATGAGGAAGCTCGATCAAGTGTGGCTCCGACACTTCATATCATGTTTGTTTCATGCTCTTGGGGCATTTCATCAAACACCTTGTGTGCATAAGAGGAGCCAAAAGCAAACCTACACCCCTTGTGAAGTTTGTGAAGAGAAGTGGCACCAAATGGCTAAGTGTGGCTGAATGGTATATATAGGGAGGGCTTTAGTCGCGGTTGGCCTGGCCGACTAAATGTCCTCATTTAGTCGCGGTTGGCAGGCCAGCCGCGACTCAAATCCCGGCCACCGCGTTGGCCCAGCCTTTGGTCGCGGTTCGCCACCCGAGCCGCGACTAAAGGCCCCATTGGTCGCGGTTCTTACATTTTTGCGACTAATGGGGCTGGACGGAAGGCCTTTTTTCTACCAGTGTATGGGTCGCTATCTTCTAAGAGCACTAAGGGCATCTCCAACCGAGCGACCCAAACGGACGCGCTGGGCCGTCCGTTTTGGGCCGTTTGCGTGGCCGAGCGGACGCGCGGGGAGCCCCGCGTGTCCGTTTGGATCGCGCGCTGCGGCCACCCATTTGGCCATTTGGTCTATTTCTTTGGGAAATAGGCCATCTGGCCACAGATCCTTATAAACAATGTCTAACAAACATAGAATAATATCTCATAAACATAGAATAATATATAACAAACATAAAATAATATCAAATAGCATAAAATGTTATCAAATGTACCATGATAAATCAAATAAAATATGCCATAGTTTGAGAAAAATATAAAAATTACAATTTAGATTGTCTAACTCAATTTGGGCGCTCGAGGATCTCCTTCTGTCACTTCTCGAACCAAGCTCTCTTCGCCTCGCTCATGTTGGTCAAGTCGGCGTTCATGATGAGGTTGTCCTCGGCTTGGCGTTTGAGCTCAACTTCCTTCGCCTTCACCTCCACCTCTTTGGCCCTTGCCATTGCTATGAGCTCAAGTTCTCTCTCTTTGAGCTCAAGTTCTTTAGCTTTGGTCTTGGCCTTGACCTCTTCAATCTCAAGCTTCTTCTGCTGGACATCAAAGAATTTCTTCCTGTCCTCTTCTTTCTCCCGGCGCCTCCTCTCATCCCTCTTGTCCGTGGACACCTCTCTGTCCGCATGCATCTCCTTCAAAGTGCCATACAATAGCATGGACGAAGCATCACGCTTCATGTCGGCTTTGGTTGACTTGTGGGCGCGTGGATGACTTGCACGAGAAGTGGAGCTACCGCAAGGCTGCCCACCATCAAGGTGAATGACCGTGGCATCTTTGGCGGGGTTGTTGCCAGTCAAGGTCGCCATGTACCCCTCGTACCCCTCCTGGAACTTGGGGGTGCCGTGGAGTTCCTTCCAACAATGAGGGAAGGCAAAGGTCTTCTCTGCATTGTTGACTTTGTAGAATTCCAAAGCTCGCCACACCTAGAGCAAAGCGAGACAACAACGATAAACATATTTGCAAACATCGGATGAATAAGTTGAGGTTAAGAATCATACCAAGTCCTTCACACCCATGCCACTAACGGGGATCCGCTTCGCGTGATCATACGCCGCCTGGAACTTGTTGCTCCCCACCTCTTTTGGAGCGATATCTCGCTGCGGTCGCTCTCAAATGGCTCCTGTCCGTATTTGCGATGTTCATGGAAGTATTCATAGATCCGGCGCCAGAATGCGGTCCCCTTCTGCTCGGCACCTGTCAACGCATCTTGCCCGATGGTCAACCATCCTTGACGAGCACCTTGTCCTCCTTCTCCGTGTAGTTGGCGGTTCGTTTGCTTACCCGGCGAGCTCAGCTTGTGCAGCTGCGGCTTGTGTGAGGCCCTCACCGAACAACGGCTCCTCCTCGATGTTTATGCTGCCGGGACGCGTTGTGCCCTCTGTGTGTCAATGAGAGGTGGCTGAGGAGCCTGCTGTGTCGAAGGATATGGCAGGGTCGTCGGCATTGTCTGCGCGAAAGACGGAGGGGCATGCACGGTGGACGGTGACTGCGCGCGCTCGGCCGACAAATCGTCGAACAGGTTGCGTGCACCGGCCATCGCAGCTGCTCCCAGGTGCTTGGGGCCTTTGGAGTTCGTCGGCGCACGGTTGAGGTCAATGGACGAAGGTGACGGCCCTGTCATGGACTCGCCCTCGTCCGGTGACCCATCCCGTGACTGGTACGCGTACCGCCCTGAATGCGCCCCATTTCATGCGCAAACGGGGCAGTCGGTGGGGCAGTTGACCTTGGAGGAAGGGGCCGGGTCACGGACGAGGCCGAGCTCCCCCCCCGAGGCCGTGCCGGGGATGATCATGTGCTAGCCGGCGCTGCGTGGCCGTAAAAGAGCATGGCCGGCCTGCTGCTCTTGAATGAGCTGTTCTTCGCCCGCGTTTGGAGTTCGAGGAGCTGCTCCGCCCGCACCCGCTCCGCCGCGGCGGCGGCCTCCTTCTTCCGTTGATCGACGCCATGCACCCCCGCTTCTTGGTCTCCATCGCCCTCTGCTCGCGGTGAGCTCGGGCTTCGCCTTCTTCGTCGGCGGCCGGGCTCCACGACCACCGGAGCGTCCGGTTCAGGAGCCGCCTCCACGGCGGAGCGGCAACGGCCGCGAGCTGTGCCTCCTCTCGATGGTGGCGGTGGTGGCGGTGGCGGCGGCGCTTCGTCGGCCATCTCTAGGTTTTGGGAGTGGAGTGGAGTGTGTTTTGGGAGGCGACAGGCGGGCCAGGGGCGGACAAGGGAGGACGCGAGCGACCAGCCTTTCGCGTCCGCGGCCACGCAAACTCGTCCAAGATTTGGGCCGGGTTTGGGTCGTCCCGACGCCGCGGCCATCCGTTTTAGGGATGGGTCCGTGGCCCAGGCTGTTTTGTCCGTTTCGACCCATCCGGACGCGCGGGCGCGGGATGGGTCGCCCCGTTGGAGGGCATCTCCAACCGGGCGACCCAAACGGACGCACTGGGCCATCCATTTTGGGCCGTTTGGGTGGCCGAACGGACACCGGACAGCGCCCGCGTCCGCGTGTCCGTTTGGGTCGCACGCTGCGCCCAACGCGCGGACGCAGCGCAAAATCGAAAAAAACCAAAAATAAAATGAAAATTTAAACTATATTTGATTAAACATATGCCCTATTTTGGGAAAAATTTGTACATAGCCCTATTTTGGGCAAATAACTAACAAAAGAAGCCCTCTATATGGGCTTTAAATTTAAAAACCCTAAGCTAGGGTTTGGTCGCCGCGGTGGCCGCCGGTGCGCCGCCTAGGCCGTGTGGGCATCGTCGGCGTGGACGACGTCCCCGGCGGCGAGCACTGGTGGCTCGACGCACCGGGACTCCGGCCACGGAGACCACGGGCCTCCTCCCAAAGTGGGGGTCCGGCCACCCGGGTAGCGCGGCGCACGGAGCGCCTCACCCTGCTGCTCCTCTCTACCGGGCGCGCGGCCTTCTGGCGCCGCTCTCCTCGCGCGGTGGAGACTCCTGCGCCGGCTCCTCCCGCGGCCCAGCCTCTCCGTCGCGCCTTCTCCTCCTCCCGTCGCGCGGCGGGCCTGGGCGTACAGCTCCCAGCCTCGGCTTCCTCCACCGCCGAGGCCGCCTCCATCTGGGAGGTTCGAATGGCCGCCTGGAGGTGTGGCCATTTCTCCTCCCCTCCTCCGAGATGGACTCGGGCTTGGGCTCAGCGGCGGCGCGGTTGCGGCAATGCGCGCCGCCGCGGTGGCCTCTCCGATGTGGAGGCCGCCGC
Organism: Lolium multiflorum; assembly: GCA_030979885.1. Taxonomy (NCBI): domain Eukaryota; kingdom Viridiplantae; phylum Streptophyta; class Magnoliopsida; order Poales; family Poaceae; genus Lolium; species Lolium multiflorum. The sequence goes on along the minus strand of CM061749.1, from coordinate 171,552,161 downwards.
GGTTCCCGCCGCAGCCGCGGCGGCGCCGGCGCTCGCCTCGTCGTCGTTGGCTCGGAGCGAACACTCGCCGGGGCCATGGCGGCGGTTCGCTGAGGTGGGTGGGGAGTGGATGGCCAGATCCCCTCCGATCCCATTTAATAGGCTTCGGGTCACCGACATGTGGTCCCAAGGAGACAGCGCCAGCCCCGGATCCGGCGACGCCGCGTGCCATCGCGGCCACGCAAACCTAGCCCGATTTGGGCGGGTTTGCGTCGTTCCGGACGCCGCGGCTGTCCGCTTTTACGGTGCGTCCCTGCGTTGGGCCAGGATTTTATCCGCTCGATCTATCCGGACGCGCGGACGCGGGATGGGTTCATCGTGTTGGAGATGCCCTAAGCTCGCAGGGTTGGGAGCACTCCGGGTTGATCTGCGCGTCGCTTTCCTTGGGCCTACGCACGTGAGGCAGCACGCGCTTGGCTTCTGGTGGAAACGAGCACGTCTCTGGGTTGGCGGTTGGACGGCGTTGTTGTGTCGGTTCGTGCAGGCACAACTTGTGCTGTTCGGCGTTGCCAGGCTGGGGAGAGGGGAATTTTCTCCCGTAGCCGTAGGTCGCTCGCGCTTCGCCGCGGACAGGGCTTCAGTGACGAGGCCGGCAGGATCCTTTCTTCCCTTTCCCCTTCTACCTCTTCTCTGTTGAACCCTTCCCCACCCTTTCCGGCAATATCCCTGCGGTCCACTCCGATCCGCCCTCTCCGGCCTCCACCTCGGTCGCCGGTCTCGGATTGTGCCGCCCTCTCGGGCACGAATTGGTGAGTTTAGTGAACTCACATCGCGTAGAGGCAAAACAGCAGCTGCATCTACCACACTACTGAGCCCTAATTCCCCTAGATTTGATTCACCTTGCAGGCATGAGTATCCCCGTAAGGATGAGCGACCAACAGCTCCTTCATGGGGAGACGCCTCTCGGTTTCCCTGGTGCTGCGATGGACTGATTTGATGCGGTTCACGAGTCTAATTGCTTGTGGTAGCGTGTGCTCAGATTATCTTGGACGAGGGTGCAGGGCGCAAGAGACAAGATGCTGCTCGAGTTCCAGCAGGAGGGCCAACAAAAGAACCGGCAATTTTCTGACCAAGTGAGAAGATCAAACAATAAATATGCAGCAATTAACAACCTCTGAAAGTATATACAATTATGAAGTACCCAGATCAGTTGTGAGGTCCATTATCAAAAAAAAAAATCAGTTGTGAGGTAACATCAATGTAGGGAGAATGACAGTGCATCGGTGATAATGCAATCGCACAAGCCCGGATTCAAGATTCAGCTATGGTATACATATCAGTTCTGAAGCCTAGCGTGAAATTTCCTGTAGCAAAAATACTTTTGGATGTCTATCTATCAGTGGCATCTTAATTTGCCACATTGGCTGAAAACCAAACATTCATATGGTATGTAATGAGTTGCCTACCTTCTGGAAGCTGAAATTATTTGGCTGTGACTCACTGCAGGTGGGTGCATTATAGTTTTCCTGGTTTAATGAGTAGCCTACCTTCTGGAAGCGTCATTGAGCTGTCAGGTGATCATCATCATCGCCATTAGCTGCTACTCGAATATGAATTGGTTGAAGTGAATTTACACATATTACTAGACAGCATTAAGATGTGAATCAGAGAGCAATGCAGAAGCTTTATTAGGGGAAAAGAACGTTATGATGACATGGATAACACAGCTGTTATTGCATCCGGACGTGCTGAAGCATGTGGGAAGGGGCACGGAATAGAAACTGCGAACAAGTTGCATAGTTTGAACTTTGAAGCAAGGAAGGTGAACGTGCCCATGAGGTAGGCGGAAGGTGAACCAGGCCAGTCGCTGCCGAACTCTCAGCCCATTGCAACGCCCAAGTCGAACTTGCAGCCACTTGTTCTCCGCCATGGGCAAACCATTAGGCCATGTCAGGCATGTTCGTCACTGTTACCACAGCACTATGACAAAGCTTATGTTGAAACCTGTATCGCCGATACAATAAACATAGGGCTAAAACTGTGCTGAATCCATGTCATGGTCTACAGATTGGACACTGTTTGAGTTTTTATTTCAGCTAACACGATTCTATAAGAAAAGCTCATTTTCAACTGTTGATACAATGAAACTAGGCATAAAACAATGGTGGTATTGTGTAAGGTATACAGTTAATACAAGTAAAATTTTACTATCCAGTTTTCACAGTATTATGAGTTATGATGCAAAAGTAATCTGTGTTGTTCCATTCACAGTGTAGCTATGCTCTAACTTGAACAGTGTGGCCAGCATTTAGTTTCACAACTTAAGGATCAAGGAAGGTTAGCTTCGTTGAAATTTTCTGTGATGACCAGGGACCCTAGCGGCTATGTGTTTTTCTTACTTATATGATTCCATTCATTTAATTACAAAGGAGAATGTTGAAAGACGAATGGTTGTAAGTTTTGCTGGGATAAAAATGGTTGGGATTCTAACCAGTCCTTGCAGAGGGAAAGCTAAGGTTCATTTTTCTGTACAATCAAGTGAGGCCAATATAACTGTAATGTACGCTTGAGAATGATGTTTTAACGAGCTCATTCTGCAGGCATTTTTAATATAGCTAATTTCAAAGTTCTAAAGCTTCTCCCATTGGGAGTACACCACACTAATGTGTGTTTTGATTGTATATGTTCTTCAGTATAACCAGAAAGCATGTGAGAACTGAGTGCAATCGTCTCATATTTGGGAGATATGACGGAGAGAAAGGTCGAAAGATGGACCAGAATCTTGATATCGCAGGGAAGATAAGAAATATATCATCTCAGATTTCATCCCTTTCAGATTGCATGTGTGGAACTTCATGTAGATTATAAAGTTTATGCTTTTTTTTGTGTGATGCTTGATAAGAAAGTAGGAATGAAAATGCATTACCCACCTGCATGTTTTTTTTCCAAATGTGGAATACTAATTTATCTTAGATGGATTCTTAGATGGATGCTTGATAGATTGGTTAGCAGCAATATTATTTTTAAATTCTGTAGCACATGATGGAAGCAAGCCGTATCAAACAATCTGCAAACACCTAGGATGGGTTGAAGAGACAAAGAAGGAAGGGATCAACAACTTTGTTGGCCAGCCTCGGCCTTGGTTGTGAAAACAAATTTTGTTGTTTCATTGCCATATTGTATTTCTACACTGTTAAGAAGTGATATTCTATCTCCTTACAAAAATAAATATATTTTACAAATTAGATACCATAATGGTAAGCATTATTTTACACTTGGGACTAATTGCCAATCCAATGTGAGTACATATCTATTAGAAAATCTAGAGTACTTGCAATGTCACTGGTTCAATCTGAAAAATCTATGAAATCTTGTTTTCTGATCTGCCTTTATTTGTATTGGAGGCAATCTTAAAACATCATGCAAGGTAGCAAAAAATGCTTGATAGGTCGCAGATTTTACCATTACTATATATCTCACTGAGGATTTACCATCAGTATTATCTATCGCAATGAACAATATAGACATTAAGCTAAACCAATGATTATGTTCCATAAATGTCTATACCCTCTGCCGTTACATCAGTTCATAGGAGATATGAATGTTTTTGACCAAAACCTCTTTATATGTTGGATAATGCATGTCATCGTGGATTTTTGTCGGCGGTGGTACTTGGAGGGCATCCGACACCAATCACGTCTCTGATGAAGCCAAATGTGTACACAACACATGAAAAAACAAAATGAAAATATCAGAAGACGGCGCAACAAAGTGCGCAAGGTCCTTCTAGTATTCATCCATAAGCCACCCGATTCAGTTGCAATTTAAGCTAGGCGAATCACGGTGCAATCCTCTTGTCTACGAGTTGACTGAAAATTAACCTAAGACTAGTCACAATGTGAAGTATCATAGACTGGTATCGTACATATGATACTAGTTTATGATACAACACCTACAATGCATAGTAGTATCATGAATTAGTATGATAGTTCCATCCTATTTAATGTTTTGTAGAATCTCAATGCAAATATGTGTACATGATGTGTTTGCCACAAATTTTTTTAGTTTTACGTGCTATGATACCGTATCTACCTATGATATTACTCTCACCTCTCTTCCCATTAATTAATGTGCCACATAAATTTTTTGTCTACATGATATGCATGATACTACCTATGATGCTCTCATTGTTGCTAGTCTAATTCATACTACTAATTAACTAAGAATTAGCAAAATACTTTTAATGAAGGCAGCCACCCAATCTATGCATGTTAGATTGTGTATTAAATAAAAAATACAATGTAGCAATTCTGAACAAATCAACTTACTAAAAAGGGAAAACTAGGTCCATCAACGCGGCAGCTTTTTTCACTGACGACAAACCTATCACCCCTGATCATTATCCACATGCTTAGGAGTTAGGAGCACGGAATCTCACTAAGAGCTTGATACTTCGAGACAACATCCTCGAAGGAATTTATTTTGCATTTAGATCAACCTCAGTTTTTCATTGCTTCACTAGGGGTTGTCTCTAATTTTGTCACCCTTTAACCCAAACAAGCTTGAACAACAACAGCCATGCCACTGGTTTCGCATGGGAACACCTTGACATAAATAAAATCAGATGAATAATGTACTTTTTTTATAAGACACATTTTACTCAAAACAAAACATAATTTGGAAAAAAGGTAGTTTTCCAATGAAGATCCTGAAAAATATTTAAATTGAAACTAAATCCCTAAATATTATGAAAATACCTAGAAAATTAAAAATATACAAATGCTTCGAAACATTCAGGGTAAAATAATGAAATGTTATGTTTCAATTGTATTTAATATAATACTTATGTGATTTACCAAACTAACCAGTATTTTTTCCGTATTATACTTTTTTATGCGAAAGATAGATTTCAATTATATTTATAAAATTTTATTTTTCATTTATTTTAAAAGGTTTTAATTTGCAATGATATTTTTCTTCCTTGAATTCCATGTGAACTAGTCTACATAAGCTGTCATGAGCCATGGTCAACGATATCTCCTTGGTAACATTTGTGGTACCACAAGTCATAAGTTTGTTGCAATATGAAATTAATTAGTAACTTAGTTCTACAGTAAATGATGAAATACTACAAATAGTGTAATTTAAAATTTTTGTTCGTATCTAGTCAACATTTCTTTGATTCATTATAGCTAATTACCCTTTATTTTATGAAAAGTAGGAAATAATTTGCTATTATTCTAAATCATATATGTGTAGAAAATGTAACGATTAGCGCACAAAATAATAATGGTGAATATACTCATCAGAGTGTACACAAAATTTAAAGTTTCATGTTTTTAATAGTTAGAGTTAAAAAAAACTAGTAGTTGATTTACACATAAGTAAAAAAAAATTGTAAGAGCTTCTCGGTAATATTGTAAACTAAGAAAGAAAAAAAAGATACATACGAAGATTGTTTTTTTAAAGAGAATTCCTATAATAGTGGAATAGTTTAGCATTCATGCTGCTTTGACTTGGAGTAAAGGTTAATGATCATAGTTGTAAGCCTGTCTAGTTCAGAAACCAAATGTACCTCCACTTGTTAACTAATGATACATTTATTAATTAGCCGATAATAAATATTCGATCTTTATGAAAACAAAATAAAATAAACGAGTAAGAAGAGAGAGCCATATTGTATTTTTAGTGCCTTGACAAAATTTATATGTGATTAAAAAGTAACTTAGAAAATACAATTCAATAGTGGTTTCTTAGATTTTTATGCCAAACACCGTAAATATAAAGTTTGCGTCAATTTTTTTTTCAAATTTTAATTAACTCATAAACACGTACCATACATGGTTCCTAGTTGATGCATGGCAATGGATTCAGCAGGAACTGAGAATCATCTTCATCAGCAATCTAAAAAAATCATCCCACATAAGTCATGATATATTGCTAATCATAACGGGATGGTAATTCTTACAACTACATCCGTGTAAATCATACAAGTAAGTCGAACTAACATATGTAATTGAAACATGAAAAAAGAGACAAATACAATTACTTGTTACTTGCATGTCGTTTTTTCCTTCAATGATGTTGGAATAAGAAAATCTACAAAGAAACATGAATTAAAATTTCAGCGAGTATAGTTTTGCCTTCAATGTTTTTTTTTGTTAATTCTATGTATAGTATGCCAAACATTATACAAACCCAGAAAGTTCACCGAGTATATAAGGATCTTCCATTAATTTCAAGTACAAAAATATCTCAAGAAATTTCACATAATATACACATTTTGAGAGCCAAGACATGAATCTTTTGCATGGTAGATATGTATGATGCAAATTAAATTATGTAGTAACGAGAATATAATTAGTGTATACATAACAGACTTAGAAAGAAATAAAGGAAATAAGTACGATCAAGAGGTATATGTACATGAATGATAAAGATAGGGTGTTGCTGAATCTGAAGTGCACATAAATTATCTGAGGATAGTCAATCAAGATAATATGTCAGCGATATTTGTTAACAAGGTTTGGCACAAACAAATAAATCTCCACCTCATGACTAAGATCATGTACAATGGGGTGACGTTAGCCTTCCCTTAAAGGTGTCACATCAGATTATTGCTTAGTTGGAGGAGAGAGAATGAAGGGAGAGAAGGTTGTCTTCCCTTAGCTAAGAGATCATTTCTTAGAAAATAAGGAAAGAAATTTTCTCCATTGTACGACATGTATTCCCTTAGCAACATAATTTCCTACCAATTTTAATAAATTATCATTAATTGCTAGGGAAGGCTATAAGAGATAACATATTGTATAACTTATATTTGTTGCCATCTCTAGATGATGTGGCAGTATAAGGAAAAACGTGCCTTCTCTACCATTGTACATGTCCTAAGGGAACTCTTCCTCATGCATTAAATTTATATATCACATTCGATGCCAAAACTCACTGACATCGTGTCCGACCACTCACCACAGTTGCTACTGCAGCCCCTGTAATGAACGTCTCATGATCTGTTGTCCATCTTTACCATATTTGTATAGTCTAGTCGTACACATATTTAACACAACTTCCAATAATAAAATTTATCTATAACCATTGGGCTGATAATTGTGGGTCTGGAATTAATGGTTTGGTATGGATTATGTGGACTTAGTGGTTTCATTTCTTCTCATTTTAGATCTAGATTTAGAAGTTTCCACTACAACCTGTTTACAACCTTGCAACAATGGTGTTTGGGTTGGTTTATCATACACACAATTAATTAAAATTAGACACATACCATATTGGAAGTTGAGTGCAACATTTTAATATTAAAGTAATCAATAAGGGCATTGAATACAATTACACATGACCATATTACATAATCAAACACCTAGCACTAAAATTATTATTTTCATTATTAATCATACTAGGCAACTCAATGAGTAACACGAGGGGCTAAACTCGCACCAGTAGCCAACTGATGTGTCATCGGGTTATCCATGTATACATGCCATAGGCGATAACACACAATCTTATCTATTTAGGTCAGATTCCCATGACCCATGGGTACATGACTCATGGGTCAAGTTTCCACTTTTAGGATGCACTAGATCATAAAAACGCGCGTTGCCGCGCCCGTCCATGGTGATGGAAAAAATGAGAGAAGTATATTTTATAAAATCAGGAAGATAAAAATATATGAAACAAATTAAACGTGCTATATTGGTGATAGGACATGTCTTTTCAAGGTACTGAACATTGAAAACCAAATAACTGATCAGACCAATGTTACAGAGTAAGTTCATGACTTTAAAAGAACAACGTGAATCTAGGAAACATCTTCCTGTCAATGGTGTTGATTTCTCAGCAACAGTCAAGTCTAACTACTGAATGATGCATCTTGCCGAGATACGTACTGGATGGTGCATCTTGTATTTCTGCACGATAAACACAAAGAATGATATAAGCCTTGATTAAAATGGGTTTTTCAATACAATATGCTGCTAATTGAACTTATTAGGTGCTTAGGTCTCCATAGAACATTTTTTCCAAATAATGTTTCTCATAATATGCTAATTCTGTGCAATTTACGAAGAGTGCAAATAAGACATGATGTTGTTGTTGCATAGCATCTTGCATTGCCAAACAATACTTTCAACAGAGCATCAAAGATAACATAATACACCATATTTGTACACACGCGCACACACACACACACACACACACACACATATATATATATATCAACGCGGATTTGCTACCATGGTGGCTAGCTAGGCATGCTGTTTTGGCCATCCGATCATGCTTAGTGATTTGTGCATTTTAACGTCCGTTATACAACTCCGTTGCTCTGCTGCTAGGCAGAAAGTTACACTCCCGAAGTGTAGCTGAAATAGCATCCAAAAGTGCAGCTGAAATAGCATCCTAAAGTGTAGCTGGTTGAAACAACCAAGATTTGTTATCAGTTTTTAGCGCGGCATTCGCTCCGTGGAGTGCGAGGCCCTTACTAATCGAGCTAAATGCATCGTTATTCGAGTATATTTTTTCAAATAGCACAGTGAGCAAATATATTATGCTAGAAATTCCAGTGGAAAGGTAGCCCATTGTACCTCTGAATCAGGACATACTTCCGTCAGAAATACCAACAAACAGTATGCAAAAACAAGGTGAGAGATCAAACTAAGCACAAACGGAATTTACATTGATTTCCCCCAGTGTTTTACACGGAGGGGGATGGGGGTTTTACAAGGTTTTCTTGTCAGGATTTCTTGAGGATGAGGACCTGCAAGAACATCAATAGAAACCAATGGTTCAATCTGATACTGCTACGCGTTCTGTTCCTGTCCAGCAACAATAACATTGTGCGAACTTGACTGCGCTGGCGGCACTGTCACCCTGGCCGACTCGGAGGAGTGGTGCGTCAACCCATAGACGCGCAAGGCTGACATCAGCACTGCAAACCAGATAGTTGAAGCAGGAGGCGGAGATATATTTTTCATCTGACAACAAAGAAGAGAATCGTAAAAACTCCAATCCAGTTCATTATTCCAGTCCAACTAAATACATCTAAGATGAATTAAAAATCAACTTTGAAACTGAAAAATCTTCAGCTGCCGGTAATATCAATGTAATTTGTGTTTTCACTAGCCAAATATTCGTCTCCAAAATTGAAAGGCGACCAAATTGTACATCTGAATGCATACATGGAAGAGAAAAAGTGTCGCTGTGCCACTGAATGCATAGAAAAAGAAAGATTATAACAAATAAAAAAATTGGATCTGGATCGGGAGGCACACTACATATGTAATAAAACACCTTGTTCGCTGAAACGTTGAAGCAAAATCGATCCAGATCGGGAAAAAAGAGAGGAAGCAAATCCAGATGCAAAAAAAGGCAACGCATTCAGACGAACACATATCAACAAATTATTAGAGAGAATCACAGGCGCAAGATGAGAAAATTGTTTTGGCAGGAGCACATGACGTTTTGCCGCTGCATCTGTGCTCCTCCCGATCCGGAACAGAGGATTACCGGGAGCCATCGTCCTTCTCCCGATCGACCTCTAGCATGGAACATCTTCTTTCCGGCCAACTGGTACGACGTCGCCTCTCTTCTCCAAATCCCCGCCGCCGGCTGGGCCCCTCCGTGCCCCTGATTTACTTCGACGGCGCCATCAGCGGCGGCCACCCCTGCACCTGGGTCGCTGCCCGTCATCGCGCCCGCAGGCTCGCAGCCGTGCAGAGAGATGCCTAGGGAGAGCGCGGCGGCCGTGAGAGAGCAGGACTCCATTGCAGGGGAGGGAGAGGGGTGGAAGATGTGCAGTATAGCAGGTAGGTGGTGGTGGGGGTCGCGTGAGTAGGCTTTGTGGTGGGTTTTCCGGGACAGGTGGCCGATTAATACAGTTAACGCCGTTATTTCAATCCACGGTCGAAAATGTCCTATAGGATGATCAAACGGCTAACTGAGGGTGCGTAGCTAGCCACCTGGGTAGCAGACTATTTTGGATATACATATATACTAGTAAATGTGCACGTGCATTGCACGTGTAATATTTCAAATTTTGATTATTAACATTCATGATGCTACTTCACTCATCTCTAGGTCAAGGTGAAAATATGTGTCATGGTCGACCGATCCAACATATAGTCGCCCGAGCTATAACTACAGTTGATTAGTATTACAACATACATAAGAAACGGCTAAGGTGCACACTCGATTTCATGTTAGCTGATTTTATAAAAGTTCTGCTACCCTAAGCATTAATTAATTTAATAACATCTGGAAGTCATTTACAATAGAGGAACAATACAAACCGAATGTTCACTGGATTTTACCAACACATGGGTGCCCGAGGAGATACTTAGCTATGGAAATCAACCACACTTATGCACAAACTTAATGTGACTTTCGGCATGCTGATTCTGACCATAAGTACTGGACAACCAAAATCGAGTCTCTTGTCAACATGCTAGCAAAGTTCAGTCTTACATATGCAACCTGAAATCAATATTCACAGGAAGCGAAAAGAGGTTTGAACAACTTCTCACAAGCTAATCGACTATAATTTCAAAGCAAATCTTGTTTTCTGTAATTAAGTATCACATCCACCAACTTTCCTAATGTTTGAAGCGAACGGGCCATTCCTTCACCAACCTCGAAGACGATCTTCCCTCTGTGTGTCAGCCGGCGGCCGCACAATGGATCAGCTTTTTGAATCTGTCACAGATTGCCCTTTCCCTCTGAGCCCTGGTGCACCAACCATTCCGCAAGAGTGATCGCCTGAACATATATTTGTTCATGTAAGCTTCACAGAAGAACACGAACGTCAAGGATCCAAGAGATATTTCAATGGTTATTTAATCATCAAATATGCACACACGCGTACACCATATTATTGGTTGTTCCATAATATTTTATTACTAATAAAAAAAAAGCTATTAGATTACTTGATCAGTGCCAAGAGTATACATGAACTAAAGAGAAAGACTTTTTTTCATGTGGTAAAATGGCAGAAATACCTAGATTGTAAGAGCACCCTTTTGAAACAGCCAATTACAGTATACTCAGTACAAACCAGTCGCAAATTTTATAAACATTGTACTCAGAATAAAATATATTGTTTGAGATGAAACAACAACCATCAGGTTGAACAGAGTACCATGTTAGTTGCAAAACATCAAGCATATCTACCTTGGTAGTTGCCTAAGAGAAACGTACCAAAAATACTTGTCTGCATTATGGGTTACTTTGTCCAGCAAAGATAGACAGACTAATTGTATTTGCTGTCTTCTTCTACTTTTTTATTAGGCATCTGAGCCATGCTCTGCTAGAACATATTCTATTTTTTTCATCATGTTGCACTCAAGATTGATTTTCATTACGTAGAACTTCACATTTCACACTTCTGCTAGGGAGAGTAAAATCATAAGTGAAATCAGTCCAATTTGTCTTTCTTGTTAGTTGTTACAAGTGTCGTCGTTACAGGCTAGTACGTGGAAATGGAAATGACAAAACAAACCTTTCAGTCCCTATAACTTGACAAAAATTAATTACTATCTAATTTTCAAATTAACTTATGCTACTCTTATTTAGAAGATATCCTTGTGCCCATTTGATTGAGAAATTTACAAGCACCAACATTCCTTTGAGTAATCAGCACGAACACACAATAGAATTATAAAGGAACAACTGGTTTTACCTTAGTTTGGTTTTGAACATCGATTGCAGTTACCACATTAAGGGAGGGCGACCACTCAGGCATGCTGCGAAAATGACATTGATGTGGGAGTGCTAAGAGGATGTGCAGGTGACATCGCATGCATGTGGTGGATGCGGCCTGGATAGTGGCAAGTCTTAAAATATAAACTAAAAGAGAAACACATGAATGAGAAATACCAGTATACCACAAATTATTGATGTCTTGTCAGGCTCAAGGAAGAAAGCATTACATCTCCAAGATGTCTGCTACACTGTTAGCAGAGCATAAATTTAGATTACTCCTTTCCCTGCATAATTATATATAAGAGAAGTAATAATAAATACATGTAAGAAATATGGCGTCAAAGATATAAAGAGTCTGAGCACTGAAGCACCATCATTTACACGAAGAACACGAAGAACATGGAGAACATACACGCTGATCTTATGCATGCCATTTTACAGACATAGTAATCATGCACGTGCAATGCACATCTCCATAAATATTAAATAATTATAGTTGCGGATCAACAAAGTACGCACTGAATGAAAATTGATACAACATTTGAATTAAGTACCATTGTTTTCTTCTATCTAACAGAACTATGTTATGGGGCTACTAGAGGGATGGCACGAGAGGGCCGGCCGGGGGTCTTGCCCACGGCCGGTGGCAAGAGGGAAGGGATTTCCTTCTTAATTCTTGCTTGATTAGATTGATACATCTCCTCTCCTTATATAGAGGGGTTACTTGCAAGCTTACTTGACCCCTAAGCAAACCATAAGACTAACGGGCCCAGGCCCATGACGTACTCTAACACTACACCCCACCTGGACACGCAGCTCGTCCTCGAGCTGCAACCTAAACAAACCATGACTCGACGCAACACAAACCTAACACCTAAAAACGAGCCTTTTACATCTCGGCTTGTTTTATTACTCTCAACCTGAAATGGACTGGGACGCTTTATTGTTGACCCTTGAACATAAAGTGGACACCGTCCGCTCGTCGGACGTGCACCTGTACAGCCACCTGGATCCCATGGAAACCAGCGGGACAAAAGGCGGCGGCCGGCGGCGGAATGCAGTGGTGCTACGCGGTGCGCTCCTGTCGGTGACACCATGCCTTCTCCCCGCCGAATGACGTCGATGGCGCAGACTTTGAGTCGCTGCCGCGGGAAAAACATGTCCGCCGCCCGTGGGGCCGTACGCCCAAGATCCCCGACGCGGACGAGATCGAGGTCCGTTGCGCAATGAAGCGCAACTTGAAGGAGCTGTTGCAGATCACGCATCTCCGCACACACGCTGAGGCCGCGCGCAGCGGCTGCACCTTTGGGCGGGGCGGCGGTGCGACGGCGCGAGAAGCCGGTGGGGGCATCCCACGGCCGGTGGCAAGAGGAAGGGATTTCCTTCTTAATTCTTGCTTGATTAGATTGATACATCTCCTCTCCTTATATAGAGGGGTTTACTTGACTGCCAAGCAAGGCTTACTTGACCCCTAAGCAAACCATAAGACTAACGGGCCCAGGCCCATGACGTACTCTAACAAACTAATTCTCCAGAACTTTTGCAAGAAAAATGCATACTACTAACACTGTAATCCCCTTAAACAATGGTTAATATGGAGGCAAGTTAAGAAGGTTTCACAAAGCTCATAGAGGGTTGTTCCCAAAAGAACTGGACAGTGTTTGACTTGTTTCTCTAAGATACTTTAAATTAAAATATTGTTCGACTTCCATCCGAGTGATTCCATTTAGCCTGCATGCAAGAGATATATTTTGGACTAGGCAAATAGTTGTTTCTTATCAACCGTAGTCTATAATCTATTGGTGTGCTTTCTGCGCAAAACCTACAGAGCAAATTAATCAGCATTAAGAACTCATAAGATGACATGGTGAATAAAAGGAAAAATCAATTCTTATATATCTTGGACTCCTCAATCACAATTGGGGTAATATCTTACAAAATAGATAGAACTTCCTTGCAATAATTAGAATCTACAAAAAGAAACATGTTACCCAAAACAGGTTATAATTATAGGAAAACTATCACAACATTAATGAAATATTTAGTTGATCCTTTAAAATAATTTAAGCCTAGATTCAAGTAGATCAGTGGACGGCACCGCCAACATTTGATTTGAGGATTTTTTATTTAAAACAGAACTAATATACCTCAAGTATCATTGTAATGGCCATCAAACAGAGTCAAGTAACGATCATGTACAACAAAATTCTGGCAAGCATCCCACTGAATCTACAAATATGAAATGTACATCTTGCTTCCATCCATAACCCTGCAAGTTATTGCTGCAAAGAAAAGGCTATCAAATGAACATCGAGGAAGCATAGTACCTTATTCATGTTCATGTGATAGAATGGTATTCCGGTAACTTGTCTAAAAATAACATCTTAGTTACATCATCAGCCACAATATCTTCCCTGGTGTCTTTAATAATTTCCTCACAAACCTCCAGGATGGCTTTCCTGATAAGAGAAGGTTAGCAATCAGCTAAAAACACATCTTCCAAATTTCTGAAGCGTGTATTTAATTGGTGAACTTTTCCAATTCCATGGCATCCTTTCAGATAGTATCTCCCAACGCCACAAAATCATTGCTGGAAGGATATTTGGTTGTGTCAGCTCCTGAATCAAATCACCATGGAGACCTGACAAGAATTGTATTATAATTTTAATTCCACATTAAAACGACAATACATGCAGTTGATCGTGACTGGAATGTGGGCATCAATTGAGCATTCAGTTCCTTCCTGCAAACATCAATACATTTATTTCCCATGCTCAGTAATTGGCAACATGACCCGAGTGGGTGTATCACTGTATTGCTGGACATTCAATCTCTGAAGCACAAAATGAACTTTTCAATCCTCCCCGTCGACCAAAATCAAGGCGACTACTTGAACATTCCAGTAGATGAGACAGAAGAAGAGAGGAAGTTACCATCAACATGGAGGCCTAGTCAGGAGGTCTGGCGCTCGGTGTCGGCATCGGGACTGGGCAGCCGGTGCCTATAGGCCGTCGCGCCCGCAAGGTCCTCAACGTGGTGGACCGTCCACCGTGGACGGATGCCGATGTTGTAGGCTGCGTGGCTAAGCGACCTCACCTGAGCGGAATGCGTGGGATCTGACGTGGTGGGAGATCGTGGCCAGACGACATCACGGTGGAGATCACCGGTGTGGGACTGCAGAACTGGCAGGACCTCAGTTGCAGCGGCGACGATTCACATTAAGATAAGAATCGCATGGCGGAGGCAGCACGCGGCTAGGGCCGTCGATGTCGTACCCAAGGGGCACCGTCCGGCGAGACTCCGGGAGGCCGGAGGGGAGGTATAAACGCACGGCGAGGTCATGCGAGGGCGGCTCCGGTTGAGGCTAGCGTGAGGAGAATGATAAATCCTTGAGAGAAGGCAAGTTTTTTCTACAGACACATCGTGGGCACTACGTGAGATCGGAAGGAACGATGGCAGTTTTCCGAGAACATGAAAGAAAAGGGTTATGGATGGAGTGATTAGAGGAGACAGTTATGCGGGATTGATTTTCTGAGATGTCAAGGCGCTCAACGTGTTTGATGCTCAACATTGAGAAGATCTGGATCGTTCGATCTATCTCATTTGACGGATGAGATCTGTGCCGAACTGAATTGATCCTACCGGTCCCCAAGTAATGTATTTTTTTTACAATTGACGGTTTCTTGCCTTTTCTGGTCGTGGGGTCTGAGAGCTACGCCCCATCCGTCAAATTAATCGTGCGTGCGGTTCTGATTTGTGGCAGGCGGAGGCGTCGTGCGGCCGACGGCCGGCGGCGGGCAGCGAGCAGCGAGCGGCTGCAGCTGGAATTGCAGCGGTCGGCTAGGGCTGCAGCTGCTGATTGCGGCGGGCATCGGCTATCCTCGGCGGCGTCGAGTCGGCTTCAGTTCCTGGACCACGCGGGCGTATGGGGCATGGCCTCCGATCCTCCCTGGCGATTGGAGGAACGACCACCAGCGCCGCTGGCCCGAGCCCCCCGCTGCCGTTTGCGGCTGTTCCCGCGCGCTGCCGTATTGCCGTGGTGGACTTCGCCGCGTGGGGAGCTTGTGTTGCATCGCTTTCGGGCAGCGCGGCGTGCGGTGGCTGACAGCGGCGTTGCGCTTGCATCGGCGTCGTGGAGAGCGGGGGCTGTCCCGGCACTGCCACGGGCGTAGCACCCAGGTGCGCTTCGATCTCAATGTATGCTGTGCCACTTGATTCTTTCTTTCTTCTCTATCGTGCTGCACATATTTTCAGATCTGGTGGGTGGGATCTGTAGTAAAAAAAGTACTATTTGTTTTATGCTAAGAAATTGGTCCCCAAAAGTCCAAATTAGATTAGCCACGCAAGCTGCAGACAACGACTGCACACGATGTTCCATGACTCACCTGTGCATTGCTCTGAATAGAAGCTTCACTTGTTTGGCAGGCCATTGTATGCAGGTTGAGGAGCTTGAGAAATTTAGTTCCTATTCACGTGAATAGACCTGTTCAGATTTTATTTATTGAAAACCGAAATATTTACCTGTCAATTTGATCTTCACAATGATACTACTTGTTCAGTAGAGGTAAAGTAAATCTATGTCTTATACAAGTACTTGCCGTTTTTACCTTGAGTACTTGATTTATGATAGATATGTGTGCGGCAATAACAACCTTGTTATCATTGGTCACAGCAAGATCATTGCTAGACCCAAGCAACCATGTAGAGTGGAGGTTAAAGCACCAGTATGTGTAGACCATATCGTCATAGTTTGATCTTAGCTACCACTGATTAGCTTGTCTGTGTTATTCTGGTATCTTACAGATCGACGCCCACCGTAATGAGCATGGGTGGTGATTCTGCATGTAGATGGGATTGGTGTTTCCATGATTTTAATGTACCCAGCTTTGGATTGACGAATGATGTCATCAGCTTCTCCTTGTGTATGGTGTTGCAATCCGGCAGCTCCACGCCCAGCTGCCTTTAGCTTTAAGACCATCTCCTCATACATTGCATTGGCCTGAACAGTTTTATCCACACCATTTAAAGCAAAAAATTTCTTCGTGTGTACAAGCCTCAGTCTAACTCTCTATAGTTTGTGTGTAGCTTTACAAGCCTATCAATTTTTTTCTTCCATTTGTTGAGGACAAGAAACTTATCAATTAATTATATGCTGAATTTGGTAGTTCCGGAATAGCTAGCTCTCTCCGCACAAAAGAAAAAAAAAGTGGCTAACTCTTGTATAAAAGCATATTTTATACCTACTGCTGTGCTAAATTATTGTACAGTAGTCTTTTTAGGTGTTCCAGCAAAAGGAGTAGCTAATTCATATTTTAAATGGCTTGGTTTTCTTCTTACAATGATACTAGGTATGCAGCTTTTCATGTAAAAAGAAAAGCAAAGCTAGGCTCACCTTCTGCATGTCGCCACGGAATAACTTCTTATCCTTCGTGGAATGTGTTGTTGATTTTGCTTCCTTCTTGTCATACATACAACAGTCACTTATTACTGAAACAAACAAAACAAAATCCTGTTTGTGGGGTTTCTAAGCTTACAGATTGAGCATCTGTGGAAAATTCTTGAAATAAACATATGTTATGGCTACTGTCCAGGCTTTGATTCTTCACAGAAGCATACCATCATTTTTCATTTTGGCAATAGGACAATAGCTACAAGCGAGACAATATTCTGAAACTTAGACGATTTCATGTCTATTTGGGCGGGCGGCGGATGGATTCCGCGCAAGAGAAAATCATATGTTACCCCTAATGTTATTTCTGTTTTTTCTTCAAAAGTGGGTATGTGTAGAGATAGAGTACAGTTGTCCGCACACCTAAATAGGAAGAGAGACATGTGCTGGGATGCCTCGCCGGTTTCAACAATTTTAACGAAGGGTTCGATTTTGGGATTAATCAGTTTAGTCGATTCCAATGGCTCTTTGGCTTAGTATTATTTGGTAGGACGAGGCTCTATGTTCTATTTTTCGTCAAGCAACTCAATGTTGCCTGTATTCTTGAGTTTCGTATATCGAGAATTATAGAGCATGTTATGCTTGTGCCTAATAGTTTGTTTGCTTCTCAACATGCAGATGCTTGGGCCGTCTTAAGATTGCAGGCACATTCTTGTGGCATGTCTGTCTGTGTTATTTGGTATTGTTGAATTGTCTTCTCTATTACGAAACATGCTATCAATAGAAGCAGAAGTTGCAAATCATCTCGTTGTTTGAAGATTACGAAGCTCGAGAGAGACGAGTATTGCAAACAATTATGACAAGTACACTGAATTTCCAGAATTGAAAAGATGGTAATGGTGGATGTTCAGAGCGCATGTGGACACCAAAAGCCATGCTGAGCTGCTAGCAAGCTGTGCAGACCTTGTGGCATTTGATTATTTGGGACTTCTCTGACTAAAGAGATGCCTATGTGAAAAATTTACGGAGTTGGTTCGGGAACATAATTATACGATCCTGCTATGTAATAAAGTATATTTGTACCCATTTTTCATTTATCTTTAAAACTGAGAAATTAGATTAGAAGACCATATTGATATTTTATTTGCATTGCATGGTATTATTGGTTCAACGGGCACGGTTCTTATGTGCAATGATCACCATGTTGATAGCTTCTTTGATTTGTGATAATGTGCACAGTTGCAATATATTTTAGGACGTTATTAGAGCACTCTTAAGTTACGATTAGACTGTGCAGCTAATGCTGCAATAATCGTGGTTGGCATTAAACTTTACGTTGTTATAGAAAATCTTATGTTCAATTTGGAACATTGACTACTAATATATTTTCTCACGGGCACATCAGAACCTGTCGACTTTATTATTGTGTAATCTTTTCTATTAAATTTTGAAGTCAGCCTCAGAAATTTCTTACAGTACTGTAGCTTTATTACGGTGTAATCTTGACTTTTATCAAATTTTTGGGTCGCCTCTGAGTTTTCTTACGTGAGTGGTTGGCCCAACTTCTTGTGATGGAGTACAAATTCAATTAGTCTACAATGTTCCTTATGTCCGTTAGCAGATTCTCTTAGCTAGGTTTTTCTCTTACTTCGATACTTTATAATTACTCATCGTACACGGATTGGGTTGGTTTGTTTTCTTACGTCGCATGCAAGGAATCTTACGCTGCACTGTGCATCAGAATATTACGTAGCTGAAAAGTCGAGCGAACGGTTGACTCTGCAGGAACCAGGGGCGGCGCGGAGCGAGCTCCAGCACGCGACGTATTTTTATGTCGCCTGGGGCGGGCGCGGGCGGGTGGAGCCAGGACGGATGCGCGCGGGTGGGCAGACCGGTGGGGGGCAGAATAATATTCTGCACCCAGGGAGTCAAATAGCGCGTCGAAACTCTATTAAGCCCCCTGGGTGCAGAATACTTATTATGCACCCGGGTCGATTTGACCAATCCAAGCCACATCTCGCTCAGTGAAACCCGGTGCGGCCCAGCCAATTTTACCCTGCGTCGGGGTAACTTTCCTTTTTTTTTCCCTTTTACATCGACGGTTTCTTTCTCCCACCTATGTTACGAGCTACATCGAGGGCATCGTGTGCGGCTGACGGTTCTGGCGGCGACTGCGATGCCGATTGTGGCGGGCGGCGAGCGACTGGCATTGGCGATTGCTCTTGCGACTTCAGCTGCAATTGCGGCAGGCGGGCGGTGGTGAGCGGCTGCAGCCGGGTATTATGGCGGGCGGCGGGCGGCTGCAGCCGAGAATTGCGGCGGGTGGCGATATGGTGAGCGGTAGGCGACCACGCCGGCGTACGGCCTCCACTCCTCCATGGCCTTCGGAGGAATGACCTCAAGCCCGCTGTCGTCCACTAGCTCACGTACGTTTCATCGTCCTGCTGCTGCTGCTACTGTACCCCCAATTGTCTACTTATTTAATTGCTTGCTAGTCTTATCCCAATTTCTTGTTGCGCCCATCAATGACTTCGATCTATTCAAGATTCCGGTCTGTGTGAAGCTGCGAGCTGCTCGTGCTGATTATCATGCTGGTCAGTGCCTTGGATCTTCGAATTGACCTGCTCTTTCGATGTATCAGGGCAGAGCAGCAGCCACATTCCTGCTCTGGTCCAAAAATTTCGTAGTTTTAGGAGAGGAGTTACTTTGCTAGTTGTGTGTTCAGTTCTTGGAGAAGGGTAGACCTAATTATGGGGGTATTTCGTTTTCGGAAACCGATGGTGAATTAACCATCTGACCGTAAAATTGCATCTAAACAAATCTCTGAATCTAACCTGTTTGGTTAGTATAAAATGATGGTTCTGGTTGTCCTAGTGAGAATCATGGTACAGTCCGATGCATGATGGATGGCTCCATTCTAGGATCATATGGTATATCAAACGGAACACCATACAAGATTTGGATTACAGATGCTTGGACATCTCAAGGAGAGTTGAGAGTGCGATGGGAAAGATTGGGTATTAAAGAGATGCTGTAGTGTTTGAGATATGTAGTCTACCACAAGATGTTTGCTGTTTTACTTCCTTGTACTATTTTTAAACAGCCACCAGTGCATCCTTGTACTAATTAGTCCTTTTTTGCATCATCTTGGTCTGTAATTTTTAAATTTTACTAGATGTAATTATTGTTGCAGTAAAATGGAATCTTTACATAAGTAGTTATGAATCTTTTTAATTTGTTGGCTTAAGATGAATCTCCACTCTACTGCTCATGGGCATGCTCAGCTAGGTTCTGTGGAAATACCAAATCGAAAGAAAATTATACTGGTTCTATAAATGCCATTACGAAATACATTCAGGTG
Source organism: Lolium multiflorum (assembly GCA_030979885.1). Classification (NCBI taxonomy): domain Eukaryota; kingdom Viridiplantae; phylum Streptophyta; class Magnoliopsida; order Poales; family Poaceae; genus Lolium; species Lolium multiflorum. The sequence continues at coordinate 171,531,729 of CM061749.1, read as the reverse complement.
AGGTATATGAATGAGTTAGAGGTAGCGTGGTTATTTAAAGAAAATAGTCAGATTCCATATGCTGTATCACTCTGTTCACAATATAAGCCGTTTGACAATAGTTTGCCAAAACGGCTTATATTATGAAACAGAGGTAGTTGTATTTGTAATTTTCTTTACGTGGTCATGTTTTAATTAATAGGGCCTCCATACAATGTTAATCTCGCTTTTACGTTCTTTGCCATTATATATTTTCAGTCTAGCTTGATGCCTTCTCCTGCTTTCAACAAGATTAACCCCGTCGTGTATTATGCTTACTATATATATCTCTGTAAATGTCTTAGAATTGCTACCTTATTTCTAATGCAATTTAACTCCATTCTACCTTTTTTTTTCTCTTCAGTAATATGTACAACTTCTTTATGAGGTACATATTTTTCTGGTCCACCTATAAGCATTTGACTAATTTATCGCTAAACTTCTTATTTTAACATGACTGGGTTTTATTCTTTTATTGATGCCAGGAAGATTATTTTTTAGAGAAACAAGGTTATTACTAAGTGTGCAGATTTTCATTTAAACATAAAAGAAAAGCTTGCCTCACCCTCTCTATGTCGTCATGGAATAACTTCTGATCCTTCATGGAATGAATTTTTGATTTTTTGTTTCCTTCTTTTCATACATACATCAGCCACTTATTGGTGAAATAATAGATTTTTTTTTATCGGGTTTCTAATCTCTACTGGCGCTTACAGATTTAGCATATGTGGCAAATTCTTGAAACAAACATATTTTATGTTTGCTCTGCCACGCTTTGATTCCATATGGAATATCCATACCACCGTTTTTTCTTAAGATCCATGTTCATCTTTAACCTTTTTCCTGTCTTTCAGAGCTATCTGTTTACCACTACATGACTTCCATACTCATTTGTTTATTTACTCTCATTTGATATCGTTTCATCTACATTGTTATCTGCCTGCTTTCCCATTTATTGCACACCCATTATGCTATTTGGTCATTTACTCATTTCCATTTCGCCATTTTTGCAGTAGGCCAATAGCTACAAGCGAGACACTACTTGTAAACTTGGCTCGATGTTTATGTCTAGTTGGGAGGGCGGCGGATGGCTTTGGCGCAGCACAAAATGGTATACTGAGAGCACATATGCTGCCTTAATGTTATTTCTGTTGCCTTATTTGGAAATGGGCATATGTAGATAACTAGAAATAAAGCAGTACACTTGTCCGGATACCAATAAAGGAAGTGGTATATGTGATGGACTGGCCCCTTGGCAGTGTTTTTTCCACTTCAACAATTTCCACCGTGGGTTCAGTTTAGGCCTTAGCGGCATGTCCAAGGTCATCATCGAGCAACTTGCTTCCCCAATTGCCACTAATTACTTCCCGATTGATTTTTCTAGTTTGAGTTGGTCTTTTGCTTATTGGTTGGGTAAGCGATCTGACCCTATGGTGACATTATCAAATTGCCAGGATGACAGCGGGAAGCAGGGATGCAGCGGAGGATCTGAAGATGCAGTGCAATGGTCGATATTGGAGCCTCCCGTCCACACCAAAGGCCTCAGACACCCAATGGCAGTGGCGCCTTGGCTCTTATCGGTGGCTGCAGCAGCAGCAACTTCCTACTGGACATCAGCTCCCTGGGCAAGTCTCTCTGGCACTGGTTATCACAATGCGCCGGAGAAATTCTAGTGATGGTCAGAAGATAAGCTACGGCATGAGCTAGCGTGCAAGACAGTGACATAATTGTGTTGGTTAGCTGTGGTCTTTCCCAGGGTAGATAAGCTATGGGAGTAATAAACGCCGGTAGCAAACTGTAATTAGTGGATCTAAAGCCCGTCTTTTCAGAAGCTGGAATTTCGTGCTACCTGAGTGGAAATTAGGGTGTTTGATACGGAATTCTTACGTTCTAGACAACCGATTCAGTTCAGTTAGTACTGAAATATTATTATGCCTTTTCCAAACAACTAATTGAGTCAGGTTGCTAACCATGCAAGCAACGTAATAAGAAAAATAAACAAGGTAAACGTAGGATAGCTGGAAAGTGACACTCAGAGCCAGGCTAAACCACCTCCTTAGGGTGCATGTGATGTAAAGGTCAAGTAAGTTTTTTTTATTCTTCTGTTTTTAAATTTCATTGTCCACTATTTGGAATTCGCAAGCTCAGATAATAAGCTAGTCCGGCATATTAGTCTACCATATAAGCATGTATGTTCATATACTTAACCGCTAAGCTAGCTAGCAGACTTCAACTAAAAAAGACCCTTCAGCTCTACAAGCAAACACTTCTAATCTGCTAGCTAGAGAGAGATCTGTTAAAATTGCATACATAAGAAATATGGGAAGTAGGTACGACTTCCAGTACATCAGTTGTTTCTTCCAAAGATAATATGTTATCACACAAATCAACATCTGACCATGTAAAATATGGTATACAATGGGACATAAAAAAATGTTAATTACAAAATGTCACTTCGGTGACATGGAGCATCCTTGCGGTACAACAATTCCGGATATGATCTGCTAGATACTGTCTGGCGGTATGCCGTAACTGGTGCCTTCTAGGCGATTCTCTCTCACTCCCGAGCCATTTCTAGAACTCTCCTCCGCCGCCGGCAAGCTCACCGCCGTCAAGCCCGCCGTCGACGCCCAACCTCCCTCTCGCCATCCAGCATCTCGCCCTTCCTCCCCACCCCTCCCTCCCTCTTGCCCCCATGGAGCATCCCCACCCACCAGACCCCAACCACAATCCCCCAATCCACTGTACCCAAAATGCGCTTCACATTTCCCCACCAAAAAGGATCTTGCCAGATCTCCCGGAGAACCTGGAAGAAGCAGAGGACGATTTTGAAGAAAACCAAGCCCTGGAGCAAAGCAATATGCTGAAGCAAGCAGGAGAGATGTTAGCACAAATCAATATCAAAAAAGGAAAAGAAGCCGAATGGAAGAAGCATCAAGCAGAGAGTGGGAAGCAGAGAGATTTATCCACAAGCCTAACAGCAGATCAACACCTTGCCAAAGAAGAAGTGGATTTAACAGCCATTATGAGGAGTTTGCAGATCTCAATCCCAGAAGATATAGAGATAGGCTATCAAGGGGAAGAAATACAGAAGCCAGAAGAAAGCTCACCATTCAAGCTGCAAATAAAAGTTGCAAGCTCAGTAGGTACGCCAAGAAACATCCCTCTGAAAGTTCTGAATGATACTATGTCTAGCGCTTGGGGAGAAAATTACTGGGTTATTGAACAAATAAAACCAGCCATGTATGTAGCTTATTTCAGAAATGAAGAAGCTATGGATTTTGTGCTCAAAAGGCAACCCTGGTCAGTGGAGAGTGATAATCTTTTGTTTGAATGGATAAATCCAAAAGCTGCAGACAGGGATGTAGAGGACTACCACTTCAGATTCATATATGTACCAATAAGAGTCTATGGAGTGCCAGAAAGATTCAGAACTCCAAGTCTGATGAGATTTGTCATAGACAATATTGCCCAGCCTTCAGACTTGCATCCACCACCAGAAATCACAATGACAGGTAGGAAGGATTATATCCAAGCATATGCAAGAATGGATATCCAGAAGCCAGTGAAAGATAAAGTAAAGTACTATATATCGCCAAAGGAATACATTCTCTTTTACTTGAACTATGACAAAGTAAAGAGGATTTGTATTTTCTGTGGCCTGATGTTTCATTCAGTGCAAAATTGCCCAAACAGGACAAAGTTAATCAGGCACCTCCAAAGCATAAACGTCAGTACATCCTCAGTCCCATTTTCAAATATAGGAATCTGGACTTCCCAAGCAAAAAAGATCCCAGTTGAAGCTTTCCAACAATCAAATATAGTGGGAGGTCTGGCGCCGGAATTCAGAAGAGACTTCAAAATGGAAAGAGCAGCGGAAGCAAACCAACTCTCGCTGTCCAGATTTAATATCTCAGATAAGAATGAAGATCGAAACAGTTTCAAATGCACAGCCACTAAAAAACTTGGTCTTACAAGCAACCAAGCTAAAGCTCAGTTGACACTAGAGTCAACTTCTTTCTTTGGCGAGCCATTATGCGCTCAACCAGAGTTTAACCAAGCAGCTTTTTTCAAGCATAAATCAGTAATTGATCCAACCCCACAACAGAGGCTAAAAAGACATGCTGAACCAGAGGAATATCCAATTCAAGAAGAAAAGCAAAATGCAGAGATGAGAACAGAGCATCCTCTAGCTGCTGATCTGAGTAAAGTGTATTGCCCACCGCATAAGCGCATACAGCAAGTTCCAGGAAATAGTGACATAATTCAGAAGTCAAGTCAGACTCTTGAGCAGCAGCATCAATCTTCATTCAGGTTTACTGGAGGAACATCACAGCCCCCTCCATGTAGCCGGAAAAAACTCAGAACATATAAAAGGCATCGGTGTAATGAAAAGATCCAACATGTGCAAGCATCTACCTCTGATCTTATCCCAAAAGAGAACCAATTCTGGAAACCATTAGCTACCAGTCTAGCGAATTCTCTTGACAAGTCAGTCAATGTAACTCACCAAGTTCAGAATCAACTTAACAAAGATCCAGGGGACAACAGAGAAACGTTATACATGGAAGAGAATGAGGAAAACTCACAAAAAGAAGAACAGGCAACGGCGCCAGCCTTCAAGGCGCCACGGGCGCAATGAGTCTTATAAGTTGGAACTGTCAAGGTGCAGGCAAGAGCCTTGACAGCAACAAAATGTCATATCTTGCCAGGTTGATGTACTCCACAAATGCTAAGGTGACATTTATTTCTGAAACAAAAACCTCTAAATTCAATAAAGTTCATTTGTCCAATCATTTTAATATGGCCAACAGCTTTGTAGTGCCATCTGAAGGACGCTCTGGAGGACTTTGGCTGCTTTGGGACATCGACATTGACCTCAAGATCAAAAGCGCCAGTAATAATTTAATCTTAGCGTCCCTTGTAAATACCTCTACTAAAGAAGCATTTTGCTTAGTTTGCATGTATGGAGATCCTAGCCACTCCAAAACTAGAGATTTATGGAATCAAATCTCTACTTTTGTCGATGAAAATAGAGGGAAGCCTTTACTTTGTATGGGGGATTTGAACGAGCTTATGTATCCCCAAGACAAAAGTAATATAAATGATGTTAATTACTCTCGCTTGCACTTATTTCGATCTCTTGTCAAAAATTGTGGTCTATTTGATTTAGGTTACAATGGTCCAGCCTACACTTGGTGCAATAAAAGGTATTCCTCTAAACCTCTTTATGAAAGACTGGACAGATTTTTAGCAAACGCAGAGTGGAGCAATCTTTTTCCAAATGTAAACATATACAACTTGCCTATTTTGCAAGGTGATCATGCCCCGGTGATGACAGTTCTTCATTTCAAGTTTAAAAAGCCCACTTATTATTTCAAATTTGAGAATTGGTGGTTACTTGAAGATGATTTTCAGGAAACAGCAGTGCAAGCCTGGATTACTTCAAAGAATCAGCCTTTTACCACAAGAACTAAACACCTTGCAGGAGCCTTAAAGAATTGGAGGAAGAAAAAGAAACCGCTCCAAAATCAGTTGAATGATATAGAGCAGAAAATTAAAGAGATCCAAGAGAAGCCCATCCAAGAACAAGATCATAGTGAAGAAGAGAAGCTATTAATTTCATATGATCAGACTATGACAAGGCTAACGGAATATTACAAACAAAGAGCAAAAAAGCATTGGGCCATCCATGGTGACAAAAATACAAGGTATTTCCATAATTCTGTCCTGAAAAGAAGAAGAAGAAATAGAATAGTCTCCATCAATAACACAAAGGGTCAAACCACCTTAGATCCTGAAGAAATAGCGCAATGTTTTGTGAGCTACTTCAAAAATATATTCTCTTCTTCTACTACTACTTCTATGGGACAAACTCCGCATGTTTTGTACACAGGGATTATACAGGATGACTACACCAACTCCACTCCAGATAAAGAAGAGATCTGGAGCATTCTAAAAGAAATGAGGAATGAAGCTTCTCCAGGACCTGATGGTTTAAATGCAGCATTCTACAAAGCAGCATGGAACTGGATTGGAGATGACATAACTAAGCTGGTACAAAATTTCTATCACAATGGCTACCTTCCACAACAATTAAATGAAACTAGCATTGCTTTGATTCCAAAAAAGTTGCATTGCTCCACTCCTCAGGACTTTAGACCTATCAGCCTTTGCAATGTTATTTATAAGATTATTGCCAAGTCTCTAGCCAATAGAATGAAGCCACATCTCCCAAATAGAATAATAGATGCTCAACAAGCATTCATAGAAGGAAGGAGGATCTCCAATAATGTGATTGTGGCACAGGAAATAACACACTCTTTTTCTTTATCCTCATGGAAACATCAAGCTTTTATGATCAAGATAGACTTGGCAAAAGCCTTTGACCGAATTGAATGGGATTTCATTTTCATGGCTCTTCAAAAACAGGGATTTAGTGAGCACTTTATAAATCTAGTTAAAGCCTGCATCTCAAATTCTAGATTCTCAGTAATAATTAATGGAAATCATCACGGTAAATTTAAAGGACAAAGAGGCATAAGACAAGGCTGCCCTCTATCCCCTTATCTTTTTGTTACAGCAATCAATGAATTAGCTGTAGAGTTACAAGAAGAACTTCTAAACAAAAATATCCAAGGAGTTTCATTGGGTCCAAACTGTCCTCCTATATATTCCTTGATGTTTGCTGATGACTTGCTAGTATGTGGTCAAGCAAATCAGAGAGAAGCAGCGACGATCTGGAACACTATAAATACTTTCTGCAAACGATCTGGCCAAATTCCAAACTGGAGCAAATCCTCCATCCTATTCAGCAAACATGTCAATGAGGCTCAGAAGACCTTAATTAAGCAAATCTTTATGGTTGAGGAAATGAACAATCAATCTATACATCTTGGTCACCCTCTTATCTTACCAGCCAAGAACAGATCTCAAGCATATGAATTTGTTCTTCAAAAAATCAGATCCAAGCTCAGTTGCTACAAAGCAAATAAATTGTCGCATGCGGCCAGATTGGTACTTATAAAATCGGTTCTCTCTTCAATTCCGGTTTATTATATGGCCAATATTCTTTTCTCAAAGAAAATATTGGCTAAAATGAATGCCATCATCAGAGACTTCTGGTGGACAGGGATACAACAAGAAAACAAAACCAAGCCAATCTATTTTAAAGCCTGGACAGAAATTTGCAAATCCAAAAAAGAAGGTGACCTAGGAATCAGAAAAATTGAAGCAGTTAATAAGGCTCTTCTTCTAAATGCTGCTTGGAAAATAGCTACAACCCCGGAAAGCAATACCACTAAAATTCTCAAAGCAAAGTATTTTTACAACACTTCTTTCTGGAGAGCCAATACTAAAGTCCCCAAGTCAGCCTTCTGGACATCTATTCTCAAAGTAAAAGACCATCTTGCTAATGCTACAACTTATCAATTCTCAAGAGGCAACACTAGTATATGGTCTGAACCTTGGTGTCCTTTCTGGAAAGACATCCACTGTCATCTTAACATTCAAGACAGCAAGTTCGTTTACCCTGACTCTGTTTCTGATCTATGGGCACCTAACACAAAAACCTGGAACCTATCTCTACTCACTATTCTATTTGGTAGCCATATAGCTAATGAAGTGGCAAACATTCCTATTTGCAATGATGGTGGAGAAGATGTCTTGATCTGGAAATATACCCCTTCGGGTATTTGCTCATCTAAAAGCGCTTATCAAATTTTTGACCCATCCTTCTATGGGCATAATGCGGGACCACATCAAATTATCTCTCCTCAATCAAGAAAGATTCTCCAGGAAATATGAAAATGTGGTAACATCCCACCAAGAGTTCAAGTCTTTGGTTGGAGGCTTATGAGAGGAGCAATAGCCACTGGTTTGAGAGCTGCAGCGAGATCTAAACATATTGATCAAAGATGCATTAGATGTGGCAACAATGAAGACGATTTCCATCTTTTCTTTGATTGCAAATTTTCTCAAGCTGTTTGGTTTGCTTCTCCACTTGGTCTCAGAGTTGAAGGACTGAAACGTTTAGAAAATACTCATATTCCGGAAATCATAAGCTACATTCTCACGTCCTACAATAACAAGGAGTCAATTCCAACAATCCTAAGTATCCTCTGGAGCATTTGGAAAGCAAGAAATGATCTCTTATTCAACAAAATCAAGTGCAGTCCAATGCAAGTCCTGTACAAAGCCAAAGCACTCCAGGCAGAAAAAGAAACTTTCATCATAACAAAGACGCCAACGAAAACAACAAAGGAGGAAATTAAAACAAACTACAATCAACCACAACCTGATTGGAAAACAACAGTAGGAGGTCCCAACATTTTCACTGATGCAGCCTGGAAATGCAATGTAATACCAATAACTGCAGGCTCAAACCAAAAGGAAAAGACTGGAATTGGAATCTACTTGGAATGGAATAGAGAAGATCATGAAGCTATTTATATTCAGGCGACGTCAAATGCCAACTCAGCATTGCAAGCAGAGGCTCAAGCAATGGAAACGGCAGCGCTAATCGGAAAAGCTTTACAAGTCCAAAACCCAAGATTCCTAACTGATAGCTTAATTCTAGCACAAGCAATTCAGAGAGGGGATCCAGCTAATCATCCTGGGCATTGGAGCATAAGACCAAATCTTAATCAGTTTTTCAATCACTCTCAGGGACTGAAAGCCAGAATCATCAAAATAAGGAGAGAGAACAACAGGGATGCTCACAATCTTGCACAACAGGCTATCAGAATTCGTAGTTTAAGAGAGTGTCTCTACAATTGTTCTAAACATCCTTCACATCAATGCCCTGTAATTGCTGTAATCAGCAACCTAAATGTGCACTCTTGCACATTATTGTCTGTAACTTGTAAATGATTTGAAATGAATATATCTTTAAGTTGCCAAAAAAAAAAAAAAAAGATCTGCTAGATGACTCCAATAGAAGGAAGCATTCATGCGGAAGTAGTACATTGCATGGACAGGACAGGAGAATAAAGATATTCAGCTATATACAAGAGTGCAGTTTGTTTTAGGGAGAGTGTACAAGGGGAGCTTGAAATCAAGTTTTTGAGATATGGATTTTCATGGGTCTGAACTTCTCCAAAGAATCGGGTAAAGGCCTGGTTTAATTCAAATCATGTACGATGACGCAGGCGAGCTATGTTGATTCGTCTCTGTCTGCAACACATAAACTATTGATGAGAATTCACAAGACTAAAAGGATAGCATCATAAGGCATTAAGTGGATTGAATGAAAATACCGGGTCAATGTTACAATGAAGCTGACTCTCCGACGATCAAGGTCAACACGCTGTACTTGAAAGATAGAGCCAAAGTCTCACCACGTGTTGCATATAATATTAAATCTGCCAGAGTTTGAAATGATTATAAAATAACAAATAGCTGGAAAAAAAAAGGCATAAGTAATACTTACTCCATCAAACTTCTTTCACATACGAAGATTTGTTGCAGATTACAGGCGCTAACAAGACTACAAGAAGAATCTGACATACTTATTTGTTCGATCGAACTTTAAAGGAGAAAGTAGCTTGGAACTCAAATGTTTATTTCTCCTGCTGCTCTTCGGTGGTTGGGTTCCATGGAGGACAGTGGCGTAAGGAACAACCTTGTTCTGGGATTTCCTCAACCTGGACAAATCTTTGAGGGACTCAAAACCATTGCCCACTAATGTTGGTGGTGGCCTTCCTAGCACGAACATCAGATCACATGCACAAAAGTAAGAGAATAAGAGTTACTAAAACAACTAAAATAAGATGCACCTAAGACATGAAAAATAAAATAAATTTATGAGGATGGTATTATTATATTCCCATTTTTGTTTAAATGTATGTACCTGAGTCACCTAGTGTTATTTCTCAAACAGGAGCATCCTATCTAGAGCACGTTATGCTACTCAAAAATATACAGTAAACATGAACTGACAGTGAAGCAATTGCATCAGTTCTAAGTAATCAGAAAACACTTACAAGGAAAACAGATACATGACTCTCCAATTGTTGTTGTTAAATAGGTGTTGCAGCTTGTGTGGGTTAAGGTGGAGCATGCCCAAGACAAGCTTGTGACTACAAGGATGGAGCGCTACACAACTCGAAATTGCTAGTACGAAGGCAGAATTTTCAGTGAACATTCAGGTCTGGCAGAAAAGAGGTATGAAGCATTACAACATCGGCTTTCTGGGAATATTTCAGAGAGTCTCTTGTATAAATCGGACAGTACAACTACCGTGTTCGGTTTCAGTAGAGGAGCTTTGTTCAGAAAGATAAATTGTTAATACAGATAACAGGTGCAATGTCCTCGAATAGACATTTATTCCTGAGCTCCATTCCATGTTGCTCAACTAGACCATACAAGTCTGATAGGGAAAGGCATTTTATTGGCCTGATATTTTTATGTATATTACATGGATAGACAACCTAAGAAATAGATAATTGTAAAAGTAACTTATTCTTGGATTCACTTTCTATTCATTTTCAGAAAGTCGTTTTATGTGTGCAGCAAGCAGAAAATGTTAACATGATAGATTGTGCTTTCGAGTTCCACTGGACTTGTTATTTGTTCTCTCTAGATCCAACTTTACTCATCCCTGTGCAAAAATGAAACACGTCCTGCCTCTCTTGGCTCTTGTATTTTTTTTCAAAGGTGTTTAATCTACAGTTGGTTACACTCATTCTAATAGGAATAATCTATCAATACTAGAGCTTAACCTCTGAAATAAGACATTTGCAAACTGTTGAAGATGGAGATGAGAGAATAGTGGTTGGTAGTTTTAACCTGAATCAGTGCATCTGCCTACCAGATGAACTGAGGCCAGGGGTAAGGTTAAGGATTTGCTTTGATACCATAAAGGGTATGATGTAACTGGCATCATCCTAGCTGATTTTACATACAAAAACTTTAACAGAACAGAATGGCCAGTTACCGTACCTTACGTCGAAGCTCACCGGCGTTCTCCGCTCGCCGTGAATCGACCCACAACACAGCTCAGGGGTCTGCCACTAAGTGTGATGCATCCCGCAGTCACCACCCCCTGCGCCAATGCTGAGGCCACTCTCAGCCACCACCCGCCGCACGGACCGACCAGGCTGCTGACGCCGCGACCACGCCGCCATTGCCCCGGGATGACCTGAGACCTACATAGATCAAGAATGCATATGTTTATCATCGTGTGTTCAATCTCGTATTGCTTAGTCTAATAGTGAACATTTGATGGGACCAGAACAGGAAAGAATGGAGCTGAACCTGACGAATCATAAACACACACACTAACAACAGGATTAGTAGCTTCGTTTATCAGCAGACATATAAAGAATGGTAGCAGGATTTGAGGCAGCCGTAGGTCTAATCTGGAGGCATAAGTTCTTTTTGATTTGTCCCTGACATCTAATCTTCTGATCTATGCAAATTTGTGTTCAATCATGGCTGGCAAAAAAAAAGCCGCACATATCAGGTTCAGGTCTTGCGGAGGCCATAATGAAATTCGTGCGCCCTGATTGAAAATGAGCCAAGCTTCATGTACCTTGCAAGGGGATGCGCCAGTGCGCACAGAATCTGAGGGTGAGGTCGCCGAAGTCACCAGCTGCCGGCCTGCCGCCACCCAATAGCCGCTCGTCCCCTTCCCCTCGAGTGGCAGTAGGCTGCTGATTTCATCCGCCGACGAGGACGCTAACAGTCAGCGCAGAGCACGCCTACCTCTCACCGCTCGCATGGACACCGAGCCTGCCTACCTCTCGCCGTCGGACGCGCACCCACTGCGCAAGTTCCAATTCCCCAACCGCTCACCGCCGACACACTCAAGAAGAAAAGGAGGTGCGGCTGGGTAGTGGGCTAGCTCCCAACCCCACGACCCACAAGAACCGTCGGTGCAAAAATATTACACTAGGTACAGGGTGCTGCGACTTGAAGTGGTTGCAAAGGCTGGTGCGCGCTGGCGGTGGAGCGCATCGCACGGATAAGAGAATCTTATGTCGCTGCTATTTTTTCTTACGTCGCCTGGGCTGGTGCGCGCGGGCCGGTGATGCGCTTCGCGCGGGTCGGAAGAAGCGGCTGGCAGGAAGCCTGGCGGTCTGCACCCAGGGAGTCAAATAGCGCGACTCTAAAAAATGTCAAATAAGCGCAGACAAATGAACTGAAGAAAATAGAAAGATTAGGCATTGCTAGTCTAGCTGAGCAATATTACAACAGTATTATTAGTAAGTCCAGAGGTATGTACAGATCTCCTAAAGCCTGACCAGAAAAGTATTTACAAAGAAATCATGAACTGGACAACTGCTTGTTTTAAATTTTATTAATGTACCAACATTTTGTCATCATTTAATGGATTCTCCATCCGACCATATACCAGTCTTAGTTACACCAACAGAAATGGAACTTAGCACACATGATAATAGAAGGAAAAAAAGTATGTATCTTTACAAAACCCGAATATGCCATAGCATTATGATCAGATGCAAGACAGCAAAGAGCACTAAACAAGCTTCCAAATTCATTAGGCAGTTACTGATCAGTTATTTGTAACATTCATGGAGCAGTAGTTTGCACCTCAAATGGATTCCTAAAATGGTCACAACTGTGAAATTGAGTACTACTTTGTGGCAGCCTAGCTCTCACTGATCAGTTGTTTGGAGGATACACACAGAAGTAGTTTGCACCTCGGAGGGATCCTATAATGGTCACAATTGTATCATTGAGTGTTCCAGCAAAATTAACAATATCAACTAAAATGTATGTACAAGAATTGAATATCAATATCACATTAGAAGTTTTAAGAGTCAGAACATAAGAGTTTTTTTTTGAGAAAAGTCAGAACATAAGAGTTGAGTTCAACATAACAGAGACGTAGCTTCCTCTTCTTTTTTCTTTGCTTGTTTTAGGAGCTTACTGTTATATGTCATATGTACTCCTTGATCTTCCCACAATTAGCAAGATTGCGTCAGTAGATGCAACTTCATGTGTTGGTGTTCTTGCAATGCCTGAGCTGCAAGTAAATTTAGTCTCCAGATTGACCTGGAAAGAAGGAACCAGGAAAAGATAAATAAATGATAAATATTAGTATTAGATCATGTCACCATTATAGCCTTTGGTTTCACCTTTTTAAATGTGAGTATATCGTAATTCAAGGTATACAATAAGCACATGAAGAAACATACTAATCATGGATTTTCAGTCCAACGGCACCTTACAGGCTAAATACAATGTTATTTCTAGGTAGCACAGTATATGTAATTTTTTTCTTAGAAGTTGGATATTAGTTGAAGAAAAGGATGCTCCATAACTAACCACTTCAGATACACATAGCATTACTGTACCTATGAAACCATATTATGGTAAATAAATATCATAGTAATAACTACTTCTTGGGCTTTGTGTATACCTCAAAGATATTATTTGCCTTTTCTGGACGCTTTACCAGGCCAGCCTGACAGTAAATCCGAGGTAAAGTTTTATTGTGTGTGAGACCAACAAAACAAATTGAGGAATTTTCTGATTGAGTTATTGAATCATCCATGTTTCCATTCACTGGCATTGATGGACCTATACCAGGTTAACAAAGCAACGCTAAAAATTATTTATTGCTTGATCTTCTGTATATTTCAAAACTAAGTCTTGCCAGAAATATTCATGTAGGCTTCTCGCTAAATAAGGTGGGCACTAAGTCTGGATTTCATATGACCACTGAAAACTGGTGGCCATTATCTACAGATTTTGGTAACCACTGAAAATACTTTGCAGAATATTCGCTAACACTGGAGGTCTTAGAGCCCATAAATTCAGGGGAAAATAAGAATGATACAAAGTTGTAGAATACCAACAAAACAAATCTCACAAGAGGAATCTTGAACTACTGAATAATCCATGACATCAATCGTAGCCATGTCAGCCTAAATGATATCTTCCAGATAAGACCGTTTGTTGACATTGATGGATCCTGCACCGGATTAACAAAACAACGTAAATAATTTCTGTGTTACGAAATCTTCTGTATATTTGAACAAGCTAAATCTCACAAGAAACACAATCACTAAACCAATATGGCATTATATACAGATTTTCCATAACCATTGACATAAAGTGCTCCCAAGCATATTCGCTGGCACTGGAGTTTGTAGAACCCATAGAAGACATGCGGAATACGAGTAATCCAAAGTACAGAATAAATATTTCAGAAATTTTAAGAATTGACACCAAGAGCACTTAGTCATAGTCAATTAGGTGAAAGACTAATCATTGTCACCATGCAACAGAATTGTGAAAGAGCATCCTAATTTAGTGCTAACACGCAAGCACGAGTTTCGGCAAAAATGGATGCTACCTCAGCAGTGAACTGCATAGGAATTTGGAAAATAAGAAAATCTGAATAAGCAAGATACTTTCTTAATAAGTTAACAATAAATTTTCTAAATTAAGCTGCTCTAGTTTTCTGCAGCTTCTTTTCTGCCAACTACAATGTTGTATGCAGGGTGCAGCAAGATGCATACAGTTGTTGTAACTAAAAACTAAGTAGGTCCATGCATATAAAGGTGATAATTCAAATGGAGGAAAATATAACAAATAATATATAAACAGTGGTACAATCCAATGTTTCAGCAAGCTTACCTGTCCAGTAGCCATGTTGGAAAATGAAAGTGATAGAGCTGTTTTCAGAAATCCGTGAATAAAATTCTGGAACAAATGAAGACGACAATCCTTGGATCAAACAAAGAAAATAATCCCTGGTACAAGTAACAATATGCCATTTTGCAACCTAATTCTGGCCGGAATGTAGTAACAGTACAAAACTAAAATTGCACGCAAGCAGAAAGAAAGAACCTAAGCAGATATCATCTCCAGTCAACAATGAGGGGTGGAATGTGAGATGGAAGGACTGAGGAAAGATAGAGTGCTGCCTCCACCTATTTATATCAACGAGAGGGGAGAAGTGATTGTAACGCTCCAATTAATCGTCATAATAACTGGCGGAATATAATTGCAGGGATGATGAAGGGGTCGAAATTACCACCATCAATCCATCATTATGCGGCGCTGTCAGATACACTAATCTGGGCTAGAAGCAGAATCGTTATTCCGATGGTGGGCCTGATCTTCGAACAGATGTATGTACGAATTGTAGGCCCATGTCGAGGGAGTCCACTGCGAGGCCTGCACGGAGTACGAACTTCGCCATCGCCGGTGCCGGAGAAGAACGAAGACAACAGTCAGGCTCTCTGAATCCGGCTGAAAATATAACCAAAAAACGCCAGTCGTAACCTACCGTCCGTGTGACTGAGGGATTGGTAGCTGGGACTCCCCGCGGCTGAGATAGGGCAGCGGAGGCGGAGTTAGACTGGCCGCGCAGGCGGAGGTCTGGCGGCGATCCAAAAAGGGGAACAATGGTGAAGCTCCTAACCTACCTTCGGTGTGACGACGGGATTGCTAGCTGGGACTCACGCGGTTGAGATACGGCAGTAGAGGCGGAGTTAGACATGCGGCACAAGCGGAGGTCTAGCGGCGGAGCCGGAGAAATCGTGAACGAGAACGAAGACCATTTGTTTTTTTTTTGAAACAAGAACGAAGACCATTTGTTTTTCTCCTCGCTGTGTCTGGTATGGGAACAAACGAGGCAGAAACGGCTCATGCATGTGTCCGGTAGAGGAAGAGAGGAGGCCCAAGAAATAAGGCTGTTTTACAGATTAGCGGCCCAAATAATCTGGTGACGCGTAGGTCCATTTGGGGAGTAGCAGCCCTCTAAGGAAGAAGAGCTTGTTTAAGGAAATAAAATCGCTAAACGCTGCCTAAGGTGCGTTCGGGAACGGAAGCATCTTTAGCACCGTACGATTTCCGGATCGGACGGCCTATGAGTCCAAATGGCTGTGGAGGCTTCTAGGTAGGCAAGTTATACTGTTAACTAATAAACCCATTAATTTACACGATGTCATATATATGCAAAGGGAAATGTAATGACAGCAGATGTACTTCATAGCAAGCTTATCGCCAATCGTTTTCAGCACGATCTGTTTTCTAAAAAAGTTGTCCATGTACACAAATTCATCGAGGTATGGGGCATCATGCTGATTGTCTGTTGACGTCACAAACCCACCGGCGGGCAGTGACTGGTCAACACCGTAGAGCCGGGAACGACTAGGGCTGCGGCTGGCCCATCCCTCGAGCGACGGCCCGCAAAGCCTCCCGGTCGCGCGTGCGAGTGCAGGCGTGCCACCCTATACCTGGTCGAAGGTGTGATGATGCCTCGCTTAGTTTCTGCAGGCACACACGTACACGTTAAATACGAGCCTCGATCGGCTCTCGGTTGTCTGTGAATCGGCTCATGGAGCCGATTCACCCATGATTCGTCCGAGGTGGCCGAATATATGGTGGTCTGCTTGATCATGATAAAGCGTATGAGATCCACGACGATCGGGGTTTTCACCGCATAATCGGATCATCCTACTCACGATTGGGCCTCGCGCTCACGCACGGTAAACGTAAGCCAGCCCTAGACAAGGCCTAAAAACCAACACTAGGTTGATCCTCGGAACGTCCTGTCTAGGGGCAGCAAACTACACCCCATGCCGGATCCTCCAACCCTTTGTAAGGCCTAACTATTGCAGATATTAAGCTAATCCTTGATGAATCAAGGAGCGACCGTAACGGATCAGATCTACTAAATGACGATCAAGCGGGTGCCGCCCTGCACCCATGATGAGGTACGGGACGGCTAGATGCGCAAGGGTTGCACGACGACATATGATACTAGGAACAATGCTAACCCTAACACATCTATGATAACTACGTTGCTCGCCATCAAAAAGGCTTCATACGAGCAACGCATGAACAACTAGGCAGGCTCGTGCTGCTAGATCGCGAGATGCGATCTAGGCCATGGTGCTTACCGGAGGAACCCTCGAGACGAAGGAGTTGGCGATGCGCCGAGATTGGTTTGTGTTGAACGTTGGTTGTTGTTTATTCCATAAACCCTAGATACATATTTATAGTCCAGGGGACTTTCTAATGTGGGCGTGCACTACAGTGCACGAGATAAACTCTAATCTCTACGTAACCTACTATAAAGATACACGGGCTAACTAGCCCAAACTTGGTGAACAAGGCCGTTCACATATCTCTTCTATATGTATATCTTCAAGTCCATCTTGATCGCGGCCCACCTCCTTGGTCAAATTCTGGTGATAACATGCCCCCTGGTTTTGGAAATGACATTTCCAAAATCATTATGCTTTCCTCTCGTAGGGTCATGTCGTGGCAGAGCAGAACCGTCGCAGAGGCCTTCATCATGATAACTTGCCTTCTCAACTTCTCTGCGTGATTAGACAGTTCTGGCACCACCTCCTCGAAAACTGCTGTGGCATTGAATTTTACTATGCTCCCCTTTTATTTAACCGCAGCAAACAGTCTTCTTCCTCATCCCCTTCGCACTAGCTTTCAAAAAACCCCCTTCTGCCACCATGCCTTCGTCCTCTTCTTCTTCCTCCTCATCGGGTCTTTCTTATGTGTCCTCTCCCATCCGAGAGTCGACGCCCTCGTGGGGCACGCAGGCGGCGTATGACATCCTCGCCCCAACGAAGTGGGACAAAGAGGACCATGACTCCCTCGTCCGGTCCGAGGATGACAAATCTTTGACCGACGGGGAGAGCGACCTCCGATTCCTCGCCGTTGGGGAAGCGGAGGAGGAGAGTGACGACGACAGCTTCTCTGCGACCTCACCTCTTCCGAAGGAAGGGGAGGAGGAGGAGGACGACGAGAGCTCCTCCGACGAGCCGCCGGCCAGCGGCTCTGCCCTTGGCCGGGCAACCTTAGCGACTTCGACAGTGATGAGGACGCGCCGACGAAGAAGATGAAGACGACGAGGGCCCGGCGGCCATTGGAGCGACGACGAGCCCGCCGGAAGCAGCGCCGATAGCGACGACGATGGCGACGACGAGGGCGTGATGGCCCATAGATAGGTCCTCTAGAATAAGGCCAGTAGTAGTAGATGGGGCGATAGATCCCCTAGTACTTTCCTTTTGAGAGAAATTAGCTCTTTTATGTAAGAAATCTCGTCGAATCAATGGAGAAATTTTCCCCAATACTGATTTTGCCGATTCCTCCTGAGTTTACTTGAGCCGATTCCCTCTTCTACTGACCTTGCCGACTCGTTCCCTTTGCCAATGCGTGATGAGCCGATAGCACCGTATCGGTCCTTCAAGATTCGCCCTTCCCTTCTCCAACCGATGATTTTCTAAATTTGGCAGAAAATGCAGTATCTTCGGGAAAACCTTTGAACTTTCCCAACCAAACCTAATAATGTTCTTCAATAATCATCATTTGTGAAGAAGGTTGCAATGAAGGACCAGCCGATGGTATCCCAATCGGCTTTTAAACAGAGCATCCACCAGGCCTGCTGCCCCCCGAGCGAGTCAAAGAGAATGTGCCAAAGCCGATCCCCTTTCTTCCTCAGACAGCCGGAACTTGATTCAGGAATCCAAATCGGCTCGAAGCAACGGAAGGCACCACCGTTGGCCTGAATTTGGTGAAGACTCGATAAACATCGCATAACGCCGCTAGAGTCGATGTCCATGTACCGGCTTCTTGTATCCTTAAGTCGATGTCTGCTGCATCGGCTGAATTTTTTGAATTTTTTAGGCCGATTTGTGTGTCGGCCCCCATATTTGATAGTATCATCTCAAAGCCTCGTGCTTTATCCATCTAGGTGCCCCCCCGAGCCGATTCTGTCAAGAAAATTGATGGTATCGGCTCTTGTAGTCCTTGTTGGGTCAAACGTTGATCCCAGGCAGAATGGATGGTGAGGATAATTTTGGCCGATCGCTGGAATCGGCCTCCACGTTGCTTGCTCGGTGAAGGTTTTGTAATATCCCTTCAGTTTCGGAGGGCCGATCGCAAGGATCAGCCTCGCCACGTTGCTTATTGACGTAGTCTTGCTACTCGCCCAGGCCGGAGACAAAACCAGCCCGATCTCCGATCTAATTACGTTGGTGCGCTTGCTGTTGTCCACCTCGGTGCATCGTGTGATCGTGAATCTCTACACTTCGCCGGACGAACGAGCACCATGTTTGTACCAGCCGATGTTTCATCATCGGCTTTCCTTTGCTTGGGTCGCCACTCTTTTCTTTGCGGCAGTCCCTCCTCATCCAGGGTCCTCTGGACTTTCGACCAAATCAGGTCGTGCCTTCCTCAGCGTATGCAAGTATAACCTTTCGGCTTCCTCCGAGCGCAATCGCTGAACCCTGCGCTTTTGTGAATGGCTGAGACCATCAGGGCACCACCTTGGACGGTGGCACCTATCTTCTTCATCTTCCCCCTCGTCTTCCGAATCCTCGAGATCTTCCAACAGAGGGGTCTCAGCACGTCTGTTTTGCGGTGGGAGAGGTCCTAAGCGCTCGAACACGGACACGTTGGCTGCCTCCTTCTTTCTGGTTGCATTCGGCAGTTGCCGATTGTTGGTAATCGGCTCATTCCTGAATCCCGCGTGTCGAAGAAAGGGGTCCCAATGCTGTCCGTATCGTCCTGCTCCCTGGCGTGGCGCTCTGCCGCTCCTCATCGTGATTATGCCGACGATGTCTTCGTCGTTTCTAGCCATACGGCCTCTTTCATCATCGTCGCCGTGTTGCCGGCGTTGATCATACCGACTCACGTACTTATTGAGGAGGTGATCGAGAGAGGTCGTTGATATCTTATGTTCTTAACTTCCCCTGTGACATAGCGCTTGCCATCTTGACGGAGCCGATCGCATGGAGCGGCCCCCGTGTCCTTGCTCTGAGAGCAGTGTCGTCATCCCCGTCCTTCTCAGAGCGGTGTCCAAGCTCTACCATGCGATGTTGGCTGAGAAATCAGGCACACCCTCCCAGGTGGGTAAACTCCACCATGTTGACGGCGGGGAAGGGGTGTGTGTCGACTTTCATGGCATACTGGTTGAAAATTAGTCGCCCATTTTCTATTGCCACTTGGATCTGCTGACGCCACACCCTGCAGTCGTTAGTAGTGTGGGTGAACGTGTTATGCCACTTGCGGTATGGCTTTCCGTTCAGCTCTTGCACCGTAGGGAACTTGTGGCCTTCGGGTATCTTTATGTGCTTCTCCGCGAGTAAGAGATCGAAAATCTGCTCGGTTTTCGTCACGTCGAAGTCGAACCCTCTTGGAGGCCCTGGTGGCTTTACCCATTTGCAGGTTACTGGGCTGCAGCTCGAGTCCATTCAGCCTGCGACCTCTCGTTCTCCCGTAGGACCTTCATCTTCGCCTGCGTCAACCATGGTAACCACGCGCTTGAATTTATCTTGGTAGACATCCGGGTGGCGTTGTTCATACGCTGACAACTTCTGCACCATGTGTGCTAATGAAGGATAGTCCGCCCCACTTCCTTGATCGATGATGATAGACCCACCACCGCCAATTCGACTGCTTCTTCGCTTACGTGAACCGAATAGCATCGGTTCCTAACGGTCCTGAAGCGCTGGATGTATTCGACACTTGTTCTCCGCGCTTCTGTCGTACTTGTGCTAGATCGGCAATGCCAGCCTCGGAAGCCTCGAGTGATATTGCTCATGGAACCGTTCTTCCACTGCTTCCAGTCTGGATTGAGTTCGTGTGCGACGTGTACTGACCGGCCGATCCGTGAGGGACTGTGAGAAGTACCTCACGCGCCTCGTCTGACGCTGAGATCATGCCCATGTGCCAAATATCGGCTCACATGCTCGATGGAGCTGGAGCCATCTGATCCGCTGAACTTTGTGAAGTCCGGGAGCCGATATTTGGGTGGTAGCGGGATCAATTACTCGTTGGGGTACGGCTTGGTATAGCCGATCGCCTTTCTTTTCGGCATCATGCCGAACTGATCTTTCAGATTGTACAAATTTGATCCGCGGTGATGGCTGCAGGTGCAGAACCCGAAGATTCGTCGGAGTGGCGTACCAACCAGCCATGCTGTTTCTCGGTTCGAGCCAGCTGCCGGAGCTGGGCTCGGGAGTTTTGTCGGGGTGGCGTATTTAGCTAGCCACGTTTGCTTCTCGGGGTCTGCCTCCGACGTTCCTCTGTTGCCCCGAAGTCCCTGCTATAGCAACCTGGTTCGAGGGTGCCCAGTGCTGCGATCTGGCACATATGCGCACGCGTGCCCGTGCGGATCTCCTTGGGCGCGTCTGTAGAAATTGGTAGTCACGGGTCACCACCAATCTTGTAGACGACATAGGCCGATGAGTTCGGCGCCTCGGGCGCTGCCAACGCGCGGCGGTGGACGGGACTGGAGTAGCAACTCCCTTGGTGAGTCCCTAGGGCTGGTCTGACGGAGACCGATGGCTCATGATCTCCTGATTACGCGCAACGACGCTCCAACGTATTTACCAGAGCTCTCGGAATGGCGGTGCAGCGAATGAGCCACCATGAAGTTGATCTCCCGCAGCGACCTGGTGCGTTCTTCGACGGGGTGGATAGGTCCACTCCATCAAGCGCGCATCGGTGAGAACCCCTTCCATCGATGCCATGGGAGCGGGTCTGTGGAAAGAGCCGATGAGGTCGGCTTCGAGGAGGACTTTGACCTCGTCGTACTTCTTCTTGAGCTCGCCAGTGACGAGGGATCACCTCGGCAATGCCTACGTATTGTAGACTAGGGTTTTCGGGAAGAGCGACGATGGAGATTCCGGGGACGAGATTAGGCACACGACGTACCCAGCTTCGGGTCCCCTCGGTGGAGGATCCCTACGTGCTGCTAGCAATCCACTATATGAACACAAGTATCTTTACAGGGTGCCGCCATCGGCGTAGCTATGTTGTCTATCTCTATGTCTATATCTTGGCCTCCTTATTTCGGGTGCCCTGGCTAGCTTTATATATGCAACCAGCCTAGGGTTTTACAAGAGTCCTAGTCGACTACTTCTTCGGGTTGCCTTGTTGGGCCTTCTCCATATTGGGTCTTCTCCATATTGGGCCGAGCCAGGTATACTAATAATGGGTACCCGAAGGGTATGCCCATGTCAGGCCCCGAGTTTATAGGGAAGTCGAAGACTTGCGTAGAAACTCCAAGCATAACCATCTCCGAAGTCGAAGAAAATACAAGGCGAGGTCCATGCCGTAGATCATGTGTAGCGTAGATGATGTCGACGATTCTCGAAGTTAATTTTCTATCGGGTGCGCGGCAGCGCTCCCGATGGGAGTAGCCCCGAGTCTATGGGTAAGTGCTTGCACTTAGGCATAGACTCAAGTTGTACTACTCGATGAAGAACTTAACTATATTTCTGAAAACTTGATGAAATCCATGTGCTCCCGATGGGAGTAGGCTCCACTCGAGTCGTAGAATCGAATTGAGTCTACAAACCTTAATTGTCGTAGATGTTGTCGAAGTTAATTTTCTATCGGGTGCGCGACCAGCGCTCCCGATGGGAGTAGCCCCCGAGGCTACAGCCAAGTGTTTGCACTTGGGTGTAGGCTCAACTTGCTTTTAATCGACCCCATAATTTTTCCTCTTGTATCTTGTCGGGAGAGTGAACAATGCTCTTGATAAGAGTAGCCCCCGAGCCTATGGGCAGGTGCTTGCACCTAGGCATAGGCTCAAGTTGTACTACTCGATAAAGAATTTGGCGCAGCCCCTCTTTTTATCGAATCCAGGCCATTGCTACTTTTATTTGACATTGATCTCTATATTGTACAGGGATAATGGTAGTTGGGGCTAGTTCATCTGACGGATCAGGTACTAGTTAACTGCTCTAGTGGCAATCCGCAAAAACCTACTTCAAGATCACGTCCCTGGACATGATCTCGGGATACTGGTGTAAACTTCGACAAGTGCCGCTTAAGGTCTTACCATTCGTCGAGTCCCAGTCATATTTATCGGGTACCTAACGCGTCCGTTAGGATTTTTCTTCGTATCTGTTGATACGGATAAAAGTAGCAGAGCGCAGTCTTTGGCGATGCCACGCCCAAACGGATCGGGTCTTACCTTCGCAAATTTGCGGCATTCGAAATTGATCGCAACTTTGGCGTTCGAGAATATATTGTCGAGTGCCTTGTTCGGCTGATGCAATGACCCATTTTGCGGGTTCTTCTATTTTTCTCTCGGGTGTAATGAGACAGCCGAATATATTGGATTCTTCTATATTGTCGTCAGGCATATCGCCGATACTCTTGCTCAGAACAAATGACGAGTCAATGGACCCGAAGATTTGTCCATCCTCTTTTCTTTTCTTCTTTCTTTTTTTTTTAATGAAAATTTCGTTGAGTTCTTCTCTCAGGAAAATTTCTTCGGGTCCTTCTTGAGGACAATTCTTCGGGTTCCTTCTTCAGGAAAATTTCTTCGGGTCCTATTTGAGAACAATTCTTCGGGACCTTCTTGGAGATAATTTGTCGAGACCTCCATGAATAAAATTTCGTCGGGTTCTCTCAAGATTTCGTCGGGTACTTTTTTGAATTCGTCGGCTTCCCTCTTGAAGACAATTTCGTTGGGTACTCTTTTGATTTCGTCGGGTTCCTCTTTGAAGAAGATTTCGTCGAGTTCTCCCTGTAGACAATTTCGTCGGGTTCTCTTTTGTAGACAATTTCGTCGGCTTTCTCCTGCATAAATAAACAAACTTTTTCTATCTTTTCTTTGACTCTCTTTTTCGCATGCGGTGTCAGATGCTCGGATTCGATGATATATAAAGTGAATATATGTCGCGCAGCCCCCGAGCGTCGGGTGCGGCAAAAGTAAATGATAATCAACTTTGTGCAAAATAAAAGAACACTTAACTTTTTGGACACGACGAAGCTGATGCATGATGAAATCTTCGAGTGTAGAGAAGAAATCTCGCCAAAGTAGAAACCATCAAATAGCAAAAGTGGATGCCGCGAAATTGTTGATGAAGAAATAGCCGAGCCCCCGAGTGTTGCTGAGGTGATGTCATGATTGTTGTGTCGCAGTCGTGACCCGAGGCGAAATCGTTGTCGAGCCCCCGCGTTAGGCGTGACGTCGAAATAAGTTGATGGAGTCGCGGCGTCATATTTGGTGAAGCCATTTAAGATGAAGCCATAGACAATAATATACGAAGATGAATCCCAGATGAAGTATTTTAGATGAATCCATATTGAAGATGCCATTAAATATAGAACATATATTGAAGATAAATCCGTCGATATCATAGAGGATGAATCCATTGGCCCAAAGAATTCAGTAATAATCATAGAAGATAAATCCGCTGATATCATAGAAGATGAATCCATTGACCCGAATAATTCAGTAATAATCATAGAAGATGAATCCGTGATATCATAGAGGATGAATCCATTGACCCGAATAATTCAGTAATAACCATAAAAGATGAATCCGCCGAAATGCCTCGGGCAATGTTGTATAAGAGTAAACCAGTAATATCCATATAGATGAATCTTATAAGATGAATCCGACGAAGACAAAATCCAATAAGCCGAAGAATATGAATCCACTGAGCCAAAGAAGGTAAATCCACTGAGCCGAAAGAGATAATTCCATTGGTCCGGAGAAGATACTTCCACTAAGCCGAAGAAAAGAAATTCACCAAGTAACCGAGTATATTTGCGGTAACGAAGTAATGGAACAGCCCCTAATGTCGGGTGTATTTTGGTGATAATGCAATGCCGCAACCCTCGACTATCGGTGCAGCGTAAGTAAACAACAATTAACTCTCGAAAGAGGAACACTTAGCTTTTTAATCGGGTGTGGCGGAGTCGACGTGGAAGATCCCGCCCAGATAA
This sequence comes from Lolium multiflorum, assembly GCA_030979885.1. NCBI lineage: Eukaryota > Viridiplantae > Streptophyta > Magnoliopsida > Poales > Poaceae > Lolium > Lolium multiflorum. Next base: position 171,507,015 of record CM061749.1, on the reverse strand, counting down.
CGAAATCCAGTCGGCGGGTGCGGTCGACCAGGTAGAGTAGTCGAAACTTTGTTCCAATCTGCAGTTATATTACGGCGCAAAAAATTCTGCGAGCAAGTAATGGTACGAGCCGAATTTAACGAAATAAATTTTATAAATAATAATAAATTGGAAATATAGCACCTGATTATTTTTTGTCGGATTACGAATTCACGACGCAGACGTGCTGGCTGATATGCACTGGTCAGCGCCCGATGACCTCTAATTCCACTTTTATGAACAGAATCCTCAGGTACGTAGGAAGAGACAACACGTAAAACATTAGAAGTGATATAATAATAATTGAAGTGGTACTTTACGGAGAAACAAAGGAGATGAGATTGAGCAGATAGAAAAAATCCATCAGCTTTCTTGTGGTGTTAGGAAGGTTCCGATCCGGTCTTTACTAGTCTGGGCCAACACGATTTGTTTCGTGTAGCAACTCCTCCACGTGTAGTACTTCCTGATTTTGAGCCTGGACTTGAAGCACGCTGCCGCGCGGCCATGAGCATCCGTGATAAGCTATACCGACGAAAACCAGCCGATTGATGATGATGAACCGAAAGCGGATGCAATCCGTACGTTGCTGATGACAAAGTCGACGGATCCGCCCGGATGACAAAATCCAGTCGCCGCGATTCCCACAGACGGCGCCAATTGACGGGGATCACCTCGGCAATGCCTACGTATTGTAGACTAGGGTTTCGGGAAGAGCGACGATGGAGATTCCGGGGACGAGATTAGGCACACGACGTACCCAGCTTCGGGTCCCCTCGGTGGAGGATCCCTACGTGCTGCTAGCAATCCACTATATGAACACAAGTATCTTTACAGGGTGCCGCCATCGGCGTAGCTATGTTGTCTATCTCTATGTCTATATCTTGGCCTCCTTATTTGGTGCCCTGGCTAGCTTTATATATGCAACCAGCCTAGGGTTTTACAAGAGTCCTAGTCGACTACTTCTTCGGGTTGCCTTGTTGGGCCTTCTCCATATTGGGTCTTCTCCATATTGGGCCGAGCCAGGTATACTAATAATGGGTACCCGAAGGGTATGCCCATGTCAGCCAGTGAGCTCCTCGTAGGTGACCGGAGTTTCTTCCGCCATCTCTGATGTGGATGGCGAGGTGGTTGTCGTTGAAGATTGTCCCACCGGCGTGCGAAATGTGTTGACGTCGAAACCCACGGCGGCGAGTGGTAGTCAACACCGTAGAGCCGGGAACGACTAGGGCTGCGGCTGGCCCGATCCCTGGAGCGACGGCCCGCAAAGCCTCTGGTCGCGCGCCGATGCGAGTTACAGGGCGTGCCACGACCTATACAGGTCGGAAGGTGTGGATGATGCCTCGCTTAGTTTCCTGCAGGGCACACACGTACACGTTAAATACGAGCCTCGATCGGCTCTCGGGTTGTCTGTGAATCGGCTCATGGAGCCGATTCACCCATGATTCGTCCGAGGTGGCCGAATATATGGTGGTCCTGCTTGATCATGATAAAGCGTATGAGATCCACGACGATCTGGGTTTTCACCGCATAATCGGATCATCCTACTCACGATTGGGCCTCGCGCTCACGCACGGTAAACGTAAGCCAGCCCTAGACAAGGCCTAAAAACCAACACTAGGTTGATCCTCGGAACGTCCTGTCTGGGCAGCAAACTACACCCTGCATGCCTGGATCCTCCAACCCTTTGTAAGGCCTAACTATTGCAGATATTAAGCTAATCCTTGATGAATCAAGGAGCGACCGTAACGGATCAGATCTACTAAATGACGATCAAGCGGGTGCCGCCCACACCCATGATGAGGTACAGGGGGCTAGATGCGCAAGGGTTGCACTACGCATATGATACTAGGAACAATGCTAACCCTAACACATCTATGATAACTACGTTGCTCGCCATCAAAAAGGCTTCAGTACGAGCAACGCATGAACAACTAGGCAGGCTCGTGCTGCCTAGATCGCGAGATGCGATCTAGGCAGCATGGTGCTGGAGGAACCCTCGAGACGAAGGAGTTGGCGATGCGCCGAGATTGGTTTGTGTTGAACGTTGGTTGTTGTTTATTCCATAAACCCTAGATACATATTTATAGTCCAGGGGACTTTCTAATGTGGGCGTGCACTACACCGTGCACGAGATAAACTCTAATCTCTACGTAACCTACTATAAAGATACACGGGCTAACTAGCCCAAACTTGGTGAACAAGGCCGGTTCACATATCTCTTCTATATGTATATCTTCAAGTCCATCTTGATCGCGGCCCACCTCTGACTTGGTCAAATTCTGGTGATAACATTGTCATGGTATGGGGCATCATGCTCATCGAGGAAATGCAAATAACAAATAAACAACACTTTTGTGATAATGTTAAATACAGTCAGAGTGATTGGCTCCTAACATCATCACAGTAGTCAAGAGAAGTCCCATAGATGGATAATACCAAAATATATGTCCTGACATATAATTATCTTCTTGACTCAATCATAATGAATGCTCTGTCTTATTGTATAAAGTCCAATTATGTTCAAGTATGCTAACCAATCAGATTCCTAGTTTAAGCAATGAAAGGGCAAATGTTCACTTTCCACTTGAAAAATAAATTAGTTCAACAACTGAAAGCAAGAAGAAAGGCGAATAAAGGCATGCTCCATCCAAGCAACTAATACAAAGACAAATCCTAACTGTTAATTAGACACAATGATCAACCAGGTGTATCTGCACTAAGAAACATTGTCAAAAAAATCTGCACTAAGAAAAGGATGATAGAACAACATGTAGAATAAGTAATTACACAGTTTGTTTTGAGAGAGATCTCGCCTGCTGATGTAGATCAAAAATCTGCAGTGGCAAGCAAAGGCATGCTCCATACATGCAACTAATACAAAGAAAAATCCTAACAGTTAATTAGACACAATGATCAACCAGATGTATCTGCACTAAGAATATTTTTTTTTCAAAATGGGAAAGTATCGCCCCAGCTTCTGCATCTAAAGGATGCACGCGGCTTTTTTATTAGATTATTCGCAAACCTTACAAGAACAATATAAAAGATCAACCTCGAAGCCACCTCACTAGACCTACAGTGGGATGAAGGGGGTGACAATACACCAACTCACATCATCCAAAAACAAAATGTCTTTCCAAACCGCCAAATAGCAGGAACTAAGAAAAGGAAGATGGAACTACATGTAGAATAACTAATTACACACTTTGTTTTGAGAAAGATCAAATGCCTCACCTGGTGATGTAGACCAAAAATCTGCAGTGGCAAGCCATAGTCTTGATGCTACTGCTCCCCTGACGCCCCAACAATGAAAACCCTCTCCACCACCCTGGCAATTTAGCTTCATGCTGCAAGCATTGTTGATCCCCAACTATGAATTTAACCTCTCCATCTCCAGGTATCAACAGAAGGAATATTTCCAGCAAGTGGCAAACTGCGTACCCACAAGATGTGCAGTTCCATGGGATGACATGAGCTTTGAATATGTACTTCTGCTCCAGTTCGTGTTCCTCCTTGACTGGCATCCCATCCTGCATGTGCATCCGCATGCATATATACCTCTAAGTGATGTATGTACTACTGCTATCGCAAGACAAGCGTCGCTGGCTCCTAGGGAGAGCATGCATGCTGCCGGGTATGCGAGGAACACATAACGCTGCTTCTGATGCGATCTGGGTGGCCGACAGACGACGAGTCTGGCGCTCAAGTGTTGAAATATTGGGCCCACTTTTAGTGGCTCAAATTAGATTTCAGTTTTCCTTATAAATCTCAAAGCCCACATAGTGGCAGCCTTGTGAGTTTGAGCCCAAGTTGGTGGCAGCTCACTAGTGAGTGGCAAGAGGTGGGAAGTTTAGTCCCACATGGAAAGTTGGGAGGAAGTTAGACCACCTTATAAGGTGGGTTGTTTCACCACTAGTAAGTGAGTGAGAATAGGAGTGCTACACGCGCGCTCCTCCTCCTACTCCTCACGACACGACACGACACGACACGACACGACACGACACGACACGACTATCTGTAACTGACTCGAAACGTTCGTGCAACGTGGGCGTGGCCCACGTTGCCTAGGGTTTCCCGAGCCTATATAATCTCTTGCCCGGCTACCGCAGAAACACACCGAATACACGAGTTAGGGTTTCCACCTCTCTCTGCTTGCGCCGCCATCGTAGCCTACTCCATCCCGCGCGCCGACGTGCATCGGTGAACGGGAGAGCAGGTCTCCGGAACCGCTCGTCCTTGCGATCCTGTACGGGAGAGGGCGAATTAGGTTTTTGGGAAGCGCTCTGCGCGACTGCTCAAGTTCTTCATCACGGGTCGCCTTCCGTCCAAGTCGGGCGGTGCTGCCTTCCGTCGTCTTCAACGCCGTCTACTTCGACCCGTCGTCCCTGTCGTCAACAACGTTGTCATCAACAACGTTACTGCTGCGACATCATCTGCTACACCTCCACCGCCACCTCCACCAGATCGGTACGTGCGACATATCTCGATCTGTTTAGCGATGGATGCTTTACCGTTTGTGCTGCTGCTACTCATGTTGATTAATGCATCTAGTATGTTCGAGTTTCACATGTTAGTACTTGCTTTCATCATGTTTTATATTCTGGAATTAATCATGGAAATTGTGCCTAATTATCCATCAATCCAAAAAGCTAATTGTAGGCAATTTCCTGAGTTAACAATGGCTGGTTGCTGATGCACTGAGGCCGGATAAGTTTATCGGTGTGCACTTTAAGAGGTGGCAGGTTAAGGCCACGCTCTGGCTTACTCATCTGAAAGTGTTCGAAGTTAGTAATGGTTTACCTGAAGGAACTATATCTGACCAAGATCAGAACAAGTTCAAGGAAAACAATACTCTCTTCGTCGGATGCGTTCTGAGTATTCTTGCTGATCGTCTGTGTGATGTGTACATGCACATAACAGACGGTAAAGAGCTCTGGGATGCACTGAATGCTAAATTCGGTGCAACCGATGCAGGCAGTGAATTGTACATCATGGAGAGCTTCCATGACATCAGGATGGTGAACAACCGTTCTGTAGTCGAACAAGCTCATGAGATACAGTGCATTGCGAAAGAGCTTGAACTCCTTAAGTGTGCCTTACCTGACAAGTTTGTGGCTGGATGCATTATTGCTAAGTTGCCCCCTTCATGGAGGAACTTTGCCACAACTCTCAAACACAAGAGACAGGAGATATCAGTTGAAAACCTGATAGCGTCTCTTGATGTTGAGGAGAAAGCTCGGGCTAAGGATACTACTGAGAAAGGAGAGGGTCAGTCTAGCGCCAACATGGTGTAGAAGAAACCCTACAACAAGAACAAAGGGAATAAGAAGCCCTCCTTCAATAAGCCTATGAAGACTACAACCTTCAAGAAGAAGAAGATGATAAACAAAGCAGATCTGAGCTGCTTTACCTGTGGAGAGACTGGCCACTTTTCTAAGGACTGTCCAGAGAGGGCAGACCGCAAGAAAAAGGCGAGGCAAGTCAACACGGTGACCGCTAGCAATGCTGATGGGTACGGTAATCTCTTTACTGTTCTTTCGGTATTTCAATCTCCATGTTGGTGGATTGATACGGGTGCTAATGTTCATGTGTGTGCTGACATATCCATGTTCACTTCTTACCAGGTCGCCCGGGATTCTTCCGTCTTGATGGGGAATGGGTCACATGCTTCTGTTCGTGGTGTTGGCACGGTAGATCTGAAGTTCACTTCGGGGAAGATCGTGCAGCTGAGGAACGTGCAGCATGTCCCTACTATGAACAAGAATCTCGTTAGCGGCTCCCTTCTATGTAGAGATGGGTTTAAGGTTGTTTTAGAGTCGAATAAAGTAGTTGTTTCCAAGTTTGGACAATTTATTGGTAAAGGCTATGAGTGCGGAGGCTTGTTCCGCTTCTCGCTTTCTGATTTCAGTAATAAGTCTGTGAACCATATTTGTGGCAATGTTAGTGATGATACCAGTGTTTGGCATTCTCGTTTATGTCACATTAATTTTGGTTTAATGTCTCGGCTATCCAGTTTAAGTTTAATTCCGAAGTTCACCATTGCCAAAGGTTCTAAGTGCCATAGTTGTGTGCAATCAAAGCAACCTCGGAAGCCTCACAAGGCGGCCGAGGAGAGAAACTTGGCACCTCTAGAACTCATACATTCTGATCTATGCGAGATGAATGGTGTGTTGACAAAAGGTGGAAAGAGATATTTCATGACATTGATTGATGATGCGACTAGATTTTGCTATGTTTATTTGTTGCGAACTAAAGATGAAGCCTTAGACTACTTTAAAATTTATAAGGCCGAAGTTGAAAATCAACTAGAGAGAAAGATCAAGCGTCTTAGGTCTGATCGTGGTGGTGAATATTTTCCTAAAATCTTTGATGAATTCTGTGAGGAACATGGTATTATTCATGAGAGGACGCCTCCCTATTCGCCCCAATCAAACGGGGTTGCCGAGAGGAAAAACCGCACGCTGACTGACTTGGTGAATTCCATGTTAGCCACTGCTGGTTTATCAAAGGCATGGTGGGGGGAGGCTTTGTTGACTACATGTCATGTCCTGAATAGAGTTCCTAACAAGAATAAAGATAAAACCCCTTACGAGGAGTGGTCTGGGAGAAAACCATCACTTTCGTATTTGCGCACATGGGGATGTTTGGCGAAAGTCAATATTCCAATTACTAAGAAGCGCAAACTCGGACCAAAGACAGTGGATTGTATCTTTCTAGGTTATGCTCCGCGGAGTGTAGGCTATAGATTTTTAGTAGTTCAATCTGAAGTACCTGATATGCATGTTGATACTATTATGGAATCTCGTGATGCAACATTCTTTGAGAATATGTTTCCTATGAAAGATATGCATAGCATTGCTAGAATTTCTACTGAGATAGTTCCTGAATCTAGTACATCTAATGAGTATTTTGAACAATCGCATGAGATTGTTATTGAGAAGGATGACAATGAAGCTCCTAAACGGAGCAAGAGACGAAGGATTGAAAAATCCTTTGGTGATGATTTCATTGTGTACCTTGTGGATGATACTCCCACGTCCATTGCAGAGGCATATGCATCTCCAGATGCAGATGACTGGAAAGAAGCTGTCCATAATGAGATGGACTCGATTCTTTCTAATGGAACTTGGGAGCTATCAGAACACTACAAGAAAAGTTGCCATGGCCGACGAAGTTGAAGTCGCGCCGTGGTTGCTGGTGTACCATGGCTGACGATTTTTGGTCCCTCCGTGGTGCATGTCAAAACTTTTTTTTTTTTTAGGCCACCTAGCCCGACGAAAGCGGCCAAAACGTCGCGTATGGTGGCCGGGACGTGGTGCATCGCGAATTCTCGGGTTCGCCGGCCGAGTCAACGCAAATCCGCACCGCCCAGGGATGTAGGGCCCACATGGCAGCCTCTCTGGCATTGTTTTTTTCTAGATCGCGCCATCTCGTTCAACGTTCTCCGATCGAGCCGTTTACGATGCAGGATCATGGGTCCCGCATGTCATCCTCTATGAACCAAAATTCTTTCTATTCTTGGATTTTTTTGACCCCCTGATTTCTGGCTACTTCCTTTTTCTTGTGATCCCTTGCCGCCTTGGAAACGTTGAGACCGCTGTTGCTAAATGGGACCCGCATGTCATCCTCTATGTGCAATCAACTTTCTTTTCTTGGAGTTTTTTTGGCACCTCAAATTTGGTCACTTGCCTTTTTCTTTCGATCCCTGCCGCCTCTCAAACGGTGATACCGCTGCTGCTAACTGGGACCCGCATGTCATCCTCTATGTACTATAAAACTTTCTTTTCTTGGAGTTTTTTTTGGCACCTCATATTTGGTCACTTGCCTTTTTCTTTAGATCCCTGCCTCTCAAACGGTGATACCGCTGCTGCTAAATGGGACCCGCATGTCATCCTCTATGTACTATAAAACTTTCTTTTCTTGAATTATTTTTGGCTCCTCATATTTTTTCACTTGCCTTTTTCTTTCGATCCCACCGCCTCTCAAACGGTGATACCGCTGCTAAATGGGACCCGCATGTCATCCTCTATGTACTATAAAACTTTCTTTTCTTGAATTATTTTTGGCTCCTGATATTTTTTCACTTGCCTTTTCTTTCGATCTCATGCCACGTTTGAAATGTTGAGGAACCTGCTGGCTCATGGGACCCGCATGTCATCCTCTATGTACTATAAAACTTTCTTTTCTTGAATTATTTTGGCTCCTCATATTTTTTTCACTTGCCTTTTCTTTCGATCCCTGCCGCCTCTCAAACGGTGATACCAAATGGGGACCCGCATGTCATCCTCTATGTACTATAAAACTTTCTTTTCTTGAATTATTTTTGGCACCTCATGTTGGTCACCTTTTTCTTTCGATCCCCTGCCGCCTCTCAAACGGTGAAACCGCTGCTTGCTAAATGGGACCCGCATGTCATCCTCTATGTACTATAAAACTTTCTTTTCTTGAATTATTTTTGGCTCCTCATATTTTTTCACTTGCCTTTTTCTTTCGATCCCTGCCGCCTCTAAACGGTGATACCGCTGCTAAATGGGACCCGCATGTCATCCTCTATGTACTATAAAACTTTCTTTTCTTGAATTATTTTTGGCTCCTGATATTTTTTCACTTGCCTTTTTCTTTCGATCTCATGCCACGTTTGAAACGTTGAGGAACCTGCTGGCTCATGGGACCCACATGTCATCCTCTATGTACTATAAAAGTTCATTTTCTTGGTTTTTTCACCCTCTGATTTTTGGCAATTTCTTTTTCTTTTGATCCCCTGTAGCCTCTCAAACGGTGATACGGCTGCTGCTAAATGGGACCATGTCATCCTCTATGTACTATAAAACTTTCTTTTCTTGAATTATTTTTGGCTCCTGATATTTGGTCACTTGCCTTTTTCTTTCGATCTCATGCCACGTTTGAAACGTTGAGGAACTTGCTGGCTCATGGGACCCGCATATCATCCTCTATGAGCAATCAACTTTCTTTTCTTGGAGTTTTTTGGCACCTCATATTTGGGCACTTGCCTTTTTCTTTCGATCTCATGCCACGTTTGAAACGTTGAGGAACCTGCTGGCTCATGGGACCGCATGTCATCCTCTATGTGCTATAAAAGTTTCCTTTGTTGGATTTTTTTCACCCTACGATTTTTGGCTTGCCTTTTTCTTTTGATCCTGCCCCTTTGAAACGTTTTGTTGGCTCAAGGGACATGTCATCCTCTATGTCCATCAACTTTCTTTTCTTGGATTTTTTTTCACCCCCTAATTACTAGCTACTTTCTTTTTCTTTTGATCTCAAGCCGCATTACAAACATTGAGACCGCTGCTGCAAAATGGGACCCACATGTCATCCTCTATGTACAATAAAGTTTCTTTTCTTGGATTATCTTTTGCTCCTGATATTTTGTCACTTGCCTTTTCTTTCGATCTCATGCCGCACGTTGAAGTAGGCTGGTGGCTCATGGGTCCCGCATGTCATCCTCTACGAACAATAAAAGTTTCCTTTCTTGGAGTTATTTTTGACCCTAATTTACTTGCCTTTTTCTTTGGATCTTGCCCCTTTGAAACGATGAGGGCGCTGTTGGCAGGTCGGTCCCACAAGTCATCCTCTATGAACAATAAAAGTTTCCTTTGATGGATTTTTTTGAACCCCTAATTAATTTCTGGATATTTCCTTTTTTTCTTTGATCCCCTGCCTTGGAATCGTTGAGGATCTGCTGCCTCATGGGTCCCGCATGTCATCCTCTCGAACGGTAAATGTTTCTTTTCTTGGATATTGTTTACCAAATGATTTTTGGCTTATTTTCTTTCGATATCCTGCCTTTAAAACGTTGAGGACGCTGCTGGCTCACGGGTCCCACATGTCGACCTCTATGAACAATAAACCTTTCTTGCCTCATGGGTCTGCATGTCATCCTCTCGGAACGAAAATGTTTCTTTTCTTGGATTTTTAACCAACAGATTTTTGGTTTATTTTTTCTTTCCATCCCTGCCGCCTTTAAAGCAGACTTCTTGGCTCGTGGGTCCCCGATGTCAGCCTCCCCGTACAAGAAACATGTGATATCTTGATTATTTTGCGGACAATAAACAGTGTATCTGAGCTATTGCAACGGATAAATTAAATCTTTATTTTTACATAAACAAATTTATATGCTTGAATCTCCTTGTTTTTGTTTTTGCGAAGCATAGGACTTTCCCGTTTTTTAAGAAAAATCCGAACTATCCTGTTTTGGAGTGGGCTGAAATTGTACGAGTCAAAAGGCCCGGCAGGATAGTTCGAATGCCCAGATGTCCACATGCAGCCCAATTGAAATCGTTCTTTTTTTGGATTTTTTTCACCCCCTGATTTCGGCTACTTCATTTTCTTTTGGTCTGTGCCTTGGAAACGTTGAGACACTCTTTGCAAAATGGGACCCGCATGTCATCCTCTATGTACGGTAAATTTCTTTTCTTAGATTATTTTTGGCTCTGATATTTGGTCACTTGCCTTTTTCTTTCGATCCAGTGCCGCCTCTCAAGCGGTGATACCGCTGCTGCTAAATGGGACGCATGCCATCCTCTATGTACAATCAAGTTTCTTTTCTTGAATTATTTTTGGCTCCTGATATTTGGTCACTTGCCTTTTTCTTTCGATCTTATGCCACGTTTGAAACGTTGAAAAACCTGCTGGCTCATGGGACCCGCATGTCATCCTCTATGTACTATAAAAGTTCATTTTCTTAGTTTTTTTTTCACCCTCTGATTTTCGGCTATTTCCTTTTTCTTTTGATCCGCCGCCTTTGAAACGTTGAGGACTCTGCTGGCTCATCGATAAAACTTTCCTTTATTGGAGTTTTTTTACCCCTAATTTACGGCTACTTTCTTTTTCTTTTGATCTCAAGCCGCATTTGAAACGTTGAGACCGCTGCTGCTAAATGGGACCCGCATGTCATCCTCTATGTACAATAAAGTTTTCTTTTCTTGGATTATCTTTGTCTCCTGATATTTTGTCACTTGCCTTTTTCTTTCGGTCTCATGCCGCCTTTGAAACGTTGAGTAAGCTGCTGGCTCATGGGTCCCGCATGTCATCCTCTACGAACAATAAAAGTTTCCTTTCTTGGAGTTATTTTTGAACCCTAATTTCTGGCTACTTCCTTTTTCTTTTGATCCCGTGCCGCCTTGGAAACGTTGAGACCGCTGCTGCTAAATGGGTCCCGCATGTCATCCTCTATGTACAATAAAATTTCTTTCTTCGATTATTTTCGGGTATATTTGGTCACTTGCCTTTTCTTTCGATCTCATGCCGCCTTTGAAACGTTGAGGAAGCTGCTGGAGCATGGGTCCCGCATGTCATCCTCTATGAACAATAAAAGTTTCCTTTCTTGGAGTTATTTTTTACCCCTAATTTCTGGCTACTTCCTTTTTCTTTTGATCCCCTGCCGCCTTTGAAACGTTGAAGACTTTGCTGGCTCATGGGTCCCACATGTCAGCCTCTATGAACAATAAACACTTCCTTTCTTGGAGTTATTTTGTACCCCTAATTTCTGGCTATTTGCCTTTTTTCTTTCGATCCCCAGTCGCCTTCTAAACGTAGAGGACGCTGCTGGCTCGTGGGTCCCAGATGTCAGCCTCCATGGACAATAAACCTCTCCTTTGTTGGATTTATTTTTCACCCTCTGATTTTGGCTATTTCCTTTTTCTTTTGATCCACTGCCGCCTTGGAAACATTGAGTAAGCTGCTGACACATGGGGCCCGCATGTCATCCTCTATGTACAATCAACTTGCAAGATCTTCGAGCGAAAGAGCTTGTATTAGTGGGACCCATATGTCAACCTCTATGTACAATAAAAGTTTCCTTTCTTGGATTATTTTTAGCTCCTGATATTCGGTCACTTTCCTTTTTCTTTCGATCTCAAGCCGCCTCTGAAACGTTGAGTAAGGTGCTGGCTCATGGGACCCATGTCATCCTCTATGTACAATAAAGTTTCTTTTCTTGGATTTTTTTACCCCTGATTTTTGGTCACTTGCCTTGACGCTGGGCTCATGGGTCCCACATGTCAGCATCTATGAACAATAAACCTTTCCTTTGTTGGATTTATTGTTTACCCCTAATTCTGGCTATTTGCCTTTTCTTTTGATCCCCACGGCCTTTGAAAACGTTGAGGAACCTGTTGGCTCATGGGCATGTTATCCTCTATGTACTATAAAATTTCTTTTCTTGGTTTTTTTCACCTCGATTTTTGGCTATTTCCTTTTTCTTTTGATCCCAGCGCCTTGGAAACGTTGAGTAAGCTGCTGACTCATGGGACCCGCATGTCATCCTCTATGTACAATCAACTTTCTTTTTTTGGAGTTTTTTTACCCCCTAATTTCGGCTACTTTCTTTTTCTTTTGATCTCAAACCGCATTTGAAACGCTGAAACAGCTGCTGCAAAATGGGACCCGCATGTCATCCTCTATGTACAATAAGTTTCATTTCTTGGATTATTTTTGCTTGATATTTGGTCACTTGCCTTTTTCTTCCGATCTCATGCCGCCTTTGAAACGTTGAGTAAGCTGCTGGCTCATGGGTCCCGCATGTCATCCTCTACGAACAATAAAAGTTTCATTTCTTGGAGTTATTTTGACCCCTAATTTCTGGCTACTTCCTTTTTTCTTTTGATCCACTGCCGCCTTTGAAGCGGTGCGGATTCTGCAGACTAATACAAGCTTTTTCTCTCCAAGATCTTGCAAGTTGATAGATTAAATCATGGAATTATTAGGATATGTTTTAAATTTCAAATCCACTTTATGAATTATTAAAAATACCGTTATCCATGTGGGTATGGAGCGAACAAGGATTTTCATATTGGGCATGAGCAGTTTCAAAAATTGGAACCCAATAATTCAAAATAAATAAAAACAACTTTTATGTAGAATCTCCGCGTTTTTTTCTTTTGCCATTCATAGGATCTGTGTTTCATTAGAAAAGGGCCGAAGTTGCATGCAGAAAGGCCCATTTGTAGTTATTGGGCTTCGCCGGGAGCAAGTAGGCCGAGAGCAATTACCATGTAGATGGCCGTTGGCAACCCAAAGTGAAATATTGGGCCCAACAGGGGAAGGCTGAACAGTACTATTTTCTAATTGGAAGGTGGTACATGGCGTAATCCTGCCAAAAAAAAGATGGACACGGGTTGCTGAAATTTGCCCATCTGCGCCTAATATCGCCGCCGCGGCTCCGCTTCCGCCGCCGCCATGCCTCGTCTCGCGTCGAGCTCGCGGTACTGCCGCGTCTCGGGCACGGGGTACCGCGGCGTCCGCGCGCCCCCAAAGGTACGTATTACGCGGAGATACGTGACGGCGGCGAGCGCATCGGCCTCGGCACCTACGAGACCGCGCACGAGGCCGCGCGCGCGTACGACGCCGTGGCGTGGCGGCTCGGGCGCCCGCGATCGTCGATGAATTTCCATGACGTGTGGACGCGCCAGCAGGCCGAGATCTCGCGCCGCCGCCGTACATCGTTAGACAGGGAGGAACAGCAGCCGCCGCCGCGAGACGGAGCGCCGTTTGCGCATCGCCGAGCGGGACGAGCGCGCGGCGCGCGAGTGGGCGGCCCGCTTCCCCGAGGACGTTGCCGCCGAGAACGAGCACTTCCGCAGACGGAGGGCGGAGAAGGCGACGAGGCGGGCAGCGAAGAAGGAGGACCGCGCACGACGGAGGGCGGAGAAGGCGACGAAGCGGGCCTTCATCGAAGCGCAGCTCGCCGGGCCGACCACCATTGGCGAGGACGACCCCCGTTGGATTGACCTCTTCTCGTCGGATCCGGTGTCGGGCACGACACCGGACTCGTCAGATGTCGAGTTTTAGTTTAGTTTTATCTCACTACTTTGTAAAAATATGAACTACGGAGTATCTATCAAGCTAATTGTAACATCCCAAATTTCAATAAAATGAACAAGAGAGAGATTCAAGATCCCAAAAATTAGGGTTAACAAAAACTTTATTCTCATCATATAGGTTTATGCATGTAGATCACTTTATTAATTTTTGAGTGTGCAATTGCCATGATGCTTGCTTATGTGTTCCCTCTCACTCTAAAAACCTAGCCATGATCACTTGATCATCCCAAGTCAAATAAAAAGAAAATAGAAAAGAAATAATAAAAAATCAATGTCCCACATACATAAGGCTTAGGCCATTTTTGCAAATCTTTGTTTAGACCATTTTGGTTTGCCCCATTGGGTGTAATTGGTTACTAAACATATATTAACAACTTTGGAAACAATCAAACACAATTTAAATCAAAATTGAAACAAATATGAGCTCACATGTGATATGGTCATATGTGACATTTATAGTCTGGTACTCACTTTGAGCCCCTGTATTTTCACTTTTCACTTCTACACCTGGCTATTTCTTTGCACCTCATCCAAGACAACATCAAGCACTACAACTTTGCCCAAAACCACCACCCCAAATGATGTACCAATTTCAAATGAGAAGCATGCAAAGTGGGAACAAATTCATATATGTAAGATCACATGCAAAGTGAAATTTTGCAAATCAATTCCATTTTGAACCCCACCACCACCAATATGCTACATTTAATATATGTTTACAACCCACCAAAAAGATTTGCAAAATTCGAAAATAATTTTCTTGCGGGCATTATGTCAAACACCTTGCAGGCATACTTGAGCCCATTTTTACCATGGACTTGGTCCAACCCTGCCCTCTCGCACCCTGGCACCTTCCTCTCACCTCAGTGCATCACCTCACCACTTGCCACCACCTCATTGCTCGACTTTGACCCATGCCGTGCATGGCAATGCCATCACCACATCTCTTCACCTAGTCGAGTCTAGCATGCACCACCATGTCTCTGCTCTCCTCTCACCTCACTGAGCCGCCTCGTGCCCTCCCGTGGTCAAACCACCGCGTGCAGAGCCGGATCGACGCGCCCGGTGACGCCCGGAACGTCCATGCCGCGCCGGAGCGCGCATGGCGCACACCCTGGACGCGCCAGAGCGCCAGTGGACCGGAGCCTCTGCGCCACCTCCGCCCTTGCTATCAGCGCCGGCCGACGCGTGACACCACTGCCCCTCCTGGACACGCTCAAGGGCCCGCGGGGCCACCGGTGGCGCGAGCATCCACGGCAGCCCGCCATGGCCGAGCCTTCCCATGACGCGCGGCGCACGGACCTGGCGCCACGATCACGCGCGTCGGCTTCCCCATGACACCAGCCACCGTGCGCGCCATGCCTTGCCCCTTCGCCGCCATGGAACGACGGCGACGGCGACGACCCTAGCCGGGCGCCACAGCCACCTCCCGCTCCTATAAAGGAGGGCTTCTCCCAAATTGAGCACACGTCTTCTCTCCTCTCCCTAGCTTCTCCTCGCCACTCCAATTCCACCAGATCGTCGCCGGAGGCCGCCAATTGCAAGATCGCCGCCGCCGCCAGTACACGGAGTCGCCGGAGCAGGAGGCCACCATTGGAGACGCAACTGCTTCCAGGCGCATCCTCGTCCTCGACAACGTCGCGGCGCACCCCGCCGGCGACCGCCGGAGCTCCCAGGCGCCCTCCGACCCCCTCTGCCACCGCCGGTGAGTCCCGTTCTCGCCGTCGACGACGACGCGTCGGACCGTGCGATCTTGTCCTAATCGCACGGCTCCCCTTCCCCGTACCGCTTCGGGCGCCAAGCTTGAGTCGACGGCCCGCTGCGCCGGCGCCAGCGAGCTGGGCCGGCCCATCTCCCTGTCCCTGTGTGCAGCCCAGTTATTTTCCGCGCGAGCCCAACGGTTCAAATTCGAATTTCCGAATAACTAGAATATGCAATCTGATGCTGACTTTGAAATTTAATAGAGACAAATCCACTCAGCCAAATTTTACAAACTTTATATTTTTGGAAACCTTATGAAATTGTCTACACAATGCCACTGGATAGAACCCTAGATCTTTTGTAGAATTAAAATGACAAAATAAACAAGGCAGGGACTTTTCTGCCTTATAATAATTCTTAAAAATCAACCATAAATGCTTTTCAGTTACTTCCACCTCCAATAATTCACATTTCACTTATACTAATTGTTTCTACAAAAATATGCCATGCTTACTTTAAATGATCATGGCTTAGTTGATTTAAATGCCCTTATGGCTATTTCTAGTCAAAGATATTGTCCAAAACTATTATGAAATCTTATGTGGGAGTTTCCCTCATTTAAATCTTGTCACCACCAATTCCAAATGAAGTGGAGACTCTGGTTATTTAGGTCCCATAGGAATTGTTGGTGATATTAAATCTTTGATATGCTAGAATTAAATGGTATGAGGTGCTCACCTCATTTAAATCATTTTCTCAAAATGATAAGTGTGAAGAGGTTGACTTGGGTCAACCTAGGTCACATATTATACATAAGAGAAATTAAATCTTAAAAAGATAATGAGAGGAAATTATTTCTCTGAATAATTCAAAAGTAACATTTAAGATTATTATGAGAGGAAATTATTTTTCCTAATTAATAAGAAAAACCCATCCACCAACATAATAGTGATATGTGATGCTAGTTTAATTTGTGTGAATCATGTGTGTGCTTAGTTTAGTAAATAAATTGGTGTGATGATTGTGTATCCCGTATTCGTATTTTAGACGCTAGTACCGAGGAGTATCCAGAGGAGGAGGAGGTCTACTGTCAAGGAGAAGAAGACCACTTTGACCAGTTTCCCAACCAAGGCAAGATAATACTCTTGCAAAGTGTTAGCTCATCCTGAGCCAAGCACCACCCAGTTACTTTATATTATGAGCCTAATTCCCAGTTTTATTTTAAGTTTTACTTACTGTTATTTTGTACTATTGTTTCATAATTCCATAGGGTTAATGTTAGATTAGTACAAGAGTATCAAAGTTAGCCTAGGAGCAAAGCAAATTACTTAGCACCCCTCATCCTTAGATGCTAGTGCTAAATTAAACATGACTACTCTAGATGGGAACATGTGTGGTGAAATGTTGAAATGATTTTTGAAGGTGAATATGACCAAGAGAAGATGGTGATTTTTGATTAAAAACTAGTATTGGTTTGGATGCGATACCTTTCCAATTATTGAGTACCCCCACAATACCTGATTATGGGTAAGGGCTTAACTAGAAGTTTATGTATCTTAGTATGAGTTCCCTCTGAACACACATCATAGGGGTTATGCCGAGGCTGCCTCCGTTGTTGAGAAATGATGTGAATTGAAGTGAATTGTACGGCCAAGCCCTGTGCAGTTCCCAGGTTGACAGTTGGTCTTCACTGGGAGGCCAAGCTCATGGGGAGAGGTGCTCATACTAGGGTTAGTAAATGAAAGGTTATGGTTGATGATCCGCGTACTGTGTTACGATGATTCGGGGAAATCCCGACGGATGAAATCAAATGTTGTGGCACAAGTGTGCAACCTCTGCAGAGTGTAAACCTATTCGAATAGCCGTGTCCACGGTTACGGACGGTTGGAAAGGCCATACAGTTTCCAGTATTAGAATTTGATCATGTTGATGATATGAATGGTGAATGGTGACTTGAATATTTTGAAAACACAACAGAGTTGTGGGAATGACACTAATGTTCCCACTTGAGTTAGTTAGCACTTGAATAAGTCTTTAGCAAATACCTGTGAACAAAAATTGGCTTTATGCAAATAAACTAGAGCTTAGTACCCCACTACTAGAAATGTTAGCACTTACACTAGTATTAGTTTGCGAGTACATAAAGTACTCACGGCTGTGTCCCTGGCTATTCAAATGGCCAGACTATGAAGAGGAGCAGCAGTACGAGGAGGACGGTCAGCAGGAAGTCTACAACAACTAGGAGTCTGCTAACGTCAAGCGTTGGCCTGTGGACTATAGAGTCCTTGTATCTTACGCTTCCGCTATGAACTTGTGTTTGTTCGTTGATCAGTTCGTTGATCGTTAGATCAACTATTTGTGTAATATGGATCATGTGATTCCAATTTGTAAGACTTTATGAGTTGTAATGAATGATGACTGTGATACTTAACTATTATGCCTCGCAACAACAATATTCCTGGGATTGCGATGTATGACATAATAGGCATCCGGACTTAAAAATCCGGGTGTTGACATTTTATCCTATTTTATGTCTATTTCTAGTCTTTGTTTGATCTTCTGTTTTACTGCACTCTATTTTTCATTATATTCTGTTTTTGGCGCTGCATTTATAGCGCCTCTGAAAATACGCTGTTTCAGCCCTGCATTTGGCCGCCACAGTTTGCAGCTTCCGGTGAAGCTATTGCCGGCTCCATGCGCAGCATCAGCCATTCAGCCCACAGCGCCAAAATATAGAGCCACTGCTGGAGTTGCTGTAATATGTTTGTCAGCAGGAGCTTACCTAATTAGTTAAAAAAAAGATGTTCAGCGTGGGATTCGAAAAAAAGATCTTCATGTTTTTTTCCTAGCTATCCTAGTTCGGACTTTTTATTGTGTTGGCTAGTGCATGAAGCTTGACACCTGTATTATGTGATCCTGATATGAGGATAAGAACACCTTCAGCTTGCATTGCTAATGGTGTCTACTGCAGCAGTGGCGTACATTCAATGGAGACTGATGCAAGAGAGTTGGTACTGGTGAGCCTGCACTTGACATCATCGTGCCACCTGAAGTAGGTGGTGTATTGGGATTAGACTGATAAGCATAGCACCTTGCAAAGAACAAGATGATGCTAGTGTTGGTTAACGTGATTTTACGCCAAAAGTCATGTATGCTCAACAGGTGCCGTACCTAGTTTGGATATTGTGTTGTTACCCTTTTGTGGTTTGGTGTTTGTCCAACAGAGAAAGCTACTCTTTTCCCGTGTAAGTGTTATTATGTGAACAAAAGTTGTATGTACATATATATCGGTCAGAGAACCAAGATTGCATATTCTTGCCTGGTTATAACACATAAGTCATAATAACAATTAAAGAGAAAAGGAACATTTGCCTTTGCAATGTGATTGTGCCAAGTAGATTAGACAACCAACCACAAACATTACAGGTCAACAGCCAAACGCATGCGAAAGTCCTAAGGTAAGCTCCATAATACATGTTGAAACCAAAAGCCTAGAAACCATAAGAAAGGTAGCTCCACATCACAGTTCCACGACAGCAGCATACTGATCATAAAACATATATCAAGTCAGGACAGCTGCACCACTGGGTAAGCATCCATGGGGTCTGGCTCAAGAGCGAAGACTGTGTGAATGCTGCAAAATGTGGCTCTTGCCTCACCCCACCCATACATCTTATCATGGAACCTTACCAA
This sequence comes from Lolium multiflorum, assembly GCA_030979885.1. NCBI lineage: Eukaryota > Viridiplantae > Streptophyta > Magnoliopsida > Poales > Poaceae > Lolium > Lolium multiflorum. The sequence continues at coordinate 171,487,762 of CM061749.1, read as the reverse complement.
ATCAGCATGAATCATCTTGACATAAACATAGCTCCTCTCTCCATGCTGATGGGATTGAACAATGCGCCAGTTGCAGTGCTTCAGCTTGTCAAACAGTATGCAGGAGATAACGAAGCATGCTGGCTGGTCTTTTGTAGTGACAATGGCTTGGAGTAGCTGGTCCTGTGAACCACCCAACTGGATCTTTAGAGCTTGAAGGACAGTCCGTGCCATATAAGCTACCGTTGCTGACTTCAGCTCGGGTTCAGGTGAATGACAGCTGACATCTTGTCCTCGAGATGCAGATCCTTCTTGATCAGATTCAGCGGAATCATCACCACTACTTACAGGTGCATCAGGTTCTACAGAAGGCACATCAGGTACATGCTCCAGTTCATAGGAGTTGGGTGGGACAGCACCTGTTTGCTGAAATCTCTACAATACCAGCTCCAGGTAGACCACCAGTATCTACAGAGGGTAAACCACCAATATCCACTTCAGAGGATTCTCGTGGCACGACACCTTTCGCTAGAGGCTCTACCCTACCAGCTCCAGGTCCACCACCAGTCAGTACTGTGGGCATAGTCATGACGGGTTCTACCAATACAAAACCTCCTTCGGGTGGCGTGGCAACTTCGGGTGCAGGATCATCAGTAGCAACTCCAGCATCAGCACCAGTTACATCGGTCTTGACAATAGGTAAACCGTCTTGCTCTAGTTCAGAGAATTCCCGTGGCACGACACCGTTCACTAGAGGCTCTACACTAGCAGCTCCAGCTGCACCACCAGTTTCTACAGCAGGGGGTAAACCCAATCCACAACCTTCTTCATGTGGCACGATGATGCCACGTATAGGCTCATCAGTACCAGGTCCAGCTGCATCAGTCTCCATAGACAGTAAACAAGGTGGCGTCGGAGGTTTAAAAGACTGGCATGCCATTTCACCTTTGTCATCAGACAATATAGAGTTTTCTTCAACTCTATGTTTCTGCAATAATAAGCACATGAACAGAAATTAGACCAGAGCATCTAGCCATCTAACAGGGGCAGCGGCAAAACAAGCGTCGGTCCATATGTTTACCTTGTCATCTGGGATATCAGAACACACAGATTTAGAAGTCATTTCACATAGCATCCGCTTTTTCGTTCCTTCCCCTACGTCCATCTGGAATAAGTAATACTATTGATCACATAAAACTAATTAATCAAATAAATGCATATGTTGAGAAGTTTGCACGGCAAATTGTGGATTCTGCTTTCATCACCTACGAATCATCGTTCTATATATTTACCTTGTCATCTAGGATATCAGAAGTCACAGAATGAGAAGTCATTTCACTAAGTATCGGTTTTTTCGCTCTTTCCCCTCCATCCATCTGCAATAAGAAGTAATATTGATCACATAAAGCCAATTCAACGAATATATGCATATGTTGAGAAGTTTGCACAACAAATTGTGGATTCTACTTCCAATCACCAAGTAATCTCGTGAGAAATGCATGATCAAGATATGTTTCTCCCTCTTGATCGACATCTGCATCTCCATTAAGACTAATCATCGTGCGATGGTGCTCTTCAGAAGAGCGCATACAATTCCAATCACCAGACAAGCAAAAAATTGTTGATTCTAGTAATGATTAATCAGCAGTGGCCATGGAACGACCACAGATCGACCAAGCAAAAAAAAATCATCAGCCTACTGACCACCAAGCAAAGGAAACAAACTAGGCCCATACATGGCCTCACAAATCATCATCAAACGTCGATCAAACTAGCAAGTTTGAACATGGATTACTAATTTATTTTCTGATAAAGTGAGTATATTAATATCGAAAGATATTGATTACACTGAGCCTCTGCAACAACGCAATACCTTACTGGTAGTACGGATGCACAAGGATTCCTAATACTCCCTCTGTTCGGTTTTAATTAGTCGACGCGAGGGAGAGAAGAAAATGAACTGTCGATGCTTTCAACTAGAGTCAATTAAATACGAACGGAAGAAGTACGTAGTAGTATTGACAAATATCCGGATCTAGTCTAAAAACAAATTGGCATGTAAATCCTAGTAGTCTACTAAACTAGGATCAATACCCTAGATTAGGGTTGCAAGCGGCGTCCGCGAATCGTCCCGCAAAGCAGAAAATTAGAGCAAATAGTGGTTGAGATTAGAGCAGATTTAAAGCACTCGCACTGAAACTAGCTAGCCCGCTACCCACCCCGCTTGACACCCTGCCCTAGATGTGAATCTACACCAAATATTCAAACAAGGATGAGCAACCGCCAATAAAATTTTATCCGCACATCATCATCTCTACCATACAAAAGGGTATGGTGATTTCACATACAGCCATTGTTGCCGCGGGACGAGGATGAGTGATGCGCCGCGGAGAAGGTGCCTCACGCCTCTGTCGCCGCCGCCGTCGAAGAGGAAGTCGAAGCCGCGCGATTGTGGTCCGTCGCCGATATGGAGGTGGAGCTACTAGGGAAGAGATGGAGGTGGAGGTGGAGGTGGAGAGAGGAGTGATGGTTTGTACTAGTGGCGGCCGGTGAGGTAGTTATAAATACAGCCTCTCTCTCTTTTTTGGCAAGGAATGAGCCTTCTCTTGGAAGGCAACGAGGCAACGCACTCCAGTTTCGTATTACCTCTGTCCATAAATCTGAGATTTTAAATCTAGATGTATCTAGACGCTAGCAGAAGATATCTAGTGCTACCCTTTAGGTGCTACCGTGCTACCGTACAAAAAAACGTATTTTGTACGTGTCAAAAAATTATACGAAAAAATATGAGTGCTCATGAAGCATGTCCCTACAACATCCCAAAATTTCATATCCAAAATCGACATGGACACTGAGAAACAAAAAAGAGAAAATCAGCATGAATAGTGCTACCTAGTGTCACAAAAAGACAAATCAGAAAATGACACTATTCATGCTGATTTTCTCTTTTTTATTTCTCAGTGTCCATGTCGTTTTTGGATATGAAATTTTGGGATGTTGTAGGGACATGCTTCATGAGCACTCACAATTTTTCTATAATTTTTTGTCGTAAGGCAAGCACGATATATTACTATAATAATATGGGCGGAGAAATTTGGACGCATGTGTTGTCTTGTCAAATGAATCACCAGGATTTGCTTTTAGTACTCCAGATTTGGGCGACCCAAGGAAGTAGAGATAGTAATGTACGCCATCTAGCTGCACGCTATCAAATCAAATAAATGGTCATGCCATTTACTTTTAAGATGGTGCAGCAGTTATTCTGACCAAAGAAACATGCACGTCTGCTGATTATTTCTGATGGGTATACATTTACCGTCCGCTAGCAAAGATTGTTTGGCACATTGTTCTTATGGCTTTCAACATCACACCCCTTAATAATATTATTAATCAATGTTTGGGCAATCAATTGAGTGTGTTAATAAAAAATTAAAACCCACAAATCCAACTGTACTATTTTTAGGGCCATATGAAGGACAAGGAATGATTTTAAATGCCATATGGAGTACCTCCAACCATGTGAAATATGGTTCTGTCATGCAGGTGATACCCATGGCTTCGCATTGGATCTGTATGTTGTCCTACATACAGTCAACTATGAAGTACCACGATTTGGTTTTTGGGTGCAACCGGCTAGAGAATGATGCACGGGTTTGTACAGCCAGTACAATTCACATTAAGATTTTCTGATAGGATGTTGATGTGTATATGTAAGAATCATACACTAGAATGTCTTCTATGTTTAGATGGTTGATCTACGTTTATACTTTCTGTGAACCATGAGGTTAAGACCTTTGTACTGTAATAAAGATTGCTAAATAACAGTATATATGTATGCCTCTAGGGACACTGAAACAGCCAAACAACCATGCATGTGTATAGACCGTATTTGATCAAATTAAAAGAAGCACCTGGGTTCATGCAAATAGCATAAATTTATCACCTAAGTACATTAGCTATAAATAGTTAAATAGGAGTCAAGACCAACTGAGCTAGCTAGTAGTATGATCCTACTATTACATAAATATCCCTAACTCTGATTGTCTTTGTTCCAGTCCAGCGCGTTGGTGTAGCTTGGGATGAACCAAAACCCCGTATGCCAGTTGGCCCCTGGACCGCTGCTTGAGAAAGATATGCTTTGGTGGTCTTCGCCATTTAGACTGAAGCGGAAAATTTCTTGATGTGATGTGTCAAACTGAGAGCCAATGGCCTGAGGCGTGGTGTAGATGCAGTTTCTTCTTGTCAAATATCCTGGGGGAAATGTTGCACCACCCACTGGCATGAAAATCGGATAGTTCAACCCAAGGAACATAGAATAGTCTCCAAGATTAGTAACCCTTTCCCACGGGTTGGCTGGAAGTAACCGACTAGTGTCATTCGAGAATACAATGCAGGTATACCCCGAATAGCTGTGAACAGCGCGACCGCAATGGACAGAAGGGGTACTATCATAATAATACATTGGAGCACCGTCAGCGTCAAAATCCATTACGCCACGTGCATAGACCAGGAGAAGTCTAGAACGATCTTGAGATCTTGCCAGCCACCACGTACGACTATTAGAGTCAAAATCATCATCGCCATCAAATCCAGCCGTCCGCGGAATGAATGGAGCAGGGAGCACTATAGGACCTTGATAAAGGAAAGAGCACGTCACATGAAAATATATTTCATGATTTATCTACTAGTGATATTGATTTGATATTGGGATGCCAATACTAGTACTTTATAAAATCATGGTCGAACATAAGATGGTTTGAAATATATTTCGAACATCTTGGTAAAACTTCATATGGATTTAAAACATGTTCCCGAAAATATTGGTCCAAATTTTAGATGGTTTGAATATAGTACTCCTTATTCTCTAGAACCGGGGGAATATAAACAAATGAAAGTCTTTATCAATATTGCATGGCACCTTTATTGATTCTATTTCTACTCTACCTTAAATTTTCTAGGGAGTAATAATAAAGAAACTTAATTACTAGGGGGCCTTTTTCCTAAGGAACAACATGCACATTAGACCATACTAAAATTCCTATAGATGTTAAATTCTATATATGTCCATACCACAAGAGGGTTATGGTGTGCGCCTATGGAATTCCTTTAAGCCAAAAGATGCCAAGACAGTTCAACAAATAAGAGGTGAAATACTATATAAGTTACGTATATAAAAAAGATAGGGAGGAAATGTTACCAAATTGATTAGGATCCCATGCATAAACATTTCCAAGCTCAGTAACGGCGAACACAAGTCCGTTATGTATAATTGCATCGCAGTATATGGCGCCGTACTGAAACTGGTTTTCAAGAAATATCCATGTACGAGGATATTCGCCATGGAGGTAGGCAATTGCAAAGTCGAAGATTGCGACAAGGGAGAAATCTTGATACCCCCTAGCAGCTGTAGGAACTTGGCAAATAGCTATCTTCTGCAGTTGAATAGCAGAACGCTGATACTCGAATATAAGTGGATTGCGTGTGGTTTCCAACTTCTTCCTCAAAGATGGAAGCTTAATCTTGCGATGAGTGTAGACATTGAGGAGGTTCCACTTGCCTTCGGGGCCAACCATGGCGATCCAATCTCCATTGGCGCCTGCCCGCTCCTCATCCTTACCGTGTGGCATTAGGCCATCATAGGAGAACCTGTCCAGCGGCAGTAGTTTGCACTTGCTGTGCACCGGCAAATCCTCCTTGAACACCGCCCATGGTTTATCCGCCGGGTCACAACAGAGAACACACGGAAGGCCAAACGGCTGAGAAGCAGGCAGAGTGGCACTGTATTTGGCTGACTGAAGAATACTTTTGGAGGAACCGACTAGGGACGCGGCGGTGATGGCGTCGCACTGGCTGATGAGCACTTCAAGGGGGCCTTCCGTAAACACCTTGTGAAACAGCCCAGATCCACAGACCCTGCTCGATTTCGCCATCGCAATGAGGCAGGTGGTACAATGGGGTTGGTATTTTCTTGGGAGATCTACTGATTCGAACTTTGGGAGAGAGATGGCGATCAATGGCGGCAGGTGGGGGTTTGAGTTGGAGAACAGAGGCTCTCAAACTGGGCACTGCTGGATAGGATGCGAAAGCGCCATGGCGGAGACGCAGGCGCGTGCTATGGAAGATGGGCGGAGTGGGGATAGACGACGGAGGTGAACCGAGACGCTCCTCCTCTTATGCATATACTGCCTACTGCAGTTTCGAGGAGAGTGTGAATGTGTTCAAAAAAAGAGGAGAGTGTGAATGTGTTCAAAAAAAGAGGAGAGTGTGAATGTGTTCAAAAAAAGAGGAGAGTGTGACTGTGACCCGACACCCGAGTAGGAGCAGACGGACTATAGGAGTAGCCCCATCATTACAGAACATTAATCGTGCTTCCTACAATAAATAAGTGAAACATCCCAGGCTTGTGTTGTCTAATCAAATCGATGGCCATGTCAGTATTATGGTGAACAAATAAAACAAATACACACCAACCTTGTTCTTTTTGCAACGTACACCAACCTAGCAAGGCATCAACCTTCTCGCCATCAACTACGACTCCGTGGCTCCGTCCCACCAAAGTTGTCTCAACTTTGTAAAAAAAAATACATCTATCCATCTAAATTTTAACAAAGGTGAGACACTTTTGGTGGGACCGAGGGAGTACAAAAAAACTTCACTACTCCATGCTAGTATCGGCCACTAATTCAAATTTCAACTGAAGGCGTGCTATTTTATGGTCCTGAAAATTGCCAAAAAAAATACAACCCAAAAATGCAACAGATCCATGTTAAGGGGGTACACCCTACGCAATATACATTAAGAAACTTTGAAACTTCAGCGACCTTGTAAGAATGCCCATGACAGTGCAGTTTTGCCAAATTAGGAAGAGACGAAATATGAATTCAACCAAAGAAATCTAAACGAATCCTTAGACAATAGCATAGTTAACACGTTCAGAAAAAATGATGACTCCAAAAGAACAACATTAGCAAGAAATACTCCATTTTAGTTTGAATTTGCAGTCACATACATATACTAGTAGTACTGCCAAAATACTATAATACTCCGAGCTGCATTCTAGCACTCCAACTAGCTAGCTAATAGTTCTGGAGTAGTAGTACTACTATACAAGTCCAAAATACATCCGAACGAACCCTACTTCGAACTAAACTACTCCCTCCGATCTTCGAGTAACTACATTGCAGTATGACTAAACGAAGATTATTGTATAACCTTCTTGTTGATGCAAACGCAGATAGGCAACACACGCTGCCCTCCATTCTGCTTCGCGTAACGGGGCGGCACCGCCAGGAAAGAAGTGAGCTGCTGCAACATGATCGAGCTAGGCGTCGGGGAGCTCGTCGGCTCGATTACCGCCATCAAGGTGTCCGTCGAGAGGTCACTGGTCCCAGCCGTCGCCGGCGCCGGCGGACCAATCACCAACAGCTGCGCCTTGTACATCGGAAACAAGCACGCGGCCGACCTGATGCACACACAGGACACAATGGTGGTCGGGCCGAGCGCTCCAACGGTGATGGCGAACACGCTACCGTCTTCTTCCCCACTGCCGATGAACAGGTGTCCCCGCGGTTGTACCGGAACACGAACTATGCACCAGGCGGGTATGCCATACTGGAACGTAAACACTGGGATGGAGTGGGATGCTTGGAGGTGTACCAGGAGCTCCCGCGGCGGGCCGGTGAAGCTGCAGCCGGTATTGATGGCCTCTGTGCAGCCGCACGGACCATGCGGGCACGCGATATAGTGCTTGTAGGACTCCGTGGAGGCGACCAAGCTCTGGCAGCCGACGCACTTGACCATTGCCCCAGATCGATTCGACGGCGGCAATCTTGCCCCAGATCGATTCGACGGCGGCAACCACGCCGGCTGCTCGCACTTCTTGCACGGGTTCGGCGCAAGCTCGCCGACGCAGCGCCGACAGCCCATATGACCGCCCTTGCACTGCACGGAACAACGTACGTGGCATCAGTTGTCATTGACATTTCTCACAGGTGAACCTAAGAATGAAATCGGAAGGGAGCGACCTTGGATATGGGGGGTTTGAAGGGCAGCAGGCAGAGGGGGCACAAGAAGAGGGCCTCCTCCATCTTCAGAGAAGAGTGATCGGGAAAACGAGAACGGGATGGGTTCTTTTTTTATACATGCCTTGGAGTGGAGTATGGATACTACTACTTATAGGAAGAACTTCCTTGCTAAGAATCGGCGTCGGCCGTACGCAAGCATAGATGCACCAGCGGCTCTGCAGTTTGTCAAAATAAAAGGACAGAGCTGCAGTGACTTGAAGTCTCCAAATCTCATTGTGACTTGGTGCCACCATCTACCAACCATTTGAGATCCAACGTTCCAAACTATCTCTTATTTCGAACCTAAAAACAAAAATTATGAAAAAAATCCAGTAAAATGTAGATGCCTTGTTCTAAAATCTGTGAATATTTCATCCCACTCGGACGATTAGCTTGTGATTAAAGAGCTTTTTACGTATACGAGCACTAGTTTAAACTAAATACTCCCTCTGATTCATATTAATTGACTTCAATATGGATGTATCTAGAACTAAAATGTGTCTAGTACATCCATATTAGAGTCAATTAATATGAACCGGAGGGAGTATATATTTGCTCACAAACCTTTGATTCAAATCGAATGAAACTTCACCAAAATATAAATCAAAATATGCACGATTAACTGGAAGTTCTTGAAATATTTCTGAGCAATTATAATAATTATTTAGTTTAAATTCTAAGTCGATCGCATACATTGGATCTGAGATGGATGGTGGATGGTGGCACCAAGTCACTGTGAGACTTGGAAGTATCAAGTCAGTGAAGCTCTATCCCAAAATAAAAGCTTCGTGAAGGGGGCAGTTTGGTTCAAAAAAGAAGACAGTGCCAAGCAGTTGTCAAACAATACCCATATAGTCAAATGTACTCCCTCTGATTCAAATGAATTGACTCAACTTTGTCTAGATATATGGATGTATCAAGTCGAAAAAAAATACAGTGCCAAGCAGCTGTCAAATAGTACCATAACGTCAAATGTACTCCCTCCGATTCAAACGAAATGACTCAACTTTGTATTTTGCATGTTAAAGGTTTTTCGTAAAACTTGGCCAATCTTAACATAGTTTGCCTTTCTAAAAAAAGATATAAGCCCTAAGGCTCCTTTGATTCATAGGATGGGAAAACCATAGAAATATGAAAAACATAGGATTGAGATTTAATGGCTAGTTGAATCATATAGGAAGATGAGTTGTGTTTGATTGTGCCAAAGGAAATTTTCCATGAGGTATGACCTAATGTTTTATTCTTATAGGATTTGCACTGCAAGATTCCTATAGGATATGTTCCTATGAATCAAACAACTAGTGTGGGGAAAATTCACATGTGATCTAAATCCTACATAATTCCTATACAAATCCTATATATGAATTTTAGTTGTTAGGTCACTTAAAATGACTTCACTTGAAGAGTTACATTTTTGTTTTTTCTGAATTAGTAGTGATGCCTAACCATATATATACCTAAACCAAGAGAATCAGCATAAACTTATGTATATTAATAGTAAGCGCATATATGAATGTTTTTTATCTACAAACCCAGGGTCATATATATGTACATAGAAACATGCATATATGCTAGTTTTTGTACCTTGGTGTGTTCCTCTTTTGGGCTATCTCTTTTTTGTTCACCGATTCACAACCAACGCCCTAGATTAATTTGGCACTTAGAAAATAACATTTTGTTTTTGGCGCACTAACACAAATAGTAGTAGCACGGTCAACACTGTAGAGAAGTACAAAATAAATGTGTGTGGGAAAAATGACTTAAAGTGACCATTACATTGAGAAAAAGGGTAGAACCAAGCATTGCACAGGGAAAAAGCAGTGTAGTGCCCAGAAGAAAAAAACAAGTTGGGTTATACTCCCTCCATCCTGAAATAATGGGTGTAGAGTTAAAATTTGTCCATAAAAGAGTGTACTTCTCGTTTTGCAATGCACTTCAAAATTTGTCCACAAAAGAGTGGTAGTAAAAAATATTTCTTTCTCATCACGAGGGATATAGTTTCTTCACGACTAGTACGTACTACCTCCATCACAAAGCTTAAGTCTTTTTTTAAGAGTCAAAGCAAGTAAAGGTTGACGAAAATTTAGAACAATCTATCAACTAATATAATATTTTGTAGATACCATACCAAAAAAATCGTTGTCTATGTATTGATATTAATTTTGTATTTTGCATGATAATGATTTTTGGTAAAATCTTAGTTTACCTTGACATAGTTTGAGCTTCTAAAAATAATATAAGCCTTACGCTTTGGGATGGAGGTAGTACTACCTCCATAATTAAGGCCTATATTTTTTAAAGTCAAACTATGTTAAGTTTAACTAAGTTTTTATAAAAAATCATTAACATGTCAAATACAAAATTTATATTATTAGATAGATAATGAAATATTTTTTCATGTGCTATCTACAAAATATCATATTTATTGATAGATTATTCTAAAATTTTGGTCAAACTTTACGTGCTTTGACTTTTTCAAAAAAATATAAGCCTTAAGCCTTGGGATGGAGGTAGTAGTATTTAGCATAAGAGCAAGTACAATAAGTCTTAGTCAGCTGGCTATAAGGATTAAAATAGTATATTATTGCTTAGTTGGAGGAGAGAGAGGAGGAGAGAGAAGGAGTGGGCTCTTATGCAAGAGCCAACTCTAGCACGTGCTCCTAGGCACTTTGTGAGAGTGAAAGGTGGACCATACATTGATAAATTACTACATTTTTATAGCTCACTATTGTATATGTTGGCTTTAAGTTGGCTATAGATGACATGGCATTTGGCTAATAGCCAGCAGCTAGTAGTATTTAGCATAATATGGTTTTCTTATTTACTACATGCATTTAGATCATTGGAGGTGGAAAAGTTGAAGAGGAAAGTGATGGTCGATGACAGTTTCCCAATGTAATAATAAAATCCTTAATATGCCTTGAAAACCCACACGTACGCTCTTTCTAGGACAGAGGCAGTATGAGGTAATGCACCCACGCGCTGTCATCTGCCCGTTCGTGCTATGTCTCCCAAATCTTGAAATATCGTCAGTTATCCATTTCACGTCCACACTTCTCCCTCTCTCCACGGACTAGGAAAAAACCCTCTCTTCACTTCCCCTTCCCATTCCACCGATGGAGAGCCCAACCGACGCCGTCAACGCAGCGAAAGCGAAAGCCGCGCGGCTGGCCTTAGCCGCAGAGGAGGCGTCCAGAGCCGCGACCGCAGCACGCATGGCCGCAACGGCGGCGATCATCGCCGCAGCGGATGCCAAAGACGAAGCGGAGGCCATTGCCGAAGGTCGGGCCATCGGTCGCTCATCGGCATCTGATGCTGTTGGTAGATGGGTCCACTCTCTTGGGAAGCATCCCCTAGATGACGAGGACGAGGTTGAACTCATCTTTGAACCGCCGCCGCCGACCTTCGACGAGAATATCGTCGACGAGGGGGAGGAAGTATGTTCCGATTCACCTCTCTCCCTTATTCAACATAGCCCTGTATCGATTTGCGCTATGGTCTCTCCCTCTTTTTTTGCGCTATAGCGTTTTGAATTAGCGTCAGAATCTTTTTAGATTCATATTCAGTATTAGTTGCAACTGCTACATATTTGCTTCACATCCGATTCACCTCTCTCCCTTATTCAACATAGCCCTGTATCGATTTGCTCTATGGTCTCTCCCTCTTTTTTTTGCGCTATAGGGTTTTGAATTAGCGTCAGAATCTTTTTAGATTCATATTCATTATTAGTTGCAACTGCTACATATTTGCTTCACCTGTTTATTTGGCATGTATCAGGTTGCTACTGATGAGGTTGACAGCGATGTCGAGTCGCGTCATAGGAAGGCCAGGGCCACTCTCAACAAGCTTAAGGCGGGGAAGTTCGACAAGTATTGGAGTGAACCCTGGACTGGTGCCAGGAACAGCTGCCCCTTCTGCACAAAGAGCATAAAGGTTGACTTTCGAAGCGTCCTGCAGCATGCCGAAGCCGGTGGGTCCGGCTGTCTCAAAGTTGGGGAAACTGTTAACCGATCCGGCTTCATAGCCAACCACATGGCCTATGGGCTATTCCTAAGGAAGAAATTGAACCAAGCTATCGAGACCGGTCGTGTGCCTCCTCCCAAGCCCAAGCCACCAAAGATTAAAGGTATGGGCAGCAAGAAGCAGAAGAAGCGGGACCGGGAGGAGGCGACAGGAAGAAGATGGTAAATATACTCCGTAACTGTTGTGCATGTTTGTCTCTCCTACTGCTTCAAAAGCAGCATCTTTTGTTGAACTCTGTTTATGTTTGCTGCTCAGCAGCGTTTGTGGTGAACCTATTAGCTTAATTAGGGGTTGTTGAACTATGTCTGTGTTGAACCTTGCTTAATTAGGTTGTGTTGAACTCTGTTTGTGTTGGCGTGGGAAGGGGGGCATGATGCTACCCTGAATTTGCGGGACCCCCAAAAAACTTGCAAATACGAGTGATGCATCCAAAAGGAACAAACTTTTACATGGTAGACCCCAGTCTGAAAGCAAGAAATGCGATCGGGTCCTTAACAGCCACCGCCCGGATTGATCGGGTATTTTGCCTGCCTACCGCATGTGACTTGTGCTCACTAAAGTTTGGGACCTCACGCATGGGCACCACACGTAAGTGACAGACCTGTTGGTGTAAAAACTCGGGTGATTATTATACTGCATTAGTACAAAGTTTCCTATGGATTCAAGGGTTGGAAAGCCAAGTTAACTCATTTTCATGACTAAGAAGGAGCCAGGCTTACTTTTTCATTTTCATGTTTTAACTTGTTTAAATCTTGGTCAAACAAAGGATTTGACCAGGATTCAAGTGGGCATAAAAATTCAAAAAAGAAATAAAAAAAAACCAAAGCACATAAGCTTCTTATGTCATATAGTAAGCATTACAGTTGATCAACGAAGTCTAGACATATTCAAACCAGAAAAATATTGTATATACCCCCTAACCCTAAACTCTGTCTTATGAAGTCAAGCATGAAGAAAAGTGGTTTTGGGTTTCAAACATTGGAAATTGAAAAAACTCCCAAAAGCTTCATTTTGGAGTGACTAAGAAGAATCCAGGCTTTCATTTTCATTTTCATGTTTTAAATTGGTTTAAATCTTGGTCAAACCTAGGATTTGACCAAGATTCAAATGGACATAACAAATTCAAAAAAATCAAAACCAAACACATAGTCTTTTGATGTCATATAGTAAGCATTCAAGTTGATAAACAAAGTCTAGACATATTTAAACAAGAAAAATCATGTATATACTTGGCCCCTAACCCTAAACTCTGTCTTATGAAGTCAAGCATTAAGAGGAGTGGTTTTGGGTTTCAAACATGGAAATTTAAAAAACCTCCCAAAAGCTTCATTTTGGAGTGACTAAGAAGAATCCAGGCTTACTTTTCATTTTCATGTTTTAAACTAGTTTAAATCTTGGTCAAACCTAGGATTTGACCAAGATTCAAATGGGCATAACAAATTCAAAAAAAAAACCAAACACATAGTCTTTTGATGTCACATAATAAGCATTCAAGTTGATAAACAAGGTCTAGACATATTCAAACCAGAAAAATCATGTATCTACCCCCTACCCCTAAACTTTGTCTTATGAAGTAAAGCACGGAGAGATATCATTTTGGGTTTCGAACATGGAAAATTTAAAAAAACCTCCCAAAAGCTTCATTTTGGAGTGAATAAGAAGGATCCACACTTACTTTTCATTTTCATGTTTTAAACTTATTTAAATATTGGTCAAACCTGCTAGGATTTGACCAAGATTCAAATGGGCATAAAAATTCAAAAAAAAAACGAAAACCACTTCTCTTCGTCCTTGACTTCATTAGACAGAGTTTAGGGTTGGGGTATATACATGATTTTTAATGTTTAAATATGTATAGACTCCGTTGATCAACATGAATGCTTACTATAACTTAAGAAGCTTAATTATGTGCTTTGGTTTTTCATTTTTTGAATTCTTTATTGAATTTTTATGCCTATTTGAATCTTGGTCAAATCCTAGGTTTGACCAAGAATTAAACAAGTCAGTAACATGAAAATGAAAAAGTAAGCCTGGATCCTTCTTATTCACTCAAAAAATGAAGCTTTTGGGAGGGTTTTTGAATTTTCCATGTTTGAAACCCAAAACCATTCCTCTTATATGCTTGACTTCATATATATGACAGAGTTTAGCCTTAGGGGGTATATACATGATTTTTCTAGTTTGAATATGTCTAAACCTTGTTTATCAACTTGAATGCTTACTATAAACCAAAAATTCATGTATCTACCCCTAACCCTAAACTATGCATGAAGAGAAGTGGTTTTGGGTTTCAAACCTGGATATTTCAAAAACCCTCCCAAAAGCTTCATTTTGGAGTGAATAAGAAGGATCAAGGCTTAATTTTTCATTTTCATGTTTTAATCTTGTTTAAATCTTGGTCAAACCTAGGATTTGACCAAGATTCAAATGGGCATAATTTAAAAAAATGAAAAATCAAGGCACATAGTCTTCTTATGTCATATAGTAAGCATTCAATTAAGTTGATAAACAAGCTCTAGACATATTCAAACCAGAAAAATCATGATGAATCTACCCCCTATATATCCCTAAACCCTAACTTATGAAGTCAAGCATGAAGAGAAGTGGTTTTTGGTTTAAATCATGGAAATTTCAAAAACCCTCCCAAGAGCTTCATTTTGGAGTGACTAATTAAGAAGCATACATGCTTACCTTTTCATATTCATGTTTTAAACTTGTTCAAATCTAGGTCAACAAACCTAGGATTTGACGAAGAATCAAATGGGTATAAAAAAATTAAAAACAAGCTCTAGACAAGCTCAAGTTGAAAAACAAGTTCTAGACATATTCAAACCAGAAAAATCATGTATCTACCCCCTATATATCCCTAAACCCTGACTTATGAAGTCAAGCATGAAGAGAAGTGGTTTTTGGTTTCAATCATGGAAATTTCAAAAACCCTCCCAAGAGCTTCATTTTGGAGTGGCTAAGAAGGATAGATGCTTAATTTTTCATATTTATGTTTTAAACTAGTTTAAATCATGGTCAAACCTAGGATTTGACCAAGATTCAAATGGGCATAAAAATTCAAAATAAATGAAAATAAATGAAAAACCAAGGCCTGTAGTCTTCTTATGTGATATAGTAAGCATTCAATTAAGTTGATAAACAAGGTCTAGACATATTCAAACCAGAAACATCATGTATCTAGCTACCCCTAGCCCTAAACTCTGTCTTATGAAGTCAAGCATGCATGAAGAGAAGTGGTTTTGGTTTCAAACATGGAAATTTCAAAAACCCTACCAAGATCTACATTTTGGAGTGACTAAGAAGGATATATGCTTAATTTTTCATATTCATGTTTTATTAAACTTGTTTAAATCATGGTCAAACCTAGGATTTGACCAAGATTCAAATGGGCATAAAAATTCAGAAAAAACAAAAAATGGAAAATCAAGGCACATAGTCTTCTTATGTCACATAGTAAGCATTCAATTAAGTTGATAAACAAGGTCTAGATATATTCAAACCAGAGAAATCATGTATCTACCCCCTAACCCTAAACTCTATCTCATGAAGTCAAGCATGAAGATATGTGGTTTTTGGTTTCAAACATGGAAATTTCAAAAACCCTCCCAAGAGCTTCATTTTGGAGTGACTAAGAAGGATATATGCTTAATTTTTCATATTCATGTTTTCAACTTGTTTAAATCATGGTCAAACTTAGGATTTGACCAAGATTCAAATGGGCATAAAATTAAAAAAAACAATAAAATGAAAAACCAATGCACATAGTCTTCTTATGTCATATATATAGTAAGCATTCAATTAAGTTGATAACAAGGTCTAGACATATTCAAACGAGAAAAATCATGTATCAAGCTACCCCTAACCCCAAACTCTGTCTTATGAAGTCAAGCATGAAGAGAAGTACGTGGTTTTTTGGTTTCAAACATGGAAATTTCAAAAACCCTCTCAAGAGCTTCATTTTGGAGTGACTACGAAGGATACATGCTTAATTTTCATATTCATGTTTTAAACTTGTTTAAATCATGGTCAAACCTAGGATTTCACCAAGATTCAAATGGGCATAAAATTAAAAAAACAATAAAATGAAAAACCAATGCACATAGTCTTCTTATGTCATATATATAGTAAGCATTCAATTAAGTTGATAACAAGGTCTAGACATATTCAAACCAGAAAAATCATGTATCTACCCCTAACCCTAAACTTTGTCTTATGAAGTCAAGCATGAAGAGAAGTGGTTTTTGGTTTCAAGCATGGAAATTTCAAAAACCTCCCCAAACTTCATTTTAGAGTGACTAAGAAGGATACAAGCTTGCCTTTTCATTTTCATGTTTTAAACTTGTTTAAATTATCTTGGTCAAATCTAGGATTTGACAAGATTCAAATGGGCAAACATATGATAAGTGATGCAAATATCATTTCTAAGTGCGGGCAAACCAGCCTTTAGCTTAACATATTTCTAAGTACAAGGTTTCAGAAAATTGAGTGGGGGCGGCTGCCCCCCTTGGCTATAGTCTGGATCCGCCCATGCTATAGTTTGAGGCCATTTGGATGACGTCGAAAAAATTCTTTGATTAGAAATGGGGTTGTTCGAACCCCGTAGTTGGATTTTTTATGAACTTGATCTGTAGTACTGGGAAAAACCCTAGTTTAACGTATTTAATTATAGATTCGTAGGTTGATTTTTCTACCTTTTTTATTATTACTATGCAGCACATATGTGTTTGCCCGTCGAGTGAAACTCGGAGGAAGAGGATCACTCGGAAGGAGAAGAAGGGAGAGAATTATGGTGTCTCCCCTTTTTCGGGTGATGATGTTGTTGTGCGGGGTTTGTCGGTGGCGGAGGTGCGAAGCGACGGCGAGTCGGCGAGGCCGAGAACAGAGAGATTTGTTTTTGTGAGAGGGACAGAAGGATCCTGAATGACCCGAGACTTCCAATACGCATCATGATGCGTCTTCTCTTGACAAAGAAAATGGCTGGGAGTTTGCGTACCTATTGCACGTGACTTGTGCTCGAAGTGTGGGACCTCACGCATGGGCACCACACGTAAGTGACAGACCTGTTGGTGTAAAAACTCGGTTGATTATTATAGTGCATTAGAACAAAGTTTCCTATGGATTCAAGGGTAGGAAATCCAAGTTAACTCATTTACATGACATTATTTTTTCCATGAAGCAAAGTTAACACATCTATCAATTGGTACATTTTGGAGTGACTAAGAAGGATCCATGCTTACTGATACGTCTCCGACGTATCGATAATTTCTTATGTTCCATGCCACTTTATTGATGATATCTACATGTTTTATGCATACTTTATGTCATATTTATGCGTTTTCTGGAACTAACCTATTAGCAAGATCTTTGAAGTGCCGTTCTGTTTTCCTGTTTTGGTTTCAGAAATCCTAGTAATGAAATATTCTCGGAATTGGACGAAATCAACGTCCGAGGTTCCTATTTTGCCGGAAGCATCCGAACACACGAGAGCCGCCGGAGAGGGAGCATGGGCCCACCAAACCACGGGCCGGCGGCGGCCGGGGGGCCGCGCCACCCTATGGTGTGGGCACCCCTTGACCCTCTGCGCCGCCTCTTCGCCTATTTAAAGCCTCCGTCATGAAAACCCTATACGGAGGACGAAACACGAAACCATCCGGCCGCCGCCATCGCGAAGCCAAGATCTAGGGGACGAGTCTCTGTTCCGGCACCTGCCCGGACGGGGAAGTGCCCCGGAAGGCTTCTCCATCGACACCGCTGCCATCTCCACGCCATCTTCATCACCGCTGCTGCTCCCATGAGGAGGGAGTAGTTCTCCATCGAGGCTCGGGGCTGTACCGGTAGCTATGTGGTTCATCTCTCTCTATGTACTTCAATACAATAATCTCATGAGCTGCCTTACATGATTGAGATTCATATGATGATGCTTGTAATCTAGATGTCATTATGCTAGTCAAGTGAGTTTTACTTATGTGATCTCCGGAGACTCCTTGTCCCACGTGTGTAAAGGTGACAGTGTGTGCACCGTGTGGGTCTCTTAGGCTATATTTCACAGAATACTTATTCACTGTTATGAATGGCATAGTGAAGTGCTTATTTATATCTCTTTATGATTGCAATGTGTTTTGTATCACAATTTATCTATGTGCTACTCTAGTGATGTTATTAAAGTAGTTTTATTCCTCCTTCACGGTGTAATGGTGACAGTGTGTGCATCCGTGTTAGTACTTGGTTTATGCTATGATCATGATCTCTTGTAGATTGCGAAGTTAACTATTGCTATGATAGTATTGATGTGTATTATTCCTCCTACATAAGCGTGAAGGTGACAGTGTGCATGCTATGTTAGTACTTGGTTTAGTCGTATCGATCTTTCATGCACTCTAAGGTTATTTAAATATGAACATTGAATTGTGGAGCTTGTTAACTCCGGCATTGAGGGTTCGTGTAATCCTACGCAATGTGTTCATCATCCAATAAGAGTGTAGAGTATGCATTTATCTATTCTGTTATGTGATCAATGTTGAGAGTGTCCACTAGTGAAAGTCTATTCCCTAGGCCTTGTTCCTAAATACTGCTATCGCTGCTTGTTTACTATTTTACTGCGTTACTACTGCTGCGTTACTACTGCTTGTTTACTTCCTACAATATTACTACCATCAACTGCACGCCAGCAAGCTATTTTCTGGCACCGTACTACTGCTCATATTCATTCATACCACTTGTATTTCACTATCTCTTCGCCGAACTAGTACACCTATTAGGTGTGTTGGGGACACAAGAGACTTCTTGCTTTGTGGTTGCAGGGTTGCATGAGAGGGATATCTTTGACCTCTTCCTCCCTGAGTTCGATAAACCTTGGGTAATCCACTTAAGGGAAACTTGCTGTTCTACAAACCTCTGCTCTTGGAGGCCCAACACTGTCTACAAGAATAGAAGCACCCGTAGACATCAAGCACTTTTCTGGCGCCGTTGCCGGGGAGGAAAGGTAAAAGGTACTCATACTCCGGTTCCAGGTAATACTTTTCCGGCGCCATTGTGTGTGTGCTCGAAGCTATTTCCTTTAGACTCTGCAATTGCGACATTTGGTTTCTTGTTTACACTAGTTAGGCATAATGGACAACAATGACCTTTTTATTCTATTTCCTGATTTAAGACATGGATGGTTTGATGCGAAAATTAAAAAACCCATGGAACATATTAATATGAATGCCTTGAACACTATTGTTGCTAATGCTATGGAAAATTCTAAGCTTGGGGAAGCTGGCTTTGATGAGCATGATATTTTTAGTACCCCAAGCATTGAGGAGAAAATTTACTTTGATGATACTTTGCCTCCTATATTTGATGATGAGAATAATAATGATAGCTACTTTGTTGAATTTGCTCCCACTACAACTAATAAAATTGATTATGCCTATGTGGAGAGTAATAATTTTATGCATGAGACTCATGATAAGAATGCTTTATGTGATAGTTATATTGTTGAGTTTGCTCATGTTGCTACTGAAAGTTATTATGAGAGAGGAAAATATGGTTGTAAAAATTTTCATGTTACTAAAACACCTCTCTATGTGCTGAAATTTTTTAAGCTACACTTGTTTTATCTTCCTATGCTTGTTACTTTGCTCTTCATGAACTTGTTTATTTACAAGATTCCTATGCATAGGAAGCATGTTAGACTTAAATGTGTTTTGAATTTGCCTCTTGATGTTCTCTTTTGCTTCAAATACTATTTCTTGCGAGTGCATCATTAAAACTGCTGAGCCCATCTTAATGGCTATAAAGAAAAAACTTCTTGGGAGATAACCCATGTGTTATTTTGCTACAGTACTTTGTTTTATATTTGTGTCTTGGAAGTTGTTTACTACTGTAGCAACCTCTCCTTATCTTAGTTTTGTGATTTGTTGTGCCAAGTGAAGCCTCTAATCGAAGGTTGATACTAGATTTGGATTTCTGCGCAGAAACAGATTTCTATCTGTCACGAATCTGGGCTGTTTTCTCTGTAGGTAACTCAGAAAATTATGCCAATTTACGTGAGTGATCCTCAGATATGTACGCAACTTTCATTAGTTTTGAGTTTTTCCGTTTGAGCAAGTCTGGTGCCATTTTAAAATTCGTCTTTACGGACTGTTCTGTTTTTGATAGATTCTGCCTTTTATTTCGCATTGCCGCTTTTGTTAAGTTGAATGAGTTTCTTTGTTCCATTAACTTTCAGAAGTTTTGTGCAATGTCCAGAAGTGTTAAGAATGATTGTGTCACCTCTGAACATGTGAATTTTGATTATGCACTAACCCTCTAATGAGTTTGCTTGAAGTTTGGTGTGGCAGAAGTTTTCAAGGGTCAATAGAAGAGGGTGATATAATGTGATCGAGAAGAGTGAAAGGTCTAAGCTTGGGGATGCCCCGGTGGTTCATCCCTGCATATTTTAAGAAGACTCAAGCATCTAAGCTTGGGGATGCCCAAGGCATCCCCTTCTTCATCGACAACTTATCAGGTTTCTTCTAGTGAAACTATATTTTTATTCGGTCACATCTTATGTACTTTACTTGGAGCGTCTGTGTGTGCTTTTATTTTTGTTTTGTTATCTTAGTTCTCTGAATAAGTTCATCCTTGTGTGGGAGAGAGACACGCTCCGCTGGTTCGTATGAACACATGTGTTCTTAGCTCATAATATTCATGGCGAAGTTTCCTCTTCGTTAAATTGTTATATGGTTGGAATTGGAAAATGCTACATGTAGTAATTGGTAAAATGTCTTGGATAATGTGATACTTGGCAATTGTTGTGCTCATGTTTAAGCTCTTGCATCATATACTTTGCACCTATTAGTGAAGAAATACATAGAGCATGCTAAAATTTGGTTTGCATAATTGGTCTCTCTAAGGTCTAGATAATTTCTAGTATTGAGTTTGAACAACAAGGAAGACGGTGTAGAGTCTTATAATGTTTTCAATATGTCTTTTATGTGAGTTTTGCTGCACCGGTTCATCCTTGTGTTTGTTTCAAATAACCTTGCTAGCCTAAACCTTGTATCGAGAGGGAATACTTCTCATGCATCCAAAATCCTTGAGCCAACCACTATGCCATTTGTGTCCACCATACCTACCTACTACATGGTATTTCTCCGCCATTCCAAAGTAAATTGCTTGAGTGCTACCTTTAAATAATTCAAAATTTATCACCTCTTATTTGTGTCAATGTTTTATAGCTCATGAGGAAGTATGTGGTGTTTTATCTTTCGATCTTGTCATTTACTTTTGACAGACTTTCACAATGGACTAGTGGCACATCCGCTTATCCAATAATTTTGCAAAAAGAGCTGGCAATGGGGTTCCCAGCCCCAATTAATTAACTTTCATTAATAATTCTCTTCACATGTTTTGCTCTGATTCATCAGTAAGCAACTTAATTTTGCAAATAGACACTCCTCCATGGTATGTGAATGTTGGAAGGCACCCGAGGATTCGGTTAGCCATGGCTTGTGTAAGCAAAAGGTTGGGAGGAGTGTCATCCATAAATAAAGAAAAACTAAACTAAAGTACATGTGTAAACAAAAGAGAAGAGGGATGATCTACCTTGCTGGTAGAGATAACGTCCTTCATGGGAGCCGCTCTTGAAAGTCTGGTTGATGAGGTAGTTAGAGTGCCCACTACCATTCGTTGACAACAACAAACACCTCTCAAAATTTTACTTTTATGCTCTCTTTATGTTTTCAAAACCAAAGCTCTAGCACAAATATAGCAATCGATGCTTTCCTCTTTGAAGGACCATTCTTTTACCTTTATGTTGAGTCAGTTCACCTATTTCTCTCCATCCCAAGAAGCAAACACTTGTGTGAACTGTGCATTGATTCTTACATACTTGCATATTGCATTTGTTATATTACTCTATGTTGATAACTATCCATGAGATATACATGTTACAAGTTGAAAGCAACCGCTGAAACTTAATCTTCCATTGTGTTGCTTCAATACCTCTACTTTGAATTATTGCTTTATGAGTTAACTCTTATGCAAGACTTATTGATGCTTGTCTTGAAGTACTATTCATGAAAAGTCTTTGCTTTATGATTCACTTGTTTACTCATGTCATTACCATTGTTTTGATCGCTGCATTCATTACATATGTTTACAAATAGTATGATCAAGGTTATGATGGCATGTCACTTAAGAAATTATCTTTGTTATCGTTTTACCTGCTCGGGACGAGCAGAACTAAGCTTGGGATGCGATACGTCTCCGACGTATCAATAATTTCTTATGTTCCATGCCACTTTATTGATGATATCTACATGTTTTATGCATACTTTATGTCATATTTATGCGCTTTCTGGAACTAACCTATTAACAAGATGCCGAAGTGCCAGTTCCTGTTTTCTGCTGTTTTTGGTTTCAGAAATCCTAGTAACGAAATATTCTCGGAATGGACGAAATCAACGCCCGGTTCCTATTTTGCCGGAAGCATCCAGAACACACGAGAACCGCCAGAGAGGGGGCACATGCCCACCAAACCACGGCCGGCGCGGCCAGGGGCCCGCCACCCTATGGTGTGGGCACCCCTTGACCCTCTGCGCCGCCTCTTCGCCTATTTAAAGCCTCCGTCGCGAAACCTATTACGGAGGAGCGAAACCCACGAAACCATCCAGAGCCGCCGCCATCGCGAAGCCAAGATGCGGGGGACAGGAGTCTCTGTTCCGGCACCTGCCGGACGGGGAAGTGCCCCCGGAAGGCTTCTCCATCGACACCGCTGCCATCTCCACCGCCATCTTCATCACCGCTGCTCCCATGAGGAGGGAGTAGTTCTCCATCGAGGCTCGGGGCTGTACCGGTAGCTATGTGGTTCATCTCTCTCCTATGTACTTCAATACAATAATCTCATGAGCTGCCTTACATGATTGAGATTCATATGATGATGCTTGTAATCTAGATGTCATTATGCTAGTCAAGTGAGTTTTACTTATGTGATCTCCGGAGACTCCTTGTCCCACGTGTGTAAAGGTGACAGTGTGTGCACCGTGTGGGTCTCTTAGGCTATATTTCACAGAATACTTATTCACTGTTATGAATGGCATAGTGAAGTGCTTATTTATATCTCTTTATGATTGCAATGTGTTTTGTATCACAATTTATCTATGTGCTACTCTAGTGATGTTATTAAAGTAGTTTTATTCCTCCTGCACGGTGTAATGGTGACAGTGTGTGCATCCGTGTTAGTACTTGGTTTATGCTATGATCATGATCTCTTGTAGATTGCGAAGTTAACTATTGCTATGATAGTATTGATGTGTATTATTCCTCCTACATAAGCGTGAAGGTGACAGTGTGCATGCTATGTTAGTACTTGGTTTAGTCGTATCGATCTTTCATGCACTCTAAGGTTATTTAAATATGAACATTGAATTGTGGAGCTTGTTAACTCCGGCATTGAGGGTTCGTGTAATCCTACGCAATGTGTTCATCATCCAACAAGAGTGTAGAGTATGCATTTATCTATTCTGTTATGTGATCAATGTTGAGAGTGTCCACTAGTGAAAGTCTATTCCCTAGGCCTTGTTCCTAAATACTGCTATCGCTGCTTGTTTACTGTTTTACTGCGTTACTACTGCTGCGTTACTACTGCTTGTTTACTTCCTACAATATTACTACCATCAACTGCACGCCAGCAAGCTATTTTCTGGCGCCGTACTACTGCTCATATTCATTCATACCACTTGTATTTCACTATCTCTTCGCCGAACTAGTACACCTATTAGGTGTGTTGGGGACACAAGAGACTTCTTGCTTTGTGGTTGCAGGGTTGCATGAGAGGGATATCTTTGACCTCTTCCTCCCTGAGTTCGATAAACCTTGGGTAATCCACTTAAGGGAAACTTGCTGCTGTTCTACAAACCTCTGCTCTTGGAGGCCCAACACTGTCTACAAGAATAGAAGCACCCGTAGACATCAAGCACTTTTCTGGCGCCGTTGCCGGGGAGGAAAGGTAAAAGGCACTCATACTCCGGTTCCAGGTAACAGTACTTTTCTGGCGCCATTGTGTGTGTGCTCGAAGCTATTTCCTTTAGACTCTGCAATTGCGACATTTGGTTTCTTGTTTACACTAGTTAGGCATAATGGACAACAATGACCTTTTTATTCTATTTCCTGATTTAAGACATGGATGGTTTGATGCGAAAATTAAAAAACCCATGGAACATATTAATATGAATGCTTTGAACACTATTGTTGCTAATGCTATGGAAAATTCTAAGCTTGGGGAAGCTGGCTTTGATGAGCATGATATTTTTAGTACCCCAAGCATTGAGGAGAAAATTTACTTTGATGATACTTTGCCTCCTATATTTGATGATGAGAATAATAATGATAGCTACTTTGTTGAATTTGCTCCCACTACAACTAATAAAATTGATTATGCCTATGTGGAGAGTAATAATTTTATGCATGAGACTCATGATAAGAATGCTTTATGTGATAGTTATATTGTTGAGTTTGCTCATGTTGCTACTGAAAGTTATTATGAGAGAGGAAAATATGGTTGTAAAAATTTTCATGTTACTAAAACACCTCTCTATGTGCTGAAATTTTTGAAGCTACACTTGTTTTATCTTCCTATGCTTGTTACTTTGCTCTTCATGAACTTGTTTATTTACAAGATTCCTATGCATAGGAAGCATGTTAGACTTAAATGTGTTTTGAATTTGCCTCTTGATGTTCTCTTTTGCTTCAAATACTATTTCTTGTGGGCATAAAAATTCAAAAAAATAATGAAAAACCAATGCACATAGTCATCTTATGTCATCTAGTAAGCATTCAATTAAGTTGATAAACAAGGTCTAGACATATTCAAACCAGAAAATTCATGTATCAAGCTACCCCTATCCCCAAACTCTCTCTTATGAAGTCAAGCATGAAGAGAAGTACGCGGTTTTTTGGTTTCAAACATGGAAATTTCAAAAACCCTCTCAAGAGCTTCATTTTGGAGTGACTATGAAGGATACATGCTTAATTTTTCATATTCATGTTTTAAACTTGTTTAAATCATGGTCAAACCTAGGATTTGGCCAAGATTCAAATGGGCAAAAAAAAAATGAAAAATCAAGGCACATAGTCTTCTTATGTCATATAGTAAGCATTCAATTAAGTTGATAAACAAGGTCTAGACATATTCAAACGAGAGAAATCATGTATCTACCCCCTAACACTAAACTCTGTCTCATGAAGTCAAGCGCATGCATGAAGATATGTGGTTTTTGGTTTCAAACATGGAAATTTCAAAAACCCTCCCAAGAGCTTCATTTCGAAGTGATTAATTAAGAAGCATACATGCATGCTTACTTTTTCATATTCATGTTTTAAACTTATTCAAATCTTGGTGAAACCTAGGATTTGACCAAGATTCAAATGGGTATAAAAATTTAAAAAAACAAAAAAGGTCTTCTTATGTTATATAGTAGGCATTCAATTAAGTTGATAAACAAGTTCTAGACATATTCAAACAAGAAAAATCATGCATGTATCTACCCCTAACCCTAAACTTTGTTTCATGAAGTCAAGCATGAAGATATGTGGTTTTTGGTTTCGAACATGGAAATTCAAAAACCCTCCCAAGAGCTTCATTTTGAAGTGACTAAGAAGCATACATGCTTACTTTTTCATATTCATGTTTTTAACTTATTCAAATCTTGGTGGAACCAAGGATTTGACAAAGATTCAAATGGGTATAAAAATTCAAAAAAAAACAAGGTCTTCTCTTATGTTATATAGTAAGCATTCAATTAATTTGATAAACAAGGTCTACACATATTCAAACCAGGAAAATCATGTATCTACCACCTAACCCTAAACTCTGTCTTATGAAGTCAAGCATGCATGAAGAGAAGTGGTTTTTGGTTTCAAGCATGGAAATTTCCATGTTTGAAACCCAAAACCACTTCTCTTCATATGCTTGACTTCATATGACAGAGTTTAGCGTTAGGGGGTAGATACATGATTTTTTGGTTTGAATATGTCCAAACCTTGTTTATCAACTTGAATGTGTAATATATATATGACATAAGAAGACTGCATGCTTTGGTTTTTCATTTTTTGATTTTTTTGAAATTTTAAGCCCATCTGATTCTTTGTCAAATAATAGGTTTGACCAAGATTTAAACATGTTTAAAACATGAAAATGAAAAAGGTAAGCCTCCATCCTTCTTAGTCACTCCAAAATGAAGCTTTTTGGAGGGTTTTTGAAAATTCCATGTTTGAAACCCAAAACGACTTCTCTTCGTGCTTGACTTGATAAGACAGAGTTTTGGGTTAGGGGTAGATACATGATTTTTCCGGTTTGAATATGTCTAGACCTTGTTTATCAACTTAAATGCTAACTATATGACATCAGAATGGGCATAAAAATTTAAAAAATTTAAAAATGTAAAACCAAAATTTAATTGGGAGGAAAGGGTACATGAATTACAATTAAAAAACAAGGTAACTTAAATACTTGGATGCCCCAAGATGTGTGGAAGCCCAAAACAATGGCAAAACATATCATGTGCGCATGCTGCATCCAATTCAAGTAGAACACATAGTAGGCATCGATAGTTTGACCTAAATTTGAAATCAAAGAGAAGGTGGTTAGAAAAAATCAAAATTGGCAAAGCAAAGCATGAAATCAAAAAATTGTGATGCACTCTAGCTATGAAAATTATCAAACAATGCAAACCAAAATGATTTTTTAGAGGAATACTAGTTCAACTTATTTAATTTTTTATTTGTAGGCCAAAATCAAACCCCGTAGTTGGATTTTTTTTTCAACTTGATCTGTAGTACTGGGGAAAACCCTAGTTTAACCTATTTAATAATAGATTCGTAGTCGATTCTTTTACTTTTTTATTATTACTATGCAGCACATGTGTGTTTGCCCGTCGAGTGAAACTCGGAGGAAGAGGAATCACTCGGAAGGAGAAGAAGGGAGAGCAGTCACGGGGCCCCTCTTATTGATGGTGTATATTCTTTTTCTGGTGATGTTGACTGTTGTGCAGGGTTTGTCAGTGCGCAGGAGGTGCGAGCGAGCGAGCGAGTCGAGCGAGGCCGAGAATGAGAGAGATTTGTTTTTTTTTGTGAGAGGGACAACCGAAGGATCCAGAAGGACCCACAGACTTCCAATACGCATCCTGATGCGTCTTCTCTTGACAAAGAAGATGGCTGGGAGTTGGCGTACCTATTGCACGTGACTTGTGCTCACTGAAGTGTGGGACCTCACGCGTGGGCACCACACGTAAGTGACAGACCTGTTGGTGTAAAAACTCGGTTGATTATTATAGTGCATTAGAACAAAGTTTCCTATGGATTCAAGGGTAGGAAATCCAAGTTAACTCATTTACATGACATTATTTTTTTCCATGAAGCAAAGTTAACACTATCAATTGGTACATTTTGGAGTGACTAAGAAGGATCAATGCTTACTTATTCGTTTAATTTCACGTGTTAAACTTGTCTAAATCTTGTTCAAACCTAGGATTTGACCAAGATTCAAATGGGCAGAAAAATAATTAAAAAACAGAAAAATGAAAAACCAAATCACATAGTCTTCTTATGTCATATAGTAAGCATTCAAGTTGATAAACAAGGTCTAGACATATTCAAACCAGAAAAATCATGTATCTATACCCCTAACCCCTAAACTCTGTCTTATGAAGTCAAGCATGTGAAGAGAAGTGGTTTTGGGTTTGGGGGTATATATACATGATTTTTATTGTTTAAATATATATAGACTTTGTTGATCAACATGAATGCTTAATTACTATATGACATAAGAAGTTTATGTGCTTTGGTGTTTCATTTTTTTGATTTCTTTTTTGAATTTTTATGCCCATTTGAATCTTGGTCAAATCCTAGGTTTGACAAAGATTTAAACAAGTTTGAAACATGAAAATGAAAAAGTAAGCTTGGATCCTTCTTAGTCACTCCAAAATGAAGCTTTTGGGTGGGTTTTTGAAATTTCCATGTTTGAAACCCAAAACCACTTCTTCTCTTCATGCTTGACTTCATAAGACAACGTTTAGGGTTAGGGGGTAGATACATGATTTTTCTGGTTTGAATATGTCTAGACTTCGTTGATCAACTTGAATGCTTAGTATATTACATAAGAAGACTATGTGGTTTGGTTTTTGATTTTCTTGATTTTGTTTGATTTTTTATGACCATTTGAATCTTGGTCAAATCCTAGGTTTGACCAAGATTTAAACAAGTTTAAAACATGAAAATGAAAAAGTAAGCATGGATCCTTCTTAGTCATGACAATGAGTTAACTTGGCTTTACTACCCTTGATGAATCCATAGGAAACTTTTTGTACTAATGCAGTATAATATTCTGGTTTGAATATGTCTAGACCTTGTTTATCAACTTAATTTGAAAGACATACATAGTTATAGCACACATAGTGCATACATTGAACAGACATACTTCCTTAATTATGTCATATAGTAAGCAATCAAGTTGATAAACAAGGTCTAGACATATCAAACCAGAAAATTCATGTGTCTAGCTACCCCTAACCCTAAACTCTGCACGAAGAGAAGTGGTTTTGGGTTTCAAACATGGATATTTCAAAAACCCTCCCAAAAACCTTCATTTTGGAGTTAATAAGAAGGATCAAGGCTTACTTTTTCATTTTCATGTTTTAATCTTTTTTAAATCTTTGTCAAACCTAGGTTTTGACCAATATTCAAAAGGGCATAATTTAAAAAAAATGAAAAATCAAGGCACATAGTCTTCTTATGTCATATAGTAAGCATTCAATTAAGTTGATAAACAAGCTCTAGACATATTCAAACCAGAAAAATCATGATGTATCTACCCCCTATATATCCCTAAACCCTAACTTATGAAGTCAAGCATGAAGAGAAGTGGTTTTTGGTTTAAATCATGGAAATTTCAAAAACCCTCCCAAGAGCTTCATTTTGGAGTGACTAATTAAGAAGCATACATGCTTACCTTTTCATATTCATGTTTTAAACTTGTTCAAATCTAGGTCAACAAACCTAGGATTTGACGAAGAATCAAATGGGTATAAAAAAATTAAAAACAAGCTCTAGATAAGCTCAAGTTGAAAAACAAGTTCTAGACATATTCCAACCAGAAAAATCATGTATGTACCCCCTATATATATATCCCTAAACCCTGACTTATGAAGTCAAGCATGAAGAGAAGTGGTTTTTGGTTTCAATCATGGAAATTTCAAAAACCCTCCCAAGAGCTTCATTTTGGAGTGGCTAAGAAGGATAGATGCTTAATTTTTCATATTTATGTTTTAAACTAGTTTAAATCATGGTCAAACCTAGGATTTGACCAAGATTCAAATGGGCATAAAAATTCAAAATAAATGAAAATAAATGAAAAACCAAGGCACGTAGTCTTCTTATGTCATATAGTAAGCATTCAATTAAGTTGATAAACAAGGTCTAGACATATTCAAACCAGAAACATCATGTATCTAGCTACCCTAGCCCTAAACTCTGTCTTATGAAGTCAAGCATGCATGAAGAGAAGTCGTGGTTTTTGGTTTCAAACATGGAAATTTTAAAAACCCTACCAAGATCTACATTTTGGAGTGACTAAGAAGGATATATGCTTAATTTTTCATATTCATGTTTTATTAAACTTGTTTAAATCATGGTCAAACCTAGGATTTGACCAAGATTCAAATGGGCATAAAAATTCAGAAAAAACAAAAAATGGAAAATCAAGGCACATAGTCTTCTTATGTCACATAGTAAGCATTCAATTAAGTTGATAAACAAGGTCTAGATATATTCAAACCAGAGAAATCATGTATCTACCCCCTAACCCTAAACTCTATCTCATGAAGTCAAGCATGAAGATATGTGGTTTTTGGTTTCAAACATGGAAATTTCAAAAACCCTCCCAAGAGCTTCATTTTGGAGTGACTAAGAAGGATATATGCTTAATTTTTCATATTCATGTTTTCAACTTGTTTAAATCATGGTCAAACTTAGGATTTGACCAAGATTCAAATGGGCATAAAATTAAAAAAACAATAAAATGAAAAACCAATGCACATAGTCTTCTTATGTCATATATATAGTAAGCATTCAATTAAGTTGATAACAAGGTCTAGACATATTCAAACGAGAAAAATCATGTATCAAGCTACCCCTAACCCCAAACTCTGTCTTATGAAGTCAAGCATGAAGAGAAGTACGTGGTTTTTTGGTTTCAAACATGGAAATTTCAAAAACCCTCTCAAGAGCTTCATTTTGGAGTGACTACGAAGGATACATGCTTAATTTTCATATTCATGTTTTAAACTTGTTTAAATCATGGTCAAACCTAGGATTTGACCAAGATTCAAATGGGCATAATTTAAAAAATGTAAAATCAAGGCACATAGTCTTCTTATGTCATATAGTAAGCATTCAATTAAGTTGATAAACAAGGTCTAGACATATCAAACCAGAAAAATCATGTATCTACCCCTATATATCCCCAAACTCTGTCTTATGAAGTCAAGCATGAAGAGAAGTGGTTTTTGGTTTCAAGCATGGAAATTTCAAAAACCTCCCCAAACTTCATTTTAGAGTGACTAAGAAGGATACAAGCTTGCCTTTTCATTTTCATGTTTTAAACTTGTTTAAATTATCTTGGTCAAATCTAGGATTTGACAAGATTCAAATGGGCAAACATATGATAAGTGATGCAAATATCATTTCTAAGTGCGGGCAAACCAGCCTTTAGCTTAACATATTTCTAAGTACAAGGTTTCAGAAAATTGAGTGGGGGCGGCTGCCCCCCTTGGCTATAGTCTGGATCCGCCCATGCTATAGTTTGAGGCCATTTGGATGACGTCGAAAAAATTCTTTGATTAGAAATGGGGTTGTTCGAACCCCGTAGTTGGATTTTTTATGAACTTGATCTGTAGTACTGGGAAAAACCTAGTTTAACGTATTTAATTATAGATTCGTAGGTTGATTTTTCTACCTTTTTTTATTATTACTATGCAGCACATATGTGTTTGCCCGTCGAGTGAAACTCGGAGGAAGAGGGATCACTCGGAAGGAGAGAAGAAGGGAGAGAATTATGGTGTCTCCCCTTTTTCGGGTGATGATGTTGACTTTGTGCAGGGTTTGTCAGTGAGCAGGAGGTGCGAGCGAGCGAGTCGAGCGAGAGAATGAGAGAGATTTGTTTTTTTTGTGAGAGGGACAACCGAAGGATCCTGAATGACCCAGAGACTTCCAATACGCATCCTGATGCGTCTTCTCTTGACAAAGAAAATGGCTGGGAGTTTGCGTACCTATTGCACGTGACTTGTGCTCACTGAAGTGTGGGACCTCACGCATGGGCACCACACGTAAGTGACAGACCTGTTGGTGTAAAAACTCGGTTGATTATTGATGACCCACAAGTATAGGGGGTGTATCGTAGTACTTTCGATAAATAAGAGTGTCGAACCCAACGAGGAGCAGAAGGTGTTGACAAGCAGTTTCGATGAAGGATTCACTGTAAATGCTCACAGACAAGTATTCAGGGGGTTTTGATATTGCAGATAAATAAAGTACAAGTAAATAAAATGCGAGAGAAATAATTGCAGCGAGTGGCCCAATCCTTTTTAGCACAAAGGACAAGCCGGTTTGTTTACTTATAATGACCAAACGTTCTCGAGGACACACGGGGATTTTAGTCTAGTACTTTCGCTTCAAGTGGCTAAATAATCTTCATTGTTTTGATAAGTGTTGTGTGGGTGAACCTATGCTAATGCACCGCCCTTTCTAGGACTAATACATACTTGTGATTATACCCCTTGCAAGCATCCGCAACTACAAGAAAGTAATTAAGATAAATCTAACCACAGCCTTAAACTCTGAGATCCTGCGATCCCTCCTGCATCGATATACTAACGGGGGCTTAGGTTTCTGTCACTCCGGCAACCCCGCAATTAGCAACCGAATACAAGATGCACTCCCCTAGGCCCATAAATGGTGAAGTGTCGTGTAGTCGACGTTCACACGACACCACTAGAAGAATGACACCACAACTTAAATATCATAACATTGAATATTACTCAACCATAATTCACTACTAGCATTTAGACTTCACCCATGTCCTCAAGAACTAAAC
Source organism: Lolium multiflorum (assembly GCA_030979885.1). Classification (NCBI taxonomy): domain Eukaryota; kingdom Viridiplantae; phylum Streptophyta; class Magnoliopsida; order Poales; family Poaceae; genus Lolium; species Lolium multiflorum. The sequence continues at coordinate 171,455,575 of CM061749.1, read as the reverse complement.
GAACTACTCACGAGACATCATATGGAATACAATCAGAGGTGATATGATGATGAATAACAATCTGAACATAAACCTTGGTTCAATGGTTTCACTCAATAGCATCTACAACAAGTATAGAATAACACCGGGAGAGTTTCCCCTATCAAACAATCAAGATTTAACCCGAATTGCTACAGCGATGACGAGGTGCAGCGGTGGTGATGGCGGTGTAGATGGTGGAGATGATGATGATGATGATGATGGAGATGATGTCCCGCTCGATGACGATGGCGATGGCGTCGATTTCCCCCTCCGGGAGGGAATTTCCCCGGCGGATTCCTGCCCGCCGGAGAGCTCTTTTCTCTCTGGTGTTCTCCGCCCCGCAGAGGCGGCTGTAACCCTTCGTGAGGTCCTCTCTGTGGCTTAGGTTTTCGGGACGAAGGAGTACGCGAAGAAAAGGAGGCGAAAGGGGCTGTGGGGCCCCCAGAGCACAGGGTGGCGCGGCCAGGCCTTGGGCCGCGCCGCCCTGTGGTCTGGGCCCACAGTGGCTCCTCTCTGCTCCCCCTTTTGGCTCCCTCCGTCATCTGGAAAAATAGGAATTTACGTGAAATTCCCTTCCACAGTTGATCTTCCGAAATATTGCGTTCTGACGGTGCTTTTTCCAGCAGAATCCTGGCTCCGGTGCTTGATCCTCCAATGATGATGAAACATGCAAAATAGATGAAATAACATAAGTATTGTGTCCCAATATGAAATATATCAATGAATAACAACAAATTATGATACAAAATAGTGATGCAAATTGGACGTATCAACTCCCCCAAGCTTAGACCTCGCTTGTCCCCAAGCGAAACTGAGCTCGATAAACAAGACCACATGTTTATGGAGTGAAGAGTCGATAAATAAAATACGGACAAGAAGCATCATATTAATTCACACAAGACATTCTAGTAAACAACTTCCTCATATAACTCATCTTGAAATAAGTAAAGAGAAATCACAAGTAAAGGTGCATAAGAAATCATAATTGGTGATGGCAAACTTTGTTCTTGGTCAGAGAACTACTAACGGATTGTACTTCTAAGCAAAGCTTTCATATTAGATTTTATAGCTGAGCCTTCATATTTAAGCATGACAATCTCTTCATAATCATTGATAACTTCAAAGTCATATTCATTCAAATAAAATTGGTACTAAACAAGAAAGCATAAAAGACATGATTAACTGAATCATAGCATAAATGATTGGTTCACAACAACTCAATTGCTTGCTTGAGATAGAGAGAAATAGGTTTACTGACTCAACATAAAAGTAAAAGACAGGCCCTTCGCAGAGGGAAGCAGGGATTAAATCATGTGCTAGAGCTTTTCAAGTTTTGAAATCATATAAAGAGCATAAAAGTAAGATTTTGAGAGGTGTTTGTTGTTGTCAACGAATGGTAGTGGGTACTCTAACCCCCTTGCCAAGTGAACCTTCAAAGAGCGGCTCCCATGAGGGACGGCATCTCTACCAGCAAGGTAGATCATCCCCCTTCTCTTTTGTTTACACATGTGTTTTAGTTTTATTTAGGATGACACTCCCCCCAACCTTGGCTTTCTCAATCCATGGCTAACCGAATCCTCGGGTGCCTTCCAACATTCACATACCATGGAGGAGTGTCTATTGCAAAATTAAGTTGCTTACTGATGAATCAGAGCAAAACATGTGAAGAGAATTATTAATGAAGGTTATTAATTGAGGCTGGGAACCTCATTGCCAGCTCTTATTGCAAAATTATTGGATAAGCGGATGTGCCGCTAGTCCATTGGTGAAAGTCCGCCCAACAAGATTGAAAGATAAAACACCACATACTTCCTCATGAGCTATAGAACATTGACACAAATAAGGAGTAGTATAGTTTGAATTATTTAAAGGTAGCACATGAAGTATTTACTTGGAATGGCAGAAAATACCATGTAGTAGGTAGGTATGGTGGACACAAATGGCATAGGTTTGGTCTAAGGTTATGGATGTATGAGAAGCATTCCCTCTCGATACAGGTCTTTGGCTAGCAAGGTTTGATAGCAAGCATAAAGGTTGAGGGAAACAAACAAATATACATATGATAGAAACAATCATGCATCTTTCTCATAAGCACAAGCAATTTTAACTTAAGAATACTAAGCATAGAGATAATGGAGTAATGTATCTAAGTGTATTTCTCTCTTCTATTAAACATCAGGATGTTGTTGCTATTGACCAATGCTAAGTTTGCCAAAACCAAATAGATTTACTTAATGCTCCCAAAGTGATATTAATACTCATGTCAAGAGTAATCATATAATAGAGATTGCAAACTAAAATAAGGTGTGCAAAAAGTAAATGACACTACAAGAAAAGTTCTGATAGACAACGTCTCAAAATCGTCCGCTAAGGGGTATTTTTCGTCGCCTATGGGCCTAACCCGACGATATGGGTTCCGTTGTGGAAACTGCGTCAGGCAAAGTCCAACGACGATTTTTTCGGTCCGTCGCGCTTGGGCGCCCTTCCGCCACGGAAAATCGGACCGTTGCGGAAGTGTTTTCGGGAGCCCGTTGACTGCTGACGTCATGCAAACTGACACGTGGCAGACGCCGTTAACTGCCAGTTAACGGCGTTAACCGGCTGAAACCCCGTGGTAGATGGTAGGCCCACACGAGGCCTGCCACGTCTTAAGCGGGCCGGGCCAGATGACATAGTTTGACCGGTCAACTATATAGCTGGGCCGGTCCATTAGTTACGTGGGCCGGGCCTAACCTCTAATGTTGACTGGTCAAAAGTTAAATGGGCGGCCCATTTAACATGTGGGGTCCACCTTCAACTGGGCGGCCCAAGAAGCAAGTGGGCCGGGCCAAAAACACAGTGGGTCCCACTTTCCTGTTAAAAGGCCGGCCCATTTATGTGTGGGGTCCACCGTATAGCAAGTGGGCCGGCCCAACAAGCTAGTGGGCCGGGCCAAAAACACAGGTGGGTCCCACTTTCTGTTAAAGGGCCGGCCCATTTAGTGTGTGGGGTCCACCATATATCAAGTGGGCCGGCCCAACAAGATAGTGGGCCGGGCCAAAAACAGTGGGACCCTTCTTGTTAAAGGGCCGGCCCATTTAGTATGTGGGGTCCACAATATAGCAAGTGGGCTGGCCCACCAAGATAGTGGGCGGGCCAAAAACACATGTGGGTCCCACATTCCTGTTAATGGGCCGGCCCATTTGGTATGTGGGGTCCACCATGTAGAAAGTGGGCCGGCCCAACGAGATAGTGGGCCGGGCCAAAACACAGGTGGGTCCCACCATCCTATTAAAGGGCCGGCCCATTTGGTGTGTGGGGTCCACCATATAGAAAGTGGGCCGGCCCATTTGGTATGTGGGGTCCACCATCTAGAAAGTGGGCCGGCCCAACAAGATAGTGGGCCGGGTCAAAACACAGGTGGGTCCCACCTTCCTATTAAAGGGCCGGCCCATTTACCATGTGGGACCACCATAGAGCAAGTGGGCCGGCCCAATAAGCATGTGGAGCCCATTATCGTGTAACCGGGCCGGCCTACTAAAGAAGTGGGCCGGCCCAAAATGAAAGTGGGTCCCACACTACTGTAAGTGGGCCGGCCCAATCTGTTGTAGGGCCCTACTTGTTTGACTAGTCAACTTGCATTAAATTTCATGAGCCTAAAATCTGATTTCAATGATACACACAATTACATACACAAATAAAACAAATAGGAAAATTACAAGGCAATTAATGTGCCCAAATAAAAAAATTACATAGAATCATTGAGGACTTCTATTAGCATCATCAATAACAGGTTGACATTTGGCAATCGCCTTGATTGAATCTTGTGTACTCTTTGTCAACATATCAGCTACAGATCTTAAAGCAGCAATACCATGTCTTTTATAAAGTACAGCCTTGAGATATTTACTGTCTGATGAAAGAAATGGTCTAGGTTGACGGCTATGAGAAGATGCATCAGAAGAAAGATCAGAACTTTTTGTGGGCCTCACTGGTAATGAAGATTGCTTCATCACAACTGCATTCTGATAATAATGCAAAAAGAGTTAAACGATGAACTATGCAAACATTTATTATGCAATGTAGATATAAGATAATAACAAGTTGCATAAATAAGACATGTATGGAACTTGTACTAAGCACAAACTTACATCATAATGTTGCACAGGGTCGCTACAGATCCTTTTTTGGCGACTATCTTCTAATGATGACTGCTTCATTAAAACAGCATTCTGGTAACATTGTAAACATAGTTACAACAATTAACTATTCAAACATGTATTACGCAATGTAGAGATCAGATAACAGCATGTAGCAGAAATAAGCACAAGATAAGATAAGATGCATGTACTAAGCACATACTGGCTCACTGCAGGTCCTTCTCTTGCGTGCACTAGTCGTGGTCAACATGCCTATCATTTTAGGTTCAGCCATCAAGTGAAATGCTAATCCTCCTGCTCCATTGTCCTTAATCTGTGTTTAGATATCACATTTAAGACCAAGTCAGCTGGTTTCAAATAACAAAAAACTTGAGCTGCCAAATGAATAAGCCAATAGTTACCAGATATCAAATTAAAACCAACTAGATGTTGCTTTGCATGAGATACGAATTTCAGACATTCAGATTTAGAGTAGGGTAATGCCAAGGTTTTACACATAAAGTAAACTGGCATTAAGAATGACCAAATGTCAGGTTCAAATCACCCTCGAAGTTTCTCCAAGACAAGCATATCAAATAGGCAGAAACATAGTAAAGCATGAATGGCATTGCTATGGCAGGGTTCCAAGTGTTAATCTCTTGCATAAGGAACAATGCATATAGGTTATAGATAATAACGGAAGTAAACTGCCAAAATTACCAACCACGAACTCAGATTCCAACCTTACCTAGCGTCCCCGCTGTTAATGTTGGATGTTCTAATAAGTGGTTCGCATGATCAATCCCAAGGAAAAATAACATTGACAAGTCAGTCTACGATAATACAAAGACCAGACATGCACGCAGCAATAACTATATAAGCTAAAGACGAGGTATAAGAGCAAGCAGATTGGAAATGCACATAGCATGATTATAAAAGCAGTGTGAGAATAGCAGACACGAGAAAACAGCTAGCGGTGAGCTAATGACGTGGTATAAGAACAAGCAGATTGGAAATGCCCATAGCACGACTATAAAAGCAGTGCGACAATAGCATGCAGTACAAAAACAGTTGGCAGCAAATGAATGGGTACAAGGCTATAAATATGTGGATGCACACAGGTGTCAGTAGAATGAACAGGATGGTAGCGACCGGATAATGCTTTTGTACTGTACAACATTTAAACAAACTTCATGCGAAGCAACACATCAAGAAAGTTAACGGCATATGAGATCTGCAAATAACTACACAAAACATGGCTAAAGAAACACCGCGATCTAACGGGCCAGCGTACTAACCAAGCTGCGGCGGGGTGGACGGGGGCGGCAACTTGCATTCCAGCGGCGGCGAACGCGGGAGACGATGAATCGACCATGTTTCAGTAGAAGCGGGCGTTAGTGAAGCAGATCTGGTTGGCTGGCAAGGTATTCGGTGAAGTTGATACAGCCGCTGCGGCGAGGTAGTCGGTGGCGAGGTCGGCGGTGAAGCAGATCCGTCGGTGGCGAGGTCGGCGGTGAAGCAGATCCGTCGGTGGCGAGGTCGGCGGTGAAGCAGATCCGTCGGTGACGAGGGCGGCGGGGGAGCGGATCAGGTGGGTGGACAGCCAACACGATCAAGGCTACGCTGTGGAGGAGTATGCCGGCGGCGAAGCAGATCTAGTACTGTAGAGAGTCAGAGCTTTGGCGTGTGAGAGTATTTTTGAGCTAATGGGGCGAATGGTTGGTGGGTGGGTGTGGGCCTGTGGGGAGGGTTCGGGATCTAGGCAAGATATTTCATTGTTACCGAATGAGCCCTCCATGGTCGGTGGGTTGTAGCTTCCGGACCAGGGTTAAAAGGGTAAAACTGGTCACGGGATTTTCGAATGGATGCGGCGGGATGATTTGGCGCGTGGCCGAAATTTTCAGTTTCAAGCTACAGTACGAGCAGAACGACAAAAATAATGTTCTTCCCCAGGGAGCTCTCATTTCTTCCTCTTCTCTTTCTCTCTCGAGTCTCTCCCACTCCCCCGGCTCCTCTCCCCCTTCTCTCCGGCGGCCTCGCCGGCCGGAGACGAGGCCGACTTCTCTCTGTATATTGTACACCCTCCGAACTAAATTAATTGATTCAACTTTCCTTAGACGTGTATGTATCTAGAGTAAAAACATGTGTGGATACATCCATATTTAGATAAGCAAAGTTGAGTCAGCTAATTTGGATCCGAGGGAGTTAGTGTTGTTGTAAGCTTAGATCCAGTGTTTCCCATGAGCAGAATGGCGCAATGGAGTCGGGGATCTCGTCATCGGCTTCAGATCTGGCCTATGGTGAATCTGGCGGATCTTGCCGGCCAAACCCCGATCTGGTGCCATCAATGTGATGGCGCTAACGGTGAGGCTTGCTTTGGTCAGTGCTTCAGATCTGGCCAATGGGGAAGTCAAGCTGCTAAAGTTCACAAGCTCGGGGCATACGACGGCGTCATCCGTCTTGCCCGTGCACATCTTGGACTTTCAGCGACCCTTCTCAGAGCCAATATGCCGTTGCTGAGGCCCTTCTTCTCCTTCGTCCTGGCGACTACCGGCGACACCGTCCCAAGTGGTGCGTCCCCGGCGACGGAGTTGCTGGAAAGGATGCGGAGCAGAGATCTGATGTGCGGTCGAGAAGGACTCGATTGATTTTCTTCTATATGTTTTGGGGTCCTTTTTGTAAAGTTGCAGGTTCTATTAGTTATTGTCTAGTACTTTTGGTCCTCTATGTAATTTTTTGGACTAGTTTCCATTGGCACTGATAAACTTGAATTTTGACAAGTTCACGAGGAAAAAAATTCCTTTGCACATATGGCCTATCATGTATAAACATTCTTGAGATTTAAACTATATGTAATGTGCCATGCATTAACCCTAAACCATATATATGTAACTAACCCTAGCTGATCAAACCCTACTTAATTAAAACAAATAACCCTAAACTATACGCATGCACTTTATGCGCAAAGGCGCGGGTGCCTCTAATAATGTGTGTGCGCACTCGATCGATGATCCCTAAACCTTATACAACCCTGAAACCCTAATCCCTAATCCCTAACACCCTAAACACTAAACCCTAGACCCTAAACCCTAACCCTAACCCTAAACCCTAATTAAACCCTATATATAGGCCAACGACACTTAATTGTGCATCAAGCAGGCCAGGGGTGCCTCGCGGTCCTCTAATTAAATTAAATGTGCCATGCATTAACCCTAAACCATATATATGTAACTAACCATAGCTAATCAACCCTACTTAATTAAAACACATAACCCTAAACTATACTAGCTATAACCCGATCTAATAAAAACATGCTCTATATATAGCAGCTAGCTAGCAAACCGTAGATTAACACCAATTAATATATACATGGCCTATATCGATCATGTTGTATAACATATCCCTGAGATTCATTAATTAATTATATAATTATCGTGATAAATTAATTAACTTTAATTTTGACAAGTTCTCTCGAATGAAAACACATTTGATTAAGTTGCCTCATAATATATATATATAATTAGTGTGCATGCATGGCCTACCATGCATTCGTGCATATATTTTAATGTATATTTGAACATATTCTTGGGGATTTCAATCTCTCTCTCTCGATCATCTATATATCGTTGGTGGCCAAAAAACACACATATATATATATGCATGCAATTTATGCGTAAAGGCGCGGGTGCCTCTAATAATGTGTGTGCGCACTCGATCGATGATCCCTAAACCTTAAACAACCCTAAAACCTAAATCCCTAATCCCTAAACCCTAAACACCCTAAACACTAAACCCTAAACCCTAGACCCTAAACGTACCCTAACCCTAACCCTAACCCTAACCCTAAACCCTAGCTAATCCTAAACCCCAATTAAACCCTATGTATATGCCAACGACACTTAATTGTGCATCGATCGAGCGGGTCATGGGTGCCTCGCGATCCTCTAATAAAATTAAATGTGCCATGCATTAACCATAAACCATATATATGTAACTAACCCTAGCTAATCAACCCTACTTAATTAAAACACATAACCCTAAACTATACTAGATATAACCCGATCTAATAAAAACATGCTCTATATATAGCAGCTAGCTAGCAAACCGTAGATTAACACCAATTAAAATATACATGGCCTATATCGATCATGTTGTATAACATATCCCTGAGATTCATTAATTAATTATATAATTATCGTGATAAATTAATTAACTTGAACTTTGACAAGTTCTCTCGAATGAAAACACATTTGATTAAGTTGCCTCATAATATATATATATAATTAGTGTGCATGCATGGCCTACAATGCATTCGTGCATATATTTTAATGTATATTTGAACATATTCTTGGGGATTTCAATCTCTCTCTCTCTCTCTCGATCATCTATATATCGTTGGTGGCCCAAAAAACACACATATATATGCATGCAATTTATGCGTAAAGGCGCGGGTGCCTCTAATAATATAATGTGTGTGCGCACTCGATCGATGATCCCTAAACCTTAAACAACCCTAAAACCTTAAATCCCTAATCCCTAAACCCTAAACACCCTAAACACTAAACCCTAAACCCTAGACCCTAAACATACCCTAACCCTAACCCTAACCCTAACCCTAAACCCTAGCTAATCCTAAACCCCAATTAAACCCTATGTATAGGCCAACGACACTTAATTGTGCATCGATCGAGCGGGTCATGGGTGCCTCGTGATCCTCTAATAAAATTAAATGTGCCGTGCATTAACCCTAAACCATATATATGTAACTAACCCTAGCTAATCAACCCTACTTAATTAAAACACATAACCCTAAACTATACTAGCTAGCTATAACCCGATCTAATAAAAACATGCTCTATATATAGCAGCTAGCTAGCAAACCGTAGATTAACACCAATTAAAATATACATGGCCTATATCGATCATGTTGCATAACATATCCCTGAGATTCATTAATTAATTATATAATTATCGTGATAAATTAATTAACTTGAACTTTGACAAGTTCTCTCGAATGAAAACACATTTGATTAAGTTGCCTCATAATATATATATAATTAGTGTGCATGCATGGCCTACAATGCATTCGTGCATATATTTTAATGTATATTTGAACATATTCTTGGGGATTTCAATCGATCTCTCTCTCTCGATCATCTATATATCGTTGGTGGCCCAAAAAACACACATATATATGCATGCAATTTATGCGTAAGGCGCGGGTGCCTCTAATAATGTGTGTGCGCACTCGATCGATGATCCCTAAACCTTAAACAACCCTAAAACCTTAAATCCCTAATCCCTAAACCCTAAACACTAAACCCTAAACCCTAGACCCTAAACGTACCCTAACCCTAACCCTAAACCCTAGCTAATCCTAAACCCCAATTAAACCCTATGTATAGGCCAACGACACTTAATTGTGCATCGATCGAGTGGGTCATGGGTGCCTCGTGATCCTCTAATAAAATTAAATGTGCCATGCATTAACCCTAAACCATATATATGTAACTAACCCTAGCTAATCAACCCTACTTAATTAACACACATAACCCTAAACTATACTAGCTAGCTATAACCCGATCTAATAAAAACATGCTCTATATATAGCAGCTAGCTAGCTAGCAAACCGTAGATTAACACCAATTAAAATATACATGGCCTATATCGATCATGTTGTATAACATATCCCTGAGAATCATTAATTAATTATATAATTATCGTGATAAATTAATTAACTTGAACTTTGACAAGTTCTCTCGAATGAAAACACATTTGATTAAGTTGCCTCATAATATATATATAATTAGTGTGCATGCATGGCCTACAATGCATTCGTGCATATATTTTAATGTATATTTGAACATATTCTTGGGGATTTCAATCGATCTCTCTCTCTCTCTCGATCATCTATATATCGTTGGTGGCCCAAAAAACACACATATATACGCATGCACTTGATGCGTAAAGGCGCGGGTGCCTCTAATAATGTGTGTGCGCACTCGATCGATGATCCCTAAACCTTAAACAACCCTAAAACCCTAATCCCTAATCCCCTAAACCCTAAACACCCTAAACACACTAAACCCTAGACCCTAAACACCCTAAACACGTACTAAACCCTAAACCCTAGACCCTAAACACCGTAAACCCTAAACCATAAACCCTAAACCCTAAACCCTAAACCCTAAACCCTAAAACCCTAAACCCTAAACACTAAACCCTAAACCCTATAAACACCCTAAACACTAATTAAAACCTAAACCCTAGACCCTAAACACTAAACCCTAAACCCTAGACCCTAAACACCGTAAACACTAAACCCTAAACCCTAAACACCCTAAACACTAATTAAACCCTAAACCATAGACCCTAAACACTAGACCCTAAACCCTAGACCCTAAACACCCTAAACACTAAACCCTAGACCCTCTAAACACAGTAAACACTAAACCCTAAACCCTAGACCCTAGCTAAACACCCAAAACACTAAACCCTAAACCCAGCTAGCTAACCCTAAACCCTAATTAAACCCTATATATATAGGCCAACGACACTTAATTGTGCATCAAGCAGGCCAGGGGTGCCTCGCGGTCCTCTAGTTAAATTAAATGTGACATGCATTAACCCTAAACCATATATATATAACTAACCCCTAGCTAATCAAACCCTAGTTAATTAAAACACATAACCCTAAACTATACTAGCTATAACCCGATCTAATAAAAACATGCTCTATATATAGCATGCAGCTAGCTAGCAAAAACGGTAGATTAAAACCAATTAATATATACATGGCCTATATATCGATCATATGTTGTATAACATCTCCCTGAGATTCATTAATTAATTATATAATTATCGATGATAAATTAATTAACTTGAATTTTGACAAGTTCTCTCGAATGAAAACACATTTGATTAAGTTTCCTCATAATATATATATAATTAGTGTGCATGCATGGCCTACCATGCATGCATTAATTCGTGCATATATTTTAATATATATTTGAACATATTCTTGGGGGATTTCAATCTCTCTCTCTCGATCATCTATATGTCGTTGGTGGCCAAAAAACACACACATATACGCATGCACTTTATGCGCAAAGGCGCGTGTGCCTCTAATAATGTGTGTGTGCGCACTCGATCGATGATCCCTAAACCTTAAACAACCCTAAAACCCTAATCCCTAATCCCCTAAACCCTAAACACCCTAAACACACTAAACCCTAGACCCTAAACACCCTAAACACGTACTAAACCCTAAACCCTAGACCCTAAACACCGTAAACCCTAAACCATAAACCCTAAACCCTAAACCCTAAACCCTAAACCCTAAACCCTAAAACCCTAAACCCTAAACCCTAAACCCTATAAACACCCTAAACACTAATTAAACCCTAAACCCTAGACCCTAAACACTAAACCCTAAACCCTAGACCCTAAACACCGTAAACACTAAACCCTAAACCCTAAACACCCTAAACACTAATTAAACCCTAAACCATAGACCCTAAACACTAGACCCTAAACCCTAGACCCTAAACACCCTAAACACTAAACCCTAGACCCTCTAAACACAGTAAACACTAAACCCTAAACCCTAGACCCTAGCTAAACACCCAAAACACTAAACCCTAAACCCAGCTAGCTAACCCTAAACCCTAATTAAACCCTATATATATAGGCCAACGACACTTAATTGTGCATCAAGCAGGCCAGGGGTGCCTCGCGGTCCTCTAGTTAAATTAAATGTGACATGCATTAACCCTAAACCATATATATATAACTAACCCCTAGCTAATCAAACCCTAGTTAATTAAAACACATAACCCTAAACTATACTAGCTATAACCCGATCTAATAAAAACATGCTCTATATATAGCATGCAGCTAGCTAGCAAAAACGGTAGATTAAAACCAATTAATATATACATGGCCTATATATCGATCATATGTTGTATAACATCTCCCTGAGATTCATTAATTAATTATATAATTATCGATGATAAATTAATTAACTTGAATTTTGACAAGTTCTCTCGAATGAAAACACATTTGATTAAGTTTCCTCATAATATATATATAATTAGTGTGCATGCATGGCCTACCATGCATGCATTAATTCGTGCATATATTTTAATATATATTTGAACATATTCTTGGGGGATTTCAATCTCTCTCTCTCGATCATCTATATGTCGTTGGTGGCCAAAAAACACACACATATACGCATGCACTTTATGCGCAAAGGCGCGTGTGCCTCTAATAATGTGTGTGTGCGCACTCGATCGATGATCCCTAAACCTTAAACCCTAAATAAACCCTAATCCCTAATCCCTAAACCCTAAACACCATAAACATTAAACCCTAAACCCTAACCTCCTAACCCTAAACCCTAAACCCTAATTAAACCCTATATATATAGGCCAATGACACTTAATTATGCATCAAGCAGGCCAGGGGTGCCTCGCGGTCCTCTAATTAAATTAAATGTGCCATGCATATATATGTGTTTAATTTGGGGATTTCAATCGCTCTCTCGTATGTAGCTCTCTCTACCTCTATCTCTCTCTCTCTCTCTCTCTCTCTCTCTCTCTCTCTCTCTCTCTCTCTCTCTCTCTCTCTCGTTGGTGGCCAACAACACACACATGCACTTTGTGCGCAAAGGCATGCGCCTCTAATAATGTGTGCGCAGTCGATCGATCTAGTTTTGATTAATCATAGCACACAAATAAAGAAGTTGTATTTGAATCCACACAACCTATTAAAACACATAACCCCTAACATGGCCTAATTAATTAACCCTTCTCGATCTCTACCTAATTAGTGGAAATTGCACAAAATCAAAAGGGGTCCCTCACTAATTATGCATATCTGCTAGATTGTGATAAACTTTTGCCACATATATATTTGGTGGATGGGTGCATCTTGGCATGTAAACAATTAGTGTTTGCAAATGGCGTTGTCAAAATTTATGTACAAATGATTTCTTTCCATCCAAAGTGCATAAAATGGGAGTTTTAATGAAGAAAGTACAAATAAAACAGCTCAACATGCTTCCACACCCCGATTTTCACACGAAGTAGAGCATATTTAAAGGATAATTCCAGAGTTTTACTATTTTTCAAGCAACTTTGCTAATTTTCCCCCACTCACATGACTTTATGTCGATTTAACGAAAATATGGCGAATTTAAACTACATGGGCGGGATAGTTTGAATTGTGCGCGCGGCAAAGGGAACCGCCTATTCCTCAACCTTGTGCACGGCAAATTACACACGCAACTCCATTAAACGCCACCTACCAACCTTAATTATCACCCCGGCGGCCCGGCCGCATGACCCCCCACCCACCCGTACACAACTTATCCCCGTCCGTGCGAAGAGCTTCCCCTCCCCGTCCCGTCCGTGCGAAGAAGAAGCTTCTCCTCCCCGTCGTTCTTCTCGAGACGCACCGGCGGTCAAGTTGATCCACGGTAGGGCTGCTATCTCTAGCTCAATCATGTATCGGGCAAGACAGCCTAACGATTTATATTTTCTTGATGCTGCTAAAAAAATTCGTCAGTATGCTCGAACTAATTGGCACTTTATAGTTTTCCGCTCGATTTGTCATCGATCAATTTGTTCATTTGCGTGGGCATATAGAGTCAGTTCTGCACTCGATCCGTTAATTTGCTGAAATGCCATGGCAGAGTTTTGTACACGATCTGTTTGCTAAAATGTCGATGGGCATTTTTTGTTTTGTACTCGACATGATTGCTGAAATGCATAATCATGTAGTATAGTTTTGTACTCGATGGATATACATTTCCTACTTCGCCTTAAATTAATCACCAACCACTGTATCTCATAATTAAACAGATGGACAGAACTTGGAAACTGCATGGACACTTATGTTCCCCTTCATATATAAATGGTGTTCAACCCTTTATGGGGTTTATTAGAGCTCATGATGGTCACAACCTGGACGTGTATTGCCCGCGCTGCACATGTATGAATGGTGAGAAGAGGCCTCACCCTGTAGTGGCAGATCATTTACACATTTTTGGGATGGACCGCACATATGTTAGGCGGGTTTAGCATGGTGAACCATATAATGATCCTTTAGCAGGAGAAGCAGATCTTGCTCACACTGTATGTGTGCTGGCATATGTAGTTAATTATTTATATTGATGCTGCCGCTGTTTCAATCAATAGTTTGCATTGCTGTGCAAGGTTCTGTACTCAAATTTAACTTGTTGCAGATGGATGGACGGGAAGGAGAGAAAAAGCGCTTGCTTCAGGAAACGGGTTTCAGCTCTGGGACATGTGCTGTGCCAGATGAGAAGGTAAATATGTAAAACGGCATTTGTTCAGGTTGCATCCCTTAGATGTTTGTCTAATCGGTTGATGTACTAATTGCAGAAGCATAGAGTTAAAGAGGTCTCTCAGTTTGATGGGAGATTTGAAGATGAATCTCAGTTTGATGCACCTGTGGATGGTACTGATGACGAGCCTTTCATAGACGAAGGTCCTGCACCTGAGATTATCCAGTCTACAGAAGGAGGCCGTGGACCGAGTACACAGCTTTGCGTTGAAGTGGATGCACGCCCGGAGATCATCACGGGCGTCCGGGTAGTCTCAAGACCACCCAGCCCTGATGCACCTGTGGATGGTACTGATGACGAGCCTCTCATAGACGAAGGTCCTGCACCTGAGATTATCCAGCCTACAGAAGGAGGCCGTGGACCGAGTACACAGCTTTGCGTTGAAGAGGATGCACACCCGGAGATCATCAGGGGCGTCCCGGTAGTCTCAGGACCACCCAGCCCTGATGCAAAATGTTGAGCTACTTTATGATTCGTACTCTTATGTTCTGGTGCTGTAGTATGTTATGATTTGTACGCCTTTGGCGCTAGATTAAGCATTCAGTGGATGATCGCGTTGCAAAATTCGACACCCACACAATCAGTTCATCGTACAAGTAGTAGCACAATTACTTCTACAGCGATTCCTGCCAGCGCATTAGTTGGTAGCATGAAACACTTTCAGGTACTCCCCTCTGATTCATATTAATGGACTCAATTCTGTCTAGATATGGATGTATCTAGATGCATTTGTTAACTAGACTAACAAACTTGAGTCAGTTAATATGAATCCGTGTAAACCGCCCAAGTCCTCGAGCAGCTAGTTTATTGACTCTGGACTCCAAGCCTCTCGCGGCAAGCCATCGACGAAGCTTTGACCAGATCTTGGCCCGCAATTTTTTGTGTGTGGCGAATAGCAAAGCTTTGACCAGTTCCTCTCGGGATACAGCACGCCGGTGAGCTTGCACGGTTGCCATGAGCACTTTCCGGCGGAACTTCCTCTTCAGCGCCCTCAAGCCGCTGCTGCGAGACAGCACGCAGTGCCTCGAGGTGGACGGAATTCTGGATCTCAGGGCGGGTGGTCCGCATCGTCCGGGAACGATCTCCAGCGGGTTAACGAGGACATGCATGGCGGCCAGGGGATTTGTTTTTTGTTTTTTTTTTGGTTTGAGCTTGGGATTTGGGGTTTTTTCGGATAGGGGAGGAGGAACCGAGGAAGAGGAAGGAACAGCCGCGTGCTTGGCGCGTGGCGGTGTGCTTGAATTTCGAATTTTTGTGAAATGTTTCATTTCCCCGCTACAATTCGGGGGTTTCTTGACGCGCCAATGCGTCCCGCCGGGCAGCTTCAAGTAAATTTGGGGTGCCACACTATGGGCCCTAGTTTCAGTGAGACATGTAATGACTAGTCACATCAGTAAGTTCACTGTGTAATAAAATATGTTACCCCTCCCCTTTATGTAGCACCCCTTCTCTCCCGATCGAGTGCCGATTGCCGACGGATGCAAGCCGCTAGCTCGATCCCCTCCTTTCGCCTCCACCGTCCAGGCATCCAGCTTGGAGGGGCAAGCTGCATCTAGCCCAAGCGGATTAGGTAGGACTAGTAATGTTCTCTCCTTTCTCGAGATCGGTTCTTTTTTCCTCTCCTCGATATCTTGCGCATCTCTTTCCTATTCTGGGCAAAGGGGTGTCTTTCTGGTCACCCTCGAGCTGGGAGTGATTGATGGGGGTGGGGGGCGGGGGCTACCTTTGCTTGGATTGGGGTGTTCTTCCTTTATTTGTCGACATTTGCAACCTTTGTAGTTTCTGCTGATCCTCACTGTATCTTTTGTCAGCTTGTACAGGAAAGGCAAGACCTCGGCGGTGGGGGCAATGGAGCGTAAGGCCACCACGCATGTGGGCAGTTGGCTGAGCCTGAGCTGCGTCCCCAGCCCCGCGAAGCAGGTACTCCGTTTGCTTATCCACTCTTTACCTTTTAAGTGTCTCTCTGGTCTCTGCATCCTCAATCTGTTCCTGTTCTGGAATATGCTTAAAGTAGCACATGTCTTCAGCTGTTTGTGCGTAAAGCCTCTGTGACACCATGCTCTATATTCTCTGTATCAGGTTGGTACCTCCAGGTTCCGTGCTGAGGCTATGGGGAACGAGAATAGCGCCCCACCTGCTGCAGGAGCATGGCCCGATCTGCAGCACAAGAAGCGAAATGCCACTGCCGAGCTGGGCAGGGACCGCCCAGGGGTAATTTTTTTAACCAACTTACCATGATGTAGTCTGAATCTGATACTCCCTCAGATCCAAATTAATTGACTCAACTATCTGTAGATACGGATGTATCTAGATGTGTTTTAGCTCTAGATACTACTGCCTCCATCCCAAAGCTTTGGGCTTATATTATTTTTAGAAAGTCAAACTATACCATGTTTGACTAAGCTTTTACCAAAAATCAGTAACATGCAAAATACAAAATTAATATCATTAAATAGATAATAAAATATATTTTCCTACGGTATCTACACAGTATTATATTTGTTGATAGAATGTTCTAAAATTTTGGTCAAACTTTGCTTGTTTTGATTTCTCAAAAATAAATAAGGCTTAAGCTTTTGGATGGTGGTAGTACATTCATATCTAGACAAAGCTGAGTTAACTAGATCCATATTAATTGACTTCAATATGGATGTATCTAGAACTAAAATGTGTCTATATACATCTATATTAGAGTCAATGAACAAGTATTTTTGTCTGTCCATAGCTAGTGTTCACGCTAAGAGCATCCACTATATGCATCAGTCTATCTCATACAGTAATTCAATATCACTGCTGAGGTCTGCCTTTTGTTTTGCTATTCATATGCAGACTGAAACTTTAGGGCCTTTACTCAAAAGGAAGATCAAAACTGCGGCTGATCAGGCTGCCAGTATGTTGATGCCGCCCCCATCTTCTAAATGCCTCTACAAGCACAAGGCCACGCACCAGCTGGGTGGTGATCTTTTAATGAATATGGTATATTTTCTTAATCCACAAAACATGCCTTGATTTTTCTCTGTTTATTGTCGGTTTTTTCTATGCTTGCCAAAAGTTTACAACAACAACAACAACAACCAAGCCTTTCAGTCCCAAACAAGTTGGGGTAGGCTAGAGTTGAAACCCATAAGATCTCGAAGCCAAAAGTTTAGAAACACCAAATTCGTTTGCTTACAATCATCATACAGTAATGTTCATCTACTCCAGTTCCCCTAACCCAACATAAAATGATGTTAATTTCGATTTTTAGATTAAAAGAGCACCATTAGGCGCTGTTAATTACGACTTTGAGATTAAAATGTCATTTGCAATTGTTAATTACAATTTTGAGACAATTGGTTAGTTTAACCTCGATCTCTTCTGCTCTCCATTTTTCCCAACCGAACAAAAATGTAACCATTCCATTCCTCTGAAATGGAACCATTCCATTCCATTCCACGCTGTTTCAGAACCGAACACACCCTTGCATTGTTGTGAACTGTTGTCCATACACGGCCATACCCTTCCACTTACATCTAGCACTATATGCATCAGTCTGTCTCAGAGTCATTCAATATCACTGCTGAGATCTGTTCCCATTCTTATGCAGGCTGAAACTGCTGCGCCTTTACTCAAGTGGATGCAAAATGGGGCTAATGAGGCTGCTGTGAGGACGATGGTGCCGGCACCATCTTCCGAAAACCTCTACAAGCACGAGGCCATGGGCCAGCTGGGTGGTGACCTTTTAATGAATCTGGTATATTTTCTTAATCCACATACATGATTTCATTATTATCTGTTTAATTACTGTTGGCTTTGTCTAATGCTTACCAAAAGTTCAGAAACACTGCGTTTGCTTACAATCATCATACACTAATTTTTCACTTTTCAGTCTGTCTCATCCAGTATATAAACTGTTGATTTCCATTGGCTTCTTTTGTAATCATTTGCATTGTTGTCAACTGTTCTCTATGCACAACCCTATTCTTCCACTTACACCCCGCACTATTTGCATCAGTCTATCTCATAGATTTATTAAATATCAATGATGAGTTCTGTTGCTATTCATATGCAGGATGAAACTTCTGTTCCTCTACTCAAATGGATAAAAAATGATCCTGATGAGGCTGCTGTGAAGACGATGGTGCTGCCACCATCTTCTGAAAACCTCCTCAAGCACAAGGCCACGGGCCAGCTGGGTGGTACCCTTTTCAGTAAGCAGGTATATTTTCTTAATCCTCATACATGATTTGATTTTTGTCTGTTTATTGCCGGCTTTGTCTAATGCTTACCAATAGTTCAGAAACACACACACCTATTCTTCCACTTACATCCAGCACTATATGCATCAGTGTCTCATAGATTCATTTTATATATCACTGCTGATGTCTGTTGCTCTTCAATTTTTATATGCAGACTGAAACTGCTAAGCCTTCATTGGTCAAAAGGATTGCAACTGCTGCTGATGAGGCATCTGCAGAGGCTGCCACCAAGTTACTGTCAGCCCCACCTTCTGGATGCTTATATAAGCTCAAGTCCAAGGATCAGCCGGGCCGTAACCATCCAAGGGTTCGGGTATATTTTCTTAAGCCACATATACATGCCATGATTTATGTCTGATATTATCACTGGCTCTGTCTAATGCTTTTTGGAATTCGGAAACACCAAATTAGCATGCTTATATTCATCATACACTAATTTTTCACTGTTCAGTTTGTAACATAGTGTTATGCACTTGCTTGTCAACATTTGCATTGCTCTGAACTATGCACTTTACACAACCTAATTCTTCCACTTACGTTCAGCGCTACGCACCAGTAGTACCTCCCATGTTTCCTTCACCATCCCGATGCCGAGCTTGCGGGAATATGGCGGGCCCATGTACATACCCCGCATATAACACCTCCTATGGCTCTATCTACCTTTCTAGTAGCTCCTTCACAGAGTTACAGGTATGTATTCTCAGTGGTTTAGCATGAATTGGCATATAGTAAAGTCTTGTTTTTAGTCTTCCTGCTTCTTACATTTGTATCAATTTTCACATGCAGACTGTACCTTGTGAACTTCGTCCAATGATTAACCAGATGTGTCCGCATGAAGGATCTTTCACTATGCATGGCAATGGCAAATTGATGAACACCTACACGGTCTATGAGGTGTATGTCTACAAGACGCAGGCCATCACATATTTGTATGGACATGATTGGAGAAAGTTTGCTTTTGACTACGGTCTGAAGAAGGGCGACGAGCTGAGGATCAGAAACTCAAACGGGCAGATATACGTAACTGCTTACAGAGTTGGAGACACTTCCAAATATATAATATGTAACTTTTTTCTACTCATATCTTTTGATAACTGCATTCTGAGCAGTTGTTCTAAACCATTCCCTCTGTTCTAGCTTGCTGGGTTTAACATGATCAAAGCTGCAGATCCCCTGACGGAACAGGAGCGGATGTCACAAAGGGCAACCACACCAGCACCGGCACCGGCTTCCCACTCTCCTGCATCAGCACCGGTTCCTGTACCAGCTCCGTTTACTGCATCTACCCAGCAGTCCCCTACATCAGCATTGGTTCCTGTAGAGGCCCCATATACTACACATGCCCAGCAGGCTCCTGCATCAGCACTGGTTCCTCTAGCTGCACCGTTTACTGCACCTGCCCAACAGTCTCCTGCATCAGCACCGGTTCCTCTAGAGGCACCGTTTACTGCACCTGCCCAGCAGTCTCCTGCATCAGCACCAGCTCGTGTACCAGCCCAGGCTCATGCACCTGCCCCAGCCAGATCACCGAGGTCTCAGCTCATTGCTGTGGCCACCCGTGTGGTGACCAGGACGCATCTGAAGGCTATGTTCGTGAGTATATGACAGCATAACTGCTCTTATCTTGATGTCTTCTCTGCTCAAAGTCTCACATGGTTCAGTGCATTGGTGCCATTGACTAATTTTTGGTGGTATCTCTTGCTTTGAATCAGAAATTGCCTAAAAGTATCTCCAAGGATCTCAATGCTGGCCGAAGGGGCAAGATATCCCTCGTCATGGAGAGTGAAGGTCTCACCGTGGAGGGACGGTACTCTGTCAGTCCCACAGATGGCCGCTTGGCTGTTACTTCCAGGTGGAAAAAGTTCATTGACGGTGCCAAACTTCGCATTGGATCAAAGTTGAAGGTCAAGATCTTTCGATGCCGCTGTGACATGCTGGTCATAAAGTTCGCGGTTGTCTAGTTCTGTTGTCCCATGAGCCCTTAGCAAATGCATTTGTAGTTATACTTATATAAGGTTATCTTATCTGAACTGCTAATTAATTGTATGGGTGGTAAAACTCTGGCAAGCTTTTGCTCTTAGCAAGTATGTATGTATGATCAGCTATTATGATAACTAATGTTTGTGTTCATCTTAATTTGCATTTCCCTTTTAGAAAAAAACTTAATTTCTATTTTGGCTGACCTGTTAGAGAACTATCAGATTGAACCCACAACATGATTCATATAGATTCATTACACCGAGCCACATGTCTTGACCTTGCGATACACTACTTCCATTAATTAGTGCAAGAAGGCTTACCTGAGCTGCCTGAACCATGGCAGATTCGAATCCACCTTATCTATCTAGAAATACAACCTTTGCAGAAAGAGGATTTGCAGTATGGGGAGGCTGACATTGGGGACCCATGAGCCAGCAGCGTCGTCAACGTTTTAAAGGTGGCAGGAGATCGAAAGAAAAAATAAGCCAAAAATCAGTTGGTAAACAAATTCAAGAAAAGAAACATTTACCTTTCTGAGAGTATGACATGCGGGACCCATGAGGCAGCAGCATCCTCAACTATTTCAAGGCGGCAGGGGATCAAAATAAAAAAGGAAATAGCCAGAAATTAATTAGGGTAAAAAATAAATCCATCAAAGGAAACTTTTATTGTTCATAGAGGATGACATGTGGGACCGACTTGCCAGCTGCGTCGTCATCGTTTCAAAGGGGGCAGGGGATCAAAAGAAAAAGACAAATAGCCAGAAATTAGGGGAAAAAAATAAATCCAACAAAGAAAACTTTTATTGTTCATAGAGGATGACATGCGGGACCCATGAGCCAGCAGCTTCCTCAACGTTTCAAAGTCGGCATGAGATTGAAAGAAAAAGTCAAGTGACATAATATCAGGAGCCAAAAATAATCCAAGAAAAGAAACTTTATTGTACATAGAGGATGACATGCGGGTCCCATTTTGTAGCAGCGGTCTCAACGCTTCCAAGGCGGCACAGGACCGAAAGAAAAATGAAGTAGCCAGAAATCAGGGTGTGAAAAAAATCCAAGAAAAGAAAGATTTTAATTGGGCTGTATCTGGACATCTGGGCCTTCGAACTATCCTGCTGGGCCTTTTGACTCGTACAATTTCAGCCCACTCCAAAACAGGAAAGGTCGGATTTTTCTCAAAAAAAAAAACAGGAAAGTCCTATGCTTCGCAAAAACAAAAAACAAGGAGATTCAACATATAAGTTTGTTTATGTAGATATAAAGATTTAATTTATCCGTTTGCAATAGCTCAGAGCGAAATACAACGTTTATTGTCTGCAAAATAAAATATCACATGTTTCTTGTACGGGGAGGCTGACATCGGGGACCCATGAGCCAGCAGCGGAGTCAACGTTTCAAAGGCGGCAGGGGATCGAAAATAAAAAAAGCCAAAAATCAGTTGGTAAAAAAATACAAGAAAAGAAAACATTTATCGTTCTGAGAGGATGACATGCGGGACCCATGAGGCAGCAGCATCCTCAACGTTTCAAAGTCGGCATGAGATCGAAAGAAAAAGGCAAGTGACATAATATCAGGAGCCAAAAATAATCCAAGAAAAGAAACTTTATTGTACATAGAGGATGACATGCGGGTCCCATTTTGTAGCAGCGGTCTCAACGTTTCCAAGGCGGCACAGGACCAAAAGAAAAATGAGGCAGCAGCATTCTCAACAATTCCAAGGCGGCAGGGGATCAAAAGAAAAATAAAGGAAATAGCCAGAAATTAATTAGGGGTCAAAAATAAATCCACCAAAGGAAACTTTTATTGTTCATAGAGGATGACATGTGGGACCGACCTGCCAACAGCGTCCTCATCGTTTCAACGGGGGCAGGGGATCAAAAGAAAAAGGCAAATAGCCAGAAATTAGGGGTAAAAAATAACTCCAAGAAAGGAAACTTTTATTGTTCGTAGAGGATGACATGCGGGACCCATGAGCCAGCAGCTTACTCAACGTTTCAAAGGCGGCATGAGATCGAAAGAAAAAGGCAAGTGACCAAATATCAGGAGCCAAAAATAATCCAAGATTTATTGTACATAGAGGATGACATGTGGGTCCCATTTTGCAGCAGCGGTCTCAATGTTTGTAATGCGGCTTGAGATCAAAAGAAAAAGAAAGTAGCTAGTAATTAGGGGGTGAAAAAAAATCCAAGAAAAGAAAGTTGATGGACATAGAGGATGACATGCGGGTCCCTTGAGCCAACAGCTTACTCAACGTTTCAAAGGGGGCAGGGGATCAAAAGAAAAAGGCAAGCCAAAAATCAGAGGGTGAAAAAAAATCCAACAAAGGAAACTTTTATAGCACATAGAGGATGACATGCGGGTCCCATGAGCCAGCAGGTTCCTCAACGTTTCAAACGTGGCATGAGATCGAAAGAAAAAGGCAAGTGCCCAAATATGAGGAGCCAAAAATAATTCAAGAAAAGAAAGTTTTATAGTACATAGAGGATGACATGCGGGTCCCATTTAGCAGCAGCGGTATCACGTTTGAGAGGGCAGGGGATCGAAAGAAAAAGTCAAGTGACCAAATATGAGGTGCCAAAAAAATCCAAGAAAAGAAAGTTTTATAGTACATAGAGGATGACATGCGGGTCCCATTTAGCAGCAGCGGTATCACTTTGAGAGGCGGCAGGGGATCGAAAGAAAAAGTCAAGTGACCAAATATGAGGTGCCAAAAAAAATCCAAGAAAAGAAAGTTTTATAGTACATAGAGGATGACATGCGGGTCCCATTTAGCAGCAGCGGTATCACGTTTGAGAGGCAGCAGGTGATCGAAAGAAAAAGTCAAGTGACCAAATATGAGGTGCCAAAAAAATCCAAGAAAAGAAAGTTTTATAGTACATAGAGGATGACATGCGGGTCCCATTTAGCAGCAGCGGTATCACCGTTTGAG
Source organism: Lolium multiflorum (assembly GCA_030979885.1). Classification (NCBI taxonomy): domain Eukaryota; kingdom Viridiplantae; phylum Streptophyta; class Magnoliopsida; order Poales; family Poaceae; genus Lolium; species Lolium multiflorum. Next base: position 171,431,915 of record CM061749.1, on the reverse strand, counting down.
AGGCGGCAGGGGATCGAAAGAAAAAGGTAAGTGACCAAATATGAGGTGCCAAAAATAATTCAAGAAAAGAAAGTTTTATAGTACATAGAGGATGACATGCGGGTCCCATTTAGCAGCAGCGGTATCACCGTTTGAGAGGCGGCAGGGGATCGAAAGAAAAAGGCAAGTGACCAAATTTGAGGTGCCAAAAATAATCCAGGAAAAGAAAGTTTTATAGTACATTGAGGATGACATGCGGGTCCCAGTTAGCAGCAGCGGTATCACCGTTTGAGAGGCGGCAGGGGATCGAAAGAAAAAGGCAAGTGACCAAATTTGAGGTGCCAAAAAAACTCCAAGAAAAGAAAGTTGATTGCACATAGAGGATGACATGCGGGTCCCATTTAGCAGCAGCGGTCTCAACGTTTCCAAGGCGGCAAGGGATCAAAAGAAAAAGGAAGTAGCCAGAAATCAGGGGGTCAAAAAAATCCAAGAATAGAAAGAATTTTGGTTCATAGAGGATGACATGCGGCCCCATCCTCCATCGTAGACGGTTGGGCCTCCAAGTGCAGAGGTTTGTAGAACAGCAGCAAGTTTTCCCTTAAGTGGATCACCCAAGGTTTATCGAACTCAGGGAGGAAGAGGTCAAAGATATCCCTCTCATGCAACCCTGCAACCACAAAGCAAGAAGTCTCTTGTGTCCCCAACACACCAAATAGGTGCACTAGTTCGGCGAAGAGATAGTGAAATACAGGTGGTATGAATATATATGAGCAGTAGCAACGGTGCCAGAAAATAGCTTGCTGGCGTGTAGTTGATGGTGGTAGTATTGCAGCAGTAGTAACGCAGTAAAACAGTAAACAAGCAGTAGTAACTCAGCAGTATTTAGGAACAAGGCCTAGGGATTAGACTTTCACTAGTGGACACTCTCAACATTGATCACATAACAGAATAGATAAATGCATACTCTACACTTTTGTTGGATGATGAACACATTGCGTAGGATTACACGAACCCTCAATGCCGGAGTTAACAAGCTCCACAATAATGCTCATGTTTAAGTAACCTTAAGTGTAAGATAGATCAAAACGACTAAACCAAGTACTAGCATAGCATGCACACTGTCACCTTCATGCATATGTAGGAGGAATAGATCACATCAATATTATCATAGCAATAGTTAACTTCGCAATCTACAAGAGATCATGATCATAGCATAAACCAAGTACTAACACGGTGCACACACTGTCACCTTTGCACACATGCAGGAGGAATAAAACTACTTTAATAACACATCACTAGAGTAGCACATAGATAAATTGTGATACAAACACATTGCAATCATCAAGAGATATAAATAAGCACTTCACTACGCTCTTCAACAGTGAATAAGTACTTCGTGAAATATAGCCTAAGAGACCCACACGGTGCACACACTGTCACCTTTACACACGTGGGACAAGGAGTCTCCGGAGATCACATAAGTAAAACCCACTTGACTAGCATAATGACATCTAGATTACAAGCATCATCATATGAATCTCAATCATGTAAGGCAGCTCATGAGATTATTGTATTGAACTACATAGGAGAGAGATGAACCACATAGCTACCGGTACAGCCCCGAGCCTCGATGGAGAACTACTCCCTCTCATGGGAGCAGCAGCGGTGATGAAGATGGCGGTGGAGATGGCAGCGGTGTCGATGGAGAAGCCTTCCGGGGGCACTTCCCCGCTCCGGCGGGTGCCGGAACAGAGACTCCTGTCCCCCAGATCTTGGCTTCGCGATGGCGGCGGCTGGAACTTTTCTCGTATCGTGGCTTCCTCCGTAAGGGTTTTCGATGCAGGGGCTTTATATAGGCGAAGAGGCGGCGCGGGGGTCAACGAGGCGACCACACCATAGGGTGGCGCGGCCGGGCCGGCGCGCCACCATGTCATCTGGGGCCCCCCTGCGGCTCTCGGGTGTTGGATGCTTCCGAGCAAAATAGGAACCTGGGCGTTGATTTCGTCCAATTCCGAGAATATTTCGTTACTAGGATTTCTGAAACCAAAAACAGCAGAAAACAGTGGCACTTCGACATCTTGTTAATAGGTTAGTTCCAGAAAACGCATAAATACGACATATAATGTGCATAAAACATGTAGGTATCATCAATAAAGTGGCATGGAACATAAGAAATTATCGATACGTTGGAGACGTATCAGCATCCCCAAGCTTAGTTCTGCTCGTCCCGAGCAGGTAAAACGATAACAAAGATAATTTCTTAAGTGACATGCCATCATAATCTTGATCATATTGTAAACATATGTAATGAATGCAGCGATCAAAACAATGGTAATGACATGAGTAAACAACTGAATCATAAAGCAATGACTTTTCATGAATAGCACTTTCAAGACAGGCATCAATAAGTCTTGCATAAGAGTTAACTCATAAAGCAATAATTCAAAGTAGAGGTATTGAAGCAACACAATGGAAGATGAAGTTTCAGCGGTTGCTTTCAACTTATAACATATATATCTCATGGATAATTGTCAACATAGAGTAATATAATAAGTGCAATAAGCAAGTATGTAAGAATCAATGCACAGTTCACACAAGTGTTTGCTTCTTGAGGTGGAGAGAAATAGGTGAACTGACTCAACATAAAAGTAAAAGAATGGTCCTTCAAAGAGGAAAGCATCGATTGCTATATTTGTGCTAGAGCTTTGGTTTTGAAAACATAAAGAGAGCATAAAAATAAAGTTTTGAGAGGTGTTTGTTGTTGTCAACGAATGGTAATGGGTACTCTAACTACCTTGCCAGACAAACCTTCAAAGAGCGGCTCCCATTTTATTTTATTTTTGGGTGGCACTCCTTCCAACCTTTCTTTCACAAACCATGGCTAACCGAATCCTCGGGTGCCTGCCAACAATCTCATACCATGAAGGAGTGCCTTTTTATTTTAGTTTTATTATGATGACACTCCTCCCCACCTTTGCTTTCTCAAGCCATGGCTAACCGAATCCTTCGGGTGCCGTCCAACAATCACATACCATGGAGGAGTGTCTATTTTTGTTAATTAATTTGGGACTGGGAATCCCATTGCCAGCTCTTTTTGCAAAATTATTGGATAAGCGGATGAAGCCACTAGTCCATTGGTGAAAGTTGCCCAACAAGATTGAAAGATAAACACCACATACTTCATCATGAGCTATAAAACATTGACACAAATAAGAGGTAATAAATTTTGAATGGTTTAAAGGTAGCACTCAAGCAATTTACTTTGGAATGGCGGAGAAATACCATGTAGTAGGTAGGTATGGTGGACACAAATGGCATGAATATTGGCTCAAGTATTTGGATGCATGAGAAGTATTCCCTCTCGATACAAGGTTTAGGCTAGCAAGGTTATTTGAAGCAAACTCAAGGATGAAAAGTGCAGCAAAACTCACATAAAAGACATATGGTAAACATTATAAGACTCTACACTGTCTTCCTTGTTGTTCAAAACTCAATACTAGATATTATCTAGACCTTAGAGAAACCAAATATGCAAATCAAATTTTAGCAAGCTCTATGTATTTCTTCATTAATGGGTGCAAAGCATATGATGCAAGAGCTTAAACATGAGCACAACAATTGCCAAGTATCACATTATCCAAGACATTTTAGAATTACTACATGTAGCATTTTCCAATTCCAACCATATAACAATTTAACGAAGAGGAAACTTCGCCATGAATATTATGAGCTAAGAACACATGTGTTCATACGAACCAGCGGAGCGTGTCTCTCTCCCACACAAGGATGAACTTATTCAGAGAATGAAAATAACAAAACAAAAACAAAAATAAAAGCACACAGACGCTCCAAGTAAAGTACATAAGATGTGACCGAATAAAAATATAGTTTCACTAGAAGAAACCTGATAAGTTGTCGATGAAGAAGGGGATGCCTTGGGCATCCCCAAGCTTAGATGCTTGAGTCTTCTTAAAATATGCAGGGATGAACCACCGGGGCATCCCCAAGCTTAGACCTTTCACTCTTCTCGATCACATTATATCACCCTCTTCTATTGACCCTTGAAAACTTCCTTCACACCAAACTTCAAGCAAACTCGTTAGAGGGTTAGTGCATAATCAAAAATTCACATGTTCAGAGGTGACACAATCATTCTTAACACTTCTGGACATTGCACAAAACTTCTGAAAGTTAATGGAACAAAGAAACTCATTCAACTTAACAAAAGCGGCAATGCGAAATAAAAGGCAGAATCTGTCAAAAACAGAACAGTCCGTAAAGACGAATTTTAAGATGGCACCAGACTTGCTCAAATGGAAAAACTCAAAACTAATGAAAGTTGCGTACATATATGAGGATCACGCTCGTAAATTGGCAGATTTTTTCGAATTTTCTACAGAGAACTGTGCCCAGATTCGTGACAGACAGCAATGCTGTTTCTGCGCAGCGATCCCAAATATAACATCAACTTTGACATAGAAACTTTACTTGGCACAAAAACATGATAAGGAGAGGTTGCTACAGTAGTAAACAACTTCCAAGACTCAACAAAACAAAAATTGCTGTAGTAAAATAAACACATGGGTTATCTCCCAAGAAGTTCTTTCTTTATAGCCATTAAGATGGGCTCAACAGTTTTAATGATGCACTCGCAAGAAATAGTATTTGAGGCAAAAGAGAGCATCAAGAGGCAAATTCAAAACACATTTAAGTCTAACATGCTTCCTATGCATAGGAATCTTGTAAATAAACAAGTTCATGAAGAGCAAAGTAACAAGCATAGGAAGATAAAACAAGTGTAGCTTCAAAAATTTCAGCACATAGAGAGGTGTTTTAGTAACATGAAAATTTCTACAACCATATTTTCCTCTCTCATAATAACTTTCAGTAGCATCATGAGCAAACTCAACAATATAACTATCACATAAAGCATTCTTATCATGAGTCTCATGCATAAAATAATTACTACTCCCAACATAAGCATAATCAATTTTATTAGTTGTAGTGGGAGCAAATTCAACAAAGTAGCTATCAAATATAGGAGGTATATTGTAATCATAATCAAATTTATCCTCCATAACAGGTGGTAACAAAAGACTACTATCATTATAATCATCATAAATAGGAGGCAAAGTATCATCAAAGTAAATTTTCTCCTCAATGCTTGGGGGACTAAAAATATCATGCTCATCAAAGCCAGCTTCCCCAAGCTTAGAATTTTCCATAGCATTAGCAACAATGGTGTTCAAAGCATTCATAGTAATAACATTCCCATTAGCATGCATATAAAGTTCCATGGGTTTCTTAATTCTTTCTTCAAACACATCATGTCCTAATTCAAGATAAAGTTCATAAAGATCTCTCATATTTTTGTTGTTTTCCATTATGCCTAACTAGTGTAAACAAGAAACCAAATGTCGCAATTGCAGAGTCTAAAGGAAATAGCTTCGAGTACTTACAATGGCGCCGGAAAATAGCTTAGTAGCCGAGATCCGGAGTGTGAGTACCTTTTACCTTTCCTCCCCGGCAACGGCGCCAGAAAATAGCTTGATGTCTACGTTCCCCCTCCTTTCCTGTAGACAGTGTTGGGCCTCCAAGTGCAGAGGTTTGTAGAACAGCAGCAAGTTTTCCCTTAAGTGGATCACCCAAGGTTTATCGAACTCAGGGAGGAAGAGGTCAAAGATATCCCTCTCATGCAACCCTGCAACCACAAAGCAAGAAGTCTCTTGTGTCCCCAACACACCAAATAGGTGCACTAGTTCGGCGAAGAGATAGTGAAATACAGGTGGTATGAATATATATGAGCAGTAGCAACGGTGCCAGAAAATAGCTTGCTGGCGTGTAGTTGATGGTGGTAGTATTGCAGCAGTAGTAACGCAGTAAAACAGTAAACAAGCAGTAGTAACTCAGCAGTATTTAGGAACAAGGCCTAGGGATTAGACTTTCACTAGTGGACACTCTCAACATTGATCACATAACAGAATAGATAAATGCATACTCTACACTTTTGTTGGATGATGAACACATTGCGTAGGATTACACGAACCCTCAATGCCGGAGTTAACAAGCTCCACAATAATGCTCATGTTTAAGTAACCTTAAGTGTAAGATAGATCAAAACGACTAAACCAAGTACTAGCATAGCATGCACACTGTCACCTTCATGCATATGTAGGAGGAATAGATCACATCAATATTATCATAGCAATAGTTAACTTCGCAATCTACAAGAGATCATGATCATAGCATAAACCAAGTACTAACACGGTGCACGCACTGTCACCTTTGCACACATGCAGGAGGAATAAAACTACTTTAATAACACATCACTAGAGTAGCACATAGATAAATTGTGATACAAACACATTGCAATCATCAAGAGATATAAATAAGCACTTCACTACGCTCTTCAACAGTGAATAAGTACTTCGTGAAATATAGCCTAAGAGACCCACACGGTGCACACACTGTCACCTTTACACACGTGGGACAAGGAGTCTCCGGAGATCACATAAGTAAAACCCACTTGACTAGCATAATGACATCTAGATTACAAGCATCATCATATGAATCTCAATCATGTAAGGCAGCTCATGAGATTATTGTATTGAACTACATAGGAGAGAGATGAACCACATAGCTACCGGTACAGCCCCGAGCCTCGATGGAGAACTACTCCCTCCTCATGGGAGCAGCAGCGGTGATGAAGATGGCGGTGGAGATGGCAGCGGTGTCGATGGAGAAGCCTTCCGGGGGCACTTCCCCGCTCCGGCAGGGTGCCGGAACAGAGACTCCTGTCCCCCAGATCTTGGCTTCGCGATGGCGGCGGCTCTGGAACTTTTCTCGTATCGTGGCTTCCTCCGTAAGGGTTTTCGATGCAGGGGCTTTATATAGGCGAAGAGGCGGCGCAGGAGGGTCAAAGAGGCGACCACACCATAGGGTGGCGCGGCCAGCCCTGGCCGCGCCACCATGTCATCTGGGGCCCACAGGGCCCCCCTCTGGCGGCTCTCGGGTGTTCTGGATGCTTCCGGGCAAAATAGGAACCCGTTGATTTCGGAAATATTTCGTTACTAGGATTTCTGAAACCAAAAACAGCAGAAAACAGGAACTGGCACTTCGGCATCTTGTTAATAGGTTAGTTCCAGAAAACGCATAAATACGACATATAATGTGCATAAAACATGTAGGTATCATCAATAAAGTGGCATGGAACATAAGAAATTATCGATACGTTGGAGACGTATCAATGACATGCGGGACCCATGATCCTGCATCGTAAACGGCTCGATCGGAGAACGTTGAACGAGATGGCGCGATGTAGAAAAAAAACAATGCCAGAGAGGCTGCCATCTGGGCCCTACATCCCTCGGCGGTGCGGATTTGCGTTGACTCGGCCGGCGAACCCGAGATTTCGAGATGCACCACGTCCCGGGCCACCATACGCCACGTTTTGGCCGCTTTCGTCGGGCTAGGTGGCCTCAAAAACGAGAAAAAAAAGTTTTGACATGCACCACGGAGGGACCAAAATCGTCGGCCATGGTACACCAGCAACCACGGCGCGACTTCAACTTCGTCGGCCATGGCAACTTTTCTTGTAGTGTGATAAGACTTCTCATTAATATTCCATAACGATAACTCACACCAACGGATACATAGATAACTAACTAAGAGAGATACTTCCACATTGCATACTATTCCATATGATAACTTCCCTACTCATGATATGACACTACTTGATAGTAAAAGATAAAGGTGGTGATGATGTGATACCGCGGCACTCCCCCAAGCTTGGAACAAACCAAGGGGATGCCAATACCGATGATGAATTACTCCTTCGGTGATGATGGTGAATCTTTGTCGTCATCAGACTTCCATGGAAGAGGCCCTCCATCAACAAAAGACATCTTGGTTTCCGGAAACCTGAAACTAGCAGCATGACTTATGCGCTTAAACCTGTTTTCATACTCACAGTTTTGATTATGGACATCATAGAGTTGAGCTTGGAGTTTGTTGGTGGTGTCGTGAAGTGAGAAGATATCGTCCCACAGCTTTGCAGTCTCCTTCTTGTGTCCATCAATGAGTTCAGACACAATCTTGTGAAAGATATCCACTTCACGCTCAGCCATCTTCTTGTAGTTGAAAACCTCTTGTTCCAGCTTCTCCATCCTGTCTTCCAAGCTCCCTTCTCCCTTAGGACCCTGGACATCTTTGATCTGCAACTCTCCATCCACGAGCTGCAACTCTTTGGGGTGCATCTTCAGCTCGTTCATGTACGGGTTGACGACGTCCTCAAAGAAGCTGTCCTTCTGAGTTCCCGACGAAGACATGATGGATCTAGATCCGAAGCAGATCCTGGCAGAAAACAGCTCGAAACAAAACACGACGAGAAAACGATATTACGGACCTCCAGGGGTCCGGGGGATTATATAGCAAATATTTTTACGACAAAAGGAAGGTTCCAGGCCGAAAACGAGTGGAAACGGGACACCGAGGCGGCCAGACCATAGGTCGGCGCGGCCAGGGTGGGGCCCGCGCCGGCCTATGGTGGCACGCCCTCGTGCGTCCTTTCCACTCCGTTTCGAACTCGTAATTTTTCATATTTTCTAAAAACAGCAAAAATAATGTTCGGAAAGGTAAACGCGGACTTTTTATTACCTGTACTGTTACCTATTCAAAGTCGAGTTCTGGCGGACTGTCAATTTGTCCTTTGATGAAGGCCTCCGGTGTTTCCACTTGAATAATATCAACATCAACATTATAAGAATCGCCCGAGATATAATGCTTGAGTCTTTGTCCATTCACCACTTGTGTGGCATTGCCTTGGAGAGAGCTAATTTTAATTGCTCCTGAACGATACACCTCCTCAACAACATATGGTCCTTCCCACTTCGAGAGTAATTTCCCTGCAAAGAATCTGAGACGAGACCGATACAATAGAACTTGATCTCCAACATTAAATTCTCTTTTGATGATCCTTCTATCATGCCATTTCTTAACTTTTTCTTTAAAGAGTTTAGCATTTTCATAAGCTTCACTTCTCCATTCATCTAGAGAACTTAATTGCAACAACCTCTTATTACCGGCTAATTTAGGATCTTTATTTAGTTCTCTAACAGCCCAATAAGCTTTGTGCTCTAGTTCTAGAGGTAAATGACAAGCTTTTCCATAAACCATTTTATAAGGTGACATTCCCATAGGATTTTTATAAGCAGTTCTATAAGCCCATAGTGCTTCTTTCAATTTGCTAGCCCAATTCCTCCTAGATTTATTAACAGTCTTACCTAAGATAGCTTTAATCTCTCTATTTGATAATTCTACTTGACCACTAGTTTGAGGGTGATAAGCAGAAGCAATTCTATGATTAATACCATACTTAGCAAGAGTTTTTCTAAAACCTCCATGAATAAAATGAGAACCTCCATCAGTCATAATATATCTAGGTACTCCAAATCTAGGAAATATAATATCTACAAGCATTTTTATAGAGGTCTCACCATCAGCACTTTTTGTAGGTATAGCTTCTACCCATTTAGTAACATAATCAACAGCAACAAGTATATGAGTGTTACCGTCTGAAGAAGGGAAAGGACCCATGAAGTCGAATCCCCAACAATCGAATGGTTCAATAACAAGAGTATAATTCATAGGCATTTCATTGCGTCTAGAGATATTACCAACTCTTTGACATTCATCACAAGATAAAATAAATTTCCTTGCATCTTTGAAGAGTGTTGGCCAATAAAAACCTGATTGTAGAACCTTTTGCGCGGTTCTATCTCCAGCGTGATGTCCTCCATAAACACTTCCATGACATTTATTCAATATCTCCTGTTGTTCATATTCAGGAACACATCTTCGCATAATACCATCCACTCCTTCTTTATATAAGTGTGGGTCATCCCAAAAATAATGCCTCAAGTCATAAAAGAATTTCCTCCTTTGCTGAGCTGAAAAGGTTGGAGGCAAATACTTCGAAACAATAAAGTTAGCATAATCTGCATACCAAGGGCTCTCTCGCGAGCTCACCTTTATTACAGCCAATTGTTCATTTGGAAAACTATCATTAACAGGAACAGGATCATAAGCAATATTTTCCAATCTAGACAAATTATCAGCAACAGGATTATCAGCACCTTTCCTATCTATAATATGTAAATCAAATTCTTGCAACAGAAGTACCCATCTAATAAGCCTTGGCTTAGCATCTTTCTTTGTCATAAGGTATCTAATTGCAGCATGATCAGTATGAATTGTAACTTTCGAATCAACAATATAGGGTCTAAACTTATCACAAGCAAAGACTACAGCTAACAATTCCTTTTCAGTTGTAGCATAATTTCTTTGAGCAGCATCAAGAGTCTTACTAGCATAATGAATAACATTTAATTTTTTATCTACCCGCTGTCCAAGAACAGCGCCTACAGCAAAATCACTAGCATCACACATAATTTCAAAAGGCAAATTCCAATCAGGAGGTTCAACTACAGGAGCAGTTGTTAAGGCTTTCTTTAGAGTTTCAAAAGCTTCCTTACAATCATCATCAAAAACAAAAGGTACATCTTTTTGAAGAAGATTAGTAAGAGGCTTTGAAATTTTAGAGAAATCTTTAATAAATCTCCTATAAAACCCAGCATGACCAAGAACACTACGAATACCTTTAACATCCCTCGGATAGGGCATCTTCTCAATTGCTTCAACTTTAGCTCTATCAACTTCAATACCTCTCTCGGAAATTTTATGTCCCAATACAATTCCTTCATTAACCATAAAGTGGCATTTCTCCCAATTAAGAACAAGGTTAGTTTCTTCACATCTCTGCAAAACTTTATCAAGGTTTCGCAAGCAATTATCAAAAGAATTCCCATAGACAGAAAAATCATCCATGAACACCTCTACAATACTTTCGCAAAAACCATGAAAAATAGCAGACATGCATCTTTGAAAAGTAGCAGGAGCATTACATAAACCAAAAGGCATACGCCTATAAGCATAAGTTCCATAAGGACAAGTAAAAGTGGTTTTCTCTTGATCTTTAGCTTTAACAGCAATTTGTGAAAACCCAGAATAACCATCAAGAAAGCAAAAATGAGTATTTTTAGATAACCTCTCTAGCATTTGATCAATAAAGGGTAAAGGGTAATGATCTTTCTTAGTAACTTTATTAACTTTTCGAAAATCAATGCACATTCTATAACCTACAACTATTCTTTGAGGAATAAGCTCATCATTATCATTAGGCACAACAGTCATTCCTCCTTTCTTAGGAACACAATGAACAGGACTAACCCATCTACTATCAGCAATAGGATATATAATACCAGCTTCAAGGAGTTTTAATACCTCGTTCCTTACCACTTCCTTCATCTTCGGAATTAGACGACGTTGATGTTCAACAACAGGCTTTGCATCATCTTCCATATTAATAGCATGTTGGCAAATAGAAGGAGAAATCCCTTTCAAATCATCAAGAGTATAGCCAATAGCTCCTCGGTGTTTCTTCAATATTTCCAATAACCTTTCTTCCTCAACCTCTGAAAGCTTAGAACTAATAATAACAGGATATATTTTCTTATCATCAATATGAGCATATTTAAGATTATCAGGTAAAGGCTTTAAATCAAAAACAGGATCTTCCTTTGGTGGCGGTGTTGTACCCAAATCTTCCACCGGTAAATCATGCTTGAGAATAGGTTGGCGAAGAAAAATTTCCTCAAGCTCATCTCTTTCTTTCCTAAAAGCTTCACTTTCACTATTCTCCAAATGTTGCTGCAAAGGATTATTAGGAACAAGAACAATAGATGCACACTGCTCCATTTTAAAATCATTACTAGGCAAGTCAGCTTTATAAGGAGTTTTGGTAAATTTAGAAAAGTTAAATTCATAAGGTTCACCAGCAAATCTAGTCAAAATTTTCTCTTTCTTACAATCTATAATAGCTCCACAAGTATTTAGAAAAGGTCTACCAAAAATGATAGGACAATGATCACTAGCAGCAGAACCAAGTACCAAAAAGTCAGCAGGATATTTAATCTTACCACATAGAACTTCCACATCTCGAACAATACCAATTGGAGAAATAGTTTCTCTATTAGCCAGATGAATAACCACATCAATATCTTCAAGTTCACAAGAACCAATTTCGTGCATAATCTCCGTGTAAAGCTCATAAGGAATAGCACTAACACTTGCACCAATATCACATAAACCATAATAGCAATGATCACCAATTCTAACAGATAGCATAGGAACACTAACTTGTTTGGATTTATTAGGATGTGAAACAATATTAGAAGCATCTTCACAGAAAATAATATGACCATCCTCCACATTTTCAGTCACAAGATCTTTAACTATAGCAACAGCAGGTTCAATTTTAATTTGTTCTTCAGGTTCTTTAGGTTTCTTTTCACTTTTATTAACCGCACTAGATATGACAGAGTACTCCTTCATTTTAGCAGGGAAAGGAGTTTTTTCAATATAAGCTTCAGGAATAACATTATCAACAGTTTCAACCACTACACATTTGTTTACAGATGAATCAATTTTATCTTTATACGGTTCATGATACTTATCAAAATTCTTCTTAGGCAGTTCATAATGAGAGGCAAAAGCTTTATAAAGATTTGCAACAACTTGGGAATCAAGACCATATGTAGCACTCATATTACGAAATTTATCAGTATCCATAAAAGCTTCAATGCATTTATAATCATAAGTTATACCTGATTCTCTATCTTTGTCGTTCTCCCATCCTTCAGTATTTTCTTGGATCCGATCAAGAAGGTCCCTTTTAAACTCTTCATTCTTGCGTGTAAATGATCCAGAACAAGAAGTATCCAGCAAGGTCTTGTCTTGAAAAGAAAGTCTTGCATAGAAATTATCAATAATAACATTACCAGGAAGCTCATGAATGGGGCATTTGAGCATTAAAGACTTCAATCTCCCCCAAGCTTGGGCAATACTCTCTCCATCATGAGGCCAGAAATTATATATGCGGTTCCGATCTTTGTGAATTTCACTTGGAGGATAAAATTTGGAATAAAATAAAGGCACAATGTCCTCCCAATCAATAGAATCACCATTCTTCAGCAATTTATACCAGTGCGCCGCTTTACCAGACAGCGATATAGTGAATAGTTTCTTCCTAACTTCATTCATAGAAATACCTGCACATTTGAATAAACCGCATAATTCATGCAAAAACAGTAAATGATCACCAGGATGGACAGTTCCATCCCCTTCATAGCGGTTATCCATAACACGTTCAATAATTTTCATAGGTATTTTATATGGTACTACTTCCTCACCTGGCGCTTCATCCACTACCGTTGCAGTAGTAGTAGATTTCCCAAATAGAAATTGAAGAGAGGATCTCTCCATAATGATTTATAGCAGCAGGCAGAAATAAAATCAGCACAAACAGTAAATTTCCTTACCAATTCCGCTTACCAATAGCGCTTCACTCCCCGGCAACGGCGCCAGAAAATAGTCTTGATGACCCACAAGTATAGGGGGTGTATCGTAGTACTTTCGATAAATAAGAGTGTCGAACCCAACGAGGAGCAGAAGGTGTTGACAAGCAGTTTCGATGAAGGATTCACTGTAAATGCTCACAGACAAGTATTCAGGGGGTTTTGATATTGCAGATAAATAAAGTACAAGTAAATAAAATGCGAGAGAAATAATTGCAGCGAGTGGCCCAATCCTTTTTAGCACAAAGGACAAGCCGGTTTGTTTACTTATAATGACCAAACGTTCTTGAGGACACACGGGGATTTTAGTCTAGTACTTTCGCTTCAAGTGGCTAAATAATCTTCATTGTTTTGATAAGTGTTGTGTGGGTGAACCTATGCTAATGCACCGCCCTTTCTAGGACTAATACATACTTGTGATTATACCCCTTGCAAGCATCCGCAACTACAAGAAAGTAATTAAGATAAATCTAACCACAGCCTTAAACTCTGAGATCCTGCGATCCCTCCTGCATCGATATACTAACGGGGGCTTAGGTTTCTGTCACTCCGGCAACCCCGCAATTAGCAACCGAATACAAGATGCACTCCCCTAGGCCCATAAATGGTGAAGTGTCGTGTAGTCGACGTTCACACGACACCACTAGAAGAATGACACCACAACTTAAATATCATAACATTGAATATTACTCAACCATAATTCACTACTAGCATTTAGACTTCACCCATGTCCTCAAGAACTAAACGAACTACTCACGAGACATCATATGGAATACAATCAGAGGTGATATGATGATGAATAACAATCTGAACATAAACCTTGGTTCAATGGTTTCACTCAATAGCATCTACAACAAGTATAGAATAACACCGGGAGAGTTTCCCCTATCAAACAATCAAGATTTAACCCGAATTGCTACAGCGATGACGAGGTGCAGCGGTGGTGATGGCGGTGTAGATGGTGGAGATGATGATGATGATGATGGAGATGATGTCCCGCTCGATGACGATGGCGATGGCGTCGATTTCCCCCTCCGGGAGGGAATTTCCCCGGCGGATTCCTGCCCGCCGGAGAGCTCTTTTCTCTCTGGTGTTCTCCGCCCCGCAGAGGCGGCTGTAACCCTTCGTGAGGTCCTCTCTGTGGCTTAGGTTTTCGGGACGAAGGAGTACGCGAAGAAAAGGAGGCGAAAGGGGCTGTGGGGCCCCCAGAGCACAGGGTGGCGCGGCCAGGCCTTGGGCCGCGCCGCCCTGTGGTCTGGGCCCACAGTGGCTCCTCTCTGCTCCCCCTTTTGGCTCCCTCCGTCATCTGGAAAAATAGGAATTTACGTGAAATTCCCTTCCACAGTTGATCTTCCGAAATATTGCGTTCTGACGGTGCTTTTTCCAGCAGAATCCTGGCTCCGGTGCTTGATCCTCCAATGATGATGAAACATGCAAAATAGATGAAATAACATAAGTATTGTGTCCCAATATGAAATATATCAATGAATAACAGCAAATTATGATACAAAATAGTGATGCAAATTGGACGTATCATTATTATAGTGCATTAGAACAAAGTTTCCTATGGATTCAAGGGTAGGAAATCCAAGTTAACTCATTTACATGACATTATTTTTTCCATGAAGCAAAGTTAACACATCTATCAATTGGTACATTTTGGAGTGACTAAGAAGGATCCAGGCTTACCTTTTCATTTTCATGTTTTAAACTTATTTAAATCCTGGTCAAAACTAGGATTTGATCAAGATTCAAATGGGTATAAAATAAAATAAAAAACGCACATAGCCTTTTTCTGTCATATAATGATCATTCAAGTTGATAAACATGGTCTAGACATATTCAAACTAGAAAATCGTGTATCTACCCTGTCCCTGGCTAACCCTAAACTCTGTCTTATGAAGTCAAGCATGAAGAGAAGTGGTTTTGGGTTTCAGACATGGAAATTTTGAAAACCTCCCAAAAACTTCATCTTAGAGTGACAAAGAAGGATCCAAGCTTACCTTTTCATTTTCATGTTTTAAGCTTGTTTAAATATTGGTCAAGCCTAGGATTTGACCAAGATTCAAATGGGCATAAAAATTCTGGAAAAATAAAAAAAAAACCAAAGCACATAGTCTTCTTACGTCATATATATCTATAGTAAGCATATTCAAGTAGATAAACAAGGTATAGACATATTCAAAACAGACAAATCCTGTATCTACCCCCTAACCCTAAACTCGGTCTTATGATGCCTAGCATGAAGAGAAGTCGTTTTGGGTTTCAAACGTTTAAGCCAAAAGCCCCATTTCATATATTTCAAATTTGGTTCAAATTTGAAAGACATACAAGTTATAGCACACATAGTGCATACATGTTCACACATACTGCACTAGATGCTAATTAACCCTATAGTTTGAGGCCATTTGGATGAGGTCGAAAAAAATCTTGGATTAGAAATGGGGTTGTTCGAACCCCGTAGTTGGATTTTTTATGAACTTGATCTGTAGTACTGGGCAAAACCCTAGTTTAACGTATTTAATTATAGATTCGTAGGTTGATTTTTCTACCTTTTTATTATTATTACTATGCAGCACATGTGTGTTTGCCCGTCGAGTGAAACTCGGAGGAAGAGGGATCACTCGGAAGGAGAGAAGAAGGGAGAGAATTATGGTGTCTCCCCTTTTTCGGGTGATGATGTTGACTTTTGCAGGGTTTGTCAGTGAGCAGGAGCGAGCGAGCGAGCGAGTCGAGCGAGGCCGAGAATGAGAGAGATTTGTTTTTTTGTGAGAGGGACAACCGAAGGATCCAGAAGGACCCACAGACTTCCAAAACGCATCCTGATGCGTCTTCTCTTGACAAAGAAGATGGCTTGGAGTTTGCGTACCTACTGCACTTGACTTGTGCTCACTGAAGTGTGGGACCTCACGCATGGGCACCACACGTAAGTGACAGACCTGTTGGTGTAAAAACTCGGTTGATTATTATAGTGCATTAGAACAAAGTTTCCTATGGATTCAAGGGTAGGAAATCCAAGTTAACTCATTTACATGACATTATTTTTTCCATGAAGCAAAGTTAACACATCTATCAATTGGTACATTTTGGAGTGACTAAGAAGGATCCATGCTTACCTTTTCGTTTTCACGTGTTAAACTTGTTTAAATCTTGGTCAAACCTAGGATTTGACAAGATTCAAATGGGCAAAATTCAAAAAAAACAGAAAAATGAAAAACCAAAGCACATACGTAGTTTTCTTATGTCATATAGTAAGCATTCAAGTTGATAAACAAGGTCTAGACATATTCAAAACATACAAATCATGTATGTACCCCTAACCCTAAACTATGTCTTATGAAGTCAAGCATGAAGAGAAGTGGTTTTGGGTTTCAAACATGGAAATTTCAAAAACCTCCCAAAAACTTCATTTAGAGTGACTAAGAAGGATAAATGCTTCCCTTTTCATTTTCATGTTTTAAACTTGTTTAAATCTTGGTAAAACCTAGGATCTGACCAAGATTCAAATGGGCATCAAAAATAAAAAAATCAGAAAAATGAAAAACCAAAGCACATAGTCTTCTTATGTCATATAGTAAGCATTAAAGTTGATAAACAAGGTCTAGACATATTCAAACCAGAAAAATCATGTATCAAGCTACCCCTAACCCCAAACTCTGTCTTATGAAGTCAAGCATGAAGAGAAGTACGTGGTTTTTTGGTTTCAAACATGGAAATTTCAAAAACCCTCTCAAGATCGAGCTTCATTTTGGAGTGACTACGAAGGATACATGCTTAATTTTTCATATTCATGTTTTAAACTTGTTTAAATCATGGTCAAACCTAGGATTTGACCAAGATTCAAATGGGCATAAAAATTCAAAATAAATGAAAATAAATGAAAAACCAAGGCACGTAGTCTTCTTATGTCATATAGTAAGCATTCAATTAAGTTGATAAACAAGGTCTAGACATATCAAACCAGAAAAATCATACAATTAAAAAACAAGGTAACTTAAATACTTGGATGCCCCAAGATGTGTGGAAGCCCAAAACAATGGCAAAACATATCATGTGCGCATGCTGCATCCAATTCAAGTAGAACACATAGTAGGCACCGATAGTTTGACCTAAATTTGAAATCAAAGAGAAGGTGGTTAGAAAAAATCAAAATTGGCAAAGCAAAGCATGAAATCAAAAAATTGTGATGCACTCTAGCTATGAAAATTATCAAACAATGCAAACCAAAATGATTTTTTAGAGGAATACTAGTTCAACTTATTTAATTTTTTATTTGTAGGCCAAAATCAAACCCCGTAGTTGGATTTTTTTTTCAACTTGATCTGTAGTACTGGGGAAAACCCTAGTTTAACCTATTTAATAATAGATTCGTAGTCGATTCTTTTACTTTTTTATTATTACTATGCAGCACATGTGTGTTTGCCCGTCGAGTGAAACTCGGAGGAAGAGGAATCACTCGGAAGGAGAAGAAGGGAGAGCAGTCACGGGGCCCCTCTTATTGATGGTGTATATTCTTTTTCTGGTGATGTTGACTGTTGTGCAGGGTTTGTCAGTGCGCAGGAGGTGCGAGCGAGCGAGCGAGCGAGCGACGTTCGTTGGGAACCCCAAGAGGAAGGTATGATGCGCACAGTAGCAAGTTTTCCCTCAGAAAGAAACCAAGGTTTAATCGAACCAGTAGGAGCCAAGAAGCACGTTGAAGGTTGATGGTCGCGAAATGTGATGCGGCGCAACACCAGGGATTCCGGCGCCAACGCGGAACCTGCACAACACAACCCAAGTACTTTGTCCCAACGAAACAATGAGGTTGTCAATCTCACCGGCTTGCTGTAACAAAGGATTAAACGTATCGAGTGGAAGATGTTTGCAAAGAAAACAGTAAAACAAGTAGATTGTATGCTATGTAAAGAATAGGACCGGGGTCCACAGTTCACTAGAGGTGTCTCTCCCATAAGATAAAAGCATGTTGGGTGAACAAATTACAGTCGGGCAATTGACAAATAGAGAAAGGCATAACAATGCATATACATGACATGATAAATATAGTGAGATTTAATTGGGCATTACGACAAAGTACATAGACCGCCATCCAACTGCATCTATGCCTAAAAAGTCCACCTTCAGGTTATCATCCGAACCCCCTCCAGTATTAAGTTGCAAAGCAACAGACAATTGCATTAAGTATGGTGCGTAATGTAATCAACAACTACATCCTTAGACATAGCATCAATGTTTTATCCCTAGTGGCAACAGCACATCCACAACCTTAGAACTTTCTGTCACTGTCCCAGATTCAATGGAGGCATGAACCCACTATCGAGCATAAATACTCCCTCTTGGAGTTAAGAGTAAAAACTTGGCCAGAGCCTCTACTAATAACGGAGAGCATGCAAGATCATAAACAACACATGAACAATAGATTGATAATCACCATAATCATAGTACTCTCTATCCATCGGATCCCGACAAACACAACATATAGTATTACAGATAGATGATCTTGATCATGTTAGGCAGCTCACAAGATCCAACAATGAAGCACAACAAGGAGAAGACGACCATCTAGCTACTGCTATGGACCCATGGTCCAGGGGTGAACTACTCACTCATCACTCCGGAGGCGACCATGGCGGTGTAGAGTCCTCCGGGAGATGAATCCCCTCTCCGGCAGGGTGCCGGAGGCGATCTCCGAATCCCCCGAGATGGGATTCGCGGCGGCGGCGTCTCTGTAAGGTTTTCCGTATCGTGGCTCTCGGTACTGGGGGTTTCGCGACGGAAGCTTTAAGTAGGCGGAGGGTCAACGCGGGGGGCCACACGAGGGGCCCAGGGGATAGGTCGGCGCGGCCAGGGCCTGGGCCGCGCCGCCACCCTCCTGGCCTCCTCGTGGCCCCACTTCGTTAGGTCTTCGGTCTTCTGGAAGCTTCGTGCAAAAATAGGACCCTGGGCGAAAGTTTCGTCCAATTCCGAGAATATTTCTTTACTAGGATTTCTGAAACCAAAAACAGCAGAAAACAACTGGCTCTTCGGCATCTTGTTAATAGGTTAGTTCCAGAAAATGCATAAATATGACATATAATGTGCATAAAACATGTAGGTATCATCAATAAAGTAGCATGGAACATAAGAAATTATCGATACGTTGGAGACGTATCAGCATCCCCAAGCTTAGTTCTGCTCGTCCCGAGCAGGTAAAACGATAACAAAGATAATTTCTGAAGTGACATGCCATCAAAATCTTGATCATACTATTTGTAAACATATGTAATGAATGCAGCGATCAAAGCAAAGGTAATGACATGAGTAAACAAATGAATCATAAAGCAAAGACTTTTCATGAATAGTACTTCAAGACAAGCATCAATAAGTCTTGCATAAGAGTTAACTCATAAAGCAATAAATCAAAGTAAAGGTGTTGAAGCAACACATAAGAAGATTAAGTTTCAGCGGTTGCTTTCAACTTATAACATGTATATCTCATGGATATTGTCAACATAAAGTAATATAACAAGTGCAATATGCAAGTATGTAGGAATCAATGCACAGTTCACACAAGTGTTTGCTTCTTAAGGTGGAAGGAGATAGGTAAACTGACTCAACAATAAAAGTAAAAGAAAGGTCCTTCAATGAGGAAAGCATCGATTGCTGTATTTGTGCTAGAGCTTTTATTTTGAAAACATGAAACAATTTTGTCAACGGTAGTAATAAAGCATATGAGTTATGAAAATTATATCTTACAAGTTGCAAGCCTCACGCATAGTATACTAATAGTGCCCGCACCTCGTCCTACTTAACTTGGACTACCGGGTCTTCGCATGCCATGTTTCAACCAAGTGTCACAAAGGGGTACCTCCATGCCGCCTGTACAAAGGTCTAAGGAGAATGCTCGCATTTCGGATTTCTCGCTTTTGATTATTCTCAACTTAGACATCCATACCGGGACAACATGGACAACAGATAATGGACTCCTCTTAAATGCATAAGCATGTAGCAAAGTTATTATTCTCATATGAGATTGAGGATATATGTCCAAAACTGAAACTTCCACCATGGTTCATGGCTTTAGTTAGCGGCCCAATGTTCTTCTCTAACAATTTTGCATGCTCCAACCACTAAAATGATAGACCTTCAGACAAGACGGACATGCATAGCAACTCACATGATATTCAACAATAGTTGATGGCGTTCCCCAGAAGCATGGTTATCGCACAACAAGCAACTTAATAAAATATAAAGTGCATAAGTACATATTCAATACTACAATAGTTTTTAAGGCTATTTTGTCCCATGAGCTATATATTGCAAAGGTGAATGATGGAATTTTAAAGGTAGCACTCAAGAAATTTACTTTGGAATGGCGGAGAAATACCATGTAGTAGGTAGGTATGGTGGACACAAATGGCATAGTAGTTGGCTCAAGGATTTTGGATGCATGAGAAGTATTCCCTCTCGATACAAGGTTTAGGCTAGCAAGGTTATTTGAAGCAAACTCAAGGATGAACAAGTGCAGCAAAACTCACATAAAAGACATATTGTAAACATTATAAGACTCTACACTGTCTTCCTTGTTGTTCAAAACTCAATACTAGATATTATCTAGACCTTAGAGAAACCAAATATGCAAATCAAATTTTAGCAAGCTCTATGTATTTCTTCATTAATGGGTGCAAAGCATATGATGCAAGAGCTTAAACATGAGCACAACAATTGCCAAGTATCACATTATCCAAGACATTTTAGAATTACTACATGTAGCATTTTCCAATTCCAACCATATAACAATTTAACGAAGAAGAAACTTCGCCATGAACATTATGAGTAAAGCCTAAGGACACATGTGTCCATATGCAACAGCGGAGCGTGTCTCTCTCCCACAAAGTGAATGCTAGGATCCATCTTATTCAAACAAAAACAAAAACGAAAACAAACCGACGCTCCAAGCAAAGAATACAAGATGTGATTGAATAAAAATATAGTTTCAGGGGAGGAACCTGATGATGTTGTCGATGAAGAAGGGGATGCCTTGGGCATCCCCAAGCTTAGACGCTTGAGTCTTCTTAAAATATGCAGGGGTGAACCACGGGGGCATCCCCAAGCTTAGAGCTTTCACTCCTCTTGATCATAGTATATCATTCTCCTCTCTTGACCCTTGAAAACTTCCTTCACACCAAACTTCAAGCAAACTCATTAGAGGGTTAGTGCACAATTAATAATTCACTCATTCAGAGGTGACACAATCATTATTTTCACTTCTGGACATTGCATAATGCTACTGGACATTAGTGGATCAAAGAAATAAATCCAACATAGCAAAAGAGGCAATGCGAAATAAAAGGCAGAATCTGTCAAAAACAGAACAGTCCGTAAAGACGAATTTAGAAATGGCACCAGACTTGCTCAAATGGAAAAACTCAAAACTAATGAAAGTTGCGTACATATCTGAGGATCACGCTCGTAAATTGGCAGATTTTTTCGAATTTTCTACAGAGAATTATGCCCAGATTCGTGACAGACAGCAATGCTGTTTCTGCGCAGCGATCCCAAATATAACATCAACTTTGACATAGAAACTTTACTTGGCACAAAAACATGATAAGGAGAGGTTGCTACAGTAGTAAACAACTTCCAAGACTCAACAAAACAAAAAATTGCTGTAGGTAAAAACATGGGTTGTCTCCCATAAGCGCTTTTCTTTAACGCCTTTCAGCTAGGCGCAGAAAGTGCAAATCAAGTAACATCGAGAGTAGAAGCATCAACATCATAGCTTGTTCTAATAATAGAATCAAAAGGCAACTTCATTCTCTTTCTAGGGAAGTGTTCCATACCTTTCTTGAGAGGAAATTGGTATTTAATATTACCTTCCCTCATATCAATAACAGCACCAACAGTTCGAAGAAAAGGTCTTCCCAACACAATTGGACAAGATGCATTGCATTCGATATCCAAGACAACAAAATCAACGGGGACAAGGTTATTGTTAACCGTAATATGCACATTATCAATCCTCCCCAAAGGTTTCTTTTTAACATTATCGGCAAGATTAACATCCAAATAACAATTCTTCAATGGTGGCAAGTCAAGCATATCATAAATCTTTTTAGGCATAACAGAAATACTTGCACCAAGATCACATAAAGCATTACATTCAAAGTCATTGAATTTCATTTTAATGATGGGCTCCCAACCATCCTCTAACTTTCTAGGAATAGAAGTTTCAAGTTTTAGTTTCTCTTCTCTAGCTTTTATGAGAGCATTTGTAATATGTTTTGTAAAGGCTAAATTTATAGCACTAGCATTGGGACTTTTAGCAAGTTTTTGTAAGAACTTTATAACTTCAGAGATGTGGCAATCATCAAAATCTAAATCATTATGAGCTACAGCAATGGGATCATTATTCCCAAGGTTGGAAAAAATTTCAGCAGTTTTATCACAAGCAGTTTCAGCAGTTTTAGCAATTTCAGGCAGTTTTGTACGCTTTGCACTAGGAGTAGAAACATTGCCAACACCAATTATTTTACCATTGATAGTAGGAGGTGCAGCAACATGTGAAGAATTAGCATTACTAGTGGTGGTAATAGTCCAAACTTTAGCTACATTATTCTCTTTAGCTAGTTTTTCATTTTCTTCTCTATCCCACCTAGCACGCAACTCAGCCATTAATCTTATATTCTCATTAATTCTAACTTGGATGGCATTTGCTGTAGTAGTAATCTTATTATCAATATCATTATTAGGCATAACTTTCAATTTTAAAAGATTAACATCAGAGGCAAGCCTATCAACTCTAGAAGCGATAGTATCAATTTTATCAAGCTTTTCCTCAACAGATTTGTTAAAAGCAGTTTGTGTACTAATAAATTCTTTAAGCATGGCTTCAAGACCAGAGGGTACATTCCTATTATTATTGTAAGAATTCCCATAAGAATTACCATAACCATTACCATTAGCAGAAGGATATGGCCTATAGTTATTACCAGAGTTGTTCCTATAAGCATTGTTGTTGAAATTATTATTTTTAATGAAATTCACATCAACATTTTCTTGAGCAACCAATGAAGCTAAAGGAACATTATTTGGATCTACATTAGATCTACCATTCACAAGCATAGACATAATCACATCAATCTTATCACTCAAGGAAGAGGTTTCTTCAACAGAATTTACCTTCTTACCTTGTGGAGCTCTTTCCGTGTGCCATTCAGAGTAATTTATCATCATATCATCAAGAAGTTTTGTAGCCGCCCCCAATGTGATGGACATAAAGGTACCTCCAGCAGCTGAATCCAATAAATTCCGCGAAGAAAAATTTAGTCCTGCATAGAAGGTTTGGATGATCATCCAAGTAGTCAGTCCATGGGTTGGGCAATTCTTTACCAAAGTTTTCATTCTCTCCCAAGCTTGAGCAACATGTTCAGTATCTAATTGTTTAAAATTCATTATGCTACTTCTCAAAGATATAATTTTAGCGGGAGGATAATATCTACCAATAAAAGCATCCTTGCATTTAGTCCATGAATCAATACTATTCTTAGGCAAAGATAGCAACCAATCTTTAGCTCTTCCTCTTAATGAGAAAGGAAACACTTTCAATTTAATAATATCACCATCTACATCTTTATACTTTTGCATTTCACAAAGTTCAACAAAATTATTGAGATGGGCAGCAGCATCATCAGAACTAGCACCAGAAAATTGTTCTCTCATAACCAGATTTAGTAAAGCAGGTTTAATTTCAAAGAATTCTGCTGTAGTAGCAGGTGGAGCAATAGGTGTGCATAGGAAATCATTATTATTTGCATTTGTGAAGTCACACAATTTAGTATTTTCATGGTTGGCCATTTTAGCAACAGTAAATAAAACAAACTAGATAAAGTAAATGCAAGTAACTAATTTTTTTGTGTTTTTGATATAGAGAGCAAGACAGTAAATAAAGTAAAACTAGCAACTAATTTTTTTGTGTTTTGTTTTAGTGCAGCAAACAAAGTAGTAAATAAAATAAAGCAAGACAAAAACAAAGTAAAGAGATTGAGAAGTGGAGACTCCCCTTGCAGCGTGTCTTGATCTCCCCGGCAACGGCGCCAGAAAAAGAGCTTGATGGCGTGTAACTCACACGTTCGTTGGGAACCCCAAGAGGAAGGTATGATGCGCACAGTAGCAAGTTTTCCCTCAGAAAGAAACCAAGGTTTAATCGAACCAGTAGGAGCCAAGAAGCACGTTGAAGGTTGATGGTCGCGAAATGTGATGCGGCGCAACACCAGGGATTCCGGCGCCAACGCGGAACCTGCACAACACAACCCAAGTACTTTGTCCCAACGAAACAGTGAGGTTGTCAATCTCACCGGCTTGCTGTAACAAAGGATTAAACGTATCGAGTGGAAGATGTTTGCAAAGAAAACAGTAAAACAAGTAGATTGTATGCTATGTAAAGAATAGGACCGGGGTCCACAGTTCACTAGAGGTGTCTCTCCCATAAGATAAAAGCATGTTGGGTGAACAAATTACAGTCGGGCAATTGACAAATAGAGAAAGGCATAACAATGCATATACATGACATGATAAATATAGTGAGATTTAATTGGGCATTACGACAAAGTACATAGACCGCCATCCAACTGCATCTATGCCTAAAAAGTCCACCTTCAGGTTATCATCCGAACCCCCTCCAGTATTAAGTTGCAAAGCAACAGACAATTGCATTAAGTATGGTGCGTAATGTAATCAACAACTACATCCTTAGACATAGCATCAATGTTTTATCCCTAGTGGCAACAGCACATCCACAACCTTAGAACTTTCTGTCACTGTCCCAGATTCAATGGAGGCATGAACCCACTATCGAGCATAAATACTCCCTCTTGGAGTTAAGAGTAAAAACTTGGCCAGAGCCTCTACTAATAACGGAGAGCATGCAAGATCATAAACAACACATGAACAATAGATTGATAATCACCATAATCATAGTACTCTCTATCCATCGGATCCCGACAAACACAACATATAGTATTACAGATAGATGATCTTGATCATGTTAGGCAGCTCACAAGATCCAACAATGAAGCACAACAAGGAGAAGACGACCATCTAGCTACTGCTATGGACCCATGGTCCAGGGGTGAACTACTCACTCATCACTCCGGAGGCGACCATGGCGGTGTAGAGTCCTCCGGGAGATGAATCCCCTCTCCGGCAGGGTGCCGGAGGCGATCTCCGAATCCCCCGAGATGGGATTCGCGGCGGCGGCGTCTCTGTAAGGTTTTCCGTATCGTGGCTCTCGGTACTGGGGGTTTCGCGACGGAAGCTTTAAGTAGGCGGAGGGTCAACGCGGGGGGCCACACGAGGGGCCCAGGGGATAGGTCGGCGCGGCCAGGGCCTGGGCCGCGCCGGCCACCCCCCTGGCCTCCTCGTGGCCCCACTTCGTTAGGTCTTCGGTCTTCTGGAAGCTTCGTGCAAAAATAGGACCCTGGGCGAAAGTTTCGTCCAATTCCGAGAATATTTCTTTACTAGGATTTCTGAAACCAAAAACAGCAACTGGCTCTTCGGCATCTTGTTAATAGGTTAGTTCCAGAAAATGCATAAATATGACATATAATGTGCATAAAACATGTAGGTATCATCAATAAAGTAGCATGGAACATAAGAAATTATCGATACGTTGGAGACGTATCAGCGATCGCCGAGAATGAGAGAGATTTGTTTTTTTTGAGAGGGACAACCGAAGGATCCAGAAGGACCCACAGACTTCCAATACGCATCCTGATGCGTCTTCTCTTGACAAAGAAGATGGCTGGGAGTTGGCGTACCTATTGCACGTGACTTGTGCTCACTGAAGTGTGGGACCACACGCGTGGGCACCACACGTAAGTGACAGACCTGTTGGTGTAAAAACTCGGTTGATTATTATAGTGCATTAGAACAAAGTTTCCTATGGATTCAAGGGTAGGAAATCCAAGTTAACTCATTTACATGACATTATTTTTTCCATGAAGCAAAGTTAACACTATCAATTGGTACATTTTGGAGTGACTAAGAAGGATCAATGCTTACTTATTCGTTTAATTTCACGTGTTAAACTTGTCTAAATCTTGTTCAAACCTAGGATTTGACCAAGATTCAAATGGGCAGAAAAATAATTAAAAAACAGAAAAATGAAAAACCAAATCACATAGTCTTCTTATGTCACATAGTAAGCATTCAAGTTGATAAACAAGGTCTAGACATATTCAAACCAGACAAATCATGTATCTATACCCCTAACCCCTAAACTCTGTCTTATGAAGTCAAGCATGTGAAGAGAAGTGGTTTTGGGTTTGGGGGTATATATATACAGAGAGTGGATTTAGTGATCAGAGGGGTACGTGAGCACGGTCTAGCCATCGTTGGATCAGCGTTGAGATTCGTTTTCTGCCGTGAGGCGATCACACGGCGTGAGTACTTTTTCTGAGTGGCTGCGTGAGTACTTTTTCTGAGTGGCCTGAGTACTTTTTCTGCCTTTTTCTGAGTGGCCTGAGTACTTTTTCTGCCTGTTATTTTGTGACCACGTTCAGGATGCAAGTGGCCCGTCCAGCGGACAATAACGGAGCTGCCGCTTTGGCCACATATGTGATTAGCAGCCTTTGTGGCAGCCGCTAAGGATTTTTGGTGGTTTCATGCGACTTAGCGGTGCAGCAAAGGATAGCTAGAACCAACATTATGAAATCCAAACTAGCTTCCTCTGGACTTATTCAAAAGATGCATAAAATTTATGAAATGCTCATGATGAAGAATATTTGCGTCTCATCAATTTTGAACAACTTCACTGAAATCTGAAAAAAAAACTACAATAAAGTAGTCTACTGAGCCGGCAGCCCGCCTCATCTCCGAGCCCACCGCGACCCCAGGGCCGCCGCTGAGACGCGTCGACCGGGCCGCCAATCTCGCCGCACAAGCGACACAAGATTGACACCCAAGCCAAGCCAAGGAGCTGCCACACCCCATGAAGCAGCTTATGTAATCTTCATCCCAGTGTAACTTGACAATATCCAAAATGCTATCCATTTGAAGAATAGAGCTTGTGACCTTTGCCTGACGATAAATCAGAGTACATCAGTGCATTTATGAACAATTAAACCAGAAAAAAGGAGAGTTCTTACTAAATATTACTAGACAGCATTTTAGAGATAAATTGTCATTAGAGATGATCAGATCCAGACGACTAACCACATATCCAAATAACCAAGTGCAAATAACAGTCATATATTGGACTGCTGGGTCAATAAGTTGAGCCTTCTTTATTTTCAGAAAAGAAGCAGCAGGTGTAAAGTTCTACTCGTAAGAGATGCAGAGCATCTAACTTAAACCAATTGGTCAACAGCAAGAACATCAGAATATGCAGAGACGGTGTGCACTGCACTGCACTTTGACAGCCGTTCATGTCCACGCGGCGCGTGATCCAACACACAACAAGGAGCAACCGACAGCGAGGGAAAAAAGAGAAGGAAATTGGTTTGTTAATTGAGATCCTAGATCTCAGCAGGCTCCAACAACCACTCGGTTGCAGTCTGGCAGCGAGAGAAAACAGATTATCAAAGAAAAAACAGTCATACTCCTCCCATCTACTGCTGCTGCAACTCTGGATCTCAGGATTACCAACACAACATTACCGCTGATACAGTCGATTTCAGGATTGAGGAGTATCAGTGAACTCGGTGATAGCAAGAACAGTGCACCACTAGTATATATCGTACCGAAGAATGGTCAAAATGCAATGTAGTTCAGTACAAAAGAGAGAAGCAAAATGTATGTATAATCTCCTCCACCTCAATGGAGCACCACCAGGTAGTACATCATCCATCCACGATTATTGCTGTCACTCTCCTCCCACTAATCAACGAATCGGCACCCTAAGAATGAATCTAATCAACACGGATCAAAAGAACGCGGCCAATCACGGAACAATGTATCCTCTCCTACTATACGCTGCAGTATATCCAGATCGGCGGCCGACGGAGCAGCAGCAGCCATCGATCGATCAGACGAGCTCGAGGCGCGCGGAGTAGTCGGCGTACCTGGACCGCCGGATGTTGGCCTGCCGCTTGCGGTACACCACCACGAAGAGGCCCACCACGGCCACCGCCGAGAACACGCCGACCACGACGCCCGCCTTCTTCCCGCCGCTCATCCCCTCGCGCCGCTGGTTCTCCGCGGCGTCCACCGGCTGCGGGTGCGCGTCGCGCGCCGTGCCGTGGCGGACTTGACCTGCATCGTGGCCGGGCGGGCGCGGGGCCTTGGCGCGTCGTCGTAGTCGTCGGCGTCGTACGGGCAGGCGGGTGCGGGGTCGCGGCGGCGGTGGGTGCGGGGAGGAGGAGGAAGCCGGCGCAGGGCTTGCGGGCGGTCTCGATGGGCGCGGGCGGGGACGCGGCCTTGTCGTCGTCGCGGCGAGGGCGGACGAGTGCGCTGCGGGTGCTGTGGAAGGGCAGCGGACTTGACGCCCGCTGCATCGTCGTCGGCGGTGGAGTCGGGGTGGAGGAGCGGGGACGGCGGCGATGGGGGAGAGGACTAGGTGTGGAGAACTGGAGATGAGGAGAGATGGATAGGAACGAGAGGATAGAAGAGATTGGACGGCGGGACGGGGAGTCGCTCGTGGTGGGTTAGTGGGGTCGTGGAGAGCGAAAGATTCTACCAAACGGAAAAACAGACGACGTTAGACACGTGTCGGATATGCAGGGCGTGCTCACGTACCCATGTGATCACCGAGCTTCTTCCGTATATATACATGATTTTTATTGTTTAAATATATATAGACTTTGTTGATCAACATGAATGCTTAATTACTATATGACATAAGAAGTTTATGTGCTTTGGTGTTTCATTTTTTTGATTTCTTTTTTGAATTTTTATGCCCATTTGAATCTTGGTCAAATCCTAGGTTTGACAAAGATTTAAACAAGTTTGAAACATGAAAATGAAAAAGTAAGCTTGGATCCTTCTTAGTCACTCCAAAATGAAGCTTTTGGGTGGGTTTTTGAAATTTCCATGTTTGAAACCCAAAACCACTTCTTCTCTTCATGCTTGACTTCATAAGACAACGTTTAGGGTTAGGGGGTAGATACATGATTTTTCTGGTTTGAATATGTCTAGACTTCGTTGATCAACTTGAATGCTTAGTATATTACATAAGAAGACTATGTGGTTTGGTTTTTGATTTTCTTGATTTTGTTTGATTTTTTATGACCATTTGAATCTTGGTCAAATCCTAGGTTTGACCAAGATTTAAACAAGTTTAAAACATGAAAATGAAAAAGTAAGCATGGATCCTTCTTAGTCATGACAATGAGTTAACTTGGCTTTACTACCCTTGATGAATCCATAGGAAACTTTTTGTACTAATGCAGTATAATATTCTGGTTTGAATATGTCTAGACCTTGTTTATCAACTTAATTTGAAAGACATACAAGGTATAAAATAGAAAATGAAAAAAATGAAAAACCAAAAGCATGTACTCTCCTTAATTATGTCATATAAATAGTAAGCATTCAAGTTGATAAACAAGGTCTAGACATATTCAAACCAGAAAATTCATGTGTCTAGCTACCCCTAACCCTAAACTCTGCACGAAGAGAAGTGGTTTTGGGTTTCAAACATGGATATTTCAAAAACCCTCCCAAAAACCTTCATTTTGGAGTTAATAAGAAGGATCAAGGCTTACTTTTTCATTTTCATGTTTTAATCTTTTTTAAATCTTTGTCAAACCTAGGTTTTGACCAATATTCAAAAGGGCATAATTTTAAAAAAATGAAAAATCAAAGCACATAGTCTTCTTATGTCATATAGTAAGCATTCAAGTTGATAAACAAGGTCTAGACATATTCAAACCAGACAAATCATGTATCTACCCCTAACCCTAAACTCGGTCTTATGAAGTCTAGCATGAAGAGAAGTCGTTTTGAGTTTCAAACGTTTAAGCCAAAAGCCCCATTTCAAATATTTCAAACTTATTCAAATTTGGTTCAAATTTGAAAGACATACAAGTTATAGCACACATAGTGCATACATTTTCACACATACTGCACTAGATGCTAACCCTATAGTTTGAGGCCATTTGGATGAGGTCGAAAAAATTCTTGGATTAGAATCGTGTTGTTCGAACCCCGTAGTTGGATTTTTTGAACCCTTGATCTGTAGAACTGGGCAAAACCCAAGTTTAACCATGCAAGATTCAAATGGCCCTAAAAATTCAGAAAAAAATCAAAAGAATGAAAAACCAAAGCACATATATAGCATTCTTATGTCATATGTATAGTAAGCATTCAAGTTGATAAACAAGGTCTAGACATATATATTCAAACCAGAAAAATCATGTATATATCTACCCCTAAAACTCTAATTAAACTATGTCTTATGAAGTCAATCATGAAGAGAAGTGGTTTTGGGTTTCAAATATGGAAATTTCAAGAACCTCCCAAAAGCTTCATTTTAGAGTGACTAAGAAGGATCCAGGCTTATCTTTTCATTTCATGTTTTAAACTTGTTTAAATCCTGGTCAAACCTAGGATTTGACCAAGATTTATGGGCATAAAATTCAAAAAAATCAGAAAAATAAAAAACCAAAGCACATAAGCATATTCAAGTTGATAAACAAGGTTTGGACATATTCAAACCATACAAATCATGTATCTACCCCTAACCCTAAACTCTGTCTTATGAAGTCAAGCATGAAGAGAAGTGGTTTCGGGTTTCAAACATGGAAATATCAAAAACCTCCCAAAAACTTCATTTTAGAGTGACTGAGAAGGTTACATGCTTCCCTTTTCATTTTCATGTTTTAAACTTGTTTAAATCTTGGTCAAACCTAGGATTTGACAAGATTCAAATGGGCATCAAAATTCAAAAAAAATCAGAAAAAGAAAAACCAAAGCAATAGTTTTCTTATGTCATATAGTAAGCTTTAAAGTTGATAAACAAGGTCTAGACATATTCAACCAGACAAATCATGTATCTATACCCCTAACCCCTAAACTCTGTCTTATGAAGTCAAGCATGTGAAGAGAAGTGGTTTTGGGTTTCAAACATGGAAATTTCAAAAACCTCCCAAAAGCTTCATTTTAGAGTGACTAAGAAGGATACATGCTTCCCTTTTCATTTTCATGTTTTAAACTTGTTTAAATTATCTTGGTCAAACCTAGGATTTGACATGATTCAAATGGGCATCAAAATTTAAAAAAAACAGAAAAAGGAAAAACCAAAGCAATAGTTTTCTTATATATGTCATATAGTAAGCATTAAAGTTGATAAACAAGGTCTAGATATATCCAAACCAGACAAATCATGTATCTACCCCCGGCCTGTCGATCTTATGAAGCTAGTCTAGCATGAAGGGAAGTCGTTTTCGGTTTCAAACATAGAAATTACAAGAACATCCCAAAAGCTTCTCCATTTTAGAGTGACTACGAAGGATACTGACTTCCCTTTTCATTTTCATGTTTTAAACTTGTTTAAATCTTGGTCAAACCAAGGATTTGACCAAGATTCAAATGGGCCTAAAAATTTAGAAAAAATTCAAAAAGAGAATGAAAAACCAAAGCACATAGCATTCTTATGTCATATGTATAGTAAGCATTCAAGTTGATAAACAAGGTCTAGACATATTCAAACCAAAAAATCATGTATATATCTACCCCTAACCCTAAACTGATCTGTCGATCTTATGGAAGTCAATCATGAAGAGAAGTGGTTTTGGGTTTCAAACATGGAAATTTCAAGAACCTCCCAAAAGCTTCATTTTAGAGTGACTAAGAAGGATCCATGCTTACTTACTCGTTTTCACGTGTTAAACTTGTCTAAATCTTGGTCAAACCTAGGATTTGACCAAGATATGATTCAAATGCGCAGAAAATTAAAAAAATCAGAAAAATTAAAAACCAAAGTACATAGTCTTCTTATGTCATATAGTAAGCATATTCAAGTTGATAAACAAGGTTTGGACATATTCAAACCATACAAATCATGTATCTATACCCCCTAACCCTAAACTTTTTCTTATGAAGTCAAGCATGAAGAGAAGTGGTTTTGGGTTTCAAAGATGGAAATTTCAAAAACCTCCAAAAACTTCATTTTAGAGTGACTGAGAAGTTAGCATTAAAGTTGATAAACAAGGTTTAGACATATTCAAACCAGACAAATCATGTATCTACCCCTAACCCTAAACTCGGTCTTATGAAGTCTAGCATGAAGAGAATCGTTTTGAGTTTCAAACGTTTAAGCCAAAAGCCCCATTTCAAATATTTCAAACTTATTCAAAGTTGGTTCAAATTTGAAAGACATACAAGTTATAGCACACATAGTGCATACATTTTCACACATACTGCACTAGATGCTAACCCTATAGTTTGAGGCCACTTGGATGAGGTCGAAAAAGTTCTTGGATTAGAATCGTGTTGTTCGAACCCCGTAGTTGGATTTTTTTGAACCTTGATCTGTAGTACTATCAATTGGTACATTTTGGAGTGACTAAGAAGGATCAATGCTTACTTATTCGTTTAATTTCACGTGTTAAACTTGTCTAAATCTTGTTCAAACCTAGGATTTGACCAAGATTCAAATGGGCAGAAAAATAAATAAAAAACAGAAAAATGAAAAACCAAATCACATAGTCTTCTTATGTCATATAGTAAGCATTCAAGTTGATAAACAAGGTATAGACATATTCAAACCAGACAAATCATGTATCTATACCCCTAACCCCTAAACTCTGTCTTATGAAGTCAAGCATGTGAAGAGAAGTGGTTTTGGGTTTCAAACATCGAAATTTCAAAAACCTCCCAAAAGCTTCATTTTAGAGTGACTAAGAAGGATACATGCTTCCCTTTACATTTTCATGTTTTAAACTTGTTTAAATTATCTTGGTCAAACCTAGGATTTGACGAAGATACAAATGGGTGGGCACAAAATTCAAAAAAATCAGAAAAATGAAAAACCAAATCACATAGTCTTCTTATGTCATATCGTAAGCAATCAAGTTGATAAACAAGGTCTAGATATATCCAAACCAGACAAATCATGTATCTACCCCCTGTCGATCTTATGAAGTCTAGCATGAAGGGAAGTCGTTTTGGGTTTCAAACATTGAAATTTAAAGAACATCCCAAAAGCTTCATTTTAGAGTGACTAAGAAGGATACAGACTTCCCTTTTCATTTTCATGTTTTAAACTTGTTTAAATCTTGGTCAAACCAAGGATTTGACCAAGATTCAAATGGCCCTAAAAATTCAGAAAAAAATGAAAAGAATGAAAAACCAAAGCACATAGCATTCTTATGTCATATGTATAGTAAGCATTCAAGTTGATATACAAGGTCTAGACATATATATTCAAACCTAGGATTTGACTAAGATTCAAATGGGCATAACAAATTCAAAAAACAAAAACCAAACACATAGTCTTCTGATGTCATATAGCAAGCATTCAAGTTGATAAACAAGGTCTAGACATATTCAAACCAGAAAAATCCGGTATCTACCCCTAACCCTAAACTCTGTCTTATGAAGTCAATCACGAAGAGAAGTCGTTTTGGGTTTCAAACATGGAAATTTCAAAAACCCTCCCAAAAGCTTCATTTTGGAGTGAATAAGAAGGATCCAGGCTTACTTTTCATTTTCATGTTTTATACTTGTTTAAATCTTGGTCAAACCTAGGATTTGACCAGGATTCAAATGGGCATAACAAATTCAAAAAAATAAAAACCAAACACATAGTCTTCTGATGTCATATAGCAAGCATTCAAGTTGATAAACAAGCTAGGTCTAGACATATTCAAACCAGAAAATTCATGTATCTACCCCCTAACCCTAAACTCTATCTTATGAAGTCAAGCACGAAGAGATGTCGTTTTGGGTTTCAAACATGGAAATTTCAAAAACCCTTCCAAAAGCTTCATTTTGGAGTGAATAAGAAGTCAAGCACGAAGAGAAGTCGTTTTCATGTTTTAAACTTGCTTAAATCCTGGTCAAACCTAGGATTTGACCAAGATTCAAATGGGCATAAAATATAAAAAAACAGAAAATGAAAAACCAAAGCACATAGTCTTCTTATGTCATATAGTAAGCATTAAAGTTGATAAACAAGGTCTAGACATATTCAAACAAGAAAAATCATGTATCTACCCCTAACCCTAAACTCTATCTTATGTAGTCAAACATGAAGAGAAGAAGTGGTTTTGGGTTTCAAACTTGGAAATTTCAAGAACCTCCCAAAAGCTTCATTTTAGAGTGTCTAAGAAGGATCCATGCTTACCTTTTCATTTTTCATGTGTTAAACTTGTTTAAATCTTGGTCAAATCTACAAATGGGCATGAAAATTCAAAAAAGAAATCAAAAAATGGAAATAGATGGGCATAAAAATACATTTTTTGCCAACATTGTGAATAAGTAAAATGGTACACTGATATCATTTTGCATATATAGGAGTAAAAAACTTGAGTATTCAAAGTTGATGGCCGTGAGAAGATTCACATACAGTATGTGCCAAAATATGTCTTCACAAGAAAGTTCGCTACAGATCCTGCATGAACCCTTCCCAAGTGGGTACAAAAACAAGCAAACTCATACAGTTTAATTTTGAATTCATTAGGATAAAGCTCAATTATAAAACCATATGTAGATGTGGATCGAGATAAAACACTGCAACTTGATTTGGACATCTTTCAGGGTCTAGCGTACATGTGAAAATTGAAGTGGTTGTAGATTGGTAGAGACACTTCACAAAAGACCACTCGTTTTGCCCTCCTTGTGCACAGATGAAATGGGGAATCCATTTTTTATTGCCAACACATGACCCAAAAAATCTACTACTACATCCCCGTTTGAAAATATATAGGTGTCTCACTTATGTCTTGATACATGCATTTTAGTCAGAGATACATATGTATCCATACAAATTTGAGATGCATATTTTTAACCTAGGGGCATATATGAATCTTTAGCAGGTGCGTTTTTTTACTAATCCATATGGAATATTTTGATAAAACCCTTTTAGAAGGCTTTGTTAAGGCCTCAAGGACAATGAGTTGGGAGGAGGCCAGGTAGACTGTAGCTAGGCATTGATTCGGAATTTATGATGCTTGCGACTTGCTTGCGTGGCTTGTTGATTTCCCAGGTGACGCAGCTTTTTTTGACTGCCCAGCCATGGATAGGTCATAGGAGTGCAGAGCTGTAGGCGGTGCGGATAAGTACGCGGGGCATTGATGATGTAGGTGTGTTCGGTTGCCCACGCGAGTGCAGAGCTGTACCTGTAGGGTTATGCGAGTAGGCCTTTAAACTGGGAGGTGGCACAAGAAGATTTTAGTAAGGAATGGTTCCTTTCCAGAGGAATGGAATGGTTCCATCCCCGCGTTCGGTTTGGACAAAAAGGAGGTACAGAATGGTACTGTTTTTTGTTCGGTTGGAGGAATTGGAGAGCAGAACGGAATGTGGTTAAACTAAACTTTTGTCTAAGAATCGTAATTAACAATGGCAAATAGCCTTTTAAATCTTAAAATCGTAATTAACAACGCCTAATGGCCTTTTTAATCTTAAAATCGTAATTAATGTTATTTTTTGTATGGTCGGGGAATTTGGAGAGTAGAACGGAATGAAGTTAAAGTTTAATCTTTTGTCTAAATATCGTAATTAATAGTGGCAAATGGCCTTTTTAATCTCAAAATCATAATTAACAACAACTAATAATTTTTTTGGTTGGATTAGTGAAGTGCTTTGTAATTAATAGCGGCTAAGTAACAGCCGTTCCACCACATTCCACCGATTCGGTGGAATGGGTGCATTCTGCATATGGGGAGAATATTCCCTTTCGAGGAACCACTCGGTTCCGTTCCATTCCACAACCGAACACAAGAATGGGCTCTAGGTGCGGAACGGTTCCATTCCATTCCACTTGGTTCTGGAACCGAACACACCCTAAATGCGTTGCAATGGAAAATGACAGTGTGTGGTGGCCTGATGGTGAAGAAGAAAGGTCGGGCGAAGAGTTGTTGGCTAGAGTCGGTTTTATACGAATCGACGAGGTGCGGGATAGTTTGATTTTAAGGGCTCCTTTCATTCACAGGATAGGGAAATCATAGGAGTAGGAATGTAGGATTGGGATTTGGGATGACATGTGTAGTTAAATCCTATAATAAGATGAGTTGCGTTTGATTGCGCCAAATGAATTTTTCCATGAGGTAGGACCAAATATTTAATCCTATACTAGGATTTGCACTACTTGATGATTCCTATAGGATTATTTCCTATTGGATATGTTCATATGAATCAAACTACTAGTGTAGGAAATATTCCTATAAGATCTAAATCCTATTATCTTATACCAACCTAATATGAATCAAAGAAGCCCTAAAGGATTTTCGAAGGAATCATGTACGAAGTATGATTTTTCTAAGTCACCCAACATATATACTAGGAATAGAACTAAGTAGTACCATATACTTAGGCCCACATGCACAAATATTAAGTGTGGATTGAGGAAGTCGACAACTTGGGAAAAAACTTTCGCAACTGCACACCTATGTTACCACCCATGCGACGCTAATTGTTGTAGAGCTGATCTAGAACGAACTCTTGTGATAAGGGCTAAGCCCAGGGATGTGCCCGATCTTCACGGATTTGAAGGGATTCGTGGGGGTAGGTGGATGAACGCGATGAACACGTGGGGGAAACGCGGGGATACACACACACACGGATACAATTCGAGTTTTCCCTCGTTGGCTCGAAACACCAACTCGATAGAGATTGCAGGAAAAGACCTTCCGGTAGAAGTCCCGCAAAGAGATCGACTAATCGAAGCTCGGGAGATCTAGAAGGGTGAAAAGACCGGAAGGTTTGATGGAAGTGCAAGCAAAAGACCAAATAGGTAGAAGTGCAAGCAAAAGATCAAACAAACGGTAGAAGTCACCAAAGAGATCTTCACGAGTCGATAGGAGCCCGGGTGGCGATACAAGATCATAGATCTAGGTAGGGTTCCCACAAGGGTGAGCTAAGCTCAGGTTTTCTTTCAAATCAAGTCTAATCTCAGATCTGAGCCAACTAGGCTATTTATAGGTGGGGGCGAAGAGTTAAGTTACATGCTGAAAAGTGCTGTTGTGCTGAAGTTCGCGGTGGCGGAAGTTCCGGCCATCTTGGGCGGAAGTTCCGGTCAGGGGCGGAAGTTCCGGTCCTGGGGGCCGGAAGTTCCGGCCAGGCCGGAAGTTCCGGCCAAGTTCCGGCCAAGTTCCGAAAGTCGTCCATTTCCTTGCAGTAACATCCAGGGGCCTTTTCGTGGACTTTCGGAGCTTGGGCGGAACTTGGGCGGAAGTTCCGACCGGGCGGAAGTTCCGGTCCCTCGGGGCGGAAGTTCCGGTCCGATGCTTTTTCCTGCGCGCTGGAGGGCATCTTGGGGGCATCTTGGAGGAATCTGGCCGGAAGTTCCGGTCCTGGGGGGCGGAAGTTCCGGCCTGTGCGCTGTAGCTCCGTCTTCATCGTTTCCAGCTCTCTCTCCAACGCCTTGGTCTCCATGGCTTGTGTCTTGGTCGATGTACCTGATTGAGCATAGGGTATTTGCATGAAGTAGCAAGCCATCCAAGGGGGTGTCAAAGTCATAGGTAGAGAGGAGCGAATTCACCTCTTGGCGTAGTGCTTGGGCTCGAGCTCGTGTCATTGGACCACGAGGAGGGCTTGTCGGTCTTGAGGCGACGGTGTCCATATGCCACCCCGTATCATCTTGTCTCGGTTAACATGAGAGAGATAAGGGATAAATACAATTGTGATACACTTTCCTAATATTTTGTTGAATGAGATAATCTTGTGTTTCCCTAATAGGGTTAATTAAGTACACATTTGGCAGCTCGTGTGTTGCATACGTTGGTGAACTTTAGACCCCAACTATATATTATTATTTGAACTCACCTCTAACACTTAATTATGTATAATAAGGTCCCTAACTGACCTCAAACACAATTAGGTATAACAGCGGTCCATAACTAACCTCAAACACTTAATTAGGTCTAACATTGCCCCCTTAGACTACCCACAATGGGAGTATCATAGGTAGTACACTATCATGCATCTCATGCTTGCAAAAAAGC
Organism: Lolium multiflorum; assembly: GCA_030979885.1. Classification (NCBI taxonomy): domain Eukaryota; kingdom Viridiplantae; phylum Streptophyta; class Magnoliopsida; order Poales; family Poaceae; genus Lolium; species Lolium multiflorum. Next base: position 171,393,385 of record CM061749.1, on the reverse strand, counting down.
TGATGTGGCACTGCAATTAAAGATGAGAGAGAGGATTATAATATCATAGGTAGATACCGTATCATAGCACGTAGTACTAGAAAATTTAATGTTAAATAATCTTGTACATAGATCTGCATTGAGATTCTACAAATCAATTAATATAAGAAGATTATGATACTAGTACATGATACCATGCATCGTTGACATAGTAACATGTAGTATTAATTGTATCATACACACCATACTTTTATATATGATACTATGCATTGTGACTAGTATTACTGACCTCATATATACGCTTACTTAGGTCAAACAATGGTCTTTTAAGTAGTATCGGTTTAATGAAGGTTGACCTATTTTTAACTTCATTTGTGCACTAGTAGATATGATTTGGCCCATTTTTATCCATAGGCTCATCTGATGTGATGTCTGCTATATATATTGTCTTCGATGAGTATCACGCGCATTACATACTCATACCATAGAACGAAGATGAAACCCCTTACCCTCAGCGACGTACGCAACATGGTGTTTGGGTTGAATGGCCCACCCTATTTTAAAATGTTTTAGTTAATTATTTATGTAAAAAATTATCACATATAAAGTGGAAAAAAGAAAATTAGTAAGGTGTGCCCACCTGGCCTACGGTTGTTTTGTGCGTCCTCCACTGCGTACTCCTCTTGATCTGTGACGATGAACATAGTTCTTTAGAACACATGCAACACTTACAGTTGATAGGCCGTTGCAAAGCTAATCAATGATAAAACCTGCTTTTATAATCCATTGTACTTTGATTTAATTAGTCCCTCTAATGGACCCCAACTATGTGTGCTTGAGATTTAGCAAAATGCTTTGCCGCCGTGCCACAGAACAAATAATAAACAGACCAATCAAGTTTTTATCATTGCTAGACCTAACTAAGTGTTCAAGTGCTCAATTTTGACCACATTAGAGTTGAGGGGCCAAACATAATTCTTAAATACGTGAGGGACCGAACATATACTTCTAAACACCCGAGGGACAAGACAAATTTGAGTACTATTGTTATTATTAGACTAGTCACAATGGGGAGTATCATATAATAGTATCATGCATATGATACTAATGTACGATATTATTTTCACAGTCCATAGTATCATCATGTAGTAGTATAATATGTTACATGTATTTAGTGATTTGTAGAATCTCAATACAAAAGTGTGTACAAGATTTGTTTGGCAGTAATTTTTCTAGTTCTACATGCTATGATACGATATCTACCTATGATACCACTATCGTCTCTTTCATCATTAACTGATATGACGCATCAACATTTTGCATGCATGTAGTGCATGATACTACTTATGATATTGCCATTGTGAGTAGTCTCCCTTTGTCCTAGAGTACAATGCCAATTTGTTTTCAGAGGCAAACTTAGACTAATACTTGGGCCCGCCAATTATGAGTTGCATGTCATTCAAAACTATATCATCGGATGCTTGTTTCGATGAACTTTCCAATGGTATATTTTGCGGATGTCATAAAATTAGGCTGGTCATACTATTTCTATAGTGGGTAGTATCATGGAGTAGTATCATAGTAATGCTACATTTATTATTTTTTAGAATCTCAATGCAAATTTGTGTACAAGATTTGTTTAGCATTAAGTTTTCTCGTTGTTTGCGCTATGATACAGTATCTACCTATGTTACACTAATCTCCTCTCTCCTACTTAATTAGCTGCCACATCAACATTTTTGTGGGACCAATGTGTATGATACTAGCTATGATACTAGCACTATCATGTGGGTACCTAAATCTCGAGTCAAAGTTTGACACGAAACCGATGTGGACTTTATTCATGGTGGAAGGGAGTAACAATCATAAGCACATTATTATTATTGATTGAACAACATTTTATTTGATGTGCCATAAGAAGTTTAGAAACTCCTAGCCCCCGGAGGTGGCGTTTTGGCACACGCGTGCATATGCACCAATTATAGAAAATGATTAAAAAAATTATATAAATGTTAATTTTTTTGGTATACATTGTGACATCATATGTTCGTTCACAAGTTTTCGTGGAAAAACGACATTTTGTGTGGCGTGTAAAAAAAGGCAAAAAATATACTGTACGTAGTCGTGTTACAACATCAAAATTTGTCTTTTTTACAGGAGCCACATAATTTTTTTGTGAGAAAACTTGTGTACCAACATAAAATGTCTAGATATACATGTAAAATTTTAGTTTAGAATTTTTTGACACTTTGAAATATGGATTCACATAATGGGAGCATATGCTCCTATGAGGCAAAGTGCATTTCCGCTAGCCCCCGCCATTTCTTATATCTCTATATTGTCTATATATCTATACCTCTACCTCTACCCCCTTGGATTCCTGAACAGACGTACAGTACTAGTAGGGCCTACTATTTATTATTATTACATACTCTCAAAAAAAAAACCTACTGCAGCCAAAATTTAATATCATCGAGCGGTAAAATTCCCCGCCAACGCCCAAATATCTCGCGCCGCAAAGTTTCAGATCTGCGAATATTTTTTTCCTCAAAAGAAGGACTGCGAAATTCCCTTCTACTCCTCTATCGCCCAGCTTCGCCCTAGTTTCGCCCGCAAGCCCTCAGAGAAACCGCCCCTCTTGCCTACCTCCAGACCTTCCCGGCCGCCGCACCGGAAAATCACCGCCGCACTTCGCCGTTCAAGCTGCCACGGCTTCAAACCCCGAGGCTGCCCTATCCGCTTGATCCGCACCTACTCCGGCGTCCACCGCACCGTATCTCGTTCGCCGACTCTATCGACCACCGCACCTGACCAGCTTCGCCGACACCGATACGTCCCCGACGTATCCATAATTTCTGTCGTTCCATGCTTGTTTTATGACAATACTTACATGTTTTGCTTGCACTTTATGATGTTTTTATGCGTTTTCCGGAACTAACCTATTAACAAGATGCCACAGTGCCAGTTCCTGTTTTCTGCTGTTTTTGGTTCCAGAAAGGCTGTTCGGGCAATATTCTCGGAATTGGACGAAATCAACGCCAAAGATCTTATTTTTCCCGGGAGGCTCCAGAACACCGAAGGGGAGACGGAGAGGAGGCCCAGGGCCCCGACACCACAAGGCCGCGCGGGCAGGCCCCTGGCCGCGCCGGCCTATGAGGAGGGCGCCCTGGTGCCCCTCTGACGCCGCCTCTTCGCCTATTTAACCCCTTTCGACCTAAAAACACCGTACCACTTGACGAAACTCCAGAAAGACTCCAGGGGCGCCGCCGCCATCGCGAAACTCCAATTCGGGGGACAGAAGTCTCTGTCCCGGCACCCTGCCGGGACGGGGAAGTGCCCCCGGAAGCCATCTCCATCAACGCCATCGCCTCCATCATGCTCCGTGAGTAGTTCCCCCATGGACTACGGGTTCTAGCTGTAGCTAGTTGGTATTCTCTCCCCCATGTACTTCAATACAATGATCTCATGAGCTGCCTTACATGATTGAGATTCATCTGATGTAATCGGTGTTGTGTTTGTTGGGATCCGATGGATGATACATTATGATTAGTCTATCTATAAAGTTTGTGAAGTTATTGTTGCTGCAATCTTGTTATGCTTAATGCTTGTCACTAGGGCCCGAGTGGCATGATCTTAGATTTGAGCTTTATAATTATTGCTTAGATTGTATCTACAAGTTGTATGCACATGTCACTGTCCGGAACCAAAGGCCCCGAAGTGACAGAAATCGGGACAACCGGAGGGGATGGCGGTGATGTGAGGGACACATGTTTTCACGGAGTGTTAATGCTTTGCTCCGGTGCTCTATTAAAAGGAGTACCTTAATATCCAGTAGATTCCCTTGAGGCCCGGCTGCCACCGGCTGGTAGGACAATAGATGTTGTGCAAGTTTCTCATTGCGAGCACGTACGACTAAATATGGAAAACATGCCTACATGATTAATGAATTGATGTTCTTTCTTAATGCCTTATCAATCCTATCAATTGCCCAACTGTAATTTGTTCACCCAACACTTGTTATTGGAGAGTTGCCACTAGTGTAGATAGCTGGGAACCCCGGTCCATCTTTCATCATCATATACTCGTTCTACATGTCAACTATTTTCTGGTACCATTGCTCTCATATTGCTATTACTGCTGCTGTGTTACTGTTACTACTGCTCTCATATTACTGCTACTTTCACATCACCCCTGTTACTAGTGTTTTTCCAGGTGCAGCTGAATTGACAACTCAGTTGTTAAGGCTTATAAGTATTCTTTACCTCCCCTTGTGTCGAATCAATAAATTTGGGTTTTACTTCCCTCGAAGACTGTTGCGATCCCCTATACTTGTGGGTCATCAAGACTATTTTCTGGCGCCGTTGCCGGGGAGGCATAGCTCTACTCATAAGTTCACCTGGGGAGTACACTCTACCTCTCTCTCTGCTTTTATTTTATTTTGTCTTGCTAGTTTATTTCTGTCTAGTTTTACTTTGCTTAGTTTACTTTTGTCTAGTTTATTTTTGTCTTGTTTTATTTTCCTCATATACCCAAAAATCCATAAAAATTTGAAAAATCTAAAAATTAAAAACTGCTGTTATGGGAGAACCTACAACCTACTTGGAGCTTATAGAATGTTATAATAATTATAGAGAATCAAGAACTGGTAAAATAATGAGTGCTATGATAGAAAAATTGAATACAATTGCTGAAATCTTGCTTGAACGCCATAATATAAACTGTTGCTCTCAACAGGATACTAAACATCTTAAATTTCAATGTGGCTTTAGTGAGGAATTTTTAATTAAGAACTATAATCGGAATTGCTATATTCATTATGGGTTCGAAGAGGTAGAACAATTTGTCTTATTTATGGGAGCCTCCGAGATAGAATCCTTCATGGTTGAGAATTATGAAACTTGTGCTATTTGTAAGGACCTTAAAGATTATGTCTCTACTATCCTTAATTCTTGCATAGAATGCTACAGTAGGAATCCTTATATCCTTGATTATAAAGAGAGACACATTAATGCACAAGAATGCACTCACAATTTGCAGGAACCGGTGGAAGAAGAAATTGATGAACCTGAAAGCTCATTGGATGAAAAAGAGGAGGAAATTGATGAACCTGAAAGCTCATTGGATGAAAAAGAAGAGGAGAGTGATGAACAAAAGGAGGAAGAATGGATTAGCTACCCATGTCAACCTTCTAATGAGAGTAACTCTTTATCTCTTACACTATTTGATTGTCCTCCATGCTTACCGAAAGAGGTTGAATGTTATGTTCCTGTGGATTCTCTTGAAATATTTCCTATAAGTAAAACTTGTGAGAATAATTATGCTGCTGTTATATATGATAATCCATGCTACTTTGATAAATCTTATGATAATGCTTTGTTTGTGCCTGATGTCGAAATGCATGGTACTAAAGAATTTTGCTTGGCAAATGTTTATGATAAAGCTCTAGATGATGGTCCTATGTTACTTGACAATATTAATTGTGCTACTAATGAAAATGGGATTGGAGAAGTATTGACTTTATTTAGGAGTCCCATATCTCTTGAGATTGATCAACTACCTTGTTATATTATTAATAAAAGTAAGTTTGAAAGTTTTAATTCCACTATTCTTGAGATTGATAAAAATTATGTGTTTGGAAATCATGAAAAGTATGCTGCATGTGATAGTTATATTGTTGAGTTTGTTCATGAAGCTACTGAAAATTATTATGAGAGAGGAAAATATGGTTGTAGAAATTTTCATGGTACTAATACACCTCTCTATATGCTGAAATTGCTGAAGTTACACTTGTTCTATCTACTTATGCTTGTCACTTTGTTCTTCATGAACTTATTCGTGTACAAGATTCCTTTCCATAGGAAGCATGTGAGACTTAAATGTGTTTTGAATTTGCTTTTTGATGCTCTCTTTTGCTTCAAATACTATTTCTTGCGAGTGCATCATTTAAAACTGCTGAGCCCATCTTAATGGCTATAAAGAAAAGAACTTCTTGGGAGATAACCCATGTGTTATTTTGCTACAGTACTTTGTTTTATATTTGTGTCTTGGAAGTTGTTTACTACTGTAGCAACCTCTCCTTATCTTAGTTTTGTGTTTTGTTGTGCCAAGTGAAGCCTCTAATCGAAGGTTGATACTAGATTTGGATTTCTGCGCAGAAACAGATTTCTATCTGTCACGAATCTGGGCTGTTTTCTCTGTAGGTAACTCAGAAAATTAAGCCAATTTACGTGCGTGTTCCTCAGATATGTACGCAACTTTCGTTAGTTTTGAGTTTTCTGATTTGAGCAACGGAAGTATTTTATTAAAATTCGTCTTTACTGGCTGTTCTGTTTTGGCAGATTCTGTCTCTGTTTTTTGCATTGTCTCTTGTGGACTTTAAGCGAGGTTTTCTAGACGTGGAGAGCTGTAGCTAATGTTTTATTGAGTTCTTGCAATGTGCCACTACAGGACCAAGGTGGATTCAAATTTTTTGAGTACTAACCCCTCTAATGAAGTTTATGAGAAGTTTGTTGTGAAGGAAGTTTTCAAGGGTCAAGAGAGGAGGATGATATATGATCAAGAAGAGTGAAAAGTCTAAGCTTGGGGATGCCCCCGTGGTTCATCCCTGCATATTTCAAGAAGACTCAAGCGTCTAAGCTTGGGGATGCCCAAGGCATCCCCTTCTTCATCAACTTATCAGGTTCCTCCCCTGAAACTATATTTTTATTCAGTCACATCATATGTGCTTTACTTGGAGCGTCTGTGTGTTTATTTTTCGTTTTGTTTATGTTTGAATAAATTCGGATCCTAGCAATCCATGTTTGGGAGAGAGACACGCTCCGCTTTTTCATATGAACACTTGTTCTTCGTTTTACTTTTAATGTTCAATGAATAAAAGTTGGAAGCTACAATATTTATCTTTATTTGGTTGGGAAAAGAAAATGCCTCATATGTCTTGGATAATTTGATACTTGGCAATTGTTTTGAGCTCTCAAGTAGATCATAAGTTTTTGCATGTAGTTTAAACCTATTAGTGGAGAACTACCGTAGAGCTTGTTAAAATTGGTTTGCATAATTGATCTCTCTTAAGGTCTAGATATTTTCTGGTAAAAGTGTTTGAGCAACAAGGAAGACAGTGTAGAGTATTATAATGCTTGCGATATGTTCTTATGTAAGTTTTGCTGTACCGGTTCATACTTGTGTTTGCTTCAAATAACCTTGCTAGCCTAAGCCTTGTATCGAGAGGGAATACTTCTCATGCATCCAAAATCCTTGAGCCAACCACTATGCCATTTGTGTCCACCATATCTACCTACTATGTGGTATTTCCTGCCATTCCAAAGTAAATTGCTTGAGTGCTACCTTTAAACAATTCAAAATTTATTACCTCTGATTTGTGTCAATGTTTAATAGCTCATGAGGAAGTATGTGGTGTTTATCTTTCAATCTTGTTGGGCAACTTTCACCAATGGACTAGTGGCTTCATCCGCTTATCCAATAATTTTGCAAAAAGAGCTGGCAATGGGATTCCCAGTCCCAAATTAATTAACAAAAATAGACACTCCTCCATGGTTTGTGATTGTTGGACGGCACCCGAGGATTCGGTTAGCCATGGCTTGTGTAAGCAAAGGTGGGGAGGAGTGTCATCATAATAAAACTAAAATAAAAGGGCACTCCTTCATGGTATGAGATTGTTGGCAGGCACCCGAGGATTCGGTTAGCCATGGTTTGTGAAAGAAAGGTTGGAAGGAGTGCCACCCAAAAATAAAAATAATTCATGGGAGCCGCTCTTGAAGGTTTGTCTAGCAAGGGGGTTAGAGTGCCCACTACCATTCGTTGACAACAACAAACACCTCTCAAAACTTTACTTTTATGCTCTCTTTATGTTTTCAAAACCAAAGCTCTAGCACAAATATAGCAATCGATGCTTTCCTCTTTGAAGGGCCATTCTTTTACTTTATGTTGAGTCAGTTTACCTACTTCCTTCCATCTTAGAAGCAAACACTTGTGTCAACTGTGCATTGATTCTTACATACTTGCTTATTTGCATTCATCATATTACTTTGTGTTGACAATTATCCATGAGATATGCATGTTACAAGTTGAAAGCAACCGCTGAAACTTATATCTTCCCTTGTGTTGCTTCGATGCCTTTACTTTGAACTTATTGCTTTATGAGTTAACTCTTGTGCAAAACTTTTGATACTTGTCTTGAAAGTACTCTTCATGAAAAGTTTTGCTATATGTTATCTATTTGTTAGCAACTATAGATCATTGCCTTGAGTCACTTCATTCATTTCATATGCTTTGTAATAGTATGATCAAGGATATGTAAGTAGCATGTCACTACAGAAATTATTCTTTTTATCGTTTACCTGCTCGGGACGAGCAGGAACTAAGCTTGGGGATGCTGATACGTCCCCGACGTATCCATAATTTCTGTCGTTCCATGCTTGTTTTATGACAATACTTACATGTTTTGCTTGCACTTTATGATGTTTTTATGCGTTTTCCGGAACTAACCTATTAACAAGATGCCACAGTGCCAGTTCCTGTTTTCTGCTGTTTTTGGTTCCAGAAAGGCTGTTCGGGCAATATTCTCGGAATTGGACGAAATCAACGCCAAAGATCTTATTTTTCCCGGGAGGCTCCAGAACACCGAAGGGGAGACGGAGAGGAGGCCCAGGGCCCCGACACCACAAGGCCGCGCGGGCAGGCCCCTGGCCGCGCCGGCCTATGAGGAGGGCGCCCTGGTGCCCCTCTGACGCCGCCTCTTCGCCTATTTAACCCCTTTCGACCTAAAAACACCGTACCTCTTGACGAAACTCCAGAAAGACTCCAGGGGCGCGCCGCCATCGCGAAACTCCAATTCGGGGGACAGAAGTCTCTGTCCCGGCACCCTGCCGGGACGGGGAAGTGCCCCCGGAAGCCATCTCCATCAACGCCATCGCCTCCATCATGCTCCGTGAGTAGTTCCCCCATGGACTACGGGTTCTAGCTGTAGCTAGTTGGTATTCTCTCCCCCATGTACTTCAATACAATGATCTCATGAGCTGCCTTACATGATTGAGATTCATCTGATGTAATCGGTGTTGTGTTTGTTGGGATCCGATGGATGATACATTATGATTAGTCTATCTATAAAGTTTGTGAAGTTATTGTTGCTGCAATCTTGTTATGCTTAATGCTTGTCACTAGGGCCCGAGTGGCATGATCTTAGATTTGAGCTTTATAATTATTGCTTAGATTGTATCTACAAGTTGTATGCACATGTCACTGTCCGGAACCAAAGGCCCCGAAGTGACAGAAATCGGGACAACCGGAGGGGATGGCGGTGATGTGAGGGACACATGTTTTCACGGAGTGTTAATGCTTTGCTCCGGTGCTCTATTAAAAGGAGTACCTTAATATCCAGTAGATTCCCTTGAGGCCCGGCTGCCACCGGCTGGTAGGACAATAGATGTTGTGCAAGTTTCTCATTGCGAGCACGTACGACTAAATATGGAAAACATGCCTACATGATTAATGAATTGATGTTCTTTCTTAATGCCTTATCAATCCTATCAATTGCCCAACTGTAATTTGTTCACCCAACACTTGTTATTGGAGAGTTGCCACTAGTGTAGATAGCTGGGAACCCCGGTCCATCTTTCATCATCATATACTCGTTCTACATGTCAACTATTTTCTGGTACCATTGCTCTCATATTGCTATTACTGCTGCTGTGTTACTGTTACTACTGCTCTCATATTACTGCTACTTTCACATCACCCCTGTTACTAGTGCTTTTCCAGGTGCAGCTGAATTGACAACTCAGTTGTTAAGGCTTATAAGTATTCTTTACCTCCCCTTGTGTCGAATCTATCGACCACCGCACCTGACCAGCTTCGCCGACACCGACGCCCCCGTGCACTGCACATCATCTGCTTCACCGACCTTCTAGTTCGGCCGGCGCGCTGAACACTTCATCGACCGCCCAGCATGTCCTTCTCCGACCCCCCAAGATCTGCTTCCCCGGCACCCACCGCAACAGCAGTCCCCTCGCCGACCTCCACGTCACCCGTAAGAACGCGGAACACGTCTAAACGCCGCCCAGAAATAGGTAACCAGACATCCCTGCGCGTTTTGTTCTGTTAGGAGTATTGCAGCTGACTGTATTTCTGAATTCGTGCTATATTTCTAACTTACAAGTGCTTTCGTTGATAACCACCTCATCCTTTAGGTTTAAACACGACGCATAAGTATGTTTTTCCGTGACCAAACCCACCCATTCGCTGAAACTCTACATGGTATCAGAGCCTAGGTTTCCTTCCTGCTAGCCGCCACAAACAGTACCAAACAAGTTCTTCCTTTGATCACAAAACCCACCGTTGAGATGTAGAAATCCAGGCGGCGGGAGGCCGCATCAGGTGCTCTGCGTGGGTTGCGGCTATCACACACAGCGATGTGAGCTGTGTGAGATCGGCGGCTGCTCGCGCGGGGAGAAAGAAGAGGGTGAAGATCGTTTTGGTTTAGAAAGGAGAGAAGAGGAAGTGAATCCGTGGCAGAGAGATCTGGATCCGTGTGAGGGGCAGAAGTTGGAGGCGTGCGGAGTGGGGCGAGCCTTTGAGCGCAGGGCGGAGCCGGAGGTTGGTGCTGGACGTTGACCAGCGCGAGCCGGTCGATGTGGCCAGGTGCGGTCCGCCAGGTTGGCCAGGGCGCGCAGACGAGGCGCCATCCGAGTGGAAGTGAGGAGAAAATGGAGATGTGAGGCTGTGAGGATATGTGGTGATGGAGTTGATGAGGCTGCGGTTGAGTCGTGATGGAGTTGATGAGGCTGCGGTTTAGTGGTGATGGTGATGGTTGTGGATATGTCCAGGGGAAAGGCATGCGTGCCTGAGGTGAGACTGGTTGAGGCCTGACCGGGGGATAGGCATGGGTGCTTGAGGAGTGGATGGTTGAGGCAGGAGTTGGCTGGGGGTTTGTGGGAGAGACGGAAGAGGTCAGTGGCCGGGCAGAGTGGAGAAGAGAGGCTGAGGACATTGAGGCGAGTGTGGATGGTTCTGCGGAACTTGTGTGGTGAGGCAGCCGGGGTTGTTGAGGACGTGTATGGTTAGGAGTTGTGCGTATCCCAGATGGTTGAAGCTGGATATCTTCGCTGCTGATGAAGAGATGAATCGAGATGACAAGATGATGGAAAGTGCAATGCTGTCATGTATCCTAGGAGTTATGCTGAATGTTCATTACTGGTAGTTGTCATATGTGTCATGTTGTTGTTGCAAGATGGCCATGGTTGTTTACCCATGATCATCTTGAGGGGGTGTGTTGGACCATGAGTGAGTTTAAGAGGGGGAGAGGTGGAAGAACACGAAGAACACGAAGAACACACGAAGATCCACGCACACCAACCCGATACAATCGATGCTTACCCTCACGGCTCGATGGACCGTGCCAATAGAATCCGCCCGGAAGAGACTCGAGGTAGAATTCCGAGAGGAGAGACCGGTGAGGAAGGACGAATCAAGGAGTGAGAGAGAGAGTGCAAGCACTAGAATCTCTTACTACCAAATCCATACATCCACAAGGGTTGCCTTGATTACAGAGGGATGATACCCAAGGGAGACTAAGCTCAAAGTTAGGTTTGAGTTCTAAACAAGTCTAAGGGGAAAAAGGGGTGTCCAAGGTGCTTATATAGCGGTACAAGGCGACACGGGCCGAAAAGGTACAAAGGAAAACGTTTCGGGCCGAAAAGTAGTCTTCAGTCGTGCAGGCCGGTCAGGAGGCCGGTTGGACCGGACCTGGGACCGGGTCGTCCGGTCGGTGACCGGATCCTGGACCGGGCGTAACCGGGCGAGGTTCTGGAGCCCCGGGAAGTCGTCCGGATGGCACCGGTTGGAGGCCCGGTTGGGGACCGGGTGGCCCGGTCAGGCGGCCGGTCGACCGGATTCTGAGCCGGGTGGCCCGGTCAGGAGTCCGGTCAGACCGGATTCTGGACTGGCCGCTCATCGTCTCTTCCTTGCGTTCTTGGGGCGACTTCGGGTCCAGCTCCGTGTACATCTTCTCGATCAGCTGCTCCTCTCCTTCCCTTGACCATGACGTACCGTCCTCTCCGTGATCTTGATGCTCCACGTACCTAATGACACAAAGGGTTTCGGCATGAGGTAGCATTCCATCCAATGGGGTATCTAGGTCGAGGGAAGTGAGGAGCGAGTTCACCTTGTCGTGTATAGCTTTAGCTCGAGCCCTTGTCATTGGTCCACTTGGGGGACTTGTCGGTCTTGGTGAGGAGGTGTCCGAAGGCCACCCCGCATCATCTCCCCCCCCTTGGGAGAGAGTCGTCCTCGACTCTTGTTCCTCCTCATCTCCATGATAGGGTGAGAGATCCGAGATGTTGAAAGTGTTGCTCACCAAGTACTTTGATGTTGGTATGTCGATGACGTAGGCGTTGTTGTTGATGCGCTTGAGGACCTTGAAGGGTCCATCTCCTCTTGGCTTGAGCTTGGAGTTGCGTTCTTGCGGGAACCTTTCTTTCCTTAGGTGGATCCACACGAGGTCTCCTTCTTCAAACACGCGTTCCTTTTTCTTGGCGTTGAGGCGGTTAGCTTGGCGAAGTACATGCTCTTGTATGGTTGCTCTTGTTTCTTCATGTAGTTTCTTCATGGCGGTGGTGCGCTCGTCGAAGTCCATGTTCGTTCTTTCATGAAGAGGTAGTGGGAGGATGTCGAGTGCCGTTGGAGGTTCGAATCCGTAGACGACCATGAAGGGACTCCTTGCGGTTGTGGAGTGCTTGGCTCGATTGTAGGCGAACTCCGCGTGGGGTAGGCAATCTTCCCATGACTTCAAATTTGTCTTCACAAGTGTGCGGAGGAGTGTGGAGAGGCTTCGATTGACCACTTCGGTTTGTCCATCGGTTTGAGGGTGCGAGGACGATGAGAACAAGAGCTTCACTCCAAACTTCGCCATGAGCGACTTCCATAGGTAACTCATGAACTTGACGTCTCGATCCGACACAATGCTTGCCGGTATTCCATGTAGGCGAACCACTTCCCTGAAAAACAATGAAGCAATGTGTGAAGCATCATCGCTCTTATGACATGGTATGAAATGAGCCATTTTAGAGAACCTATCCACTACCACAAATATTGAATCATGACCATGTTTGGTGCGTGGTAAGCCAAGTACAAAGTCCATGCTTATGTCCGACCAAGGTGCATATGGAATGGGTAAAGGCATGTAAAGACCATAGGGATTGGAAGTAGACTTAGCTTGTAAGCATGTTGTACACCGGCGGCAAAGGCGTTCCACGTCGCGGTACATTCTTGGCCAATAGTAGTGGGTTGATAGCATGGCATATGTCTTCTCTCGTCCAAAGTGACCCATGAGACCACCTCCATGTGACTCTTGCAAAAGCAACTTACGAAGAGAAGACTCGGGAATGCAAATCTTGTTAGCTTTAAACAAGTAGCCATCATGCAAATAGAAATCATCAAATCCATGGTCAACGGAACACTTGGCAAAGATTGGACCAAAGAAAGCGTCGGAAGGGTAAAGTTCTTTGATCTCCTCAAGACCCAAAATGTGAAACTCCAAGCGGGTGAGTAGAAGAGTAATCTTGCGGGAAAGTGCATCCGCAACCACATTTTCCTTGCCCTTTTTGTATTTGATTACATAAGGGAAGGACTCTATGAACTCAACCCACTTAGCATGTCTCTTGTTCAAATTGTGTTGACTTTTCAAATACTTCAAGGACTCATGATCCGAATGGATAACAAACTCTTTTGGCCAAAGGTAGTGTTGCCAAACTTCAAGAACACGAACCAAAGCATAAAGCTCCTTGTCATATATAGGATAGTTGAGGCGTGCGCCATCCAACTTCTCGCTATAGTATGCCACGGGTTTTCCATTTTGCATGAGGACACCACCGATTCCAAGGCCACTCGCATCACATTCTATTTCAAATGTCTTGGCAAAATCGGGAAGAGCAAGTAGTGGTGCCTCGGTGAGTCTCTTTTTCAATTCATCAAAAGCTTTTTGTTGCGCTTTGCCCCAAACGAACGGAACATTCTTTTTTGTAAGCTCGTTTAAAGGGCAAGCAATGGTGCTGAAATCTTTCACAAAGCGGCGGTAAAATCCGGCAAGACCATGGAAGCTTCGAACTTGACCAACATTTGTGGGAGTGGGCCAATTGTGGATGGCCTCAACTTTGGAAGAATCAACTTCAATCCCGTTGGCGGAAACCACAAAACCAAGAAAAACCAATTTGTTTTGAGCGAAATGGCATTTTGGAAGGTTGGCAAAGAGCTTCTCGTGGCGCAAGATGCATAAGACTTCTCTCACATGTTGAACATGGTCCTCGAGATTTTTGCTATAGATGAGAATATCATCAAAGTAGACAACCACGCTCTTGCCAATGAGAGGTCGCAAAATGTGATTCATAAGACGCATGAAAGTGGAAGGAGCATTGGAAAGACCAAACGGCATGACGAGCCATTCATAGAGACCAAGCTTGGTCTTGAATGTCGTCTTCCATTCATCACCAATTGCCATGCGAATTTGGTGGTAGCCACTACGCAAATCAATCTTAGAGAAAATGGTGGCACCACTCAATTCATCAAGCATGTCATCTAAACGCGGAATGGGATGTCGATAACGGACGGTAATGGCATTGATAGGGCGGCAATCCATACACATCCGTTGCGTCTCATCCGGTTTAGGCACAAGAATGACGGGAACGGCACAAGGGCTAAGGCTTTCACGGACATACCCTTTAGCGAGGAGGTCTTGAATTTGGCGTTGGATCTCCTTGGTATCCTCGGGGTTGGTGCGGTAAGCGGCGCGGTTTGGTAGTGGAGCGCCGGGTATGAGGTCGATGCGATGCTCGATGCCCCGAAGCGGTGGTAGTCCATGTGGTAGCTCGTCGGGGAAGACGTCTTGGAACTCCTTCAAAAGAGACAACAAAGACGAAGGAATGTTGGTTAAGTCATTAGTCTCCGACGAGAGGCCCTTGCAAATGAGCACGTAGTGTATGGTGGTGGATGGGTTGTCTTTCACTTCTCTCCACTCGCTTTTGGTGGTTAGGAGGACACTCTTTCTCTCACTCATATGTGGGTGGTGGCGCTCACTCTCTTTTTGGTGGGTCGCTCCCTCTCCTCTCAACTCACTATGGTGGATGTGGTGTTGTGCCCTCGCTAAAGCCTTCGCATTGTCGGCGATGATTTGGCTAGGAGTCATTGGGCGAAGCTCGAACTTCTTGTCCTTGACCTTGAAGGTGTATGCATTGGAGAAACCATCATGTATGGCCTTCTTGTCAAATTGCCATGGGCGGCCAAGCAACATGTGGCACACGGTCATAGGCACCACGTCACACTCGACGGTGTCTTCATAGGGTCCTATCTTGAAGTTGACGGTGACGGTGTGTTGAATCTTGACATTGCCCTTGTCACTCAACCATTGGACATGGTATGGATGAGGATGCTTGCGAAGCGTGAGGTTGAGCTTCTCACATAGCTCGGTGCTTGCCAAGTTGTGGCAACTCCCACCATCGATGATGACCTTGATAGACTTGCCACCAATGCCGGCACGCGTTTGGAAGATGTTGCATCTTTGGTCTTCCATAGCTTGGGGTTGAGTGGTGAGCACTCGAGTGACCACAAGAGAAGGGCTTGGATCATGTGTGCATAAGAGAGGGTCTTCTCCACTTTCTTCATCATAGTCTTCCTCATTAGCAACGGCGGCTTGCACTAGGGCTTCATATTCACCTTCACTTAGAGTCTCTATGTCACCATTCTCCATAGTGATCATGACCTTGGTGTTCTTGCACTCAAAGGATTTGTGGCCTTGGGTGCCACACTTGAAGCAAGTGACATTGGAGGGTCCCGTAGAGGCCTTAGAGGAGGCGGTGGAGGATACCGTTTGCTTCATGCGACTTTGTATGGAAGGTTGCTTGGAAGGTGTAGAGGATGCGGATGGCTTGACACTTGTTGTAGGAGTTGATGTGGCAAGCTTGGAGGCGAAGTATTGCTTGGACTTCGAGTACTTGATGTCCTCATTCACTTGACGCTCGGCCTTGGAAGCTTGGTGAACCAACTCAACCATGTTGGAGTATTGTTGGAACTCCACAATCCTCTTGATAGGGTAGTTGAGGCCATTGAAGAACCTAGCGATGGTTTGGTTCTCGGACTCTTGGATGTTTGCTCTCATCATGGTTAACTCCATCTCCTTGAAGAATTCCTCAACGGTCTTGGTGCCTTGCTTCAACTTTTGTAGCTTGTTGAAGAGATCGGTCTTGTAGTGTTTAGGGACAAAGCGAGCTTCCATCTCCTCCTTCATGTCTTCCCAAGTATCAATTGGAGGATCACCCTTTTCTTCCCTAAGAGTGACAACTTGTTCCCACCAAGTGTTGGCATAATCTTCAAACTCGAGGGAGGCCATGGCTACTTTCTTGGCACCGGAGTAGTTGTGTATGCGGAAGATCTTGTCAACCTTGAGTGCCCATGAGAGGTAGGCCTCGGCATCGTCTTCACCCTTGAACTTGGGCATGTTGAACTTGAGCTTTCCATACATATTCTCTTCATCTTCCATGTTCCTTCGGCGAGGACGGATGCCTTCATCTCTTGCGACTTGAGGTGGTAGAGGAGGTCTTCCACGACCAACCATAGCATTGGGTTGGCGTTGGAGGTGAACACTAGCTTCACTTGGCTCATGTTGAGGATGTTGTTGCGGGTCTTGGCGAGGTTGTTGGCGTTGCCCAATTATGGCCCTCTCATCTTGATCATGTTGTGGTTGCCCTCGGCCCCTTTGGTCATGGCGAGGATGGTTCCGGAGGTCACGCCTTGGTGGATCTTGATGACCTTGGTCTTGAGCATCCACATGGGCTTGACGATGAGGTGCCGGGTCCATGTTGTGGAGGACGTTGTCTTGGGGTTGGTCGTCATGCCCATGGTGGGCATGGCGAGCCGCTTGATGACGATCTTGGTGAAGAGCTTGTTCTTGTTGCGGACGTTCATGAGGACGAGCATGGCGATGGAACTCTCCGCGCCTTGAGTTGGAGCGAGAATCATCATGACGAGCGTGCGGTCGACGAGAGCGATGATGATCTCCATGCCTTGAGTCGGAGCTTGAGGACGAATGGTGATCATGGGAGTAGTCATCATGTGAGGTAGTCGATGACGATGAGGAAGTAGAGCGATGTCGATGTCGGCGTCCCAAGTTGTTGATGGCGCGCTCGAGGCTATCCATGCGCCGCTCCATGTTTGCATCATTGGCCGTCACTTGGTCATGCAAGTTGTCCGTAGCTTCACGAAGAAGGATCATATCTTGGTTCACTTGGCCGAAGTTGTGGGCCACTTCTTCATATTGTTCATCGATGCGTGTCTCGAACAAGTTGAGTTGGTCCTTGAACTCTTGGCGTTGCACCCATAGGTTGTGTTGGGTGGCCAACCTCTCGGAGGGGCGTAGGACCTCATCCTCCTTTGCTTGGTCTCCTTGCCTATCCATGATCACAAGACAAGAACTATGTTGTGGATGTTAGTGGAAGGAGACTACCTCTCACTCTTACCGTGGTAAGATAGTATTGAGGCAATCAACCAAGCCGAAAGTAAGACCAATTGTATCGGGACACACACAAAGGCACACGCAAAAGCTAGCAAATATGGTGTTAGGAGTGGATGGTGGAAAGCCAAAAGACGAAATCCAAAATCGAGTATGTTGTTAAGAGTGGGTAAGGTCCAAAAATCCAAGTGTCAAAGTGGCGATCACTATAAACACGGAAAAATGTGGAACTCACACACGGGATGAGCGGGGTTAGTGCAACCAAGGAACGAGCGGAAAAAGGAAAAACCCCTAAGCAAGGGTGCTCAATGTCACACTAACTCAAGAAGAGATCGAAGCTAGGTTGCATAGAGTAGAAACACCAAGATTCGCACGAGGTCTCTCTTCTCTATCTCTCTTGCTTGCTTAAAAGCTTTTCACTCTTTTTGTATCGGTGGCACTTTGCACTTTGCTTTTCTCTTTTTTTTTCACTAGCACACTATGCTCTTACTCTTTTGCTGGCCACTCACGAGCTCTACTTACGAGCTTTACTCACACAACGCACACCCTCACGGTCGGGACCTCGTGCGATGTTTCGCAACACTCGGAAGCTTCGCTCGTGGGATAGATCGCAAAAAGAAGAGGGCTACAAGGGTTACTGCAAGTTATACCTGCGATGGTGGAGATGGTGGTGGTGGTGGTGGTCGGCGGTGGTGTTAGACGATGTCGAAGACGAGGAGCCGGTCGGGGGTCCGGTTGGACCGGAGTTGGCGCCGGCGTGTCCGGTCTGGGGGCCGGTCGGACCGGTCTCTGGGCCGGCTGTCCGGTTTGCGGCCGGTTGGCCGGGTTCTGCGCCGGACGGTCCGGTCTGGGGGCCGGTTGACCGGGTTCTCAACCGGGCTGCACGATTTGGAGCTTTCTCTCTCCTGTTCTTCCCCAAACCAAAACCAAATCGGCCAAAACGAAGGGAAACGATGGAATTGGAGGCTAAAAGTTGGGGAAATAGTAGATCAAGCACAACAACACCAGATCCACGGAGCAAAACCACTCAAAACTCAACCAAATCACAGATCCGTCCAAAGGCAATTTAGGGCTATTTTTTTGGAAAATTTTCTAGAAACGAAATTGGGTGGGTGGAGGGTCAAATCCGCGGAAACCAAAGGCTGCTGATACCATATGATGTGGTCTGAGACCCCGATTGTGGCCCGATCTCGCGAATGACCCAAGGAATCAAGGGGGAAAGAGGGGGAGAGGTGGAAGAACACGAAGAACACGAAGAACACACGAAGATCCACGCACACCAACCCGATACAATCGATGCTTACCCTCACGGCTCGATGGACCGTGCCAATAGAATCCGCCCGGAAGAGACTCGAGGTAGAATTCCGAGAGGAGAGACCGGTGAGGAAGGACGAATCAAGGAGTGAGAGAGAGAGTGCAAGCACTAGAATCTCTTACTACCAAATCCATACATCCACAAGGGTTGCCTTGATTACAGAGGGATGATACCCAAGGGAGACTAAGCTCAAAGTTAGGTTTGAGTTCTAAACAAGTCTAAGGGGAAAAAGGGGTGTCCAAGGTGCTTATATAGCGGTACAAGGCGACACGGGCCGAAAAGGTACAAAGGAAAACGTTTCGGGCCGAAAAGTAGTCTTCAGTCGTGCAGGCCGGTCAGGAGGCCGGTTGGACCGGACCTGGGACCGGGTCGTCCGGTCGGTGACCGGATCCTGGACCGGCGGTAACCGGGCGAGGTTCTGGAGCCCCGGGAAGTCGTCCGGATGGCACCGGTTGGAGGCCCGGTTGGGGACCGGGTGGCCCGGTCAGGCGGCCGGTCGACCGGATTCTGAGCCGGGTGGCCCGGTCAGGAGTCCGGTCAGACCGGATTCTGGACTGGCCGCTCATCGTCTCTTCCTTGCGTTCTTGGGGCGACTTCGGGTCCAGCTCCGTGTACATCTTCTCGATCAGCTGCTCCTCTCCTTCCCTTGACCATGACGTACCGTCCTCTCCGTGATCTTGATGCTCCACGTACCTAATGACACAAAGGGTTTCGGCATGAGGTAGCATTCCATCCAATGGGGTATCTAGGTCGAGGGAAGTGAGGAGCGAGTTCACCTTGTCGTGTATAGCTTTAGCTCGAGCCCTTGTCATTGGTCCACTTGGGGGACTTGTCGGTCTTGGTGAGGAGGTGTCCGAAGGCCACCCCGCATCAGTTGTTTACCCATGATCATCTTGAGGGGGTGTGTTGGACCATGAGTGAGTTTAGTAGTAGCGCTGTAGTAATATTGTATCCAGTGTGAGGCCCATAGAGGCCCATGTCCAGTAGTATTGTAACCCTAACTCAGATGATATAAATACACAGTGTGGTGGTCTGAGTAACCTAACCCACCCATTCGCTGAAACTCTACAAAATATGAGCCACCAATCATGAGCCGTTGAATGCTCTACATGTCCACGATTGACAACAACAACAACAACAAAGCCTTTATTCCCAAACAAGTTGGGGTAGGCTATACAAGTCCACAATTGACACGATTACAATTTCTCACTATTTGGCCGTAGGCTACTGCTCTAGTTACATCATGTTTGATATCTTTCTGCGATCCTGTATTACATGTTTATGCACGTCATAATGCTTCTACTACTATTTGGTGTCAATTTAATTATAGCAAAGCCGTGACTCGTAACTGTTTGTTGTTATTACACGTGCAGCAGGCACATCTTACACTCATAAACGTAGAGTAAAGCTCGCCTATAATCATGTAAGTACCTGCTGTTTTTTGTATATTGCTTAATGCAAACTTCTATATCTTGGACCTGTTTCTGTTTACAATTGGCCTCTCCTTCATGCAGAGGAGAAACAGTGAGGCACCAGGTTCTTCTGTCCAAGTACCCGATGAGGTCCGTGTGACTCAAAAAAAAGCTCACGTAAGTTCCCTGTTTTTTTTGGAATGTTAATTTACCTCCTGTGCATAGTTCAATTGCATCATTTTCTGTATGTTGCACTACCTAAGTTGCCTAATGGAATCTAATAAAATATAAACAATGACCATATGGAACATTGCACACTGCCTTTGACCCATCTGGCATCCGGCATGCCTGGGTATAAGTTACATGATTTGGCTATGTTAATACAAGTCCTGAAATTCTATTATGTTAATTTTTTGCCTGTTGCTTCATTGAGTTTGCCTGTTGTTCCATGGCTAGTGCATGAAGTTTGATAGAAATGATCCTAGCTGAAATGATGCACTTCGTGTTTTTTTATTGCTTTATTCCTAACCTAGCTTCCTATTCTACTTGAAACATGATTGCTTTATTCCTAACCTAGCTTCCTATTCTACTTGAAACATGGTGAAAAAATAGTTATATTACTTGTTTAAATGTCTAGCTTTGTTTTTCTGAGTCCCATTGACATGATGTGGTATATCCATATTCAAATGATCTGGTTGTTTATATAATACGCTCCATGTTCAATTGCTTCATTCAGTTTCTAGTAATCTATTATACATGATGCACATGGTGCTACTTGTTATATGCCCTTTTTTGTTTGAGTTTGATCATGAATTCAAGATTAAGCATTGCCTAAACGTTGACCAACGTAGGAAGATTCCCTCCCTTGTCTATACGTTGTGAGATAGATGATGAGACCTCTCTAGCAGCGAATTTATACGCGCTAGATAACACCCCGTTTAATTCGGTCCTGTTGGGACTCGAACCCGGGTGGGCTGGCTGCGCACTCGCAAGCCTTGCCACTGAGCTAGCACTCAGTTCTCAGATTAAGCAATGCCTCGTTATGCTTAATTTAAATGTTATGGCACTTCATACAAGCCATACAATTAATTGTTGCATTGACCTTCTGCGATGTCGAAGGCACTATCTGAGTCATGCTTAAATCAATCATACATTATTTTCCTAATAGTATCAAATCCAACATGCACATCTTTTGACTGTATTTGGCTATTTGCTAGATTTCTTCTGTGCAGTGACCTGGCTTCGTTATTGGGCACATGATGTCTAGTTGCTTGGTTCATTGTATACATCATCGCCATGATCTAGTTTGGTTTGTTCTAAGAGGCATGTGGCTTAACTGGTTTCTTTGTTGTATCTGCCCATGGTTCTTTCAAAATTATGTCAACAATGTTGTTTGTTTGCCTTGTATTGTATTGCATTTTAACTTGTTTTGTCTTAGTTTCAGCCTGCAAACAAAGCTGTAATGTCAGTAGGGACAACCCATTTATCAAGTGTTGCGGTCATTTCACAGAGCAACAGTGACAGTGGCACGTGCTCTCATTGGTCCACTGAGTCCAGTACACCAACCATTCCAGAAGAAATAGATGTACGAGGCTCTATTTTGGATTGCTTGTTGTGTTATATCAGCTCAATGATGTTCTTGAAATTGGAGGTCTTTTATTGCATCATATGATGTTGTAACTTGTTTTATCTAAATTTCAGGCTTCAAATAAAGCTACAATGCCAGAAGCAAGGGCCAATGCCTCAAGTATTGATGTTTCACAAAGCAGCAGTGAGAGTGCATATTGCTCGCATAGGCCCATGGTATCTATTGGTCAACTTAATCCGGCACAAAGAGATTTGGGGGATGCACTCCAAGAGGCAGTTGATATATTTGGGCGGGAAAACAAAGATGCTGATGAATTAATTGCCAAGACACGCCAAGAGATACATGAATTGAAAAATAGGCAAACTTTGACAGAAAATGTTCTAAAGAATCTCCTATGCACTTGTCATGGTAAGCCAGTTGTGATGTGTCTGGGAATTGAAGGTGTCTAAATAAACTTTGATTCTGTTGTTCAGTCAAGTGGACTGCTGATGCCAATGCTGTAACTAATTACTGCTCAAAATTTCGTTCAAAATTTCGTGGTCTGTAATAATTGCAAATTTTGTTGTTGTACTAAAATTAGATATGTTCCATGTGGCTGCTGTATTTTGTGTGAAATAATATCCTGATGTGTACTTCAATTAAACCATAAATCGACTGCATGCTGAAAATTTGAATCTGAGCGCACGTGTGAACTGTTTTCTGCTCGTAATGCAATAACGGCTGTTTCTTGGAAGGACTACGTACATGGGGAACGGGATCCTCTAACTTGAAGGTGAAAAGTTAGAGAAGCTACAGTACTCTAACTTTCCTTCCCCCAAACCATATGTCTAAAATCCAAATAATTTAAATTAATTTGCACAATACAAACTTGTGTCTTGCATTTGAAGTAATTACATGCAGAGAAAATTATGGTGTAATAAAATTTAGTTTAGTTTTTAAACATCTACAGTAATCACCTTTATTAGTTAAAGACAGTGCATAACCTTGTACTTATGCTACAGAAGCCTGACTTTGCTTCTTTATTTTTCCTGACTTAGCTCCTTCACGTTAGAGGATACGGTTCCCGTACATGGTAGCCCATTAATAATTATGCCTGCTAGCAAGATAGATGGTCCTTATTATAGTCAGGCATGTCAACTTGTATGATTAAAAGTAGTTCGTACACATTAAATCTACCATCTGCATTTTTCTCTGTAATAACTTTTCTTTTTACACAACTCAAAACTTGTCTGGCTAATATGAAATTTGAGATGGCAAAACCCGGGAAAGATAAAGATATCACCAAAAACTCTTTCCTGCGAAATGCTGGGTTTTGAAGCCCAAGTCCAAGTCTTTCTCTGCTCAAGTTTTGGAGGAACAACTCCAAGTAGAACGAGTTGCAACAGCTATGCTAAGAACAAAAGTTGACATGTTGAGATCGAGATTAGAAGCATGTGATGCCCTACTGCACGAGGCCAATCAAGTTCGTTATAATCTCCCAAAGACTAAGAAAATGCCATAGATAATTGGAGATGAACACTAACATAGTGAGTACATTGGTCTTGTGAAATGTTTCCTTAGATTAAGGCACCGTTCAGACTTTTGTTGGTGGATGCATTTATCTGCGGTTGGGATCAACTTGGTAGTTGTTCCTGTGGATGTTATATAAATTAATTGCCTAGCCTTTTTTGAATCAGTTCGAACTTAAATGGTATCATAGCCAAGGTCTCAAGTTTGAATTGTCGAACGTGTGGTTTAATTTAATCTCTGTCGGGCGGCAAAATCTCCCACCAATCCTGAAATATTTCAAACGCATTTTTGAATGGGATTAAGAAGATAGATCATGATCATGGTAGTGACCTATATTCAACGTGATGATGATTTGATTTTGCACTCGGCCATGAACAGAGGTACTAGTACGGTGTCACAATTTTTTATCATTATACTTGGACAGTAGCCAAATTCAAAATCTCATAGCGGCAAAACTTCCCGCCCACAAAATACAAATATTTCACACGCTTCCAAATTCCCATTCTACCCCTGTGGAGATGACAGCAAAGTCGGTTGGTGAGGGGTTTGCCCGTCATTTTTTCGATCACCACCTCCCTAGCCCGGAAACCCTCCCAAAAAAAATACATTTCCTTCAGTCTCTCCTCTGAGATCACCCACCGGAACTTCTCAAGTCCCTCTCTCTACCACCTCCACGACCACCGCACCGGAACATCCCCGCCGGACTTCCCTGGCCTACCCGATCCCTCGCGATCCTCGACATCCGTCTGCCTGCCGGAGCCGCTTCATCGACGCCGTCATCAACCGGACCGGATCATCCCCGCCGAACCTCGAAACTATGTGCTCATCCAGCAGTCTACCGCAGTCGCTTCAGCTGCGGTATCGTCCACCCCGCCGGAGCCGCTTCGCCGGATCCGTCGTCCACCGCATCGGATCTTGCTCACCGACACCGCTGTGCATGAACCGGATCTGCTTCACCGGCGCCTTGCATGATCTAAACTCTTCTACTGTCGCTTTTCTATTGCTTGCCTGCAAGTTCTTGTTTAATCTTGGGGGAACCTGTTTGTGCTAACGACGCGCCGTTACGTTTTTGCAGATGAGATGAGTAATCATGAAGTGTAATGGCCGTCTCTCCAACCCCAAGTAGCACATGTAGCGTACTTCATCACCGGATCTATCAACCCCAGGAAGATCTGCTGTGACTCCCACAGAGTGCTTCTCCTAATGTAAGTCCCTTGTTTTAGCGCCATGTTCTGGGTTCAGATTCTTGTTTGTCTGAAGCTCTTTTAGTTCATTCCTAGCTATGACCGTAACACGTTGCTATTTTCTACTTCATTGCTAACTTTAAGCGATTGAACATTTTGGTTTGCATTCCCTGCTCTGTAGATGTAGCCATCATAACTTCTATCTTGCTCAGTCGTTGTTACAAAAATTATAGGTATTATAGTAACATCCTGCTATTATTTAGTTCATGGCCAATTTTAAGTAATTGCACATGTTGGTTCGCATTCCCTGCTCTATAGCTTTTGGCATCGTAACTTCTATATTTGGTTTACATTCCCTGCTCTGTAGATCTAGCCATCATAACTTTATCTTGCTCAGTCGTTGTTACAAAAATTATGGCCTGCTACTATGTTGTTTGTGCCAATTTTTTACTCCATGAACATGTTGGCTTGCATTCCCTGTACTACAGGTGATGCCATTGTTTTGTATCTAGTTCATTGTAAGCTAACAAAGTAAGGACTTAGTTTGGCATGCTATCACTCTGCTATCTAGCCTGTAGTACAAATAAACTTGTCATACTACTAGATAATAATTTTGCGTGCCATCTTGTTCTTCAAAAGCTGCATTATTGACTTGTTTCTCTGACTTGGCATGACGCTCACATATGGAAAGCTGAACATATTGGTTTGCATTCCCTCTTATACAAGTTCACAGGTGATCCCACTATATTCTGTATCTGGTCCATCCTAAGCTCCAGCATTAACTATCCTCTATGTGTTGCTCATTACAAGTTTATATCCCGAAACATCTTGATTTGCATCCCCTTCACTATAAGTTCAGGAGTATTATTTAGTTCACGGCCAAAATGAAGTAATTGCACTTGGCACATGTTGGTTCACATTCCCTCCTCTTTAGCTTTTGCCATCGTAACTTCTATTTTTGGTTTACATTCCCTGCTCTGTAGATGTAGCCATCATAACTTCATCTTGCTCAGTCGTTGTTACAAAATTTATAGCCTGCTACTATGTTGTTCATGCCAATTTTGTACTCCCTGAACATGTTGGTTTGCATGGGACTCGACAGTAGTAAGTCTGTTGTTTCATTCTAACATGCTCTGTTATATTGGCTGTTGGTATGCGGCATGCACTCTTTGTTTGCTTATTGTGCGCATTACAATGATCTTGTTATAACGACGAAATGATGAGTTCCAAATTCTTTGGCAAACAATATTGTAGTGTCTTTGCCTTTCCATTGTTGTTGTCTTAACTTGTAATGTCTTTGTTTCAGATATAGGTGCTGCATGGACAACTTAAAAGATTGCCGGATCGCTTCATTGTATTGCTAGGTTTAGTTACCATTCAATTTCTCTGGGTTCTGTAATATTTTTTTCAATGCCTTGCAGCTGATGTAATATTTAGTTAGTTTTTATAGTTCTTTCGCGCATTTTTTCTTTGGTGCTTGTGGTAAGTGAGGCTATCCGACAGAAATCAATGCTGCGTAAATATTCTCAGTATCTAAATCACGAATTCCCATCCCTTAAACGGCCCAATTAAGCGAAATCACATACGTGCCGGCCCGCAAAATCCTAAAGCGCATATTATGCCATATAAACAGCAACTAAACGGGCTGGCCCACTTACTTCTTGGGCCAGCCCATTTGATTTACGGTGGACCCCACACTCTAATTGGGTGGCACACTTGATTTAAGGTGGACCACACCCACTGGGCCGGCTAATTAGTTGGGCCACCCATTTGCTTTGTGGTGGACCCCACATACTAAATGGGCCGGCCCTTTAAGTGGAAAGTGGGACCCACTGTGTTTTTGGCCCCCACTATCTTGTTGGGCCGGCCCAGCTATATGGTGGACCCCACATACTAATTGGGCCGCCCTTTAACAGGAAAGTGGGGCCCACTGTGCTTTGGCCGACCCTATCTTGTTGGGCCGGCCACTTGCTATATGGTGGTCCCACATGGTAAATGGGCCGGCCCTTTAATAGGAAGGTGGGACCCACTGTGTTTTTGGCCCGCCCACTATCTTGTTGGGCCGGCCCTTTCTATATGGTGGACCCCACATACCAAATGGGCCGGCCCATTAACAGGAATATGGGACCCACTGTTTTTGGCCGCCCACTACCTTGGTGGGCCAGCCTGCTATATGGTGGACCCCACATACTAAATGGGCCGCCCTTTAACGGGAAGGTGGGACCCACTGTGTTTTTGGCCGCCCACTATCTTGTTGGGCGGCCCACTTGCTATATGGTGGACCCCACATACTAAATGGGCCGACCAAAGCGGAAAGTGGGACCGTGTTTTTGGCTCGGCCAACTAGCTTGTTGGGCGGCCCACTTGCTATGGTGGACCCCACACACTAAATGGGCCGCCTTTTAACAGGAAAGTGGGACCCACTGTGTTTTTGGCCGGCCGCTTCTTGGGCGGCCCATTCTTGTAAGGTGGACCCCACATGTTAAATGGGCCGGCCCATTTAAGTTTTGACCAGTCAACCTTAGAGGTTAGGCCCGGCCCACGTAACTAATGGACCAGCCCATATATAGTTGGGTCAAACTATGTCATCTGGCCCGGCCCGCTTAAGACGTGGCAGGCTTCGTGTGGGCCTACCATCTACCACGGGGTTTCAGCCGGTTAACGCCGTTAACTGCCAGTTAACGGCGTCTGCCACGTGTCAGTTTGCATGACGTCAGCAGTCAACGGGCTCGCGGAAACACTTGGGCAACGGTCCGATTTTCCGTGGCGGAAGGGCGCCCAAGCGCGACGGACCGAAAAAATCGTCGTTGGACTTTGCCTGACGCAGTTTCGACAACAGAACCCATATCGTCGGGTTAGGCCCATAGGCGACGAAAAATGCCCCTTAGTTGACGATTTTGGGACGTTGTCTATCAGAACTTTTCTTGTAGTGGAACGACCCCATGGATGCAAGCCTGTGGGCTGCAAATGGGTGTTCAAGAAGAAGCTAAGACCTGATGGTACTATTGAGAAGTACAAGGCGCGGCTTGTAGCGAAAGGCTACACACAGAGAGAAGGCGAAGATTACTTCGACACCTATTCACCTGTCGCTAGACTTACCACCATTCGAGTACTACTATCCATGGCTGCCTCCTATGGTCTTATCGTTCATCAAATGGACGTAAAGACAGCTTTTCTTAATGGAGAGTTGGAAGAGGAAATCTATATGGATCAGCCTGATGGGTTTGTAGTAAAAGGTGAAGAAAGAAAGGTGTGCAAGTTGCTAAAATCTTTATATGGCCTAAAACAAGCACCTAAGCAATGGCATGAGAAGTTTGACAGAACTTTAACTTCTGTAGGCTTTGTTGTCAATGAGGCTGACAAGTGCGTTTACTATCGCCATGGTGGGGGCGAAGGTGTTATATTATGTTTGTATGTGGATGATATTCTGATCTTTGGTACAAACATGAAAGTAATACACGAGGTCAAGTCTTTCTTGTCAAAGAGCTTTGATATGAAAGATCTGGGAGAAGCTGATGTGATTCTGAACATCAAGCTGATTAAGAACGAGAGTGGGATTACTCTAACGCAATCCCATTATGTTGAGAAGATCTTGAGCCGGTTCGGCTATATTGATAGCAAGCCTTCTTCAACACCTTATGATCCCAGTGTGACATTACGCAAGAACCGGAGAATCGCCATAGATCAATTGAGATATTCTCAGATCGTTGGCTCACTCATGTACTTAGCGAGCGCGACTAGACCCGACATCTCTTTTGCTGTTAGCAAGTTGAGTAGGTTCATGTCAAACCCGGGTACTGATCATTGGCATGCACTTGATAGGGTCATGCGCTACCTATGTGGTACAATGAGTTATGGGATTCACTATTCAGGGCACCCAGCTGTGCTTGAAGGATATAGTGATTCGAATTGGATCTCAGATGTAGCTGATCTGTACGCCACAAGTGGGTATGTATTTACCTTTGGAGGTGGCGCAGTGTCATGGAGATCTTGCAAGCAAACCATATTGACGAGGTCAACTATGGAAGCAGAACTTACTGCTTTAGACACAACCACTGTTGAATCAGAATGGTTGCGTGAGCTCTTGATGGACTTGCCTGTGGTTGAAAAACCTGTTCCGGCAATCCTTTTGAATTGTGACAATCAAACTGTAATTGTCAAAGTGAACAATTCTAAGGATAACGCGAAGTCATCAAGACACGTCAAGAGACGTTTGAAGTCTGTCAGGAAATTGCGAAACTCCGGAGTAATAACTGTTACATATATTCAAACAGACAAAAACCTGGCAGATCCCTTTACAAAGGGACTATCACGTAATGTGATAGAAAGTGCATCGAGGGAGATGGGTTTGAGACCCGTTGATGTTACACCATAGTGGTAACCCAACCTTTGTGATCGGAGATCCCGTGAATTAGGACCTGGGAAGAACAAACTAGTGGTTTAATTGAGGAGAGTATTATGTAACCCTCTCTATGTGAAGATGCACAACTCTCAATTGCTGTAAGGCAGGTTGGCGACAAGCCTTAATGTGTTTATGTTGGCTATTATAGCAAAGATGCTGTCCTACAGAGCATTCTTGAAATAACACACCTATATGAGTCCGATTGTTAAACGTCGCAATCTATGAGATTTGGGTGATCTCTAGTAAACTCATGAAGAGACCATGAAGTATGACGCATATGCTTCACCCGCGGGGTAGGCTACTGGCAGCCATGTACTGGTCATGACTTTGAGTGAAACCCTGTTCACGCAAAACTTGCAATTCAAGGCTTAGTCCATTGTTCAAGTGTGAATGGATGTAGCTTAAGGTTCTAGGCGGAAGTTCAACTTAACAGTCTCCGCTGAAACACTGGTATATAAACAAGCAGCGAGTATTGGTAAATCTCTAAATGGGGATTTGAGATCTGGTGGGGGATTGTTGAAATATTGGGCCCACTTTTAGTGGCCCAAATTAGATTTCAGTTTTCCCTATAAATCTCAAAGCCCACATAGTGGCAGCCTTGTGAGTTTGAGCCCAAGTTGGTGGCAGCTCACTAGTGAGTGGCAAGAGGTGGGAAGTTTAGTCCCACATGGAAAGTTGGGAGGAAGTTAGACCACCTTATAAGGTGGGTTGTTTCACCACTAGTAAGTGAGTGAGAATAGGAGTGCTACACGCGCGCTCCTCCTCCTCCTCGCTCGCTCGTCTCGTCTCGACACGACACGACGCGCGCGCTCGTGGTGAGTGGATTGAGCCTCGAGCCGAGACTTTCCTTACTTTTTGCAGCTCAGGAAAACGAACAGAGTTCTAGACGGACGCGTCACAGTTAGTCGGTTCGGGTCGCTCCCGGATCGTGGGCTATCTGTAACCGACTCGAAACGTTCGTGCGACGTGGGCGTGGCCCACGTTGCCTAGGGTTTCCCGAGCCTATATAATCTCTTGCCCGGCTACCGCAGAAACACACCGAATACACGAGTTAGGGTTTCCACCTCTCTCTGCTTGCGCCGCCATCGTAGCCTACTCCATCCCGCGCGCCGACGTGCATCGGCGAACGGGAGAGCAGGTCTCCGGAACCGCTCGTCCTTGCGATCCTGTACGGGAGAGGGCGAATTAGGTTTTTGGGAAGCGCTCTGCGCGACTGCTCAAGTTCTTCATCACGGGTCGCCTTCCGTCCAAGTCGGGCGGTGCTGCCTTCCGTCGTCTTCAACGCCGTCTACTTCGACCCGTCGTCCCTGTCGTCAACAACGTTGTCATCAACAACGTTACTGCTGCGACATCATCTGCTACACCTCCACCGCCACCTCCACCAGATCGGTACGTGCGACATATCTCGATCTGTTTAGCGATGGATGCTTTACCGTTTGCGCTGCTGCTACTCATGTTGATTAATGCATCTAGTATGTTCGAGTTTCACATGTTAGTACTTGCTGTCATCATGTTTTATATTCTGGAATTAATCATGAAAATTGTGCCTAATTATCCATCAGCAAGGCGAGTAGAGAAGATATATCGAGGTGGCGAGAGTATCAGATAATCACATCTATCCACCTTGGACACTTAGAGTACCAGTAGCAAGTAAAAACACCGACTGATCTTGCATTGGTAGCTTGTAGCCAATGAAATAATAAGCCATTCTTATGCTCTGTAATGAACTATTGATTTTTTCTTTAACCATAAGGCACAAAGTGACCAGCTTTAAATTAATAAAGTCACACGGCTAGGGTACAAAGATGTTGAAGAACAACTTACGTGCAACTCACGCAAACACCAACAAAGAGAAGGTGAACCGCCGGAAACTGGCTGAAGCCCGTGAAGCCTTCCGACGCGAACGAAGCACCATGGAGCGGAGAAGGGGAAACTTGGGGCCGCTCACCGGCATCGCTTGGGATTTTGCGACTGGACCAAGAGGGCAAGTCGTCGCATGTCCATTCTCTTCCATGGCCAGTGAGGGACCCCTACCCCCTCGCCCTGGCTCGAAGAGCGCTGTAACGACTCCCATGGAGACACGCTCACCCAGAGCAGTGAAGGGACTAAGAACCAAACTGCCAAACTACGCCAGCAACAGAGCCCACCCATTCGCTGCGTCGAGCACACCTCGAGAAGCCTTGCCGCCATCCACGGAACCAGTCACGAAGAGACGAAGCTGCAGGGCGAGGACGCTGAATAGAAGGTGCCATGAAGGACACAAGTGGTGGTAGATCCGAGCCTGGGAGAATCGCCTGCAAGGGAGAAGCATCGTGCTCCAGTCATCCCGCAACCTCACACCTGAGCGAGTGCAGAGACCGAACAACGGGTAGCCAAAGGGATTGTAGGGGCAAGACCCTAGAGCTCAGCAACACCACCACCGCGCAGACCACGGACACGACGCCTACCACCAGAAACAACGCCAACGCACAATCAGGGACGGAGCCAGGAATGAAGTATAAGGAGGGCAATCTTAGTATGAGGGGGGGGGGGGAGAACTAGCTAAAATCACACAAATAAGGAGCTGCCATGGGTTGTCTTCAAAGAAAAATCACGAGCATAGGGGGGGCTGCGCCCCCCTCGTCCCCCTTGTCTTCGTCCCTGCGCACAATCCCAAGTGACCCATGACGACACCTTCAGGAAGGTGACGGCGCACGGGGCGTTGCTGCCGCCCAATCCAAGGGATTAGGGATTTCTCTTGGGTATCAATAGTGGGAAGGGAGGGGGCCAAGATACCTCGAAGATGCTCCAGAAAGAACACGACGCCCGCGGCTGGCACCGCCAGCTAGGGATTTCTCCCAAAATCCGCACCTCCTCCAGCAACCAGGCCAGCAACGGATCCGCTGTAAAAAAAAACCACCAGAGCTCAGCACCGTAAGGGTGGGGCGCGCCAAACAAATGGGGCGCTGCCATCCTTCCGATATGGTTCGAGGCACCGACGCCATGACCCCCGCACCATGGCCAACACCCTCTGCCTCCCCGCCGTCCAAACAGCCAACGAGGTGGACCTGCATCGCCCGTGCCGCTTGGCGCAGAGCCCGCGCCACCACACCAGCAGAGATCGCCGCCTCGGATCTCGAGCCCCCAGCTGGGAAGGCGCCGTACAAGCATGCCCGCGAAGGGGAATCTTGTCGCGCCACCGCCCCGGTCATGGCAAACCCACCACAGAGATTCTCCATCTAGCAACTGCGGGAGGAGCAGGGCTCAGATCCCCGCCGCCCCCTTCACTGGTGTCGCGAGCTCAGCCCGACGGCGTCTATGGGGGCGGCGAGGCTCGGGGAAGAGGGGAGAGGTGGGCGACAGGTGCGTAGGGGTTTGGGTTCCGCCTCCCCAATCGCATGGAGGAGGCGACGTGAGGGGCAAAACGGTTTACTTTTTTCAAAAAAATAAATTATTCTCTATCTATCGACTATAACAAGTTAATTAATCCATTTATGTGTTATCTGTACTTTAGATCTGCACAATGACCTCACAAATACCGAAAGGTTTAGTTCTAGAATGCTATATTCCAGACGTACTGCTAAGTTTTTTTGATAATGTATGTTTTATTACTCGGAAAACAAGCATTACATCTAGCTCTGCACAGTTAGAATGCATACAGCCGTACAGCCGGACAGATGTAGTTATTACAAAACGAAATAAAGATGAAACTCTCAACAAAGTCCTCACTCCGATCGTAAAAGATTGACGTGGAAAAGAGCACTACGTACCATACAAGTAGCTGTAGTCCCACGTCGATTAAATCACAGGATAGGAGGTAGTACAAATTAATGGAATCATGGTACCAAAGCTGGAGTGGTGTGAGCTCTGAAACTTGATCTGATCGCAACATTACATCGCTTTTGGTAACCAAAGATGAGCTGTAATACAGGAGCACTGGCTAGTAGTTGTTCAATAAAATATAAACCGCATCAAGCGAGCTCATAATTTACTAATGTGTACACATGTAGCTGTGCTGGAATTTGTGGGCATTTGGCCTTTGGTCCATGGCCCATTATCAAATTCTGAAACTCACATGGCCCATTCCAATATTCAGTGGCAGCACTAGTGGGGGCTAAAGTTTAGTCCCACATTGCTAGTTGGGAGAGAGTTGGAGTGGTATATAAGGTGGGCTGTTCTAGTCCTAGTAAGTGAGTGAGTGAGAAGAGCCCTCGCGCACTCCTCCTCCTCCGCCGCCCGCCTCGCCTCGCCTCGTCACGACACGTCACGACGCGCCGCGGGTTGCGGGAATCTCGCCGAGCCGAGCTTATCTTTTTGCTGTTCGGGAAATTAATTGTGTAATCAATCACAATTATGAGCTATTAACGGACGCGTTAACTCAGCCGTTTTCGTTCCGGTTTTTCTGGATCGTGAACTCGTACGTGGGCTGCGTCCCACGACCTTCCCGAGCCGCACTATATAAGCGCGGACGAGAACCCTAGCCTGTACGTGCCACATATGCGACTACCTGTTTCCAGTTCATTGCGCCGCCGCCTTCGTCTTCCTCATCCCGTCCGTCGGCGTGCACCGACTGCCGGGACAGTAGGCCTCCGGAACCCTGCCTCTCGTGAACCTGTACGGGTGAGGGGCAATCAGGTTTTTGGGGAGCGCTCCGGCGCGACTACTGGCAGCACGACGTCGTCTTCGGACGACGAGTTTCTCCACACCGACAACTTCTTCCCGGACCTCAGCGACTTCTTCGACAACCTCAACATGGGCGACAACGACGCTGCTGCGAAGTATGTGATCTTGTCGTTTCTCTTTCAGTTTCTGTTAGAGCTTCTTCTTCTAGTTTCTGTGGTAGATGCGATCGGTTTGTCTTGTTTAGATGTGATCTGTTCATCTACCTTACTAGTCTGCACGATTAGTTTACTTATTGTTTTCATAGTCATGATTTATCAATTACTTGTACGGATTATTTCATATGGATATTTGCTTATATATTCAACAATCCAAAAACCTGATTATAGGCAAATCAATTCAAGCAGCATTGCTGCCGCTACTCGACCTCCCTCCTTTGATGGTATGCATTACAAGAGGTGGCGCACAAAGGCAGTCCTATGGTTTACAAACCTAGGCTGTTTTAGCGCCACAGATGCTAGACCTGAGGGGCCTCTCTCTGCAGAGGAGCAGGGAAAGTTTGAGAAGGTCGACGCCATGTTTAAGGCGGCCTTGTTCAGCATTCTTGGGGACAACATTGTTGACCCGTACATGGCTTTCGACCATGGTAAAGATGCGTGGGATGCGCTCGAGGCCAAATTTGGGGTCTCGGACGCTGGCACTGAATTGTATGTCATGGAGCAATACTATGACTACAGGATGACTGATGAGCGCTCCGTGGTTGAGCAGGCTCATGAGATTCAGTCCCTTGCCAAAGAACTTGAGCAGTTTAAGTGTACCTTACCGGACAAATTTGTGGCCGGTGGCATTATTGCCAAGCTTCCTCCTTCATGGAGGAACTTTGCTACTTCTCTGAAACATAAGAGACAAGAGTTTTCCGTTTCGGATCTCATTGGCTCGCTTCATGTGGAAGAGAAGGCGAGAGCAAAGGACACACGCGCTCGTAGTTTTGAGGGAGGTTCTAGTGCCAATGTGGTACAGAAGAAAAACTTCCAATCCCACAAGTCTAAGAATAAGAACAATGGAAAAGGCAAGTTTGACGAGAAGAACAAAGCCTCAAACTCAACCAACTTCAAGAGGAAGACTCCTTATAAGAAGAAAGGGAACTGCCATGTTTGTGGCGCTCCTGGACATTGGGCTCCTGATTGCCCAGAACGCCATGATCGGCGTGGGAACAGCGGCAAGTCCGCAAATGTTGTTATTGGCGTTGATACTGAGATGAAGGACGTTGGGTACGGTATTTCTCCTACTGTCCTTTCAGTATGTAATTCTCCTGATTGGTGGATAGACACCGGAGCCAATACACATGTATGTTCTGATATGTCTATGTTTTCTTCTTATCAGGTTGCAAGGACTTCCTCCGTGCTGATGGGAAACGGCTCACGTGCTTCTGTTCGTGGTGTTGGTACGGTGGATCTGAAGTTTACTTCGGGAAAGACCATCCAGCTGAAGAATGTGCAGCACGTTCCCTCCATTAATAAGAATCTCGTTAGCGGATCGCTTTTATGTCGAGATGGTTTTAAGTTGGTTTTTGAGTCCAATAAAGTTGTAATTTCCAAGTGTGGACAATTTGTTGGAAAGGGTTATGTGTGCGGAGGCTTGTTCCGCTTATCTCTGTCAGACATATGTACTCAAATTATTAATCATGTTTGCAATGATAGTGAGTCCGATATTTGGCATTCACGACTTTGTCATATTAATTTTGGGTGCATGACGCGGCTAGCGAATATGAATATAATTCCGAAATTTGCTATTGTCAAGAAATCCAAGTGCCAAGTATGTGTGCAAGCTAAGCAACCACGTAAGTCTCACAAGACTGCGGAGGCAAGAGACTTGGCACCGCTGGAGCTTATACATTCGGATCTTTGTGAAATGAATGGCGAATTGACAAAAGGAGGGAAAAGATACTTCATGACTTTAATTGATGACTCTACTCGATATTGTTATGTGTACCTCCTGAAATCTAAAGATGAAGCTCTTAATTACTTCAAAATCTTTAAAGCTGAAGCAGAAAACCAACTTGATCGAAAGATCAAGCGGCTAAGGTCTGATCGTGGTGGAGAGTATTTTTCCAACGAGTTTGATTCTTTTTGTGCGGAACATGGTATTATCCATGAGAGGACGCCTCCCTACTCACCTCAGTCAAATGGGGTGGCCGAAAGAAAGAACCGTACTCTAACTGATTTGGTTAACGCCATGTTAGATACATCGGGTCTATCCAAGGCATGGTGGGGGGAGGCGATATTGACTGCATGTCATGTCCTAAACCGTGTCCCCACAAAGAACAAAACCCTTACCCCGTTTGAGGAATGGGAAAGGAAAAGGTTGAAACTCTCTTACCTACGAACTTGGGGTTGTATGGCGAAAGTAAATGTGCCAATACCCAAGAAGCGCAAGCTTGGACCAAAAACCGTGGATTGTGTTCTTCTGGGATATGCTTTTCATAGCATTGGCTATAGATTTTTGATAGTAAAATCTGAGGTACCCGACATGCATGTTGGTACAATTATGGAGTCGAATGATGCGACTTTCTTTGAGGATATCTTTCCTATGAAAGAAACTTCTAGCTCATCAACTCAGGAGATGCCCAGTTCATCTACTCAGGAATTATTTCCTGAACCTACCATGGCTATAGAACACTTTGAAAATCCTGTGGAGGATGACAATGAAGCTCCCAAAAGGAGCAAGAGACAGAGGACTGCAAAGTCCTTTGGACATGATTTCATTGTGTACCTCGTGGATGATACTCCCACTTCTATTTCAGAAGCCTATGCATCTCAGGATGCTGACTACTGGAAGGAAGCTGTCCGTAGCGAGATGGATTCCATCTTAGCTAATGGAACTTGGGAGGTTACTGATCGTCCTTATGGGTGCAAACCTGTAGGATGCAAGTGGGTGTTCAAGAAAAAGCTTAGGCCTGATGGTACTATTGAAAAGTACAAGGCACGCCTTGTGGCCAAGGGTTATACCCAGAAAGAAGGTGAAGATTTCTTTGATACATACTCACCTGTAGCTCGACTGACCACTATTCGAGTACTACTTTCTTTGGCTGCCTCACATGGTCTTCTCGTTCATCAAATGGATGTTAAGACTGCTTTCCTAAATGGAGAGCTTGAAGAGGAAATTTATATGGAGCAGCCAGATGGATTTGTAGTAGATGGTCAAGAAGGAAAGGTGTGTAAGTTGTTGAAGTCTTTGTATGGGCTTAAGCAAGCGCCTAAGCAGTGGCATGAGAAGTTTGAAAGAACTTTAACCGCTGAAGGCTTTGTTGTAAACGAAGCTGACAAGTGTGTATACTATCGCCATGGTGGGGGCGAGGGAGTTATTCTCTGTCTCTATGTCGATGACATATTGATATTTGGGACCAGCCTTACTGTGATTAAGGAGGTCAAGGAGTTCCTATCTCGCTGTTTTGAGATGAAGGACTTGGGAGTAGCTGATGTGATCTTAAACATCAAGCTGCTAAAGGATGACGATGGTGGGATTACATTGCTTCAGTCCCACTATGTGGAAAAGATCCTGAGTCGCTTCGGGTATAGCGACTGCAAATCTTCTCCAACGCCTTATGATCCTAGTGTGATAATTCGAAAGAATAAAAGAATTGCTAGAGATCAATTGCGATATTCGCAGATCATTGGCTCGCTTATGTATTTAGCCAGCGCCACGAGGCCTGACATCTCCTTTGCTGTAAGTAAACTCAGCCGTTTTGTGTCTAGACCTGGAGATGTTCATTGGCATGCTCTTGAGAGAGTTTTGCGCTATTTGAAAGGCACTGCGAGTTATGGCATTCACTATACTGGGTATCCAAGGGTACTTGAGGGTTATAGTGATGCAAATTGGATATCTGATGCTGATGAGACTAAGGCCACAAGTGGTTATTTACACTTGGAGGTGGCGCTGTTTCCTGGAAGTCTTGCAAGCAGACCATCATTACGAGGTCAACTATGGAAGCAGAACTCACCGCATTAGACACAGCCACTGTTGAAGCAGAGTGGCTTCGTGAGCTCTTGATGGACTTACCTGTGGTTGAAAAACCAATACCCGCTATTCCTATGAACTGTGATAATCAAACTGTGATCGTCAAAGTAAACAGTTCTAAGGATAATATGAAGTCATCAAGGCATGTGAAGAGGAGACTGAAAACTGTCAGGAAAATGAGAAACTCCGGAGTTATAGCGTTGGATTATATCCATACGTCTAGAAACCTGGCAGACCCCTTCACAAAGGGACTATCACGAAATGTGATAGAAAATGCATCGAGGGAGATGGGTATGAGACCCACACTATGAGTTGTCCACGGTGGTAACCCACTCTATGTGATCGGAGATCCCGTGAATTAGAACTGGGAGACAAGCTGTTGGTCAGCTGAGAGGAGAGTATATATCCCTATAGCAATTTTACCACTCCGTAAGATGCAATACTCTCCTAATCTGCATGGCAGGTTGATAATTATCTTAATGTGTTCTAAGTGGCTTATTTTAGCAGAGATGTTGTCCTGCAGAACATCTTTTGAAGAACACACCTATATGAGTCCGATTGTTAAACGTCGCAATCTATGAGAGTTGGGTGCTCTCTAGTAAACTCATGAAAGGCCCTGGAGTATGACGTATAAGCTCCAAACCGCGAGGAAGCCTCGCGGCAGCCTAGTATCGGTCTAGGCTTTGTATGAAGCTAGTGCGCAGAAAACTTGTAGTTCAAGGCATAGTCCACTATCCAAGTTGCAATCTAGTGTAGTATGAAGCTTTAAGTGGAAGTTCAACTTAACAGTCTCCACGACATACCGGTATATAAAACAATGTTCTGGAAACTTATTGATGAGATGTGCCAATGAGAGTTTGTGGGGGATTGCTGGAATTTGTGGGCATTTGGCCTTTGGCCCATGGCCCATTATCAAATTCTGAAACTCACATGGCCCATTCCAATATTCAGTGGCAGCACTAGTGGTGGCTAAAGTTTAGTCCCACATTGCTAGTTGGGAGAGAGTTGGAGTGGTATATAAGGTGGGCTGTTCTAGTCCTAGTAAGTGAGTGAGAAGAGAGAGAGCCCTCGCGCACTCCTCCTCCTCCGCCGCCCGCCTCGCCACGCCTCGCCTCGCCTCGTCACGACACGTCACGACGCGCCGCGGGTTGCGGGAATCTCGCCGAGCCGAGCTTATCTTTTTGCTGTTCGGGAAATTAATTGTGTAATCAATCACAATTATGAGCTATTAACGGACGCGTTAACTCAGCCGTTTTCGTTCCGATTTTTCTGGATCGTGAACTCGTACGTGGGCTGCGTCCCACGACCTTCCCGAGCCGCACTATATAAGCGCGGACGAGAACCCTAGCCTGAATGTGCCACATATGCGACTACCTGTTTCCAGTTCATTGCGCCGCCGCCTTCGTCTTCCTCATCCCGTCCGTCGGCGTGCACCGACTGCCGGGACAGTAGGCCTCCGGAACCCTGCCTCTCGTGAACCTGTACGGGTGAGGGGCAATCAGGTTTTTGGGGAGCGCTCCGGCGCGACTACTGGCAGCACGACGTCGTCTTCGGACGACGAGTTTCTCCACACCGACAACTTCTTCCCGGACCTCAGCGACTTCTTCGACAACCTCAACATGGGCGACAACGACGCTGCTGCGAAGTATGTGATCTTGTCGTTTCTCTTTCAGTTTCTGTTAGAGCTTCTTCTTCTAGTTTCTGTGGTAGATGCGATCGGTTTGTCTTGTTTAGATGTGATCTGTTCATCTACCTTACTAGTCTGCACGATTAGTTTACTTATTGTTTTCATAGTCATGATTTATCAATTACTTGTACGGATTATTTCATATGGATATTTGCTTATATATTCAACAAGCTGTTCATGTACCAGCAGACAATGAACAGTATGAGTGACAGTAAACAAATGCTTGCGTATTCTTGATGTTCCCCTGATCATGCGCAGAGGCATTTTTGGGAGCTCCATACATTTTTGGTACCACAACTCGTATTAGATATGCAGTTTAGTACCACAATTTATAAATCGAGCACCCATGGTACCACAATTTGTATCGAGGGAACAAATAGCTCCACAATTATTTTGGAGCTGACGTGTGGCGTTATTATTTTTGCAAAAATACTCCTTATATTTTCTCGGCATGTCCCATCTGTCAGCTGCAGAAGAACTGATCAAAATAAAACATGCCAATATTGAGAATCAAACTCGCAATCTTAGCCAATAGGTGCTTGCCAACAGAGCCATCGACCATTTGTATCATGGTAGGCATTGTTCTATTTTACATAGAGACAGAGGTGAAGGTGCCCTATACGTGGGCAAAAAGAGATGGCAGCGCATGCCATTTTCATCTCGGTTGATGTAACATCCCAACCTTGTTAATAAAAATAAAGGAGTGATCATGTGCATCTCATGCATGTAGTTTGCATTTGAGTAAAATTTGTATCAAAGTTTAATTGTTTCCAAATTATGCAAACCCTTCTATTTTCTATTCGCCCTCAAAATCTCTCAAGATTTCCAAAACTAAGCAACATGACTTGTTGTTATTCAATAAGTCACGTGTGTCCTATTATTCTCTGACAAATTTGATTTCAAATAAAATTCAAAACAGAATTGAATTTGAAATTTCAAAAAAGAAACAAAAACTAGAAAAAGGAAAATAGAGAGAAACCATCTCTCTCTTCCCTGGGCTCAGCCCACCTCTCCTTCTCTCTTTTCCCTCTCTCTCTGGCCGCAGCCCAAGCACGGCCCAGGTGGCCCAGCCGCACCCCACCACAACCCAATTTTTTTTCGCAGGGGGGGTTTTTGCAAATGCAGTCGTCTTCCCCGCGCATCCAAGCAGGAGCTGGCAGCAGCCCGGCCGCTCGATGCGTCGGCCGGCCAGGATGCATCCCGCCGCCCCCGGCGGCCTACAAATAGCCGCGCCACCGCCGCCAACGAACCCTAGCCCACTTTCCCCTCTTTTCCCGCGAGGAAACCCTAACCCTAGCCTACCTACTGCCGGCCCTGCCCCGCTCGATTTTGCCGCCGGCGAAGCTCCTCCGGCGTCACCATCGACTCCATCATGCTCGGGGTGAGATTCCGCACCTCCCCATTCCCTCAGCTCCCTCCATTTCCCTCTCTAGCGCCGCCGCACCGTGGCACCTGCCCCGGCCGCCGTGTGAGCTTGTCGCCGTCAAGCCTCCGGCGACCAATCGAGGGCGGTGCCACCACCAATCGACTCGTCATGTCGAGGCGCGTCGATTGTCGCAACTCACGCGTCCTCCCTCCCTCGGGAGCGCCGAGATTGAGCTCCACCCGAGCTCTACTGTGGGCAATGGCCGCGCTGGCGTCAGCATGACGCCATTATTCATCTATTATATATTAAAACACAAGACAACTAA
This sequence comes from Lolium multiflorum, assembly GCA_030979885.1. Lineage (NCBI taxonomy): Eukaryota > Viridiplantae > Streptophyta > Magnoliopsida > Poales > Poaceae > Lolium > Lolium multiflorum. The sequence continues at coordinate 171,352,493 of CM061749.1, read as the reverse complement.
TGGCCTAGATTAACTAGCTAAAAGTTAACGGTTCAGATTTAAAAAAAACTATAGAAAGCCACGCGATCGGATGTGGCAGAAATCCTGGGACGTTACCCAAGCAAGAGCTATTAGATCATACACATATCGGCGCCGTGTTCCACATCGATCTGCCGCCGCCTTCTGCTCCTGCCCTAGGTCCTCCCATCACACATATCAACAGGGATTTCCACATCGATCTGTCGCCGGCTTCTCTTCCCTGTCCTAGGTACTCGCATCGCGACGTGAGCACTTTCCCAGAAAATTCCTGCATCGTCGCCGATATAACACTGCCTCCACTCCCGTGAGGAGCAAGTTGCTGATCTATTGGTTAGGTACGGATTGATCAGTGTGATGCTCACCCCTCTTCTACCTTATCCAGCTTTTCTAACCAGGGAATCGGATGGAATCAGTGCGTATCAACCTACTGCAAGGAACAAAGTCCATTTTCTTTCTGGGATAAAGAAGACCACAGCGTGAAAGTCTGAGACGCCGTCCATGTTGTCGTTAAGGTGGAGTACGCCATGTAGTGTTTTCTTGCAAAAATCAGGTAAGCCAAAGACTATATTATTTCCGGGCTCTGTTAATTGGCTGCTTCTATTTTCTCATGCATGGACCACGAGATTAATGAATCAGTCTGTAATTGAAGAATCATCGATCAGACCGATGTTTTATTCAACATCAGGTCAGCATGATCAATATATACTTCTCTACTGGAGACTCCACAATCGTCCGGGCTGACGCCGGCGGCACCAGCCAGTCATCAAGTCGAGATCATCTATGTATGTACTAACGTTTATCTGTGTCACTTTCTTTTATCTGTAGCTGATTTATTTATTTTCATGAGATGTGGTCCGTGATTCCTGGTACTCTCAAAATAGTTTTGAATTTATCTAAATTTGAATGTATCTGGATATTAAATACTGACTAGAGACTTCATATTTAGACAAATCTAAATTAAGTTAAATGAGATAGAGGGAGCACCATTCCGAAGAAACAGTACTGACACCGCTCCAAAAAAAAAAGGGTTGTCTAACGGTGGTATGGCACTACCACATTATCGTGTACTGGTGTGGTTGACAACAAACTCTCATGAAGTCGTTCCTCCTTAATAAATGGAAAATGAATACATCTTACCTGCATGCCTGATGGATAAGTCTAATTTGCTGTATCGAGATGGTATGTTGGACTACCAATTTTTCTGAATGATTAACATTTTCCTTCATATCTTTCTCTTTTATTTATCTGCATGATACTTGACATGATTTATCGCTTGAACAAATGATTTAAAGGCATGAATTATCTCCAGGGTTGCGATTTCTGAATCATATTTCACATGAATATTTTAAAGTGCGATTAAATTAGTTTTGCAGTTGGCCACTTGCTCCACCTCTGAACTCTGGTCATATAAGTGCTAAACTAGGGAGCATGTGCAGATCTTCCGGTGAAAGGGACCATCAGGTGACAACAATATGTATATTTGCATATGTAAACACCGTCCATGTTTATTTTCGAGCTCATGGCCAGAGGGATATCGATTTTTTCTGCATGGGTAGATGTGCCAGTATAATTTATAGAAACTTACCCCCTGCACTCCCTATGGAATATATTCAGTCGGACATTCATTTAAAAAATCCTGGATTTAAGAAAGCGTATTGTAATTTAGTGATAGGTTAATCAGCCGTGCCATTGTGAAAATAAATTACAGTAGTTCAATTGTAGACATTATTGTAGTTTAAACTACTACCTCCATACCAATTTACAGGGGTATTACGCATTTCGAGAAATATTTTTGACTACAAATTTAGTCTACAAAATGTAAGAAATATGCCACAAAAAATATACCATTAGATTGATATTCAAACGAAGTTTCCAATACTATATTTTTTATGATATATATCTTATATTCTGTTGACCAAATTAGTAGTCAAAGTTTTATCTCAAAATACGTAATACCCCTGTAAACTGGTATGGAGGGAGTATATCAAAATAATTTTGTTGAAACTACCATTGGATATTATTAGTTAGGATTCCGGTGGAATACTCGGATGGATTGTATGCACACTTTGTGGTCTTAACAAGTTTAGATCCGTCAGGTCCTTCTAGGATGATTATTATGAGAAACCACACCTATTTCAAATAGGTTATATTTCTTTAATTATCTTTTCTTGATATTTTCAGTAAGAATGCACCTCCCTAGCACAAGGATTCATAAGGAGATTTATATAGGAAATTAATACTTTACTAACATCCACACGATGCATATTTTAGAAAGCACCGGATCGTATATGTTCTATTTCCGAAGTATCGCAATCCATAATATTTTATTTATCATATCACTCTTGATCAGATCATATGGAGCACTTCAGTTGGTCCAACATACGTGTTCACCAAGGTCATGGACGTGCTAGGCTAGCTCCACGACGCCATCATTGTCTCATCATGCGCCCAACATCTTCAGGGGTCCCCTCCTCGGATAGATGCAACAAATGAGGTAACAATGATCGGCTCATCGACATGATATTCTCTAGATTGATTGATTATCAAGCAGTAGCATGGTAGATCCATCATTCGGCCATTCTTAGATTGATCGGTCATCGCTACCGGCGAGTGGAAGGAGGATTAATCAACGCTGATGCATCCATGGGTGTCGGACGATCGGCACGACCACCATCAGGGTACGAAGCACAAACCACGCAGCTTAGCTTAATGGATCTGGAATTAGGTTAGTATTTTTTGATAAAAGAATTAGGTGAGCATACAAGATACAAATAACTTTTAGTAGGTTAAAATTTCTCCACGGATGGATGGAAAAATGAGGTACATGCATCTTCTGAACATTCTTGTAACGACCCGGAAAAACCCTATATTAGATTTTTCTCCGTTGCTTGTTTTTCCGTGCCGTTCCAAGTTCATCATCATCATGCTATTTGTGTTTTCCCTCTCATAAGGTTTATAATAAAACCTCTTGTTTCCTTTTCATTTAACAAAACCCTAAATAAAACTATATTTCTATTTTGCTATAAATTCTTTGGCTCTTATTCTATATTCTCTCCAAATCTGCTTTCAAAAATTCAAACTGTTGTTTGAATGTTTTCAATCCAATTTTTAAAAGAAAAAGAAAACCCCTCTCCCTCCCTGGACCCTTCCTCTTAGAGTCTCTAAATTCCTTTCGTTTCTATTTCTGCCTTGCTGCAAATTATATTTGTCTATTCCTGAAAATTGAAGAAAAGGCCGGCTTCTCCAAATCTGGTTCATCTCATCCTTGCAGCTACTTCTCCTAAAGCACAACAACACCACGCCACCATCTTGTCCTCTTCACGAACGTGAGTAAGACACTCACGTATTTTTCTTGGACGGCAATCACAGCCACACAACCTTCGGCCTCCACCTGCTCCCCTTTTCTTTCCCCTCTCCCAAGTCGAACCTGAGGAGGAGAAACCCCACAGCGCCATCGCAGCAACCTCGACCTCGCCGTCGATCCGCCAGCTCCGGCCACCCCCCGATGATCTGAGGGTACCTACAGCTCCGCCTTGAGTCCGTGTTCCTCCTCAACCCAAGAAAACGAGCCGGGGGCTTCTCAAAACGACCCACGGCCAATTTTCTCTCCGCCGGCCGCGGCGCTCCGTCGACAACTCCGACCGTGTCGCGCCTTCCCTGAACCTTCCGCGACCTTCTACGCGTTCCTGGTGAGGCACGTTGTCACCTGGGTCTTTCCATCGTTGTTTCCCTTTCCCAGTCGCTCTGCCGACGTGATCGTCGTGTTCCCCGTTGCAGGAGCTCGTCGCCGGCGAGCTACAGTGGTTCCCCGGTGACTTCTCCAACCGCCGCAGGTCTGCCGTGCCACGGCGCATCCAGCGCACTATCCTCCTTGTCCCGGTCCGGCAACCTCCGTCGTTTCCATGCTCGACACAATCAGTTTCTTCTGCTCGTGTACTGTCAAGGTTCAGTTAGCAAGTGTATTTTTCTTGAGTTAATCCAGTTGACTGTTCATCCTCCAGATCCTCTCAAAATCACGGGGCTCCTCTGCGCGGCGCACGTCCGTCTTCGGCTTAACGTTGCCCCAGGCCACAGCCTCGTCGACAAGAGCAGCGCCATCATCTTTCTATGTTCCCGATCTGGGTTGATCAAAAACAAGAGAAACACTTCTTTGTTACCAGCAGTCACAACAGCCTAGTTGGTGCGTTGCTCGCTTCAGTATTTGTGGTTGTGAGATCAAATTCCATTCTTGGGCAAAGCTCTTTTCTTTAATCCTCATGTGTTTTCTCTGGGGCAATGACAGGCCGGCCACTTTGGTCTTTTGTACTGCTGCACAGTCAAAATCTCCCTGCCTCGTAGGCAGTCAGCTCCCAGCGACCCAGGCTGGCTGCTCCTTCGGTGAGAACAATCTATGTCTGTCTACCTTGTTTTCCTTTTTCAGTGGGCACATGTATGTGTGATCCCGTATCCATCCACCTGCTAGCTTGGTTGCATAGGCATAACTAGCTAGCTATGCATGACATCAATCGATCCATCCATCATCTTGCCTGCTTGCTTGGCTACTGTGTCTTGTTTTGGATTCAGTTAACACCCAAACTTGAATCAGTTAAAGTGCCAATCTCCAGAAAACTGTAGCAGTGCTTTCCAACATCACTGCTCCCTGTATCCTGTTTCTTCTATCTTTTCTTTTGCTCTCATCATAATCTATTTTGAATTTAAAATTTAACTTTTAAATGTTCATTTGACAAAAACTTGATATCTATGAGTATTAGAACAAACTAGTCTATCTGTTTATAAAATTTGTTTTAATTTTCAAACAATTAAAATTTAACAAGTTTTAAAATGGTTAATTTAAATTTGGAAACTTGTAAAATTCATAACTAAAGTTCTACAACTCCGAACGCAAGAAATTTTATATAAAAATGTATTAGAAAAATACGAGGAATCTTAATATGCCATCCATTCATCTGCTTGCATCTCGCATCATGTCCTGCCGTGATAGTTTTGCATGTTCACCTAACATATATGCGGAGTATTTTGGATATCCACCTAAGGTTTCCCCGCTCCGTTTAATATTGAAGTAGCGCACCCTTGCCATGTTATGCCATGCTAATCAACCCTTAACTTTGTCGGTAGATATGCAACTCCAACCTAATTTGTTTGTCCGGGGTTCCGACTTCGATTAAATATGGATAAGTTGCATTGCACCATATCTGCTATGTCATGCATATCATCTTGATCATGCTGGTTCTTTATCCGTAGTAGTAAGACTTGCATACGTTGTTTGTCCAGCATTTGCTTCTTCTCGGATAGGAACACGCAGTGGTGGTGAGATACGACGAGTTCTACGACAAGTTCTTCTGCTACTTTTCACAGGCGAGCCCTCTCTCTTCACCTACTCTCCCTCGCATTGCTATCCTTATGTTGCGCTTCTTTATCGAGTCACGTGTCCTATTCCACTTGTTTACCATATTAATCCTATATGCACCATTCCTTATCCATAGCCGTTGCTTGATGTTTGAGCCTTGCGAGTCGTAGGCGTGTTTAGGATCTGTTGTTTATCTCGATCTGTTATCGGGATATGTTGGGTTGTTGGGAGGTTATCACATGCTATATCATTTGTTGGAGATAATCACACTTTACTTTATTGTTAACAACTAAAATTGTAAGCAGAGGCATCTGTGAGCCCCTTTGCGAAAGCATCGGAACTTTGACTCACTAATGTCCCCTAGGACCCGAGTTCTTGTTATCTGTTCCGAGACTGAGCGCTCTAACCACACGTGGGTATGTTTATTGGGTCTCCCCTCGACCACTGAATCTACAGCTTTGTCCAGTGGCCACAACTAGTTTGCAATGTTTTACCATTTGATGTTTGCGTGCATGCCAGCCTGTTACTTCTTTATCTTTGGGAAGCCCCTGGGTGCCTTGTATCCCTTGTTTCTGGTATGCACGTATAGGATGCGGTACGTTCGTTCATCGATGCTGAAGCGGGTCATTCGCCCCAGTGTGTGTTCTGACCCTCGGAAGCCGTAGGCGCAAATAGCTAAGTCCGTTTCGGAGATACGGCCGGACTTCGATTCGGGTTCAATTTGGTTAGGTGGCTTCCTGGACATTGTTGTCGTGAAGGAGAGTGCGAGTCGTGATATCCACCTGTCGCAAGTGGGTTGAGCGTGCGTGTGGCTACATTTGGGCACCCCTGCAGGGTTAAATCTTATCGATAAGCCGCGTCCGCGGTTATGGACGACTTGGAATTGTATGGCTTGATCATAGAACAACTTACACCTTATACTTGTTGTTAATAATCTGATAATAACTTGCATAGTAATATAGCATTACTACAACTGATACCTAATAAAACTTGTCCACCGTTGAGTGCCTTTTACATTGCCTCTTCGCTTTGTTGAAGGGGATATGTGTAATTGGTTGGGTTATGTTTGTGTAGTTTTATCTGTTACCTTGTGCGCTTTCTTATCTTCTCTGAGTAGACGGATGTTGTAGCGTGTCTCTATTGGTTATAGTTTTGCTGCCGCTAAACCTACCATATAGTCCCAGACGATATATACATTCGCACGGCGAGCATAGCCATTTCTAGTCTCGCTAAGTACGTGTCGGAGTTCGTTCCTTGGTACTTACTCTCGCCTTTTCCCCTTCTCTTCTTTTTCCTCCCTTTTGTCGGCAACCGATGGCCCGACTTTGACAGGTACAAGATGACGACGTTAGCAAGGTTACCCTTCCGGCTTGGCCTGGGCAGGGTTATGGACGCCACTGGTTATCTTCAGGACTCTTAGTCCAATTTGTATCTTGTCCGTACTCGGATGTGTTTGATCTTTTGTATGAATTGGATCTTTGTATTGTATATTTGTATCTTGACTCGTTGGAGTCGTTGTTGTAATATATGTCTCTTGTGGGCTCTATTGTAATCCTGTTGTAATGTTACCGCTCGTGATTGATTCCACCCGGATCGCGTGCATGCTTCGGCGTGTACGAGGCGCTTGGTGGTGCGTCTCCTAAAATCGATATCGTGCGGAATTCGGCGGATTCGCTGGGATCCTCATGGTACCGGTTTTGGGGCGTCACAATTCTACACGGGATGCGCGTACAGAGGTGCAGGACAATCGACGCGATCATTGTCAAAGTATGAAGTATAATCTGCAACTTAGCTTAATGGATCAACTTTCACGGGCAAAAGTTATTTTGTATGTAAAATCCAAAATAAATTAATGATTATTTCTCTAAATTCCTCACAAAGTCCAGTTCAATTGATGAGAGGAGTAAAATATTTTTTTTGTTTGTCAATCTAGCAAGGCCTAAGATTATTTACATGCATGGATTGTTTAATTATACCGCTGAACATAAATAATCATAACTAAGGTTTTGAAGGAAAACTGTAGGAGAGGCTCCGTGAGTAGAATAATGGTGATGAGATTGTCCATGCCATAGGGGGAGAGCAAAATTTGAAAAATAAGATGCACGCGATAAACAAAAATAAGTTGTAGTGATGTTCTTGCAAAAAAAATCGAAAGAAAATGTTTCAAATAGATAGTGGTTTTACAAAACTGTTGTAACGAAAAAATCATCCTAAATATTTTACCATGCTACACCACGTAGGCCAACTTGAAATTGCGGAGACGACTGAGAGAGAATATTTTTGTAGCTTTAGCTGACACATACATATAGTAGATGTAATGGCTTATATTGAAGGTCAAGCAAAATAAAACATGAAAATAACACGTGAAATGCATTACACCAACCAAGAAGGTGCATAAGTTCCATAGGATCAAATTTGGATATATGTACAAATGTTTGGATTTAATTTTTGATAAATATATTTTTACTATTCAATATGAAATTATAAGTAGGAAGGGGAAGAGAAAATATAATAGTTGGGCTGATCCATTTCATATGTTAGACAACCAAACGACAGTTACATCTAGCCGTGTAAATGCGCGGGCTATCCTGCTAGTTTTCTTTATTTTTCTGTATTTCTTTTTTGTATTTTCTGTAATTAGTTTCTGTATTTTCTGTAAATAGAAAATATTGACAGGTGGACCCCGTCAGTCAGGGTTTTAATAATTTCATAAATGTTTAAAAAAGAATAAAATTATGACAAGTGGGTCCAAGCTGTCAGATTTTTATTATTTTCCAATATTTTTCAGAAATTGATTTAAAACGAATAAAACTTTGGAAATTCATAACTAATTCATTTTAAATCAGAAAAGATAAATAATATATCAAAATGTTCAGAAAAAAAGTCCTATTTGTTTACCCATGTTTCATACATGCTCGAACCAATTAAATATGGAGCCTTAGTGGAAACCCTAATCGACCCCTCTCATGTGTCGGGTTCGATGCCGAACCCCTTTAATTTCCATCGATGCACCTAGGGTTACTCAAACCCATAACCGGTACCATGAGGATTCCAGCGATCCCGCCGAAATCCGGACGATATCGATTCTGAGACTCCCTCCGACACGATGTGCGCGACGAATCACACACGTGATGCCAAAGAAATTAACACGAGTTGTAACATTACAACAGGTTTACGATAGAGCCCACAAGAAACATATATTACAACAACGACTCTAACGAGTCAAGATACAAATATACAATAAAAAGATCCTAATCATACAGAAGATCAAATAGATCCGAGTACGGACAAGATACAAATTGGACTAAGAGTCCTGAAGATAAACGATGGCGTCCATAACCTTGCCCAAGCCAAGCCGGAAGGGTAACCTTGCTAACATCGCCTTCATCGAACATGTCTTCATACCCGGTTATGTCCCAAAGCAGCAATAAGTACGGGTTCGTACTTAACAAGACTTCAAGACGTATAAGCATTCGTCAACCAGTCGTCCTTTGTACTTGAGGCACGCAGGGGACTTAGAGGACGCAAGAGGAACGTCATAGGCAATATGGTGGGGTTAAGCGGCAGCGCGCAAGCACTAAAAGCCTATAGAGACACTCTACAACATTCGTCTATCAGAGAAGGTGGGATGGCGCATAAACTAACAATTATATACTCTGCAAACATAACACAACCGATGCATTCCCCCTTCACAAAGGAAGAAGTACTAACAAGGGCACTCACACGGTTGACAAGTTTTACTAGGTAACCTTTGTAGTAATGTTATATTACTACGCAAGTTATTAGCAAATTATTAGCATCAACATAAAGGTGTAAGTTGTTCTATGATCAATCCATACAATTCCAAGTCGTCCATAACCGGGGACACGACTTATCGATAAGATATACACCCTGCAGGGGTTGCCCAAATGTAACCATACGCATGATCGAACCCACTTACTGCAGGTGAAGTCTCATAACAAGGCCGTTCCCAATGCAAGAGAAAGTTTAAGGGGAGCCACCCCACTAAGCTACCCGTGACGAAGTTCGGCCGTACTCCGATACGGACCCAGAGGTTTGTGCCAACGGCTAAGCTAAGTGTGAACAACTGTTGTCGCTAATCGTTCCACGAGATGATGTATAGCACAGAATATAAACACCCGAAGGCAACAGGAAGTAAATCGTGCATATCGTGCATATGAGCAAATAAAACCAAGGTTGTGGCTCCCAATAAACAGACTCGAGGAAAGGCAGTGGGTGATGGGGTCCCACTCCCCCACGTACGGGTAGAGCGCTCAATCTCGGAATAGATAACAAGAACTCGAGTCCTAGGGGACATTAGCGATACAAAGATCTAATGCTTTCGCAAAGGGGCTCACAGATGCCACTGCTTACAATTTTAGTTGTTAACATTAAAGTAAAGCATGATTATATCCAACAACTAATATAGCATGTGATATCCTCCCAACAACCCAACAGATATAGAGATAACAACAGCTCCCTAAGCATGCGCTACGACTCGCAAGGCAGACTCGACAACCAAACAACAGTTGTAGGAGGGTGGTGGAGGAAATATGGGTTGCTTGATGTAACAAGTGGATAGGACACGTGACAAGAACGCAACTTAAGGCTAGCATAAGGTAGGAGGCAAAATAAAATAGGTGAGCGGCTCCTGCAGAGACAGGAGTTTAGGAAATGCTTGCCCGTTAAGATTGCCAAGAAACATCCGGAGGACTTGTCGTATCTCACATCATCACTTCGTGATCCTATCCGAGAAGAAGCAAATGCTGGAACACACAATGGGTGCAAATCTTACTACTACGGAAAAAGAACCGGCATGCTCAAGATATGATATGCATGACATGGCATATATGGTGCAATGCAACTTATCTAATTTAAGCGAAACCGGAGTCCGAACAAACAATTATTAGGTTTGAGTTATTTTCTGCCCTGCATATTAAATGTTGATTAGCATGGCAAGGCATGGTATAGGTGCACTACGCAAATTTAAATAGAACCGGGACGAAATAATAACCCCGCACAATTCCATAAGTTACATATTAGGTGATAATGCAAACTAGCACGACACGACATGATGCGAAATGCAAATAGGCATATGGATGTCATATTTAAATTCCTCATATTTTTCTTATAGAAATAGACATAAAATTTGTTGCATTTGGAATTGTAGAAGTTGAGATATGGAATTTCCAAGTTTCAATGATTAGACACATTTTGATAATCCGAATTTCAAAACAGAAGTAAGAATAGGGGTTTTCTTCTAAACCAGAGGCTACAGGAATTTGATCCCTGGACATCCTAATTGAAAAGCAAGAACTAACCAGTGTGTATGGTTCAAGTTTTGAAAGAGTACACGGCCCAGACGTACTGAAGCAACGCTAGGGAAAACTGAACCTTAACCAAACAACAGGAACCTGTTAACTGAACCTGATACAGAGGAGAACGCCGTCGTAAACAAAAAGAGAAAATGGCTCTCCTGGGATTTGAACATAAGGTCTGCTGGATCATATCTGGTGTAGAACGCCACTGGGCTGATCGACTTGTGAAACATGAAAGGGTGCGTCTATTTTTGACCAGATCAGACGACGGTGCTGCCGTTGAAACTGACGAAACTGAAAGCTTTGTAAACAGGGACTGGCGTCTGAGACGCACTCGAGCTTGACGGCGTGCACCGGCGACCCGGGCCACAAAGCGGCGGCTCTGGATGTATCTCTGAAGTGCAAGGTGTTGCCCCGTGGGGCGGGGGGTGCTGTGAGCGTGCAGCTGCAGGCGCGAACAGAAGGAGCCACAAACGTAGCAAAGGTAGAATAACACCAACACAAGGACGTGCTCATCCTCGACATGACCGCGACGGTGAGAACTCAGACCGTGATGGTGGCGACCTTGTGGTACCTGAACACGAACGAGAAGAGAGTGAAAAGGAGACACAGCTCACCTAGGTGGTGTTGGAGAAGAAGGGAACCGGAAGACGTCGGAGAAGAGGAAGACGTGGCCGTGAGGGTGCCGGTTTCAGGAAGAAGACGAGGACGTTGTCGACGTCCTGGAGCGCTCCCACCTCCATATCTTCAGCGAGGAGGAAACTGAGACCACGGGGCTCCATCCCCGTGCTCCGTACAGCGAACGGCGGCAAGGAACGGCGGCGCCGCGTTGATTTATCTCTGGCGAAACTCAGTAACCGAAAAATCTGAAATCTCCCTGGGTGTTCTTCTCTGAAGCCTTTTGTGGATGAGAGGATAGAAGAGTCAGCGATGGCGGCGGGCAAGAGGAAGTAGGGAGCTACGGTTGGGAATTGATTTGGAGGGGAAAGTGGAGGAGATGGCCAGGCTCTCCTGCGTGCTGCTCACGTGCTGAAGGAAAAGCAGAGGAGCTCCTCGCTCGGTCAACAGGTAAAAGGATAAGCTGGGTGGTTCAGCTTAGGGTAGGATTTGTGTTAGCATTTCTTCTTATTTTGTTTATTTCCTGTGTTGAAACAAAAAAAAAATAACTATTTTGAATTTGGACAGAGATGGGATAGAGTTTCAAACATTTTTAAGCCTGCAACTATAATTTAAACAAAGCAAGTTATAGGAGTTCCCAAAATTATTTGTTTCATATTAAAATAATTGTAAAAAAGAGGAGATTTAGGAGGTCTTTAATATTAAACCCAAGTAAGAAATTTTGGCATGACCTATATGAAAAATAGATCAAGTTATGGTGATGGTTTGGCCTTTTTGAAATAGGGTCAAGAAGTAGGATATGTTTAGACTTGCTTGGAACATCACAAGTGATGATGAGAGAGAGAGAGGGAGAGAGAGAGAGAAGGAAAAACCAACAAGCAAAAGAAAGGTGACAAGAATGAGATGCAAGTTTTACAAAACAAGGTGACATCATATGATGCATGATGCAAATATGATGCACAAAAGAAAAAAATAAGAAAAATCTAATACGGTATTTTCCCGGGCCGTTACAATTGCATTGTACCATGTCTTGATTGTGCTCTTCCATGCTGGGCGTATGGAAAGCGAGGTCTGTTTTCTGGGACCTGCCGTACTGGAAGGTCCTCCACACGCCCCATAGCCTCGATGTCATGCACATCACGAAAAACGTTACCGAGAGCCTACTTGGCACTCTGATGAACATGCCGGAGAGGACCAAGGATGGCCCGAAAGCAAGAACCGACCTGAAATTGCTTGGCCTCAAGAAAGAACTTCAGTACCCCACCGATAGTGATGATGATGATGATGAACAGACGGAAACGACTCAGGGTCACCACAAAAGAAGAATGAGGTGGTGGTGCTTAAACCTGCCTGCTTCACTCTGAGCGAGGAGGAGCTCGAGAGGTTTTTCGAGTGCCTCCTAGGAGTCAAAGTTCCTCACGGTTACTCTGGGAAGATAAGCAGATATCTGAACATAGCGAAGAAGAGGTTTAGCGGGATGAAGTCTGAAAGGACGAGATGTCGCCTAGAGGGGGGTGAATAGGCGTTTAAAAACTCTTGCGGATTTGTCTTGTAAGAATGCGGAATTAAACTAACGTTTAGTTTACAAGCACAAACCCTAAATATGCTAAGCTCAACTAAGTGTAACAATAGCAACTAGAGATAAGCAAGATAGGCACAAGATATATGTAGCACAAGTGATAGCAAGATATATGTACTTCAAGCACGATGGCTATCACAAGGAAAGAGAGCTCGGGTATAGAAATAACTGAGGCACGTGGAGACGAGGATGTATTCCCGTGTTCCCTTCCTTTGCAAGAAGGTACGTCACGTTTGGAGGAGTGGAGGTCCCACGAAGGATTTCCTGCGCCACGAAGGCTCACCCTATTCTCCGAGCCACACCCACGAAGGATAATGGCCTTTCCTTATGGTTAGCTTTTCCTCCGCTCCGGAGATGGCAAGCTCCACAACCACTTCACAAGCTCCACGAAGGAGAAGCCCGGGCCTCTTCACAATCTTCCTTGAAGAGATCACCGGAGCACCAACCGCCAAGCCAACTAGGAGGTCTCCCTCCAAGAGTAACAAGCTCACGGTCTCTCACTCGAACTAATCGTGGTGGAGAGCTCAACACTATGCAATGATGCAAAGCAAGAACACTAGAGGTGTTCAAATCCTTCACACTCAAATCCCACCCAAGCAACAAATGCTAGGATGAGATTAGAGAGGAAGAACAATGGAGGAAATCAACAAATGACTCCAAGATCTAGATCCCAAGAGTTCCCCTCACTTAGAGGAGAAATGGATTGGTGGAGGTTGTAGATCTAGATCTCCTCTCTTAGATCCCTCAAGAATGAGCAAGAATCATGGGAGGGAAGGGAGAGGAAGCAAGCTCAAGAGGTTCAACAATGGTGGTCAAAAACGTGCTCAAGAACCCTAGAAAACTGTTGGGGAAGAAGCCCCTTTTATAGCCAAACGAAATATGACCGTTTGGGGCAGATCTAGGAGTTTTTCGTGCAGCCTGGCATGAGAGCAGGTCGACCGGGCCAGGGACCGGGCCGCCTGGCGGAAAAGCCGGTCGACCCGGCCAGGGACCGGGCGCCCCTGAAAGCCCCCTGGAAACCGTCCGGATGGCACCGGTGTGGGAGCCGGTCTGTGCCGGACGAGCCGGTGACAGCCGGCGCCACCGGGCCAAACATGAAAACATGGTTTACAAAAACCATGATAACTTTTGCGTCCGGACTCCGATTTCGATGATTTTGGGCTTGTTGGAACGAGAACAACAAGCCCTACAACTTTATGCATAGAAACATCATTGTCCACCCACGGAGTAAAAACCATAAGATGAATGTTTGACCTATCTATAAAAGAGACACCGGTAAAACCTCCAAGCTTGAAAACGCAATAGAAGATGCATATGGATTCCGTTTTCGATGAACTTGGGCTTGTTGTAAAGCTAGCAACAAGCTCAAGAACCTCACACAGAGAAACACCAAGAAGCAATAATATTTATGGAATGAAAAGCATGCAAAGGGTTGAGCTCCCTAAGACGATGTGATCAAGTTACCCAACCGAAAGCCCCTCTTGATAGTGTGGCTATGTATCCTATAACCCGGTCTCCAACAACCACCTTGAGAACGGTAAAAGGAAAACCTAGAAAGGCCATACCTTTGCCTTGCGCATCCCGCTTGATCTCGGTGATAGCTCTTCAAGCTCCACTCAAGCCGGAATGCCTCACTTGATCATTGTTGCTTCGTGAAGACTCACAAATGCTCCCCCATACACCATGATGGGAAAACTCCATTGATGCACATCTTAATATGTCCATTATCACCAAAATGGACGGCAAGCTTCAAGCATATGATCCTCTTGAGATGCTCAGTCTTGAACTTGCCCAACTCAACCTTGATGACGATCACCACTTGATGTCATCCTCTCATGGGCTATATGAGATCTCACTTTTGATGCATGCCCATGGAAAGATACCTAACCCACATAGACAACACAAGGGAACATATATGATGGGTTAGTTCATAAAGCATAATTGACACGGCTTACCCTACCACATGACTTCTCGTGGCACATTCTTCATGCTTCATGTGTTGACCAAACTTGAATCTATTCTTCACTCTTTGTATTGGTCAACCTTGTATCTTCTCATGCTCTATCATATTATCTTGAGGCGTATATAGAATTCTTCATTTCCTTGCATGCTCTAAACCTTAGTCAACCATAGCTCAACTTATGAGACTATCATGACACTGACTTAGAGCCATAACTTGAATTCTTCACTTGGAATCAAGCACTCAAGATCTTGATCATTCATTGCTTATCACATAAGCTAGAGCATGACTAATATTGAGTTCCACATAAGAACTCCATCTTCGTTTCTTCTTCTTGATCATATCACATATATATCTTTAAATCGATGATCTTGATGCCAATACACAAGGTATATCTTTATCTTCATGGCATCCATACTTGAATCCAACACATGGACTACAAGTAGTACCTATGGAATATTCCTACATATGAACTCAATGAAAACATTAGTCCATAGGGGTTGTCATTAATTACCAAAACCACACATAGGGGCAATATACCCTTACAATCTCCCCCATTTTGGTAATTGATGACAACCACAACAAGAGGGTTTATATAATGAATATTAGAAACAAGTACGCAACTTATCCGAGAATAAGTTGTATACAAGAGGTTGTATTTGATATGGTCAAGTGACACGAAGCTACTAGCCCATATCAAAAACAGCTCTACTCACACAACTACAACTAATGCAAGGGATGTGAGTAGAACCAACATATATAGAGCAAACTCCCCCACAATGTATGCACGTGTGATGAACATGAATTCATTGCATACATTGTCAAGATTAACCTTCGGGACAGTTTCCACTATATATATACAACCATGCAAGACATATAAATATGGAATGCATGAAAGGCAAAACACTTAAGCACAAACCAACTTAAGTATAAAACCATTCCCTTAAACCCTCTAAACTTCTCCCCCATTGGCATCAAGTGCCGAAATGGGTGAAAAATTTAGAAAGCCAATATAGTGTGAGTTCCTCCCCAAGGTGTGCACTTCTCATAATTTGAGTGGAATCAAATGCACATATCCAATGATGAATACTTGAAGGAAGTCAAACTATATTGAGGATCAAAGATTGCACAAGGATAACATGGTGAAGAAAGCTTTAACAAATAAAGCAAGCAATCAAAGATCAAATTGGACAAACAAAGATATTATGATAAGAGAGATATAGTGCTCTAAATAAAAAGGAAGCTCCCCAAGGTTCGTGCATAATTTATAATGTTTGCATTTGAATACAATATGCACAACCATGGAATCCTCACTCCCTCTATATCATTTAGAACACAACTAAGATAAAGAGAATATGCTTATCAAGAACAACTTGAGTCCAACAATACGAGATATGAGTGCATGAAGAAAAACAAATAAACCAAGCACTCATAAATCTTCTTTACCAACACCACTAAAATCAAAAGAATAAAAAGATGGTCGGCAAAGAACAAGGATATCAAGGTGATGGATTAATGCTCTCATGTATATAAGTTTCTAAAGTGTACAAAGTGATCCGTAAAGAAACATGCACACACAAGAGGTTAACAAAATAAATAAGACAAGATATCCAAGATGAAGTCATAAAATATACCAAAGGATGTTTGCTTAAAAAGCATATATAGCCTATGGCTCCAATATTCACTTGTGGTATATGGATGAGCTTCAACCAAGAAAATCTCAAAAACATCACAACTAACAATAAGGGAAGTAAAGCTAGTTGGAATGTTTTGAGAAAGGCAACAAGTATCACAAATACGGATTTATTTCACAATTTCATCAATATTGCACATAAGAGTTCTTTGAGGAATTGATATGCAATAAATTTCTAGAGGGCATATTTGGGATAGGAGAATCATAAATATTATATATATATATATATTCCTATCATATGCATCTTCTCAAATTACTCAAATGTATAATAAGAAGTTTTCTTTAAAAAGAATTTTTCAAGAACCGCAATATTTTCGAAATAAATAATTTCATGCCAAGATGCAACCTACAAGAGGTTGGATGCTATATGAGAATGCATGAATAAGATACTTGTTACCGAGATAGCAATGGCATGATGTAGTAGATAAGAGTTCATTGATCATCCTAGCTTGACTCCAATTATCATATGGTGACAACACCTTCCTTATAGATGAGACAAGCCTCCATTGCATCTCCAATGTACCTAAAACAACATTCAAGTACATCTTGGTCCCCAAACTTATTGGGTCCAAAATGGTTAGACTAACCACAATACATAGGACACACTCCATATAAATATGTGCATATTTATAGATGAAATTTGAATTTCATGCACATCTTAGCCATTTAGGATTTGATGGAGTATACCTTATATAATGGATCAAAGAAGGAAAGCATGCTATAAATATAAACAAATTACATATAAGCACGCACAAAGACTTTTAAAGATCCAAGAAAGATATACTTTGGACAAAACACCAAATGAATTGAAGAAGACATAAAGGTGTGACCAAACAAATTTGTTGTCCAAATTATATCAAAGACGCAAATCACAAAAGCTTTGTTCAATAAAGTTCAACAAATAAACTAAGTAAAGATCATTGAGCATAAAAGATGAATAAAGCCACACATGCTCAAAGATTTATCTCATTCAAGCAAATAAGACATGTAAGGAGGAATGAGATACCACACTCCCAAAAGAGCAAGGTTCCAACAAATAAACCAAACTCTCTACACTTTTCACAATGGCACAATGTACCGTAAAGAAAAGGTTTGTCTTCCAAAACGAATACTTGATATGAATCAAGAGAATTTATCAAAAGATATTTTCAAAGGACAAGGAACACACATGGGAGCAACAAAAGGTTTCTTGGAAATAAAATAAGGCAATAAGAAGCAATCCAAGGTGAAGATGATCCATAAATTCAACCACATACAAGGTTATCAATTGTCAAAGACAATGAGTATATTGGAAATAATTTCTGGTGGTGTATTGACAATGATAGTAAGGATCATCTTCACAATAAAAGGCATATGATAAATATATAAGATTATGCACTATGCACGGATGAAGATTCTTGATAACTTCAACTAGTCAAACACAGCAATGATTAGAATAACTTGAAGCAAACGGTGTCCCAAATAAGATATACAGATATGTATTTGAGGAAAACCGTACCAAGAATTTCTTACTCAAACAAGAACCTATAAGATGAGTAATAAAAGCTTTTTAATAAAAGTGGAGCTTGTTTGAGCAACCATGCCACTTAGGAACAAGATAATTAAGAGTATCAACTCTAAGTGGCATAACCTCATATGTTCACATTTTCTAGGCTTGTGATATGTACAAAACATATTACTCCCCCATAATGTGATAAAGCATTTCTTCTAATCAAGAGGCAATTAAAATCGACTAGAGATGATTAATGGACATTTAGAATTTGAATTTCTCATGAGTATGACACACCACATAGTAACTAGATAATCTTGCAATATCAATACTAAGTGGTGGTACCCATGTACACACATTTTAAAGGAAGAGAGATACACAAGGCATATCACTCCCCCAAAATGGGATGTTCCATTAATCACTCAAAGAGAGCCATCATCAAGATGCATTGGGCTCAAAACAATACACGAGTATATGATGAGTCAAACAAACATACTTGAATACACAAGATAGGCAAGTAAGACTCAACACATACAAACACATATTTGGTACAAAACCAAACATGCGAAGGGGCAAGTAACTTACAATAAATATGAAGAGTTGAAGTATAAGTTACCGCAAAGAGGAACATTTGATATAAGATATAGATGATAATCCATACGACTTGGCTTGGTCAAAATATAATATATTAAGATCCCTTAATTCTTCATTAAGTAGCCAAATCTCCAATGCCCTCCACATGCACCTATTGATCAAGTTTGAGCTTGTTGGTCCCCAACCAAGTTGGGTCCTAAGAGGTTAGTCACAATAGGCTTGGCAACCCAAATGGTTCTTTTCTTCAAACCACTTTGAGTTCCAACAAACTTGGCAAACACATTGCCATCCTTATCCTTCCCTAGAGAATAATCATCATAAAAAATTATAGGGTTAGATAAGGTACCACTTAAGCATGAAGAAGCAAGGTGCCCCTTCTCACGGCATAAGTAGAAAGTGTTCCCCTTTCTCTTCTTTATTGATTTCTTCTCTTGGGGAACATTATCTTGATTCTTCTTGGGAAGTGGCCTATCTTCAACTTGAGGTCGAGCTTGAGCTTGACCTTGACCTTGTGGTTGTTTCCCTTGTTGTTTCTCACTTAAGTGATTCTTCTTCTTCAATGGGCATGATCTAACATGGTGCCCTTCAACCTTGCACTTGAAGCAAACAATCTTGGCCGGATCCTTGACTTTGTCTTGGCCCTTCTTCTTGTTGCTCTTGTTCTTGGACTTGTTCTTGTTGTTGGAGTTGAATCCAAGTCCACTCTTGTCATTGGGAGATTGTTGCACACTCAACATCTTGCCAAGTGCGAATTTCCCTTCATGACGCTTTTCCAAGTCTTTCTTCAAAGAAAGGACTTGGGCCTTGAGCTCTTTGATTTCCTCTACATGGTTAGTAGAAATACAAGTACTAGAGGAAGTAGAAGCTTCATTGTTAGAGCAACAAGGCAAAGCAAGTAATCCAACACAAGGTGTGTCACTAGTTTGACTAGATGGATTACAAGGACTAGCACATGGCAATATAGCATTTTGAGTAGAGGTTGTGCTAACGTCCACATGAGGCTCACAAGATGTTACCTTAGTGATACTTGCCTCATGAGCTAACTTTAGCCCATCATAGGAAATTAGAAGATCATCATGAGAGCCCGAGAGCTTTTTATGACTTTCTTCCAATTCCCTATAATTGCTAGTTAGCAACTCAAGTTGAGCCCTTAGCTCAACATTCTCCTTTAAGATAGATGCTTCACAAGAAGTAGAGTTAGTAGCACAAGCATCAACAATAGTTTTCTCATTTTCATGCATATAGGATTCAATTTTTTGTGTAAGCATAAAATTAGTATGCTTCTCATCTTTTAGCTCATGCTTGAGGAGATTGAATCTCATTCTCCCATTTTCAACATGGGACTCCAACTCTACTATGGTTTCCTTGTATTTATTTAAGGTTTCCATAGAGTGTTCGAGATTAGCACGAGCTTCCTTATTACCATGAAGAGAAGCATATACCATCCCCATATCATGCAACAAAGTATTATATTCTTCATCATTATCATCATCATCACTCTCATCGTTAGAGGATGTGTTTGGAGTCAAAGTAGGAGATACCTTTGATCCATTTTCCATAAGGCACATGTGCATAGATGAAGATGAAGATATTCTTGAATCCCCATTTGAAATCGTGTCTTGATTCATAGAGTGTTCGGTTTCCTCTACATTGTTAGTCAACAAACAACTAGAGGAGATAGAAGCATTTTGATTATGGAAGCAAGACAAGGAAAGCATATCATCATGAGATCTATGTAAGCAATTAACACATGATATGCAAGGACTATCAACACAAGCATGTAGATGATTTTTAGTGCTATATGTGTTTAAGTCCAAAGAGGAAACATTGCAATGGGATAGAGATGAAGAATCATCACCATTGAGCACAATATCAATATTGCAATTTTCCTCACCACTCACCATATCATTACCTTGTGTCTTGCAACACGTTGGTGAAGTGGAAGAAGATGATATATCATCACGGCCGGAGGTGGAAGCAACTTGGAGCTCTTCATGATGTGAGGGGAAGAGAGCTCCTCGGAGACACCACCGACCAAATGAGAAATGGATCCACCAAACATTTCCTTAAGCTTGGTCCACATCTCATGAGACGACTTTCGCTTTATATATATCAAGAACCTACGAAAATCTGGTCTCAAGGAGAATAAAAGCTCATTAGATACTTGAGCTTCAAGATGTAAGTTTTTCTCATCCTCTAAAGATAGATTTTGAGGATCCATCGGAGGAGAAAAACCTACATCTAGAAATTGCTCTATATTTGGACACAAGGTCCGAAGGTTATAAAGCAAGCAATTTCTCCATAAAAGATAATTTGTGCCATCAAGGATAATTGTGTCATTGTGCACTATATTACTAGCCGACATCTTTACTCTCAAGGCGGTGAAGCCTTAAACAAGGAGAGACCTTGCTCTGATACCAATTGAAAGGACGAGATGTCGCCTAGAGGGGGGGGGGTGAATAGGCGTTTAAAAACTCTTGCGGATTTGTCTTGTAAGAATGCGGAATTAAACTAACGTTTAGTTTACAAGCACAAAACCTAAATATGCTAAGCTCAACTAAGTGTAACTGTCGGGGGTGTTCCTCGACAATGTCCTCCGATTGGGACTTAGGGTTGATGGAATCTTGCAAGCTGATACGAGACATCGGTATACAGACAAACGGGGGGAGCGATTTACCCAGGTTCGGGGCCCTCGATTAGGTAAAACCCTTACGTCCCTTGTCTGTTCTTGATTATGATGAAAACAGTGTTACAATGGGGTGCCGAATAGTTCGGCTGTGATCTCGTCGAGATAGCTAATCGCTAGGGTTACCTAGTTCTAAGCTTCTGTTGGCTAAGATCGCTAAGATTGGTCGTGTCCTCGATAGCCCCTCTCCTGGCCTTTATATAGGTGGCCAGGTCCCGAGAGGTTTAATCGAGTACGAGTAGGTTTACAATAGATCTATCTCTAATCCTTCCTTCTTCGGCTCTTTCCGTGTCTTGTACTTCAAGTAATCTTTCACCGCACCGTCCTAGTGGCCCATCTTGTCTTCGAGTACCTTCATGGGCCTCCACCTGGGCCGTATAGGGTAGATCAATAGTGGTTACACGAAGGGTAATGCCCACGTCAGTAGCCCCCGAGTGTCTAGCCGAACATAGTTCGGGTAGAGACTGAAGCATGTCTTCTTCCGAACTCCTTTTCCTTGACCGTTCTTGCATTTCTTCTGTCTTCTATCGGGTGCGCGTCAGCGCTCCCGATGGGAGTAGCCCCCGAGTCTAGGTACGGATCCGTGCGTAGACTCAAGTTGTACCACTCGAACATCTTCTTCTGCCGAAGCTTTTTCTGCAAGCCTCTTGTAGTGCATTCGATACATTTTCTTCATGCAAGGGATACCGAATAACGTGCCCAACTTTTGTTGGTTAACTGCCGAAGGCAAAACAACCTACACAGAATCAAGTCCCCGGGCATGATCCTAGAGTGCGAAAAAAGTTCTGTCGGGTGCGCATCCAGCGCTCCCGATGGGAGTAGCCCCCGAGTCTGGGTGCGGGCGTATTACGCCTGGGCGCAGACTTGAGTCAATCATTTCCTTCGAGTCCTCATTTTATCGGGTGCGCGACAGCGCTCCCGATGGGAGTAGCCCCCGAGGCTAAGTGCGGATGCTTGCAATCCGTGCATAGGCTCAAGTTGATCACCCGATTCTTTCTTATCCCTTCGTATGCAATCATTCTCCATGACGTCATTGATGACGTTTTTTCTGTCTTCCTGATTTTGACTGATAAGACACGACCTGCCAGCCCTGTTTTCAAGCGATTCCTGCTCCTCTTTACACGGTTAACAAGGCACCTCCTCGATTTCCGCGATCATTGACTAGGGAAAGGCCCATTTAACAATACGAAGCCTCCCTTAAATCCCTTAAGAGATAAAAAATTCCTTCCTTTCTCCTCCATTCGCCTTCTTCGTCGTTCTTGTTCTTCTTGCGTTCGTGACTGGAGCTCGCGCCGCCGCCACTGTCTTTCCGATTTGTTCAGATCTCGCAATGGTGAAGAAGAAAATCCCTAGTGCCGCCGCCAGCTCCACGAGCGTCGGTGCCGCCGCCAGATCTTCTTCGGTTCTTGCGAAGGAGGTCGCCCCCAATGCTCCTCCTCCAGCTCCGGCGCCGCCGGCGCCACCAAGTTCAACAGCCAAGCCTGGCGATTGGACAGCCTCGACCGTCACCAAGCGTGACGAGAAAAGGTCCCGAAGCCTGGGACTGATCTCCTCCGACGAGGGGAACGTAATCTTTCCAGGTGCGATTTCTCGACCTAACCCTCCTGCCGGCTTTACCGTGATGTTCCTATCGTTCTTGTACCGAGGCCTTTCCCTTCCTGTTCACGAATTCCTCCTCTATCTCCTGCGAACTGATGCGCGTAGATGTACACGTCCGTTGGGAACCCCAAGAGGAAGGTATGATGCGCACGTTGCAAGTTTTCCCTCAGAAAGAAACCAATCGGGAGGAGCCAAGAAGCACGTTGAAGGTTGATGGTGGCGAAATGTGATGCGGCGCAACACCAGGGATTCCGGCGCCAACGTGGAACAACACAACCCAAGTACTTTGCCCCAACGAAACAGTGAGGTTGTCAATCTCACCGGCTTGCTAACAAAGGATTAAGCGTATCGAGTGGAAGATGTTTGCAAAGAAAATAGTAAAACACAATAGAGATGTATGCTATGTAAAGAATAGGACCGGGGTCCACAGTTCACTAGAGGTGTCTCTCCCATAAGATAAAAGCATGTTGGGTGAACAAATTACAGTCGGGCAATTGACAAATAGAGAAAGGCATAACAATGCATATACATGATATGATAAATATAGTGAGATTTAATCCGGGCATTACGACAAAGTACATAGACCGCCATCCAACCGCATCTATGCCTAAAAAGTCCACCTTCGGGTTATCATCCGAACCCCATTCAGTATTAAGTTGCTAAGCAACAGACAATTGCATTAAGTATGGTGCGTAATGTAATCGACAACTACATCCTTAGACATAGCATCAATGTTTTATCCCTAGTGGCAACAGCACATCACAACCTTAGAACCTACTGTCACGATCCCAGGTGTCAATGAAGGCATGAACCCACTATCGAGCATAAATACCCCTCTTGGAGTTAAGAGCAAAAACTTGGCCAGAGCCTCTACTAATAACGGAGAGCATGCAAGATCATAAACAACACATAAACAATAGATTGATAATCACCATAATCATAGTACTCTATATCCATCGGATCCCGACAAACACAACATATAGAATTACATATAGATGATCTTGATCATGTTAGGCAGCTCACAAGATCCAACAATGAAGCACAACAAGGAGAAGACGACCATCTAGCTACTGCTATGGACCCATGGTCCAGGGGTGAACTACTCACTCATCACTCCGGAGGCGACCATGGCGGTGTAGAGTCCTCCGGAGATGAATCCCCTCTCCGGCAGGGTGCCGGAGAATCCCCCGAGATGGGATTCGCGGCGGCGCGTCTCTGGAAGGTTTTCCGTATCGTGGCTCTCGGTACTGGGGTTTTCGCGACGGAGGCTTTAAGTAGGCGGAAGGGCAACGCGGGGGCCACACGAGGGGCCCAGGCGGCCGGCGCGGCGGGGCCTGGCGCGGGCCTATCCCCTGGCCGCCTCGTGGCCCCACTTCGTTATCTCTTCGGTCTTCTGGAAGCTTCGTGCAAAAATAGGACCCGGGCGAAGATTTCGTCCAATTCGAGAATATTTCCTTACTAGGATTTCTGAAACCAAAAACAGCAGAAAAAAAGAACGCTCTTCGGCATCTTGTTAATAGGTTAGTTCCGAAAATGCATAAATATGACATATAATGTGCATAAAACATGTAGGTATCATCAATAAAGTAGCATGGAACATAAGAAATTATCGATACGTTGGAGACGTATCAGCATCCCCAAGCTTAGTTCTGCTCGTCCCGAGCAGGTAAAACGATAACAAAGATAATTTCTGAAGTGACATGCCATCATAATCTTGATCATACTACTTGTAAACATATGTAATGAATGCAGCGATCAAAACAAAGGTAATGACATGAGTAAACAAGTGAATCATATGACAAAGACTTTTCATGAATAGTACTTCAAGACAAGCATCAATAAGTCTTGCATAAGAGTTAACTCATAAAGCAATAAATCAAAGTAAAGGTGTTGAAGCAACACAAAGGAAGATTAAGTTTCAGCGGTTGCTTTCAACTTATAACATGTATATCTCATGGATATTGTCAACATAGAGTAATATAACAAGTGCAATATGCAAATATGTAGGAATCAATGCACAGTTCACACAAGTGTTTGCTTCTTAAGGTGGAAGGAGATAGGTAAACTGACTCAACAATAAAAGTAAAAGAATGGTCCTTCAAAGAGGAAAGCATCGATTGCTGTATTTGTGCTAGAGCTTTTATTTTGAAAACATGAAACAATTTTGTCAACGGTAGTAATAAAGCATATGAGTTATGTAAATTATATCTTACAAGTTGCAAGCCTCATGCATAGTATACTAATAGTGCCCGCACCTCCTACTTAGCTTGGACTACCGGATCTTTGCATGCCATGTTTCAACCAAGTGTCACAAAGGGGTACCTCCATGCCGCCTGTACAAAGGTCTAAGGAGAATGCTCGCATTTTGGATTTCTCGCTTTTGATTATTCTCAACTTAGACATCCATACCGGGACAACATGGACAACAGATAATGGACTCCTCTTAAATGCATAAGCATGTAGCAATGATTATTATTCTCATATGAGATTGAGGATATATGTCCAAAACTGAAACTTCCACCATGATTCATGGCTTTAGTTAGCGGCCCAATGTTCTTCTCTAACAATTTTGCATGCTCCAACCACTAAAATGATAGATCCTTCGGACAAGACGGACATGCATAGCAACTCACATGATATTCAACAATAGTTGATGGCGTTCCCCAGAAGCATGGTTATCGCACAACAAGCAACTTAATAAAATATAAAGTGCATAAGTACATATTCAATACTACGATAGTTTTTAAGGCTATTTTGTCCCATGAGCTATATATTGCAAAGGTGAATGATGGAATTTTAAAGGTAGCACTCAAGCAATTTACTTTGGAATGGCGGAGAAATACCATGTAGTAGGTAGGTATGGTGGACACAAATGGCATAGTAGTTGGCTCAAGGATTTTGGATGCATGAGAAGTATTCCCTCTCGATACAAGGTTTAGGCTAGCAAGGTTATTTGAAGCAAACTCAAGGATGAACCGGTGCAGCAAAACTCACATGAAAGACATATTGTAAACATTATAAGACTCTACACCGTCTTCCTTGTTGTTCAAAACTCAATACTAGATATTATCTAGACCTTAGAGAGACCAAATATGCAAATCAAATTTTAGCAAGCTCTATGTATTTCTTCATTAATGGGTGCAAAGCATATGATGCAAGAGCTTAAACATGAGCACAAAAATTGCCAAGTATCACATTATCCAAGACATTTTAGAATTACTACATGTAGCATTTTCCAATTCCAACCATATAACAATTTAACGAAGAAGAAACTTCGCCATGAACATTATGAGTAAAGCCTAAGGACACATGTGTCCATATGCAACAGCGGAGCGTGTCTCTCTCCCACAAAGTGAATGCTAGGATCCATTTTATTCAAACAAAAACAAAAACAAAAACAAACCGACGCTCCAAGTAAAGAACACAAGATGTGATTGAATAAAAATATAGTTTCAGGGGAGGAACGATGATGTTGTCGATGAAGAAGGGGATGCCTTGGGCATCCCCAAGCTTAGACGCTTGAGTCTTCTTAAAATATGCAGGGGTGAACCACGGGGCATCCCCAAGCTTAGAGCTTTCACTCCTCTTGATCATAGTATATCATTCTCCTCTCTTGACCCTTGAAAACTTCCTTCACACCAAACTTCAAGCAAACTCATTAGAGGGTTAGTGCACAATTAATAATTCACTCATTCAGAGGTGACACAATCATTATTTTCACTTCTGGACATTGCATAAAGCTACTGGACATTAATGGATCAAAGAAATAAATCCAACATAGCAAAAGAGGCAATGCGAAATAAAAGGCAGAATCTGTCAAAAACAGAACAGTCAGTAAAGACGAATTTAAAGCTGGCACCGGACTTGCTCAAATGGAAAAACTCAAAACTAATGAAAGTTGCGTACATATCGGGATCACGCTCGTAAATTGGAAGATTTTTTCGAATTTTCTACAGAGGACTGTGCCTAGATTCGTGACAGACAGCAATGCTGTTTCTGCGCAGCGATCCCAAATATAACATCAACTTTGACATAGAAACTTTACTTGGCACAAAAACATGATAAGGAGATGTTGCTACAGTAGTAAACAACTTCCAAGACTCAACAAAACAAAAATTGCTGTAGGTAAAAACATGGGTTGTCTCCCATAAGCGCTTTTCTTTAACGCCTTTCAGGCGCAGAAAGTGCAAATCAAGTATTATCGAGAGACGGTGTGTCAACCTTACCTTGGGCTTTATCCTTACCTTTCTTATTGTTTTTCTTTCCCTTTGGTTTAGGAAATATATGATTTCCCCCTATAGAGGTGAATTTCAGAGTGCCTTCTCCCACATCAATGACTGCTCCCAATAGTTTCAGCAAGGATCTTCCGAGTATGATTTTTCCTGTGTCAATAACAAGATAATCAATGGATATTGTTCTTCCAAGAATGGTTGTATGCACACCTGCAGCTATTCCCTTAGGAATTATAGTAGAGTTATCAATGAGAGTTATTTCTTCTCCTCCTTCATCGACTCCCCAAAGTTTCAAAGATTTATAAATGCTTTCAGGCATAAGGCAAAATTCATACATAATATCACAGTAGGCATGAAGAGTTCGATCACCAATAACAATTTTAACAGCAGGATCCCATAATGAAGGTTTAGGATTCTCTAAGACTTGTTCAAGACGATTACGAACACAGTGATAATTGTCATTCAAGCGAGATGTACTTATCTCGAGATTGTTCAATCTATTATAAATGCTAATAAGGGCTGAATCAAAGTTATTAGCTGAATCATGTGATGCAACCAATTTCTTTATGGCATTAAAAGCTTGATCCCCATTACAATGAAGGAAATCTCCTCCTACTAAAGTGTCCAAAGCATATCTATAGCGAACCATAAGACCAAAATAAAAATTACTAAGGAGTAAACTTAGAGTCATTTGAGGTTCAGTTTTACGATAAGAAGTAAAAATTCTAGACCAAGCATCCTTAAAACTCTCCTCATCCCCTTGTTTAAAAGTAAAAACTAATTCCTCAGGTGAAGAAGTAACAGGTTCAGAGCTAGACATGGTAACAAAAGTAAAATTTTTTTTTTTTGTATTTTTAATATAGAGTGCAAGACAATAAATAAAGCAAACTAGATAAGGTAAATGCAGGTAACTAATTTTTTTGTGTTTTTGATATAGAGAGCAAGACAGTAAATAAAGTAAAACTAGCAACTAATTTTTTTGTATTTTGATTTAGTGCAGCAAACAAAGTAGTAAATAAAATAAAGCAAGACAAAAACAAAGTAAAGAGATTGAGAAGTGGAGACTCCCCTTGCAGCGTGTCTTGATCTCCCCGCAACGGCGCCAGAAAACAGGCTTGATGCGCGTAGATGTACACGTCCGTTGGGAACCCCAAGAGGAAGGTATGATGCGCACGGTGGCAAGTTTTCCCTCGAAAGAAACCAAGGTTGATCGAACCAGGAGGAGCCAAGAAGCACGTTGAAGGTTGATGGTGGCGAAATGTGATGCGGCGCAACACCGGGGATTCCGGCGCCAACGTGGAACTGCACAACACAACCCAAGTACTTTGCCCCAACGGTGAGGTTGTCAATCTCACCGGCTTGTAACAAAGGATTAAGCGTATCGAGTGGAAGATGTTTGCAAAGAAAATAGTAAAACACAATTGTAGATTGTATGCTATGTAAAGAATAGGACCGGGGTCCACAGTTCACTAGAGGTGTCTCTCCCATAAGATAAAAGCATGTTGGGTGAACAAATTACAGTCGGGAAATTGACAAATAGAGAAAGGCATAACAATGCATATACATGATATGATAAATATAGTGAGATTTAATCCGGGCATTACGACAAAGTACATAGACCGCCATCCAACCGCATCTATGCCTAAAAAGTCCACCTTCAGGTTATCATCCGAACCCCATTCAGTATTAAGTTGCTAAGCAACAGACAATTGCATTAAGTATGGTGCGTAATGTAATCGACAACTACATCCTTAGACTAGTCATAGTGGGGAGTAACATAGAGTAGTAACATGGTGCATGTTACTACTCTATGTTACTACCTCCATAGTGGATAGTTACTATATGTGGTGTCATGCATGTTATATTTATTAGATTTGTAGACTCATCTTGTCTTGATAAGTGTGATGTTATGGTAACATAGCTAGTTACCACCTCACTCTCTTTCTTCATTTATTGCCATGCCATGTCACCAAAATGCATTGGGGTGTGTGATGTTACTACCTATGTTACTCCCACTATGAATAGTCTTAGACATAGCATCAATGTTTTATCCCTAGTGGCAACAGCACATCACAACCTTAGAACCTACTGTCACGATCCCAGGTGTCAATGAAGGCATGAACCCACTATCGAGCATAAATACCCCCTCTTGGAGTTAAGAGCAAAAACTTGGCCAGAGCCTCTACTAATAACGGAGAGCATGCAAGATCATAAACAACACATAAACAATAGATTGATAATCACCATAATCATAGTACTCTCTATCCATCGGATCCCGACAAACACAACATATAGAATTACATATAGATGATCTTGATCATGTTAGGCAGCTCACAAGATCCAACAATGAAGCACAACAAGGAGAAGACGACCATCTAGCTACTGCTATGGACCCATGGTCCAGGGGTGAACTACGAACCTACGAAATCCAACTGTGGCAACTCACTCCCAACTCGATTTTTCACGTTGCTGTGTTCATTACCCTCTGCGAAGCATATCTGGGCGTTGAGCCCCATTTTGGTTTGTGGGAGAAAATGTTCTACGTGAAGAGATACAGCAGTAGCAATGGATCTTTTGTCACCGGAGGAGTAGGATTCGTAGCTCGTTCAGATGTTAATTATTTCAATTTCCCAATGAGAGAGTCCGTGCAAGGGTGGAGATTGAAGTGGTTCTACATCAAGGATTCTCCATCACCCGAATGCCAGCTCCCTTGCTTTGTCGACGTGCCTGAAGCCAAACCTAAGAGTTCCTGGAAAAATGTCCTCTCTCCCGACGAAAAAACAGTAGCCGGCGAACTATTCGCCAGATTCCTTCGGATCAAGGAGGCTGACGGGCAAACCATGGTCGGTACAGAAGTAGCGGCAGTGTTTATAAAACGTCGGGTCCAACCAATTATGGCTAGGGTCTGTCCAATGTGGTTATACTCTGGCCCAAAAGATGAAACTAGAATCAATGCTGCCGAATTATCGGAAAAAGAACTACTTGATGAAGTCCGTCGCCTCACTTCCTTTAGTCAAGAGGATTCGATCCCGCTGATATCTCCATATATTCCTTTCGATGCTGATCATCCAGCACCAGAGGTAATTTTCCCCTTAAATTCTTGGTATGCTGCTACCGTCATGTATTTCAGTTATCCTCACTTACTTTTCCCTTCGACAGACCTTTGCAGCCTCCGAGGATTTTCATAACTTACCAAATGACACTTCCGAAGGAAGAGGCTCTTCAGAGCCTGTTAACTTTCTTACTGTTGAGCACACAAGCCCATTCAACGAGCCTGATGACCCGATAAATTCAGAAACTGCCCATGCCAATCTCCCCCCATCAGCCGGTGATACTTGCGACACAGAGGGATCAGTGCGCAATGACGTCGCTGATCACAATGCCTTTGTTGATGCAGCTGTGGAGGAGACCAGGGCTTCTCCTATGAAGAGGTCAATCGGCGGTTTTGCCGACGAAGATGACCTCCTTGATTTGTAAGTGCCTTTTTTTCTTACTATTTTCAACTTCCTTGATTTTTCAAATTCTTCGGATAACTTGATTAATCGAACTTTCCTTGCAGCGATGATACTTTCATTGAACCTCCGCCCAAGAGGGCCAAATCTGATGCTGTTTCACCGGTTGCCGCAGCTTCCGAAGCTTCGGCTCTTAAAGCGGCTCCCATGATGCAGGCATCGACAGCCTCCTCCCTTTCCAAAGGGAAAGATGCTTCTGCTGCTGCTGCAGCTCCCCCTTCTGTTAGTCTTTGCTGAATCTGACAAGGACCTTTCTGAACATGTTTTTGCTTAACGATCCTTGCCAAACATTTCCTTTTTCCAAGGATCTACGAGGTGTGATATCTTCTTTGGAGGCCTTCGCCTCTCAATTCACCTCTCTAGAAGCGGACAAGATTCGACTGCAGGAGGAGGCCAAGTCTTCCTCTTCAAAGTTGGACGGTGCCATCAAAAAGGCCGCCATAGCTCGCCAGGAGGTCGACTCCCTGAAAGACGAGCTAAACAAGCTGAAGGAGCGGCAGAAAAGGACGAACTCCTCCGGCAATCTGCCTTGGCCTTGCTTGGTAAGTTCCTGCGTCCCATGTAGATTATTTCTTCTTTTTCTTTTATGGATCTGCTTCTTCGTCAATGATTTCCTTTGACTACTTGCAGAAGATGCCACATCCGTGGGAACCCCAAGGAAGGTATGATGCGCGAGCAATTTTCCCTCAGAAAGACCAAGGTTTAATCGAACCGGTAGGAGCCAAGAAGCGTTGAAGGTTGATGGTCGCGAAATGTGATGCGGCGCAACACCAGGGATTCCGGCGCCAACGGAACCTACACACAACCCAAGTACTTTGTCCCAACGAAACAGTGAGGTTGTCAATCTCACCGGCTTGCTGTAACAAAGGATTAAACGTATCGAGTGGAAGATGATTGTTTGCAAGAAAATAGTAAAACACAATTGCAGTAGATTGTATGCTATGTAAAGAATAGGACCGGGGTCCACAGTTCACTAGAGGTGTCTCTCCCATAAGATAAAAGCATGTTGGGTGAACAAATTACAGTCGGGCAATTGACAAATAGAGAAAGGCATAACAATGCATATACATGATATGATAAATATAGTGAGATTTAATTGGGCATTACGACAAAGTACATAGACCGCCATCCAACTGCATCTATGCCTAAAAAGTCCACCTTCAGGTTATCATCCGAACCCCTCCAGTATTAAGTTGCTAAGCAACAGACAATTGCATTAAGTATGGTGCGTAATGTAATCAACAACTACATCCTTAGACATAGAATCAATGTTTTATCCCTAGTGGCAACAGCACATCCACAACCTTAGAACTTTCTCACTGTCCCAGATTCAATGGAGGCATGAACCCACTATCGAGCATAAATACTCCCTCTTGGAGTTAAGAGTAAAAACTTGGCCAGAGCCTCTACTAGTAACGGAGAGCATGCAAGATCATAAACAACACATAAACAATAGATTGATAATCACCATAATCATAGTACTCTCTATCCATCGGATCCCGACAAACACAACATATAGAATTACATATAGATGATCTTGATCATGTTAGGCAGCTCACAAGATCCAACAATGAAGCACAACAAGGAGAAGACGACCATCTAGCTACTGCTATGGACCCATGGTCCAGGGGTGAACTACTCACTCATCACTCCGGAGGCGACCATGGAGCGTAGAGTCCTCCGGGAGATGAATCCCCTCTCCGGCAGGGTGCCGGAGGCGATCTCCTGAATCCCCGAGATGGGATTCGCGGCGGCGCGTCTCGAAGGTTTTCCGTATCGTGGCTCTCGGTCGGGGTTTTGCGACGGAGGCTTTAAGTAGGCGGAGGGTCAACGCGGGGCACGAGGGGCCCAGGGGGTAGGTCGGCGCGGCCAGGGCCTGGGCGCGCCGGCCTCCCTGGCGCCTCGTGGCCCCACTTCGTTATCTCTTCGGTCTTCTGGAAGCTTCGTGCAAAAATAGGACCCTGGGCGAAAGTTTCGTCCAATTCCGAGAATATTTCTTTACTAGGATTTCTGAAACCAAAAACAGCAGAAAACAACTGGCTCTTCGACATCTTGTTAATAGGTTAGTTCCAGAAAATGCATAAATATGACATATAATGTGCATAAAACATGTAGGTATCATCAATAAAGTAGCATGGAACATAAGAAATTATCGATACGTTGGAGACGTATCAACTACTTGCAGAAGCTTCCGACATCCCTGCTACTGCTTTGGACAGAATTCCAAGCAACTCTCCGGCGAACGGTGTGTCGACGGTTCTCGCCGCCCACCAACTTACCCGGGGGCTCCTTGACAAGGGAAAGGGTGCTCTGGCGCGGATGCACTCGATGATATTCCCCAAGGCCACGCAGGAGAAGACTCTGGGGCAGCTAATCGATGCTTTCGCGGTCGACACCAAGGAGGTCATTGAGGTATTCAAGCGTACCTCGCGTACCTATGGCGCCCTACTTGCCTTCCAGCTTATGATGGGTTACGGCTTTAAGGCTAATATTGAAGAAATGACTAAAGAGCTGCCGAAAGGAACAGATGGGCGCCCTATTGATCTGAGTACTTTTACGGCGTCTGCCCGTACTTGTGCTCGTCAGCTCCTTGATTTAGTTTCGAGAAAGACATCGGTTGGCCCTAGCCTGTCGACCCAGACTCAGGCTCCTTGAATGTTTGTAACATTTTTACCCTTGGGCTAGCATGAAACATTATTCCGCTGCGAAAACTTGAAGTTTGTAATGAATACTATGCCGGCAATGTTGCCTGCATGTTTTTATAATATCTTCACTTGTGCTTCTCCTGATAGGGATTGCTTATACCTCTCCCGATGGGAGTTTTGCTGAATGTTTAATTTGACCATACTATCCTCTTTAACACTGTTGCCTGCAGGTTTTCCCAGTGCCCTCGTTTGTTGATGACTCCTCTGGTGTTGTTCCCGAAAACGATCGGATCCAACGGATGAAGGATCGGATCGCCCAGATGGAGAAAGACCTGCGCAGCACTTATGCCCTGGCCGCGATTATCAACAAGAAGAGCGAGACTGCAGCCGACGTGGAGCGGTATGCTCTTACTGAGCTACATAAGGCTACCGAGAGCTTGAACTGTGAGTCCTTTAATCTCTTTACCCTTTGGTTGATAGCATTTTCTCTGATCCTTTTTTGCTTCCTTATCAGTCATAGCTCTGAATCGTGCGGAAGAGAGCAAACGAATTCACGATCGTGTGAATGCCTTGGTCGAGTTATCCTCAGCCGATAAATTTTCTGGCGGGAACACTCGAAGGCATCGGCTGCGCACGTTTTCAGGATCGAGTTCAACAGGTCCACCACTTCTTCGACAAATGCTATAGAGCCATGAGGGTGGTTTGGAAGACGATGTTTCCTTTGAACGCAGTTCCCCCCACGCTTCTTGCGTTAATGTCGGAGTTTGGTAACGCCAGGAAGATCCGGGACTTGGTGCGTGCGCAAGTTTTTGCAGGAGCCAAGTTTACGCTTGCTCTTGTTCTTGCCCGTTACCCTTCAGCAGGTTTACTCTCGATTGCCAACGTTACTGGAGAGTTGGAAGCACTGTATCCGAAGGTGTTGTTGCCCGCGAACATAATTGTCGACAGACTCGAGAGAGATTCGAAGGTACCTGAAGAAAAAGAAACTCCACAAGGGTGATCTCAGGGTTTTAATAACTGTTTGTAAATAGTTTGACAACTTTATCCAAGCGTGTGGATGACGCCTTTTCATTTGGCAGATACATGCATATGTACTTTTACCATGTTACTGCCGTTGGCAAGTTTCAATTTTGAGCGAATCTTGGTTGCTCGTTTTTGAATGTATGTATATTGGTTGGTTTAGCAAATCATGTGAGTGATCAGCTCGTGTTGCAGGTCTTGCTAAACCTGTTGTATGCGCAACTTTGCTTTCAACCGTTGTAATTTTCGATAAACACTCCCGAATATTTCGGGTGTAGTGATTCTGTCGATGAGCCCGTTGTTCTTTGATATTTCCATAAGCGAAATATCGAACGTGGGTTGTTGTTTATGTGTATTTCCAAACTCTTGCTATTTACGGCACTCGTAGAGGCATCTATAACAGAGGGAAGGGTGATATTTTTTCCAGCGCTCGTAGAGGCTTTCTGGAGCACGATCTTCTGCCCTGTACTATGTTTGTATAGTGATGGGGCTTATAAGTTTGTAGTCACTGCAATGCTTAACAAAGAATCGAAACTTAAGTTCTTATTGATAAGGTAAGCACAATGCTAGAGGGCGAAAAGGAAGGCCCTGTTTATACTAAAGGAAAAACAAAGATAAATGCTGATAAACTGCTTAAGCGAGGAAAGGGTTCTTCTCTTCTTCTTGCTTCTTCACCATGTTGGGGGTAGCCACGGTGTTGTTGATTTCACCAGGGGTTTGAGCAGTGACTGCCAGCGTCTTGCTGTTTTCTATGTCTTCTGCATCATCAGCTGCCGAACCTTTGACTGCCGAAGCTTTTGTTGCCAAAGCTCCTGCTGCTGAGGCTTCTGCTGTCGAGGCTTTAAGAGCAAGGTCGGCTGGCTTCCTTTTGCTTCCCATGTCATCCTTTTCTTCCTTGATTTCACGCAGCAACAACTTAGGTGGAGGTTTAATAAATTCTTGCTTGCTCCCAAACTTCGCCGCGATCCTCTGGAAATCGCGGTCGCAACTATCTGAGCGTGAAAAACTTCCATGGACTGTAATGTTTGTCCCTTTGTTGCCAGGCATCTTCAGCTTGAGATAAGCGTAGTGCGGCACGGCCATGAACTTGGCGTAGGCTGGTCTCCCGAGTATAGCATGATACTGTGACTCCCAGTTTACTACTTCAAACTCGATCTTCTCCTTCCTAAAATTGTCGGATCTGCCGAAGACAACGTTCAAGTAGATTCTTCCAAGGGAATAACCTGGTCCAGTTGGCAAAATCCCGTGGAAGCAGGTGTCTGTCTCTTCCAGCATTCCCATGGTGATCCCCATACTTTTGATTGTGTCGACGAAAATCAGGTTTAACCCGCTCCCGCCATCCATAAAGACTTTGCTCATCTTGAATCCCCCTATCTGTGCCTCAACTATCAGGGCAGCGTGTCCTGGTTTCGGTATGGTCATCGGGTGGTCAGCTCGACTGAACGTAATGTTCTGAGAGGACCACTCGACATACTCAGGGATGTTTGCCATGATGCTTTCAGCCAGATTGATTTCTCTAGTGAGCTTCTTCATCTCCCTTCTCGAGACACCCGTCTTGTGGATCATACTCATCTGCCCACGTGGTGGTGGAAACGCCTCGTTGGGTTGATGAGGTTGGGCCTGCTGGACTTGGTGCTGTGGTGGAGGTGGAGGAGGGGGTGGTAACGATTGCTGTCCTGCTGGATGAGTTTATGCATGTCAAGGAACTGTCGACAATCCCTGAGAAGGTGGCTTGACTTCGTTTTGCCGTCCTTGGAGTCGACATACGAGTGCAAGTAACAGGGGGCGTTGATCTGTTCAGCATAGGGTAGCTCGGGAGCCCTCTGCTGCCGTGGTTTATAATTGCCGCGGTTTCCAGAGTTGTTCCGATTGCCGTCCTGTCGATCATCTCTTCTTTCATCATACCGGTCATCATGTCGATCGGTGTATCCTGCGGCTACCAGGTTGTTGTCGTCGTAGTTGCGATTTTTCCTCCTTTTGTTCCGATCCCTTCGGCTGCCCGAGTCGTGTTTTGGCTGGTCATCGTCTTCGTCCTCGCTGCGCTGGCGCGGTCTTCGCACGTTGTCCTCGCCATCAGCCCAACTGTTGGCGATTTCCATCAGCTTGGTGATGGTTTTTGGCTTTTTGCGTCCAAGTTCTTCTATGTAACTTTCGCGCCGGACGCCATCGCTGAAAGCGTCGATTGCTCTGTCTACAGATACATCTTCGGCAGCGTTTAGGAGTTTGGTGAACCTCCCTATGTAAGAGCGCATCGATTCCTTCTGCTTCTGCTGGCAGCTGCGTAGCTCCTCAATCCCGACGGGTCTTTTGTACGTTGCCTGGAAGTTAGCAACGAAGGCGTCTACCAGGTCGTCCCATGATTTGATGGAGCCTTTCGGCAGCCCCCTTAACCAAGCTCGCGCTGAGTCCTTTAAGTAGAGCTGCAAGCACTGCATTGCTGCTATCTGGTTCCCTTTATGCAGAATCACAGTCTGCAGGTAATCATCTATCCAAGATCTTGGTTCCTGCTGCCCATCATACTTGGCAGCGTCGGTGGGAGTAGGCTTGAATTTCTTGGGCGGCATTGTCTCGCGGATTTTGTAACTCAAGCAATCGGCTCCCCTTAGTTCACCATCATATTCTTGATCCTCGTCTGAGGAGTCGCTGTCGTCATCCTTCCTGGCGGCGCGTCGTCGTCTTGCTTTGTCGATTCGGCTCTGGGTGATTTCATCCCGAGCATCTCTCGCCCGATGTTTCGAACCACTGGCCTGTGCCGTGGTTTTCTCCTTCTGCGGGACTAGATTGTTTCCCAATATGGCGAGACTTTCTAGGGCACCGCGATGAGCTTGCGCCATGGATCCTTCGGGGCATTGGTTGATGAGGTACGCGGCGAGATTGGCTGTTGCTCCCGCAACGTTCTTCGGTCGTGGCATGCCTGCGGTATCCGTAGTCATGAAAGACTTGGTTAGATTCGACGTTATTTCTCTGGCGTCGTCTTCTGAGAGCCTGGACAGTCTTGACCGATGTTTTCCTGCTCCAAGAGCGCTTCGGGAAGCGCTTCCTTGTGAGGCTCTCCGTCGCTCGCTAGATCGTTCTGCCGCAGATAGATGTCTCTCGAGGGTGGCTTGCTCTCTCGACAGGTGTTCCCGGTTTTTCTCCAGTATAGAGCGGTATGCGTTTAGGGTTCCAACCGAGGTTCCTGCGGGGAGCGGGGTGTTGTTGAGTACGGCTGTTCTGGCCGCAGCCCACTCTTCATCCGCGATGGTATAGTCGCTATCGCGATTGCTAGCACTATTTTCGAAGCTCGCCCTCCTGCTGGAACGGGGCGTGCGGTCCCCGTCTCCTCCATGCCTTGCGTTTCCTGTATTGTTGGCGACGTAGACCTGATGGTGCGCTGTTCTTCGGGTGGTTCTCGGGGCGATGCTGCCGACGCTATCTTCTCCTGACGAGTATCGGGCATTGCAGATGAACGGTGTGTCGCTTGACCCCAAACCGTGCCTGGCGTCGCAGTTTGAACAGTAGTAGGAGGTTAGTTCTGAGGACATGGGTTCGTCAGATCCTGCCGACATTGAAGACGCTGAACGAGGAGTCGAAGGCGCGGGTGAGCCCATCGACTCGGTCAGGCCAGCCAATAAATCGAACGATGCCGACGCGCTAGGACTTGTTGATCCGGAGGTGGGCGACTCTAGCAGCTGGAGGATTCCCTCCGTGTTGACGTTGTAGTGGACGCTGCCGATGGTCAACTCCATGTTTCCTTGCAGATCTGAGAAGTTCGAGCGAGAAGAATCGCTATGCGGGGTAAACTCATAGGAGCCGAATCGGATCGGGCTTCCCAGAGCTGGTGATGGCGGTGCCGATGAAGATGTCGACGACATGATCGGATCTGCCGATGACTGATCTGGTGCCTGCAAGTTTCCCACAGACGGCGCCAATTGTCGGGGGTGTTCCTCGACAATGTCCTCCGATTGGGACTTAGGGTTGATGGAATCTTGCAAGCTGATACGAGACATCGGTATACAGACAAACGGGGAGCGATTTACCCAGGTTCGGGGCCCTCGATGAGGTAAAACCCTTACGTCCTGCTTGTCTGTTCTTGATTATGATGAAAACAGTGTTACAATGGGGTGCCGAATAGTTCGGCTGTGATCTCGTCGAGATAGCTAATCGCTAGGGTTACCTAGTTCTAAGCTTCTGTTGGCTAAGATCGCTAAGATTGGTCGTGTCCTCGATAGCCCCTCTCCTGGCCTTTATATAGGTGGCCAGGTCCCGAGAGGTTTAATCGAGTACGAGTAGGTTTACAATAGATCTATCTCTAATCCTTCCTTCTTCGGCTCTTTCCGTGTCTTGTACTTCAAGTAATCTTTCACCGCACCGTCCTAGTGGCCCATCTTGTCTTCGAGTACCTTCATGGGCCTCCACCTGGGCCGTGTAGGGTAGATCAATAGTGGTTACACGAAGGGTCATGCCCACGTCAGCAACAATAGCAACTAGAGCTAAGCAAGATAGGCACAAGATATATGTAGCACAAGTGATAGCAAGATATATGTACTTCAAGCACGATGGCTATCACAAGGAAAGAGAGATCGGGTATAGAAATAACCGAGGCACGCGGAGACGAGGATGTATTCCCGTGTTCCCTTCCTTTGCAAGAAGGTACGTCACGTTTGGAGGAGTGGAGGTCCCACGAAGGATTCTCCGCGCCACGAAGGCTCACCCTATTCTCCGAGCCACACCCACGAAGGATAATGGCCTTTCCTTATGGTTAGCTTTTCCTCCGCTCCAGAGATGGCAAGCTCCACAACCACTTCACAAGCTCCACGAAGGAGAAGCCCGGGCCTCTTCACAATCTTTCTTGAAGAGATCACCGGAGCACCAACCGCCAAGCCAACTAGGAGGTCTCCCTCCAAGAGTAACAAGCTCATGGTCTCTCACTCGAACTAATCGTGGTGGAGAGCTCAACACTATGCAATGATGCAAAGCAAGAACACTAGAGGTGTTCAAATCCTTCACACTCAAATCTCACCCAAGCAACAAATGCTAGGATGAGATTAGAGAGGAAGAACAATGGAGGAAATCAACAAATGACTCCAAGATCTAGATCCCAAGAGTTCCCCTCACTTAGAGGAGAAATGGATTGGTGGAGGTTGTAGATCTAGATCTCCTCTCTTAGATCCCTCAAGAATGAGCAAGAATCATGGGAGGGAAGGGAGAGGAAGCAAGCTCAAGAGGTTCAACAATGGTGGTCAAAAACGTGCTCAAGAACCCTAGAAAACTGTTGGGGAAGAAGCCCCTTTTATAGCCAAACGAAATATGACCGTTTGGGGCAGATCTGGGAGTTTTTCGTGCAGCCTGGCGTGAGAGCAGGTCGACCGGGCCAGGGACCGGGCCGCCTGGCGGGAAAGCCGGTCAGACCGGGCCATGGACCGGGCTGAAAGCCCCCTGGAAACCGTCCGGTTGGCACCGGTGTGGGAGCCGGTCTGTGCCGGACGAGCCGGTGAGACAGCCGGCGCCACCGGGCCAAACATGAAAACATGGTTTACAAAAACCATGATAACTTTTGCGTCCGGACTCCGATTTCGATGATCTTGGGCTTGTTGGAATGAGAACAACAAGCCCTACAACTTTATGCATAGAAACATCATTGTCCACCCACGGAGTAAAAACCATAAGATGAATGTTTGACCTATCTATAAAAGAGACACCGGTAAAACCTCCAAGCTTGAAAACGCAATAGAAGATGCATATGGATTCCGTTTTCGATGAACTTGGGCTTGTTGTAAAGCTAGCAACAAGCTCAAGAACCTCACACAGAGAAACACCAAGAAGCAATAAGATTTATGGAATGCAAAGCATGCAAAGGGTTGA
This sequence comes from Lolium multiflorum, assembly GCA_030979885.1. Classification (NCBI taxonomy): domain Eukaryota; kingdom Viridiplantae; phylum Streptophyta; class Magnoliopsida; order Poales; family Poaceae; genus Lolium; species Lolium multiflorum. Next base: position 171,312,339 of record CM061749.1, on the reverse strand, counting down.
GCTCCCTAAGACGATGTGATCAAGTTACCCAACCGAAAGCCCCTCTTGATAGTGCGGCTATCTATCCTATAACCCGGTCTCCCAACAACCACCTTGAGACCGGTAAAAGGAAAACCTAGCAAGGCCATACCTTTGCCTTGCGCATCCCGCTTGATCTCGATGATAGCTCTTCAAGATCCACTCAAGCCGGAATGCCTCACTTGATCATTGTTGCTTCGTGAAGACTCACAAATGCTCCCCCATACACCATGATGGGAAAGCTCCATTGATGCACATCTTCATATGTCCATTATCACCAAAATGGACAGCAAGCTTCAAGCATATGATCCTCTTGAGATGCTCAGTCTTGAACTTCCCCAACTCAACCTTGATGACGATCACCACTTGACGTCATCCTCTCATGGGCTATATGAGATCTCACTTTTGATGCATGCCCATGGAAAGATACCTAACCCACATAGACAACACAAGGGAACATATATGATGGGTTAGTTCATAAAGCATAATTGACACGGCTTACCCTACCACATGACTTCTCGTGGCACATTCTTCATGCTTCATGTGTTGACCAAACTTGAATCTATTTTTCACTCTTTGTATTGGTCAACCTTGTATCTTCTCATGCTCTATCATACTATCTTGAGGCGTATATAGAATTCTTCATTTGCTTGCATGCTCTAAATCTTAGTCAACCATAGCTCAACTTATGAGACTATCATGACACCGACTTAGAGCCATAACTTGAATTCTTCACTTGGAATCAAGCACTCAAGATCTTGATCATTCATTGCTTATCACATAAGCTAGAGCATGGCTAATATTGAGTTCCACATAAGAACTCCATCTTCATTTCTTCTTCTTGATCATATCACATATATATCTTTAAATCGATGATCTTGATGCCAATACACAAGGTATATCTTTATCTTCATGGCATCCATACTTGAATCCAACACATGGACTACAAGTAGTACCTATGGAATATTCCTTCATATAAACTCAATGAAAACATTAGTCCATATGGGTTGTCATTAATTACCAAAACCACACATAGGGGCAATATACCCTTACAAAGTCTCACGACTGTCACGTGCTGATGACGCGGATACTTCCCGTTGCAATGCGAGGGATAATGGACGACCACGTCCGCGAGATGCTGTTTGGCCTCTGCAACTTCTTCGACGTCATCTCTAGGAAGTTGATGACCCACAAGTATAGGGGGTGTATCGTAGTACTTTCGGTAAATAAGAGTGTCGAACCCAACGAGGAGCAGAAGGTGTTGACAAGCAGTTTCGATGAAGGATTCACTGTAAATGCTCACAGACAAGTTTCGGGGGGTTTTGATATAGCAGATAAATAAAGTACAAGTAAACAAAATGCGAGAGTAATAATTGCAGCGAGTGGCCCAATCCTTTTTAGCACAAAGGACAAGCCGGTTTGTTTACTTATAATGACCAAACGTTCTTGAGGACACACGGGGATTTAGTCTAGTGCTTTTGCTTCATATAGTTGATTAATCTTCATTGTTTTGGTAAGTGTTGTGTGGGTGAACCTATGCTAATGCACCGCCCTTCCTAGGACTAATACATACTTGTGATTATACCCCTTGCAAGCATCCGCAAATACAAGAAAATAATTAAGATAAATCTAACCACAGCCTTAAACTCTAGATCCTGCTATCCCTCCGCATCGATATACCAACGGGGGTTCAGTTCTGTCTCTCCGGCAACCCCACAATTAGCAAAAGAATACAAGATGTACTCCCCTAGGCCCATAAAGGTGAAGTATCATGTAGTCGACGTTCACATGACACCACTAGAAGAATAACACCACAACTTAAATATCAAACCATTAAATATTACTCAACATAGTTCACTACTAACATTTAGACTTCACCCATGTCCTCAAGAACCCATGTCCTCAAGAACTAAACGAACTACTCACGAGACATCATATGGAACATAATCATGGGTGATATGATGATGAATAACAATCTGAACATAAACCTTGGCTCAATGGTTTCACTCAATAGCATCAATAACAAGTAGTAATCAACACCGGGAAAGTTTCCCCTATCAAACAATCTAGATTCAACCCTAGATGTTACAGCGGTGACGAGGTACAGCGGTGGAGATGGCGGTGTAGATGGTGGAGATGATGATGATGATGATCCCAATGATGTCCAGCTCGATGACGGTGACGATGGCGACGATTTCCCCCTCAGGGAGGGAATTTCCCCGCCCTGCCGGAGAGCTCTTTTCTCTCTGGTGTTTCTCCGCCCCGCAGAGGCGTGTGTCTATTCTCGCTTATCCCCCGTGCCTTAGGTTTTCGGGACGAAGAAGTACGCGAAGGAGAGGCGGCCAGAGGGGCTGTGGGCCCCCTCCCAACAAGGCGGCGCGGCCAGGCCAGGGCCGCGCCGGCCTGTGGGGGGCCCATGGCGGCCCCCTCGGTCCCTCCTTTTGGCTGGCTTCGTCTTGGAAAAATAAGATGTTACGTGTAATTTCCGTCAATTGTTGGTCTTCGAAATATGGTGTCTGACGGTGCTTTTTCCAGCAGAATCCTGACTCCGGTGAATATTTCTCAATAATCATGAAACATGCAAAATAGGTGAAATAACATAAGTATCATCTCTAAATATGAAATATATCAATGAATAACGGCAAATTATGATATAAAATAGTGATGCAAAATGGACGTATCAACTCCCCCAAGCTTAGACCTCGCTTGTCCCCAAGCGAAACTGAGCTCAATAAACAAGACCACATGTTTATGGAGTGAAGAGTCGATAAATAAAATACGGACAAGAAGCATCATATTAATTGTAACATCTCAAGTTTTCAACAATAAATAAAGAGAGGGAAAAATTCAAATACTCAATTTTTGCAACAAACAAAAACTTTTATTACTCATATAGTGCTACATATAGTCTCATGCATAGTATGTGCTTTTTGTGTGCAATTGCCATGATGAGTATAGTAGTGTTGATCACTTGTACTTAAACCCTAAACCATGATCTTACCATCTCAATTTGAGAGAAAAATAAGAAATGCAAAGATAGCCATAAACCCTCACATACACATTAAGCCCACTTTTCAAATCCTCAACAAAGGCAACCAAGGCTTGATCCAATGATTGTAAAACTCTTATATAACAAAAACAAACATAAATGCATAGAAGAAACCAGATTAAAATCAAAGGAAAATTCAAATGTTACATACATATGATAATGGTCATATGACCACTTTATAAAATGTTGCCCTCTTAACACCCCTGGTTTGGAAGAATCTTAAACTAAACAACCCTAACTCTTTTCACCTCATCCAAGACCAAGTCAAAGTGAACACTTTTCATGTTGACCACCACTGCTAAAGTTGACCAGGTTGACCAGTATAGGTTTGACAAGAGGAGACTTTGAAACGAAGTGTAGATGACCCCCATTTTGGAATGTTGCCAAACTTCATCAAAATGAACACCACCACCACCATTCCATCACTACAAATATATAAATGAACTCCACCAAAAAGAATTTCAAATTTTCAAAATAAGTTTCTTGCGGCCATTCTGTCAAACACCTGGCAGACACAAATCAGATATGATCAAACTTTGCAATATCCAACAGTCCATAGCATAAACTAGTGGTGAATCTTGATGATCATTGCCTTCCTTGTACCTCTCCATCATCCCCAGTACTGGCTCGTGCAAGTGGAGGCGTGGAGAAACCCTAAATCGACCAATGGCAAGCTCATGCCGGCCACCATGCACTCCACCTCTCTGGCTCGATCCTCTCCCTCTCACCATGTCTAGGAGCTAGCCTGGTACACCACGATCATGATCCAGCATGGCCCAAACTCGCCCAGCCATAGCATTGGCCGCACCAAGCGTGCCCATGCGCGCCCAGGACATGCCACGGCATGCCAGTGCACGCGGTGAGCGCGCACTGGACGCGCCAGAGCATGGCACGGTACCATCGCTCTCGCCCATGCCCCTCGCCCATTCCCTGCACCGAGCATCGCCACCAGTACCTCTACACGCTAGCCACACTCGAGCATCGCCGGAGGACCTGTCGCCGTCGCCACCGTCGAAGCCATGCCGCGGGTACTGCGGCATGATCACCAAGCGCCTGAGCTCTCCCATCGACCCCTGGACGCATCCGCTGTACCAAAAGCATCGCCATGCCATCGACAATCGATTGCAGTACCTCGCTTGCCCTTTCGCACGCCGGAGCAGCCACGCCGTCGACGACCACCCACGGCACCCACAGCACTCCCTCCCCTCTATAAATAGAGACCTCCCGCGGCCTTCTCCTTCACACCACCACGATCGCCTCACTCCACTGGTTCACCTCGACCAAACCCCACCTCCAATCATCGCCGGAGCCGCTCGAATTTGAAGCCGAAGCTCGCCGGAGTCCGCAGATCCGCGTCGCCGATTCAAGCCGCCCCGAGCCTCGCCACTGCTACCAGACGCTCCCTCACCGTCGACAACGCCGCCTCGCACCCACCAGAACCCCGCGGGAACGCCGGTAAGCCCTCCGACCCCCTAGGCTCGCCGCCAGAGCTCTGGCTTCTCGTCGGAGAAGACGATGGTTGTGAGCCGTAGATCTCCCATCTAATCCAACGTCTCGCGTAGCTTGTACCGCTTCGTGCGTTTAGGAGCCACTGACGGGTGGTCCCCACCTCGTCAGGCAGCCCACTCGCGCTGGCCGCGTTGCTGGGCTGGGTTGCTGTGTTAATTTCGTTTTGGCCCAGTAGGTCTTCCCGCGCGGCCCAAAAATTCAAATATAGTTTAATTCTTTTAACTCAAATCCAATACTGGTGCCCACTTCAAATTTAAATAGTTTAAAATCTACTGAACCAAATTTAGTAAATTTTATATATTTGGAAAGCCCATGAAATTATCTAAATAATGCCATTGGCCTCACTGGCAAATTATTTATAGAATTTGAATGATAAAAATAACAAGGCAGAGCCTTTTCCAACTTCAAATAAATATTAAAAATTATCTATAAATGATTTTAAGTTGATTCCAACTCTCATAAATCACATTTGATACCCTCTAATTGTTTATGCAAAAACATAGTATAGTTGTTTTGCATGATCATGGACTAGAACTAAATAATGGCTATGGAGCCATTTCTAGTCCATTTAACTCATACAAATAAATTGTTTAAATAGTATGAGAGCTATTCTCTCATTTAATTTGTGCTCTTAAGTAATTCAAATAGAGGTACTGACTTTGGTCTAATAAACCTCATGCTTGATTACTTAGAGATATTAAATCATTAGCATGATAATATTAAAATGCATGAGGTGTAGCACCTCATTTAAATTCCACTCTCAAATAATAGATATGAAGTATTGACCTTGGTCAACTAATACTCATACCTGATTATTATTTGAAGAGATTAAATCTTAATATGATTCAATGAGAGGAAATTATCTTCTCCAAAACATTAAAGAAATATATTAATAAATAATTATAATGAGAGGAAATTATTTTTCTTTAACATAAATGAATTAAATCCCCATGCTAATAAGGTGTGATGCTAGCATAGGTTTGTGTGCAATTTTGGTGTGCTTAGCTTAGCACTTAATTTGGTGTAGTGATCGTTATACCTTGTATTCATATATAGACGCTAGTCTCGAGGAATACCCGGAGGAGGAAGGCTACAACCAAGAGGAGGAGGAAAACTTTGACTCCTATCCCAACCAAGGCAAGCTAATACTCTTGCAAGCCACCCTAATGCAAAGCTCTTCATGAGCAAGGCACCTTTACATATTACTTTATGTCTAAGGATCCTATCCCATGTTTTACTTGGTTTTTTTATTTCAAGTATTGTTCTTCAAAGTCATTTTTGATTCATGATTCACTTGGTTGAGTATAGAACAAGAGTGTCAAGGTTAGCATAAGCAAATCAAGCTAGATAGCACCCCCTCATGACTAGATGCTATTGCTAAATAAATAAAATTGACTACTCTAGATGGGAACAAGGTGAAATGAAATGACTTTGAAAGAATTTGAAGGTGAAAGAGAATGGAATGATTTGGTGAAGGTTTGTGAAAACTGATGATTGGGTTCGGATGCGATACCCTTCCAATTATAAAAGTACCCCCACAATACCTGATTATGGGTAGGGCTTAACTAGAAGCTTATGTAGTTTAGTATGGGTTCCCTCTAAACAAGCATCATAGGGGTTATGCCGAGGCTGCCTCCGTTGAAAGTGAAATGATGTGAATATGAGGTGAATGTACGACCCAAGCCCTGTGCAGTTCCCGGGTTGACGGTTTGTCTTCATCGGGAGGCCAAGCTCATGGGGAGAGGTGCCTATACTAGGTTATCTAAGTGAAAGGTTATGGTTGATGATCCGCGTACTGAGTTACGATGATTCGGGGTTATCCCGACGGAATGTAATCAAAAGTTGTGGCACAAGAGTACAACCTCTGCAGAGTGTTAAACCTATTCGAATAGCCGTGTCCACGGTTACGGACGATTGGAAAGGCCATATTGTTCCGTTGTCAGAACTTGTCTTGAAAAGGAAAGGTGAACTTGAATAGTGACTTGAATTTTGAACAAAAAAACAACTGATGTTGTGGGAATGACACTATTGTTCCCACTTGAGTTAGTCTAGAGATTCAAGCATCTTTACTAAATGCTTATAAAATAAACTTGGCTTTATGCAAATAAACCTAGAGCTTAGCAACCCTTAATATTGATAACTACTACATTAGTGTTAGTTTGCGAGTACTTAAGTACCCATGGCTGTGTCCCTGGCTATTCCAATGCCAGACTATGAAGAGGAGCAACAATACGAGGATGACGGTCAACAAGACGTCTACCAGAACTAGGATGCTTCTAACGTCAAGCGTTGGCCTGTGGATAGATAGTTCCACCTACTACGACGCTTCCGCTACTTATCTGTGTTCGTTGATCGTTTAGATCAACTATTTGTGTAATATTGAATAATGTGATATATGGTGTAAGACATTATGTGTTGTAATAAATGATGACTCTATGGTATTCAACTGTTATGTCTCGCAACAACAATATTCCTGGGATTGCGATGTATGCCATAATAGGCATCTGGACTTAAAAATCCGGGTGTTGACAAGTTGGTATCAGAGCCATTGTTTGACCTTAGAAGCCCCTAGTTTAGAATGGACGTTTGAAAACACTTAGATTCAAAAATAAAGAAAGAAATAGTTATAAAAACATATTCACACTCTTACCTTTGAGATCCTTTGCAAAATAATAAGTTCATGTTTCTTTCTTACAATGAAATTAAAATTTTGAACACTTGCACTTCTCTAACTTACTCATCCATGTCTCTACAGATGGAGCAATTCGCTCAGACGGAGTTTTACCGGCTAGGCAATGCTGGAGGCCTAGTCTTCGAGCAAGACCTGACTGAGCTCTCCCTGTTCCTCGGGCGCCCCTTCCCGGAGTTCTTCGGGGGACAGGTCACCGACCAGCTCGGAGGACAGATGCAGTGGATCATCTGCGCTGACCTCCGCGGAAAGCTCGAGTCGCCCACGACGAGCAGGATCCAGTTCTCCTTCCGGAGAACAGCTGGGTGGACGGCCTCGCTCGGGCCATGAAGGAAGCACTAGCCCGTCTGTGCGGGCTGGAGCTGCCCCGAATCCGGGGAACCCGCTACTTCCACATGGCAAGGCACGACTCCATGGGGGCACCGATGGACCTCTCGCCCCATCCCGAGTTGAAGTACCACGTGGACCACACCGACTACATGCTGTGCGAGACCTACGTCCAGCTCGACAACGCTCGCGCCCTCGCCAACTTCGCCTACCACCAGATGGCTCAGAAGGACGAGATCACCAAGATCATCGCCGCGGAGCGCAGGATCCTTCGCCGTGAGAACGCGAAGAAAGACTACGCTATCTCTCGCCTCCGCGACCAGATCGCCACCCTCAAGGAGACCATCAAGACTCAGGAGGACCAGCTCAAGGCCCTCGAGAGCGAAGGAGAGGGGGAAGACATCCAAGGGGATGGCTACTCCTATGTGAGCAACGACAACGACTACGAAGAGGATGATGATGACCTGGCCTTCTATCCTTATGAGGATGGCCATGAGCACCTGACAGCCGGGATGGATGACACCGTCCCGATCCATGTTGATGAAGCTTAGTTTCACTTGTGCACCTTGCGTAGGTGTGAGTTGTATCGGTCCCACTGTATCGTAGTTTGTTGAAAGGGTTCTTCAAACCCTCTTATGTGTAAGCTTGTAATGTTTGCATCATGAATAAAATAAAAGTGTGTTTAAATTTCAATATATCAAAGAACTCAAGTTTTAAACTTTAGCCCAAAATAAGCCATAGAAATTTCCCTCTCGTCTCATGATCTATCTCCCTGTTCAGATGGCCCCTCCCACTCGAAGCGCCAATCAAGATGCATTGATGCAGATGCTGCAAATCCTGATGGAAGACCGAGAGGCTGAACGTGCTGAACGCCAAGCCAACATCACTGCCCTACAGCAGCTTGTTCAGAATAACCAGGGCCACGGAAACCACGAGCATCCAGGATCAAAGTTGAAGAACTTCTAGAACACCAACCCGCCGGTGTTTAGCAAGACGGAGGAACCCCTCGATGCAGACGATTGGCTCCAGACAATGGAGAACAATCTGGAAGTGGCCGGAGTGGAGGCCAACGACAAGGTTCTGTTCGCCACGCACTATCTGGCAGGACCTGCACGTGCCTGGTGGACGAGTGCCCGCGCATTGAACGGGGCAAATGATGACTTGGGCTGACTTCAAGCTCAAGTTCAGCAAGTACCATGTGCCCAGGGCCTGATCAAGAAGATGCGGGATGAGTTCCGCGAACTCAAGCAGGGGCGGATGACAGTGGTGGAGTACCGTGACAAGTTCCTCACCTTGTCAAGGTACGCGCCTGATGAGACGGACACCACCGACAAGAGGAAGGAGAGGTTCCTGAACGGACTGCACGATGAGATGCAGACTGTGCTGGTCAACATTCCTTTTGCTGACCTTGAAGCCCTTGTCGACTCCGCCATCCAGATGGAGGGCAAGCTGAACCAGGCCAACGAGAACCGCAAGCGCAGGATGATGCACCAGAGTGGGCCCAGCAATACCTCAAGGTATCGCCCCAGCTCAAGCGGAGGATTCGCCCCCAGAAGCAACAAGCCACCAACCCCGATGTCACGCCCCGGTTTTCAACACCGGAGTGGAGGAAACCCCAGGCCAGGAGGCCACCACAACAACAACCACGGCAACAGCAACTACGTCAACTACAACACAACTTCAACCGCGCTCCGATGAGAGCCCCCGCCAACAACAACAACACCAACACCGCACCAAGGACCGGGAGCAACGCTGTTCCGGTTACCCCCAAGGACAAGTCCACCATCACCTGCTACGAGTGTGGTGTAGTGGGACACTTTTCCAATGAGTGCCCCAAGAGACTCGCCAAGATCGCCGCCAACACCGCTGCACCTGCTCAGCAGCAACGCCGTGTCTCCACCGGCAAAAAGTTCACCCCCAACAACCCCAACAACCGCGGCGGCCGCCTCTTTCACATGAGTGCGGAAGAAGCCCAGGAAGCGCCAGATGTCGTGCTGGGTATGTTCTCTGTTAACTCAGTACCTGCAAGAGTGTTGTTTGATTCTGGAGCATCGCATTCATTTGTCACCGAAGATTTTGCATGCACTAGTAAGATTCAACCCATCAGTTTGAAGCATGTCATGATAGTTCAAATACCCGGTTCAACAACAAAAGCTAGAAAAATTTGCAAAGATGTGCCCATCATCATACATGAAATAGAGTTTTATGCAAATTTGATTGTTCTGGGAACAAAGGGTTTGGAAGTAGTACTGGGTATGGACTGGATGTCCAAGCATCATGGACTGATTGATTGTGCCAAGAAGGCCATCACCATGACTAGTAGCACCGGAGTGCTAGTGGAGCACATATCGGAAAGACTACCCAGAAAATTCACTTGTAACCAGAGTCTAGCCAAACCTACCTTGGATCAGATCAGGGTCGTCTGTAGATACCCTGATGTGTTTCCTGATGGTCTACCCGGTATGCCCCCAGATCGGGATATCGAGTTTATCATTGAGTTAATCCCCGGAACAGGACCCATAGCCCAGAGAGCTTACAGCATGAACCCAGCAGAGTTAGTGCTGAAGAAGCAGCTGGACGAACTCTTAGCCAAAGGTCGATCCGACCAAGTGCGTCACCTTGGAGGTCCCCAGTTTTGTTTGTGGATAAGAAAGACGGTGCCAGTCGTTTATGTACGGACTATCGTAAGCTTAACGATGTCACCATCAAGAACAAGTACCCCTTGCCGAAGATAGAAGACATGTTTGACCAGTTGACAGGTGCCACCGTGTTCTCCAAGATTGACCTTAGGACAGGTTACCATCAGCTGAAGATCCGTGCAACGGATATCCCGAAAACTGCATTCACCACCAGATATGGGTTGTATGAGTACAACGTCATGTCATTTGGTCTGACCAATGCCCCGGCATACTTCATGAACCTCATGAACAAGATCTTCATGAAATTTTTGGACAAGTTTGTCGTTGTTTTCATAGACGACATCCTAATCTACCCCAAGACCGAGGAGGAACATGAGCAACACCTGGAGATCATACTAGAGACCCTTAGACAGCACAAGTTGTACGCCAAGTTCAGCAAGTACGAGTTTTGGTTGAAAGAAGTCGGATTCCTGGGACACATCTTGTCTGCAGGAGGAATTGCCGTGGACCCCGCAAAGATCAAGACCGTTGCAGAATGGAAAGTCCCAACCACTCAGACCGAAGTCCTTTTCTTGGATTGGCGGGATACTACCGCCGATTCGTTGAAGGATTCTCGAGCATAGCAAGACCAATGACCCAACTGCTGAAGAAGGACAAGAAGTTTGATTGGACTGACAAATGTGAAGAGAGCTTCTAGAAGCTCAAGGCAAGACTGACGACAGCCCCAATACTAATCATGCCGGACATCACAAAGCCTTTTGACGTGTACTGTGACGCCTCCAAGATTGGTCTTGGATGTGTGTTGATGCAAGGAGGGAAGGTGATATCATATCTGTCAAGGCAACTGAAGCAGCATGAGCAGAATTACCCAACTCACGACTTAGAACTCGCAGCAGTTGTGTTAGCCTTGAAGGTTTGGCGTCATTACCTCATGGGTAATCGATGCGAGATTTACTCAGATCACAAGAGTTTGAAGTATATCTTCACCCAGAAAGAGCTGAACATGAGGCAAAGAAGATGGATCGAGCTGATCAAGGATTACGACCTAGAGATTCACTATCACCCCGGAAAGGCCAATGTGGTAGCCGATGCTTTGAGCCGACAGCCGTGTCAGCTAAACTCCATGATCGCGGAAGAGCAACCTAGCCTGTATCAAGAGTTTGAACAGTTTAGACTGGAGCTAGTTAGCGAAGGTTATCTCGCCAGCATAGAGTTACAACCTACCTTGGTTAGTCAAATCAAGGAAGCACAGAAAGGGAATGCTAGCATCGACGGAATCAAGAACCAGATAGCTGCAGGAAAGGCACCGGGATTCACTGTAGATGAAGAAGGAGTACTTTGGTACAACGGACGCTTGTGCGTACCGTCAGATTCTGAGCTAAAGCAAGTCATTCTGAAGGAAGCCCATGACACCCTTTATTCCATTAACCCCGGAGGTACCAAGATGTACCAGGACCTGAAGGAACAGTTTTGGTGGCATGGAATGAAGCGAGAAATCGGGAGCTACATCGCCAAGTGTGACATTTGCCAAAGAGTCAAGGCCGAGCATCAACGACCCGCAGGACTGCTACAGCCCCTGCAGATTCCCGAATGGAAGTGGGATTCGGTAGGAATGGACTTCATCACCGGACTACCCAAGTCTAGTAAAGGAAATGATTCTATCTGGGTAGTGGTCGACAGGTTGACCAAAGTCGCCCATTTCATCCCTGTCAAGACCACCTACCAAGGACCAAAGCTAGCAGAGTTGTACATCTCCAGAATAGTCACCCTACACGGAACCCCGAAGTCAATAGTATCAGATAGAGGATCTCAATTCACCTCGAGATTCTGGCAGAAGGTACATGAAGGACTAGGCACCCGCCTGAATTTTAGCACCGCATACCACCCGCAGACGGATGGACAGACTGAGCGAGTCAATCAAATCCTTGAAGATATGCTGAGAGCATGTGTACTAGAGTATGGATCCAAGTGGGAAGATCGCCCTACGCCGAATTTTCGTACAACAACAGCTATCAGGCCAGCTTGCAGATGGCCCCTTTTGAAGCATTGTACGGAAGGAAGTGCCGTACCCCTCTGAATTGGTCAGAAGTCGGAGAGAGCCAAGTGTTTGGACCAGATATTCTCCGAGAAGCCGAAGATAAGGTACACAAGATCCGGGAGTACCTCAAGACCGCCCAGTCCAGGCAGAAGAGCTATGCTGACAAAAGACGCCGGGAGATGACCTTCGAGATCGGAGACTTTGTGTATCCCAAAGTGTCCCCTCTTAAAGGAATGCAGAGATTCCAGCTTAGAGGAAAGCTTGCACCCCGCTATGTTGGACCCTTCAAAGTCCTAAGTTGCCGAGGAGAAGTGTCTTATCAACTGGAACTGCCGGAAGAAATGGCAGCGGTACACAATGTGTTCCACATCTCCCTACTTCGCAAATGCTTGGAAGTACCAGAAAAGACTGAGGTTTTCAAGAACATTGATCACAGATCTGTGGACATCAACTCAGATCTGACATACCGAGAAGTACCGATTCGCATCCCAGAGGAAGCTTTCAGAACCACTCGCACCCGGAGTATCAAGTTTCTGAAGGTCCAATGGAGTAATCACACCGAAGAAGAAGCTACCTGGGAGAGGGAAGACTTCATGAAGACTGAGTACCCCAATCTCTTTAGTACCTAGTTTTCTTTAAGATCTCGGGACGAGATCTTTTGTAAGGGGGAAGGGTTTGTAACATCTCAAGTTTTCAACAATAAATAAAGAGAGGGAAAAATTCAAATACTCAATTTTTGCAACAAACAAAAACTTTTATTACTCATATAGTGCTACATATAGTCTCATGCATAGTATGTGCTTTTTGTGTGCAATTGCCATGATGAGTGTAGTAGTGTTGATCACTTGTACTTAAACCCTAAACCATGATCTTACCATCTCAATTTGAGAGAAAAATAAGAAATGCAAAGATAGCCATAAACCCTCACATACACATTAAGCCCACTTTTCAAATCCTCAACAAAGGCAACCAAGGCTTGATCCAATGATTGTAAAACTCTTATATAACAAAAACAAACATAAATGCATAGAAGAAACCAGATTAAAATCAAACGAAAATTCAAATGTTACATACATATGATAATGGTCATATGACCACTTTATAAAATGTTGCCCTCTTAACACCCCTGGTTTGGAAGAATCTTAAACTAAACAACCCTAACTCTTTTCACCTCATCCAAGACCAAGTCAAAGTGAACACTTTTCATGTTGACCACCACTGCTAAAGTTGACCAGGTTGACCAGTATAGGTTTGACAAGAGGAGACTTTGAAATAAAGTGTAGATGACCCCCATTTTGGAATGTTGCCAAACTTCATCAAAATGAACACCACCACCACCATTCCATCACTACAAATATATAAATGAACTCCACCAAAAAGAATTTCAAATTTTCAAAATAAGTTTCTTGCGGCCATTCTGTCAAACACCTGGCAGGCACAAATCAGATATGATAAAACTTTGCAATATCCAACAGTCCATAGCATAAACCAGTGGTGAATCTTGATGATCATTGCCTTCCTTGTACCTCTCCATCATCCCCAGTACTGGCTCGTGCAAGTGGAGGCGTGGAGAAACCCTAAATCGACCAATGGCAAGCTCATGCCGGCCACCATGCACTCCACCTCTCTGGCTCGATCCTCTCCCTCTCACCATGTCTAGGAGCTAGCCTGGTACACCACGATCATGATCCAGCATGGCCCAAACTCGCCCAGCCATAGCATTGGCCGCACCAAGCGTGCCCATGCGCGCCCAGGACATGCCACGGCATGCCAGTGCACGCGGTGAGCGCGCACTGGACGCGCCAGAGCATGGCACGGTACCATCGCTCTCGCCCATGCCCCTCGCCCATTCCCTGCACCGAGCATCGCCACCAGTACCTCTACACGCTAGCCACACTCGAGCATCGCCGGAGGACCTGTCGCCGTCGCCACCGTCGAAGCCATGCCGCGGGTACTGCGGCATGATCACCAAGCGCCTGAGCTCTCCCATCGACCCCTGGACGCATCCGCTGTACCAAAAGCATCGCCATGCCGTCGCCAATCGATTGCAGTACCTCGCTTGCCCTTTCGCACGCCGGAGCAGCCACGCCGTCGACGACCACCCACGGCACCCACAGCACTCCCTCCCCTCTATAAATAGAGACCTCCCGCGGCCTTCTCCTTCACACCACCACGATCGCCTCACTCCACTGGTTCACCTCGACCAAACCCCACCTCCAATCATCGCCGGAGCCGCTCGAATTTGAAGCCGAAGCTCGCCGGAGTCCGCAGATCCGCGTCGCCGATTCAAGCCGCCCCGAGCCTCGCCACTGCTACCAGACGCTCCCTCACCGTCGACAACGCCGCCTCGCACCCACCAGAACCCCGCGGGAACGCCGGTAAGCCCTCCGACCCCCTAGGCTCACCGCCAGAGCTCTGGCTTCTCGTCGGAGAAGACGATGGTTGTGAGCCGTAGATCTCCCATCTAATCCAACGTCTCGCGTAGCTTGTACCGCTTCGCACGTTTAGGAGCCACTGACGGGTGGTCCCCACCTCGTCAGGCAGCCCACTCGCGCTGGCCGCGTTGCTGGGCTGGGTTGCTGTGTTAATTTCGTTTTGGCCCAGTAGGTCTTCCCGCGCGGCCCAAAAATTCAAATATAGTTTAATTCTTTTAACTCAAATCCAATACTGGTGCCCACTTCAAATTTAAATAGTTTAAAATCTACTGAACCAAATTTAGTAAATTTTATATATTTGGAAAGCCCATGAAATTATCTAAATAATGCCATTGGCCTCACTGGCAAATTATTTATAGAATTTGAATGATAAAAATAACAAGGCAGAGCCTTTTCCAACTTCAAATAAATATTAAAAATTATCTATAAATGATTTTAAGTTGATTCCAACTCTCATAAATCACATTTGATACCCTCTAATTGTTTATGCAAAAACATAGTATAGTTGTTTTGCATGATCATGGACTAGAACTAAATAATGGCTATGGAGCCATTTCTAGTCCATTTAACTCATACAAATAAATTGTTTAAATAGTATGAGAGCTATTCTCTCATTTAATTTGTGCTCTTAAGTAATTCAAATAGAGGTACTGACTTTGGTCTAATAAACCTCATGCTTGATTACTTAGAGATATTAAATCATTAGCATGATAATATTAAAATGCATGAGGTGTAGCACCTCATTTAAATTCCACTCTCAAATAATAGATATGAAGTATTGACCTTGGTCAACTAATACTCATACCTGATTATTTTTTGAAGAGATTAAATCTTAATAAGATTCAATGAGAGGAAATTATCTTCTCCAAAACATTAAAGAAATATATTAATAAATAATTATAATGAGAGGAAATTATTTTTCTTTAACATAAATGAATTAAATCCCCATGCTAATAAGGTGTGATGCTAGCATAGGTTTGTGTGCAATTTTGGTGTGCTTAGCTTAGCACTTAATTTGGTGTAGTGATTGTTATACCTTGTATTCGTATATAGACGCTAGTCTCGAGGAATACCCGGAGGAGGAAGGCTACAACCAAGAGGAGGAGGAAACCTTTGACTCCTATCCCAACCAAGGCAAGCTAATACTCTTGCAAGCCACCCTAATGCAAAGCTCTTCATGAGCAAGGCACCTTTACATATTACTTTATGTCTAAGGATCCTATCCCATGTTTTACTTGGTTTTTTTATTTCAAATATTGTTCTTCAAAGTCATTTTTGATTCATGATTCACTTGTTTAGAATAGAACAAGAGTGTCAAGGTTAGCATAAGCAAATCAAGCTAGATAGCACCCCCTCATGACTAGATGCTATTGCTAAATAAATAAAATTGACTACTCTAGATGGGAACAAGGTGAAATGAAATGACTTTGAAAGAATTTGAAGGTGAAAGAGAATGGAATGATTTGGTGAAGGTTTGTGAAAACTGATGATTGGGTTCGGATGCGATACCCTTCCAATTATAAAAGTACCCCCACAATACCTGATTATGGGTAGGGCTTAACTAGAAGCTTATGTAGTTTAGTATGGGTTCCCTCTAAACAAGCATCATAGGGGTTATGTCGAGGCTGCCTCCGTTGAAAGTGAAATGATGTGAATATGAGGTGAATGTACGACCCAAGCCCTGTGCAGTTCCCGGGTTGACGGTTTGTCTTCACCGGGAGGCCAAGCTCATGGGGAGAGGTGCCTATACTAGGTTATCTAAGTGAAAGGTTATGGTTGATGATCCGCGTACTGAGTTACAATGATTCGGGGTTATCCCGACGGATGTAATCAAAAGTTGTGGCACAAGAGTACAACCTCTGCAGAGTGTTAAACCTATTCGAATAGCCGTGTCCACGGTTACGGACGATTGGAAAGGCCATACTGTTCCGTTGTCAGAACTTGTCTTGAAAAGGAAAGGTGAACTTGAATAGTGACTTGAATTTTGAACAAAAAAACAACTGATGTTGTGGGAATGACACTAATGTTCCCACTTGAGTTAGTCTAGAGATTCAAGCATCTTTACTAAATGCTTATAAAATAAACTTGGCTTTATGCAAATAAACCTAGAGCTTAGCAACCCTTAATATTGATAACTACTTACATTAGTGTTAGTTTGCGAGTACTTAAGTACTCATGGCTGTGTCCCTGGCTATTCCAATGCCAGACTATGAAGAGGAGCAACAATACGAGGATGACGGTCAACAAGACGTCTACCAGAACTAGGATGCTTCTAACGTCAAGCGTTGGCCTGTGGATAGATAGTTCCACCTACTACGACGCTTCCGCTACTTATCTGTGTTCGTTGATCGTTTAGATCAACTATTTGTGTAATATTGAATAATGTGATATATGGTGTAAGACATTATGTGTTGTAATAAATGATGACTCTATGGTATTCAACTGTTATGTCTCGCAACAACAATATTCCTGGGATTGCGATGTATGACATAATAGGCATCTGGACTTAAAAATCCGGGTGTTGACATTAATTCACACAAGTCATTCTAGTAAACATCCTCCTCATATAACTCAACTTGAAATAAGTAAAGAGAAATCACAAATAGAGGTGCATAGGAAATCATAAACGGTTATGGCAAACTTTGTTCTTGGTCAGAGAACTATTAACGGATTGTACTTATCTTCTAAGCAAAGCCTTTATATCAGAATTTATATGGCAGGGCTTTCATCCTTAATCATAACAATCTCCTCATAATCATTGATAACTTTCAAAGTCATATTCATTCAGATAAAATTTGTACTAAACAAGGAAGAATACAAGACATGATTAACTAGATCATAGCATAAATGCTTGGATCACAACAACTCAATTGCTTGCTTAAGATAGAGGAAATAGGTTTACTGACTCATCATAAAAGTAAAATATAGGCCCTTCGCAGAGGGAAGCAGGGATTAAATCATGTGCTAGAGCTTTTCAAGTTTTGAAATCACATAAAGAGCATAAAAGTTAGATTCTGAGCGGTGTCTGTTGTTGTCAACGAATGGTAGTGGGCACTCTAACCCCCTGCCAAACAGACCTTCCAAGAGCGGCTCCCATGAAGGACGTCATCTCTACCAGAAGGTAGATCATCCCCTTCTCTTTTGTTTACACATGTATTTTAGTTTTATTATGGATGACACCCCCCAACCTTTGCTTTCACAAGCCATGGCTAACCGAATCCTCGGGTGCCTTCCAACATTTCTCATACCATGGAGGAGTGTCTATTGCAAAATTAAGTTGCTTACTGATAAATCAGGGCAAAACATGTGAAGAGAATTATTAATGAAAGTTATTAATTGGGGTTGGGAACCCCGTTGCCAGCTCTTTTTGCAAAATTATTGGATAAGCGGATGTGCCACTAGTCCATTGGTGAAAGTCCGCCCAACAAGATTGAAAGATAAAACACCACATACTTCCTCATGAGCTATAAAACATTGACACAAGTAAAGAGTAATATAGTTTGAATAGTTTAAAGGTAGCACATGAAGTATTTACTTGGAGTGGCTCAAAATACCACATAGTAGGTAGTTATGGTGGACACAAATGGCATGGGTTTGGTCTAAGGTTTTGGATGTATGAGAAGCATTCCCTCTCAATACAGGTCTTTGGCTAGCAAGGTTGGGTAGCAAGCATAAGAGTTGAGGGAAGCAAACAAATATACATGTGATAGAAATAATCATGCATCTTTCTCGTAAGCACAAGCAATTTTAACTTCAGAATACTAAACTCATTAGCAGAAAGATAATAAAGTAATATATCTACATGTATTTCCCTTTTCTATTTAAACATCAAAGTATTGTTGCTATTGACCAATGCTAAGTTTGCCAAAACCAAATAGATTTACTTGATGCTCCCAAAGTGATATCAATACTAATGTCAAGAGTGATCATATAACAGAAATTGCAAACTAAAATAAGGTGTGCAAAAAGTAAATGATAAAACTTCTCATTAATATTCCATAACGATAACTCACACCAACGGATACATAGATAATCAACTAAGAGAGATACTTCCACACTGCAAACCATCTTATATAATAACTTCCCTACTCATGATATGACACTACTTGATAGTAAAAAGATAAAGATAGTGATGATGTGATACCGCGGCACTCCCCCAAGCTTGGAACAAACCAAGGGGATGCCAATACCAATGATGAATTACTCCTTCAGTGGTGATGGTGGTGGATTCTTCTCGTCATCAGATTTCCAAGGAAGAGGCTCTCCATCAACAAACGATGTCTTGGTCTCAGGAATCCTGAAACTAGCAGCATAGCTAATGCGTTTAAACCTGTTTTCATACTCACAGTTTTGATTCTGAACATCATAAAGTTGCGCCTGAAGTTGGTTGGTAGTGTTGTGAAGTGAGAGGATATCGCCCCACAGCTTTGCAGTCTCCTTCTCGTGTTCACCAATAAGTTCGGACACAATTCTGTGGAAGATGTCCACTTCACGTTCAGCCATCTTCTTGTAGGTGAAGACCTCTTGTTCTAGTTTCTCCATCCTGTCCTCCAAGCTTCCTTCTTCTTTAGGTCCCCGAACATCTTCTATCTGCAACTCTCCATCTACGAGCAGCAATTCCTTGGGATGCATCTTCAACTCGTTCATGTACGGGTTGACGACGTTCTCAAAGAAGTTGTCATTCGGAGGTTCCGACGAAGACATGGTGGCTCTAGATCTGAAAACATATCGGCAGAAAACAGCTCGAAACAAAACACGACGAGAAAACGATATACGGACCTCCAGGGATCCGGGGATTATATAGCAAATATTTTTACGTCAAAGGAAGATTCCAGGCAGCAGTGGAAACGGGACGCGAGGGCTGTCCCCATAGGGCGGCGCGGCCAGGGTGGGGCCCGCGCCGGCCTATGGGGCACGCCCTCGTGCGTCGCTTCCACTCCGTTTCGATCTCGTGATTTTTCATATTTTCCAAAAACAGCAGAAATATTGTTCGGAAAGTTAAACGCGGACTTTTTATTACTAAAACTGTTACCTATTCAAAGTCGAACTCTGCAGAACTGTCAATTTGGTCTTTGATGAAGGCTTCCGGAGTCACCACTTGAATAACATCAATATCTTCATTATAAGAATCTCCAGAAATATAATGCTTGAGTCTTTGTCCATTCACCACCTGTGTAGCATCATCTTTCAGCGAGGCAATTTTTATTGCTCCCGAACGATACACTTCCTCAATGACATATGGTCCTTCCCATTTTGAGAGTAATTTCCCTGCAAAAAATCTGAGACGAGACCGATACAATAGGACTTTATCTCCAACATTAAATTCTCTTTTAATAATTCTTCTATCATGCCATTTCTTAACCTTCTCTTTAAAAAGTTTAGCATTTTCATAAGCTTCACTTCTCCATTCATCTAAAGAACTCAATTGTAGCAACCTCTTCTTACCGGCAAGTTTAAAATCTTTATTAAGTTCTCTTACAGCCCAATAAGCTTTGTGCTCTAGTTCTAAAGGTAAATGACAAGCTTTTCCATAAACCATTTTATAAGGAGACATTCCCATAGGATTTTTATAAGCAGTTCTATAAGCCCACAATGCTTCCTTTAACTTACTAGCCCAATTCTTTCTAGATTTATTAACAATCTTTCCCAAGATAGATTTAATTTCTCTATTTGATAATTCTACTTGCCCACTAGTTTGAGGATGATAAGCTGAAGCAATTCTATGATTAATACCATATTTAGCAAGAGTTTTTCTAAAACCACCATGAATAAAGTGAGAACCTCCATCAGTCATAATATACCTAGGTACTCCAAATCTAGGAAAATAACATCTAAAAGCATTTTTAAAGAGGTCTCACCATCAGCACTTTTTGTTGGTATGGCATCTACCCATTTAGTAACATAATCAACAGCGACAAGTATATGAGTGTTACCTTCTGAAGAAGGGAAAGGACCCATGAAGTCAAATCCCCAACAATCAAATGGTTCAATAACAAGTGTATAATTCATAGGCATTTCATTGCGTCTAGAGATATTACCAACTCTTTGACATTCATCACAAGATAAGATAAACTTCCTTGCATATTTGAAAAGTGTTGGCCAATAAAAACCTGATTGTAGAACCTTTTGTGCGGTTCTATCTCCGGCGTGATGTCCTCCATAAACACTACCATGACACTTACTCAATATCTCTTGTTGTTCATATTCCGGGACACATCTTCGCACAATTTCAGGATCGTGTTCAACAAGTCCACCATTTCTTCGACAAGTGCTACAAAGCAATGAGGGTGGTTTGGAAGACAATGTTCCCTTTAAACGCAGTTCCCCCTACGCTGCTGACTTTGATGTCTGAGTTTAGAAATGCCAAGAAGATTCGGGACTTGGTGCGAGCTCAAGTTTTTGCAGGGGCCAGGTTTACGCTTGCCCTTGTACTTGCTCGTTATCCCTCGGCAAGTTTGCTGTCTATTGCCAACGCGACTGGCGACTTAGAGGTACTGTATCCGAAGGTATTGTTGCCCGCCAATATAATTGTCGACAGACTTGAGAAGGATTCAAATGTACCTGAAGAAAGGGAAACTCCTCAAGGGTGAATTCAGGAATTGATGTTACTTTGTAAATAGGCTTTTCTGGCTACTTTATCCAGGTGTTTAAGATTGTTTAGCCGAAGCTTTTTATTCGGTGGATACATGTATATGTATTTTTACCGTGTTAATGTCGTTGGCAAGTTTTGAAGGAGAAAATCTTAATTGCCCGTTTAGATGTATGTGTACTCGTTGGTCAGCAAATCATTTGAGTGATCAGCTCGTGTTGCAGGTTTTGCTAAACCTGTTGTATGCGCAACTTTGCTTTCAACCGATGTATGTTTCGACAGGCACTCCCGAATATTTCGGGTGCAGTGGTTCTGCCGATGAGCCCGTTGTTCTTTGATATTTCCACAAGTAAAATATCGAACATGGGTTGTGTTTATATGTAGTTCCACACTCTTGCTATTTACGGCACTCGTAGAGGCATCTATAGCAGAGTGAAGGATTAACATCCTTGTTTGCTTTGTATCTTTTTTGCACTCGTAGAGGCTTTTCTTTTGAAGCACGATCTTCTGCCGCGAGCTATGTTGCATGGTGATGTGGCTTAGACGTTTTGAATTACTGCAATGCTTTAACAAAGGATCGAACCTTAAGTTCTCATTAATAAGATAAGCACGAGACTAGAGGGCGAAAAAGATGGCCCTGTTTAAAACAAATGGAAAAAATTAAACGCTGATAAATTGCTTAAGCAAGGAAGGGGTTCTTCTCATCTTCTGGCTTTGTCACCACGTTAGTGGTTGCCGCAGCGTTGTTGATTTCGCCAAGGGTCTGGGCAGTGGTTGCCAGCGTCTTGCTCTCCTATGCCTTCTGTGCCGTCAGCTGCCGAACCCTTTGTTGCCGAAGCTCTAGCTGCCGAAGCTTCTGCTGCCGAGGCTTCCGCTGCCGAGGCTTTAAGAGCAAGGTCGGCTGGCTTCTTCTTGATTTCCCTGTCCTGTTTCTCCTCCTTAATTTCGCGTATCGACAGCTTGGGTGGAGGATTGATAATTTCTTGTTTGAACCCAAACTTCGCAGCAATCCTCTGAAAATCGCGATCACAATTGTCCGAGCGCGAAAAACTTCCATAGACTGTGATGTTTGTCCCGTTGTTCCCAGGCATTTTCAGCTTAAGGTACGCGTAGTGCGACACAGCCATGAACTTGGCATAAGCTGGTCTTCCGAGTATAGCGTGATACTGTGACTCCCAGTTCACTACTTCAAACTCAATCTTTTCCTTCCTGAAGTTATCGGTCTTGCCAAAGACGACGTTCAGGTAAACTTTGCCAAGAGAGTAACCCGGCGCAGTTGGAAGGATCCCATGGAAACAAGTGTTTGTTTCTTCTAGCATCCTCATGGTGATCCCCATACTTTTGATTGTGTCGACGAATATCAGGTTTAACCCGCTTCCACCATCCATAAAGACTTTGCTCATCTTGAATCCCCCTATCTGTGCCTCGACTACTAAGGCAGCGTGTCCTGGTTTTGGTATGGTCATCGGGTGATCTGCTCGACTGAACGTAATGTTCTGAGAGGACCACTCGACATACTCGGGGATGTTCGCCATGATGCTTTCGGCCAGATTAATTTCTCGGGTGAGTTTCTTCATCTCTCTTCTCGAGACACCTGTCCTATGGATCATGCTCATCTGCCCACGTGGTGGTGGGAATGCCTCGTTGGGTTGATGAGGTTGAGCCTGCTGGACTTGATGCTGCGGTGGGGGTGGGGGTGGAGGTGGTAACGGTTGCTGTCCTGACTGCTGGATGAGTTTGTGCATGTCGAGGAACTGCCGACAGTCCCTGAGCAGGTGACGAGACTTCGTTTTGCCGTCCTTGGAATCGACATACGAGTGCAGGTAACAGGGGGAGTTGATCTGCTCAGCGTAGGGTAGTTCAGGAGTCCTCTGCTGCCGTGGTTTATAGTTGCCACGGTTCCCAGAGTTGTTCCGATTACCGTCCTGTCGATCGTCTCTTCTTTCGTCATACCGATCGTCCTGCCGATCGGAGTATCCCGCGGCTACCAGGTTGTTGTCGTCGTAGTTGCGATTCTTCCTTCTCTTGTGGCGATCCCTTCGGCCACCCGAGTCGTGCTTCGGCTGGTCGTCATCTTCGTCATCGTTGCGCTGTCGCGGTCTTCGCACGTTGTCCTCGCCATCAGCCCAGCTATTGGCGATTTCCATTAACTTGGTAATGGTTTTTGGCTTTTTGCGTCCGAGTTCTTCTATGTAGGTTTCACGTCGGACGCCATCGCTGAAAGCGTCGATTGCTCTGTCGACAGATACATCTTCGGCAGCGTTTAGGAGTTTGGTGAATCTCCCAATGTATGAGCGCATCGACTCCTTCTGCTTCTGCTGGCAGTTGTGTAACTCTTCAATCCCGACGTGTCTCTTGTATGTTGCCTAGAAATTAGCAACAAAGGCGTCCACTAGGTCGTCCCATGATTTAATGGAGCCCTTCGGCAGCCCCCTTAACAAGGCTCGCGCTGAATCCTTTAAGTAGAGCTGCAAGCACTGCATTGCTGCTATCTGGTTCCCCTTATGCAGAATCACGATCTGGGTAATCGTCTATCCAAGATCTTGGTTCTGCTGCCCATCGTACTTGGCAGCGTCGGTAGGAGTAGGCTTGAACTTTTTGGGCAGCATCGTCTCGCGGATTTTGTAACTTAAACAATCGGCTCCCCTGAGTTCGCCGTCGTACTCCTGATCCTCATCCAAAGAATCACTGTCGTTGTCCTTCCTGGTGGCGCGTCGTCACCTTGCTTTGTCGATCCTGCTCTGGGTGATTTCATCCCGAGCATCTCTCGCATGATGTTTTGAACCACTAGCCTGCGCCGTGGTCTTTTCCTTTTGCGGAACTAGATTTTTTCCCAATATCGCGAGACTTTCTAGGGCGCCTCGGTGAGCTTGAGCCATGGATCCTTCAGGGCGCTGGTTGATGAGGTACGCAGCGAGATTAGCAGTTGCTCCCGCAATGTTTTTCGGCCGTGGCATGCCCGCGGTGTCCGTGGTCATAAAGGACTTGGTTAGGTTCGACGTTATTTCTCTAGCGTCGTCTTCCGAGAGCCTGGACAGCCTTGACCGGTGCTTGCCTGCCCCATGAGTACTTCGAGAGGCGCTTCCTTGCGAAGCTCTCCGTCGTTCGCTGGATCGGTCTGCTGCAGATAGACGTCTCTCGAGGGTGGCCTGCTCTCTCGACAGGTGCTCCCGGTTTTTCTCTAGTATAGAGCGGTAGGCATTTAGGGTTCCAACCGAGGTTCCTGCGGGGAGCGGGGTGTTGTTAAGTACGGCTGCCCTGGCTGCCGCCCACTCCTCGTCTGCGATGGTGTAATCGCTGTCGCGGTTGCTGGCGCTGTTTTCGAAGCTTGCTCGCCTACTAGAACGAGGCGTGTGGTCTCCGTCTCCTCTGTGCCTTGTGTTTCCTGTGTTGTTGGCGGCATAAACTTGATGGTGTGCCGTTCTTCGGGTGGTTCCTCGGACGATGCTATCGACACTGTCCTCTCCCGATGAATATTGGGCATTGCAGATGAACGGTGTGTCGCTCGACCCCAAGCCGTGCCTGGCGTCGCAGTTCAAGCAGTAGTACGAGGTTAACTCCGAAGATGTAGGATAGTCGGATCCTACCGACATGGACGACGCTGAACGGGGAGTCGAGGCGCGGGCGAACTCATCGATCCTGTCAGGCCAGCCAAAAGGTCGAGTGATGATGACGCGCTAGGACTCGTTGATCCGGAGGTGGGTGATTCCAGCAGCTGAAGAATTCCTTCTGCGTTGACGTTGTAGTGGACGCTGCCGATGGTCATCTCCATGTTTCCTTGCAGATCCGAGAAGTTTGAGCGAGAAGAATCGCTGTGCGGGGTGAATTCATAGGAGCCGAATCGAATCGGGCTTCCCAGGTTTGGTGATGACGGTGTCGATGAAGACGTCGATGACATGACTGGATCTGCCGATGACCGATCTTGCGCCAGCAGGTTTCCCACAGACGGCGCCAATTGTAGAGGGTGCTCCTCGGCAATGCCCTCCGATAGGGGCTTAGGGTTGATGGAATCCTGCAAGCTGACACGAGACATCGGTCCACAGACAAACGGGGAGCGATTTACCCAGTTCGGGGCCCTCGATGAGGTAAAACCCTTACGTCCTGCTTGTCTATTCTTGATTATGATGATAATAGGTTACAATGGGGTGCCGAATAGTTCGGCTGAGATCTCGTCGAGATGCTAAGCTTTACGATGACCTAGCTCTAAGCTTTTGGTGGCTAAGATTGCTAAGATTGATTGTGTCCCCCTCGGCAGCCCCTCTCCTGGCCTTTATATAGGAGGCCAGGTCTCAAGAGGTCTAACCGAGTACGACTAGGTTTACAGTAGTTTTAAATCTAATCTTTCCTTGTTCGGCTGCTTCTTCGTCTTGCTTGCCAAGGAATCTTCTGGTGCACCGTCCGGATGGGCCTCCTTTCCTCCAAGTGCTTTCATGGGCCTCCAACTTAGGAAATATAGGATAGGGCAACATCGGTTACCCGAAGGGTAGTGCCCACGTCACCATCCACTCCTTCTTTATATAAGTGTGGGTCATCCCAAAAATAATGCCTTAAATCATAAAAGAATTTCCTCCTTTGCTGAGCTAAAAAGGTTGGAGGCAAGTACTTCGAAACAATAAAGTTAGCATAATCAGCATACCAAGGACTATCTCGCGAGCTCACCTTTATTACAGCCAATTGTTCATTTGGAAAACTATCATTAACAGGAACAGGATCATAGGCAATATTTTCCAATCTAGACAAATTATCAGCAACATTATCAGCACCTTTCCTATCTACAATATGTAAATCAAATTCTTGCAAAAGAAGCACCCATCTAATAAGCCTTGGCTTAGCATCTTTCTTTTCCATAAGGTACCTAATTGCAGCATGATCAGTATGAATTGTGACTTTTGAATCAACAATATAGGTCTAAACTTGTCACATGCAAAAACTACGGCTAATAATTCTTTCTCAGTTGTAGCATAATTTCTTTGAGCAGCATCTAGAGTTTTACTAGCATAATGAATAACATTCAATTTTTTATCTACTCGCTGTCCAAGGACAGCACCTACAGCAAAATCACTAGCATCACACATAATTTCAAAAGGCAAATTCCAATCAGGAGGTTCGACTACGGGAGCAGTTGTTAAGGCTTTCTTTAGAGTTTCAAAGGCTTCCTTAGAATCATCATCAAAAACAAAAGGTACATCTTTTTGAAGAAGATTAGTAAGAGGCTTTGAAATTTTAGAGAAATCTTTAATAAATCTCCTATAAAAACCAGCATGACCAAGAATACTACGAATACCTTTAACATCCCTAGGATAGGGCATCTTCTCAATCGCTTCAACTTTAGCTCTATCAACTTCAATACCTTTCTCAAATTTTTATGTCCCAATACAATTCCTTCATTAACCATAACGTGGCATTTCTCCCAATTAAGAACAAGGTTAGTTTCTTCACATCTCTGCAAAACTTTATCAAGGTTTCGCAAGCAATTATCAAAAGAATTCCCATAGACAGAAAAATCATCCATGAATACCTCAACAATCTTTTCACAAAAGCCATGAAAAATAGCAGACATGCATCTTTGGAAAGTAGCAGGAGCATTACATAAACCAAAAGGCATACGCCTATAAGCATAAGTTCCATAGGAACAAGTGAAAGTGGTTTTCTCTTGATCTTTAGCTTTAACATCAATTTGTGAAAACCCAGAATAACCATCAAGAAAACAGAAATGAGTATTTTTAGACAACCTTTCTAACATTTGATCAATAATAGGTAAAGGGTAATGATCTTTCTTAGTAACTTTATTAACTTTTCGAAAATCAATGCACATTCTATACCCTACAACTACTCTTTGAGGGATAAGCTCATCATCATCATTAGGAACAACAGTTATTCCTCCTTTCTTAGGAACACAATGCACAGACTAACCCATCTACTATCAGCAATAGGATATATAATACCTGCTTCAAGAAGTTTTAATACCTCATTCCTTACCACATCCTTCATCTTAGGAATTAGACGACGCTGATGTTCAACAACAGGTTTTGCATCATCTTCCATGTTGATGGCATGTTGGCAAATAGCGGGAGAAATCCCTTCAAGTCATCAAGAGTGTAGCCAATAGCTCCTCGGTGTTTCTTCAATATTTCCAATAACCTTTCTTCTTCAAAATCTGAAAGCTTAGCACTAATAATAACAGGATATGTTTTCTTATCATCAATATAAGCATATTTAAGATTATCAGGTAATGGTTTCAAATCAAATACATGATCTTCCTTTGGTGGTGGCGTTACACCTAGATCTTCAACCGGTAAGTCATGTTTAAGAATAGGTTGACGAAGGAAAATTTCATCAAGCTCATCCCTTTCTTCCCTAAAGACTTCACTCTCGCTATCCTCCAAATGTTGCTGCAAAGGATTATTAGGAGCAAGAGCAATAGATGCACACTGTTCAACTCTAAAATCATCATTAGGCAAATCAGCTTTATAAGGAGTTTTGGCAAATTTAGAGAAGTTAAACTCATAAGATTCACCAGCAAATTTAGTAACAATTTTCTCTTTCTTGCAATCTATAATAGCTCCACAAGTATTCAGAAAAGGTCTACCAAAAATAATAGGACAAGACTTACTAGCAGCAGAACCAAGTACCAAAAAGTCAGCAGGATATTTAATCTTACCACATAGAACTTCAACATCTCGAACAACACCAATAGGAGAGATAGTTTCTCTATTAGCTAGCCGAATAACTACATCAATATCTTCAAGTTCACAAGAACCAATTTCATGCATGATTTCCGTGTAGAGCTCATAAGGAATGGCACTAATACTTGCACCAATATCGCATAAACCATAATAACAATGATCACCAATGCGAACAGAGAGCACAGGAACACTGGCTTTCCTAGACTTATTAGGATGCGAAACAATATTAGAAGCATCTTCACAGAAAATAATATGACCATCTTCTACATTTTCAGTCACAAGATCTTTAACTATTGCAACAGCAGGTTCAACCTTTATTTGCTCTTCAGTTCTATAGGTTTCTTTGCACTTTTATTAACTACACTAGTTATAACAGAATACTCCTTCATTTTAGCAGGGAAAGGAGTTTTTTCAATATAAGCTTCGGGAAGAACATGATCAACAGTTTTAATTTCAATACATTTACCTTTAGGTGAATCAGTTTTATCTTTATAAGGTTCATGATACTTATCAAAATTCTTCCTAGGCAATTCAAAATGAGAGGCAAAGGCTTTATAAATATTTGCAACAACTTGAGAGTCAAGACCATAAGTAGCACTCATATTACGAAATTTATCAGTATCCATAAAAGTTTCAATGCATTCATAATCATAATTTATACCTGACACTCTACCTTTGTCATTCTCCCATCCTTCAGTATTTTCTTGGATTCGATCAAGAAGGTCCCATTTAAATTCTTCCTTATTGCGTGTGAATGATCCCGAACAAGTAGTATCCAGCAAGGTTTTATCTTGAAAAGAAAGTCTTGCATAGAAATTATCAATGATGATATTACCAGGAAGCTCATGAATGGGGCATTTGAGCATTAAAGACTTCAATCTCCCCCACTCTTGGGCAATACTCTCTCCATCATGAGGCCAGAAATTATATATACGGTTTTGGTCTTTGTGAATTTCTCTTGGAGGATAGAACTTAGAGTAAAATAGAGGCACAATATCTTTCCAATCAAGAGAACGCCCATCCTTCAGCAGTTTATACCAATGCGCCGCTTTACCAGATAGCGACATAACAAATAATTTCTTCCTAACTTCATCCATTGAAATACCTGCACACTTGAATAACCCGCATAATTCATGTAAAAACAGTAAATAATCTCCAGGATGAACAGTTCCATCCCCTTCATAGCGGTTATCCACAACACGTTCAATAATTTTCATAGGTATTTTATATGGTATTACTTCCTCACCTGGCGCCTCATCCACTACCGTTGCAGTAGTAGTAGATTTCCCAAACAGAAATTCAAGAGAAGATCTCTTCATAATGACTTATAGCAGGCAGAAACAAAATCAGCACGTACAGTAAAAAGTTTCCTTACCAATTCCACTTACCAATAGCGCTTCACTCCCCGGCAACGGCGCAGAAAATAGTCTTGATGACCCACAAGTATAGGGGTGTATCGTAGTACTTTCGATAAATAAGAATGTCGAACCCAACAAGGAGCAGAAGGTGTTGACAAGCGGTTTCGATGAAGGATTCACTGTAAATGCTCACAGACAAGTTTTCAGGGGTTTTGATATAGCAGATAAATAAAGTACAAGTAAATAAAATGCGAGAGTAATAATTGCAGCGAGTGGCCCAATCCTTTTTAGCACAAAGGACAAGCCGGTTTGTTTACTTATAATGACCAAACGTTCTTGAGGACACACGGGGATTTAGTCTAGTGCTTTCGCTTCATATAGTTGATTAATCTTCATTGTTTTGATAAGTGTTGTGTGGGTGAACCTATGCTAATGCACCGCCCTTCCTAGGACTAATACATACTTGTGATTATACCCCTTGCAAGCATCCGCAAATACAAGAAAATAATTAAGATAAATCTAACCACAGCCTTAAACTCTGAGATCCTGCTATCCCTCCTGCATCGATATACCAACGGGGGTTCAGGTTGTTGTCACTCCGGCAACCCCACAATTAGCAAACGAATACAATATGTACTCCCCTAGGCCCATAAAGGTGAAGTATCATGTAGTCGACGTTCACATGACACTACTAGAAGAATAACACCACAACTTAAATATCAAACCATTAAATATTACTCAACATAGTTCACTACTAACATTTAGACTTCACCCATGTCCTCAAGAACTAAACAAACTACTCACGACACATCATATGGAACATAATCAGGGGTGATATGATGATGAATAACAATCTGAACATAAACCTTGGCTCAATGGTTTCACTCAATAGCATCAATAACAAGTAGTAATCAACACCGGGAAAGTTTCCCCTATCAAACAATCAAGATTCAACCCTAGATGTTACAGCGGTGACGAGGTGCAGCGGTGGAGATGGCGGTGTAGATGGTGGAGATGATGATGATGATGATCCCAATGATGTCCAGCTTGATGACGGTGACGATGGCGACGATTTCCCCCTCCGGGAGGGAATTTCCTTCCTGCCCGCCGGAGAGCTCTTTCTCTCTGGTGTTTCTCCGCCCCGCGAGCGGCTGTGTCTATTCTCGCTTATCCCCCGTGCCTTAGGTTTTCGGGACGAAGAAGTACGCGAAGGAGAGGCGGAGAGGGGCTGTGGGCCCCCTCCCCACAAGGCGGCGCGGCCAGGCCTTGGCCCGCGCCGGCCTATGGGGGCCATGGCGGCCCTCCTCGGTCCCTCCTTTTGGCTGGCTTCGTCTTGGAAAAATAAGATGTTCTGTAATTTCCGTCAATTGTTGGTCTTCGAAATATGGTGTCTGACGGTGCTTTTTCCAGAGAATCCCGACTCCGGTGAATAATTCTCCAATAATCCTGAAACATGCAAAATAGGTGAAATAACATAAGTATCATCTCTAAATATGAAATATATCAATGAATAACAGTAAATTATGATATAAAATAGTGATGCAAAATGGACGTATCAGAAGTCCATCGGTGTTAAGCAGCTCAACAGGCTACAAGAAGAGATCGTCGAGATACTATGCGAGCTCGAGATTTACTTCCCGCCCGCGTTCTTCGACATCATGGTGCATCTGCTTGTCCATGTAGTGGATGACATCATCCACCTCGGGCCGACATTCCTGCACAACATGATGCCATTCGAAAGGTTGAACGGTGTCATCAAAGGATTCGTTCGCAACAGGGCCCGTCCAGATGGAAGCATAGCCAAGGGCTTTCTCACCTACGAGTGCATCTCCTTCTGCCAGAACTACCTAAGCACCGAGAACGAGGATGTCGGTCTGCCCACCAGGAAGCACGTCGGCAGGCTAGCAGGGTTTGGTCACCGCGAGGGGTACCGCGCAATGCATGTCGGTGATGCGCGTAGATGTACACGTCCGTTGGGAACCCCAAGAGGAAGGTATGATGCGCACAGTGGCAAGTTTTCCCTCAGAAAGAAACCAAGGTTTAATCGAGTAGGAGCCAAGAAGCACGTTGAAGGTTGATGGTGGCGAAATGTGATGCGGCGCAACAACAGGGATTCCGGCGCCAACGTGGAACCTGCACAACACAACCAAAGTACTTTGCCCAACGAAACAGTGAGGTTGTCAATCTCACCGGCTTGTTGTAACAAAGGATTAACCGTATTGTGTGGAAGATGATTGTTTGCAAGAAAATAGTAAAACAAGTATTGCAGTAGATTGTATGCGATGTAAAGAATAGGACCGGGGTCCACAGTTCACTAGAGGTGTCTCTCCCATAAGATAAAAGCATGTTGGGTGAACAAATTACAGTCGGGCAATTGACAAATAGAGAAGGGCATAACAATGCATATACATGATATGATAAATATAGTGAGATTTAATCCGGGCATTACGACAAAGTACATGACCGCCATCAACTGCATCTATGCCTAAAAAGTCCACCTTCGGGTTATCATCCGAACCCCATTCAGTATTAAGTTGCAAAGCAACAGACAATTGCATTAAGTATGGTGCGTAATGTAATCGACAACTACATCCTTAGACATAGAATCAATGTTTTATCCCTAGTGGCAACAGCACATCACAACCTTAGAACTTTCTGTCACTGTCCCAGGTATCAATGAAGGCATCAACCCACTATCGAGCATAAATACTCCCTCTTGGAGTTAAGAGTAAAAACTTGGCCAGAGCCTCTACTAATAACGGAGAGCATGCAAGATCATAAACAACACATAAACAATAGATTGATAATCACCATAACATAGTATTCTCTATCCATCGGATCCCGACAAACACAACATATAGTATTACGAGATAGATGATCTTGATCATGTTAGGCAGCTCACAAGATCCAACAATGAAGCACAATTAGGAGAAGACGACCATCTAGCTACTGCTATGGACCCATAGTCCAGGGGTGAACTACTAACTCATCACTCCGGAGGCGATCATGGCGATGAAGAGTCCTCCGGAGATGAATCCCCTCTCCAGCAGGTGCCGGAGGCGATCTCCTGAATCCCCGAGATGGGATTCGCGGCGGCGTCTCGGTGGGTTTTCCGTATCGTGGCTCTCGTGGGGGGTTTCGCGACGGAGGCTATTTGTAGGCGGAAGGGCAGGTCAGAGGCGGCACGAGGGCCCACACCATAGGTCGGCGCGGCCGGGGCCGGGCGCCGCCTGTGGTGTCGCCACCTCGTGGCCCCACTTCGACTCCTTCGGTCTTCTGGAAGCTTCGTGCAAAAATAGGACCCTGGGCGTTGATTTCGTCCAATTCCGAGAATATTTCGTTACTAGGATTTCTGAAACCAAAAACAGCGAAAAACAGCAACTGGCTCTTCGGCATCTTGTTAATAGGTTAGTTCAGAAAATGCGTAAATACGACATATAATGTGTATAAAACATGTAGGTATCATCAATAAAGTAGCATGGAACATAAGAAATTATCGATACGTTGGAGACGTATCAGATCGATGGTCGACGCGCCGACTTTGACAGGGCACACCGAGTCGCGCTACAACACATAGAATTGGTCAGCCCTTGGGTGGATAAGCACAAAAGCTTAATCGAGCAGAAGTTCATCGACCTAGGACGGCCGAGGAAAACGGGGGACGTTACGAAAGAGCACAACTCCAGCTTCACGGGGTGGTTCAAGAAAAGGCTACTGGAAAGTCCCACGCCGACGCCTTCTACTGAAGAGCAAAAACTCATATTCTCCCTGTCACAGGGATCCGGGCACAACGTAAGGACCTATCATTCGTACGACATCAACGGCTATAGATTCTACACCGAGGAGAAGGACAAGAATAGCGAATATCAAAACTCAGGAGTAACTATGCTATCCTACACTGATGACAAGACTGATGTCAAGGAAAGATTCTACGGAAGGATCGAGGAGATTTGGGAACTCGACTACGTTGGATAGACGATGTCGATGTTCCGTGTGAGATGGGCCAAGAGCGTCGAAAAAGATGGACTGTATTTCACCACCATGGTTATACCCGATGCCAAATCGAAGACCCCCTCCGCGAAAAATGAGCCGTGGGTGCTCGCTAGCCAAGTTGACCAATGCTTCTTCATTACCGACCCGTCAAAGCCCAGCCGTGTGGTCGTGAGGAGGGGCAAGAGGAGCATCATCGGAATGGAAGGAGACGCCGACAAGCAAGACATCGACAAGAACGGCGATCCGAAGATCGAAGAGGAATTTGACAAGTACTTCGAC
Source organism: Lolium multiflorum (assembly GCA_030979885.1). Classification (NCBI taxonomy): domain Eukaryota; kingdom Viridiplantae; phylum Streptophyta; class Magnoliopsida; order Poales; family Poaceae; genus Lolium; species Lolium multiflorum. Next base: position 171,278,730 of record CM061749.1, on the reverse strand, counting down.
AAGCCTACTACTTATTCGAAAGTAAGAAGGAAGACCACCCTACCGGCTAAAGGTTGCCCGTACACGAGAAGAAATCTCAAGGTGGCCGGGCTAAAGTATTCAACAACGGCCGCGATGAAGAAGGGCAAGAACATTGTCAAGAAACGCTAGCTAGCCACTGATCGGAACCGAGAAGTTCATTGTGGCTTTTTTGTGTACTCTATAATGCACACATATATGTACTTTGGCAAAAACACATGTGTGTATATGTGTGTGTATGACACAAGCATCCATGCATGCATGTGTGTGTGATGTGTGGTGTTTTTTTTTGAATTATCTATATTAATTAACTTGCATAATTGAATCTTCATTTATTTCTTGGAATAATACACTAGGAATGTATTAAAGGAAATGCTTTTAAAAATTAATAAAACACTACCTAATATGATGCAGGGATTTAGAAATATGCCTAAGTGTGGAATTTCTGTGGCGCACCAAAGCCAACATGCGCCACAGAATCTTCTAGGCGATGTTGGTGTGCGCCAAGATAAAGTCCACCCACACGGTTACTATATATTGCTAAGTGCCAAAATTCTGTGGCGCACCAAAGCCTACATGCGCCACAGAATCTGTGGCACATGTAGGCTTTGGTGCGCCACAGAATTTTGGCACTTAGCCATATACCGTTCCCCTCTTCCTCGCATCCCTGCTCACTTTCTTCCCCAACACACGTACAGAACCCTAGCGCCCTGCAACCGCCGCCCGACACCGCCGCGCTCGCCCAACACCGCCGCGCTCGCCCAACACCGCCGCGCTCGCCCAACACCGACGCGCTCGCCCACCCGCGCCCAAAGGAGCCCGCCGCCCGCGCCCAGAGGGTAGGAGGAGCGCCTCCCCCACGCCCGGAGGAGCAGGAGGAGCGCCGCCTACTTCCCGCGTCCTCGCCTCGTCGACGACCACCACGCCCTCGCCTCGCCGACGACCACCGCGCCCTCGCCTTGCCCGACGCCTGCCCCTGGTGAGCTTCTCCCTCTCCCCTATCCCCCCCTTCCCTCTCCCCCTCCACACGGCCCCGGCCTGGTGATTTGATTTTTAAGTTGATGTGATTTGTGTTTGATTATATACTGATATTGAATATGAAGTATCATATATAGCATGAGAATTATATACTGATTAGATTTTGAGGAAGCAAAGTAACTTGATTATATACTGAGTTTGTAAGTTGAATGATGACCATGGTCCAGGGCCATGTGTGCTTGCACTTGATTTCAACCAAGTGTATCTGTCTTCCACACAACGTGTGGATGCACATTCGTTGAATTTTTCTAGTTGAAAACACCAAACTGAACTCTTGAACATACCAGCTGTTAATTAGCAACTCTGAAAAGCAGAAATGATCATTTTTTTTGGCATCAAAACATAATAATGCATAAATAAGCACTATTCGTTATTTCTCTCCCTAGCAAGATATATATTAAGTATGTACAGGTTAATTGCTTGAGCTCCAGGAACCAACAACCGGGCAGCACAGACACATACCATGCTATTGTGGCTAAGTGTGCAATACAATAGATATAAAAAATCTGAAGCTTGGCAGTAGCTAGCTTGTTTTATTTTCGTTTGAGTGTTAATTAGTGAAATTGCTTCTGGTATACTGATTTCTACAGAAGTGGCTGTAGCCTTGTTTTATTTTCGTTTGAGTGTTAATTAGTGAAATTATCTTTGTATGTATCTCTGTTAAATAGGCACTGCATCATAAAAAAATGATAACAGCTGATTAGCAAAAGATGTTTTGTTTGGTGTTAATTTTTATACTGCAAAAGAATTTTACTTCTGTTTTAGTCCACCATGGAACCCAAGTTCCTTTATTTAACATAGGTAAACTAAAATTTGGAAGTTCACATAATTAGCTATAATTCAGTAGAAATGCTCCATGAAAGAATGCTCCTGCATTAGTTGGAAAGTTCCAACTGTATAAAATGAAGTCACATAATTACTTCTGTTGCATACTGTTGGTTTAGTGTCACTCCTATCTAGTTCTTGAAGCAAGCAGGCAGTAGTGGCAGTAGTGGCATGCAGTAGCTAGCTAGGTAAATCCATTTCCTGTTGGTTATATTGGCAGTAGTGGAGCAAATGTACTGGAGCATTTCCTGTTGGTATACTGTTGGTAAATCCATCTCCTGTTGGTATACTGGAGCAAATGTACTGGAGCATGAATTATATTCATTTATCAATACTGGAGCATGAATTATATTCATTTATCAATACTGGAGCATGAATTATAGTTTGCTTGTTGGTATACTAGAGCAAATATTGTACAGGTATACTTGTTGGTATAATACTGGAGCATATGGTGCTGCTGTGTGTGTACTGGAGCATATGGTGCTGCTGTGTGTGTACTAGAGCATATGATGTGATGTTTTTTGCAAGTGTATGGTGCTGATGTGTGTGTACTGCAGCATATGATGTGTGTATGATGTTGTTGTGCTAGCTGCTGGCATTTTATTATGTGAATTGTTGCAGGGATTTCAAATGAGCTGCCCATTTCTCCCGAAACGTTGATTCACTTCCGTTTCGGTTGAGAAATGGGGCTCCTATGTCCAAAAATTAGCAAAGGTCATGCCGAATTTTCCGGCCGACAATTGTACTAATAGATTTCTCCCTCTTCTTTATAGAAAGTGCAAACATGTCGGCCAACGACAACGTGGCCGGCACTTCTAAGGCCGCCATGAGCCTCGAAGAGGAAGCCAGAGCGGCGAACGTCGCGTTCTGGGAAGAGGAGGAGGAGGTGGACTTGGCGGCGGAGGAAGTCGGAGCTGACCGGCAGATGACTGAAGCCGGGGAGGAGGAGGAGTATGAACCCACCACCACCAACAACGGTGACCACACGGGGGGTGACTCCACCGAGTGTGCCGACCGCACGGAGGATGACGGCAGCGGCAACCCGGCTGCTAAGAAGAAGAAGAAGCCGCGGAAGGATCGGAAGCCGACGGTGCTCGCCAACACCACCAGCGAGATCACATTGGTCTCCGAAAGTGGGCAGCCCTTGGAGCCTGAGGATGTTGCCGCTGGGTACGGCATGCAACTCGGGTGCATTGTCCGGGAAAGCATGTCGATCAACACGGTGAAACTCCGAGGTGAAGGCAATGAGAATTTGGTCGAGCTCTGCCTTCGGAAGCTTCACCGACGGTACACGTTCCCGGCGCCATACAATACCTTGTCAACATCCAACCCGGTGAATAAATTGGCCATCACGAAGATGAGCAACGCCCTGAGCAGCTGGAAAAGCCGGGTGAAGGCCAAGATCGACAAAGGTGAAAGCTGGGAGACTATTAAGAAGGGTGAGCCGATGCTCGATGAAGCAGAGTTCCAGATATTCAAGGCGCAGGTGGAAAGCGACGATGCCAAAGCATGGACGGAGTGGGGTAGGCAAATGCATGAGCTCAACTTAGGAGCACATCACCTTGGAAGCGGCGGTTATAGAGGAAAGATTCCCATTTGGGAAAAGGAGGACGAAGACCTTGCACGTGCTGGGAAACCGAACCCATGGTTGAAAATGACCAACTTGCAGGTGAGGTACTTTGTCCGGGCCCGCTACACTCTGGACAGGAATACCATGGAATTCGTTACCGAGGATAAAGAAGTGAAGAAGTTTGAGGAAAAGCTGGTAAGGGAATTTACCCGCGCGGTCCATTGCTGCACATATTACATATATGAGGTGAAGGCAATGCCCTAAATGTGTTCACCATATCCTTGTCTGCAGAACGAGCAGTTGGCGGCGGCCGATCGCCCCGAGGACGAATCGTCGTCCCAGGGCTCGACGGAGCCGTGGGACACGCCTTTCAACAGGGCGTTGAATGCCTACAAGAAGAGGCCATTGTCCGAGCCGCCGACGTCGGCTGGCCGTGTCTGCGGCTTTGGTACAAGCATGAAGTTTCGCGAGTACTACAAAGAGGACAACAAGAAGAGAAGGGAGAGGAGGAGCGATAAAGCCGAGGTGGAAGAGCTGAGGCAGAAGGTCTCCATGCTGGAGGCAAAACAGACAACCTCAATGGATAAAGAAGAGGTGGACAAGCTGTTCGAGAAGAAGCTCCGCGATTTCCTACCCCCTCAGGTCCTCGAGGGGATAGCTGCGTGGAATGCGGCCGGTCAGGTGGGGCCGATACAAGTGCCTAGCGCCGGGGCCAGCAACTCGATCTTCAACGTGTCGCCATCTCCGGATCTGGTTACCCCGCCGCCCACCATCGCCGCGGGGCAGCCGATGGAGTTGGATGAACCGGTGCCCCCCGCTCCTGCCGAGGCTACCAAGGCGCAGCCGGCGGCGGTGGTGCTTCATAATGCACCCGAGCCGCAGAAGATTGATCGGCCGGCCGCCCCTGTCTCGACATTAGCACAGCTCAACGCCATCACCAAGGTAGTTAACTAATTAGTTATTCCATGCCATCTCCTTCATGCGTTTTGATACCCGGTGATCTAATTAATGATGCCCAACATTACTCAGGACACTCCTTGCGTGCTCCTTCATTGCGCGCGCGGCGGCGAGTTGAAGGATGTTGCCACGGGCATGATCATACAACCGAAGAGCACCACGTTGCACACCGTGGCTATGGACGCAACATCCTGAAGGTCACTTTGGGTCGGGTGTTGCCGGGGTTCGAAGACATGGACCCCCCAATACAACCCGAGGGAGCCGACGAGCGCCTGGCACTTGAGAACTGCCATGGCTATACCATGGTATGGCCAAAGACCCAGATCCGTCTTGGGGGTCACTCCACCGGCGCCTCCTCGATCGTCCGGCCGCCGATCGTCCGGCCGCCTCCTCGGAGGGCAGCTCCTCCCGTCGTCGCCGCCACAAGAAACTGCTGGGAGCGTCTACACCTCAACCGCCACCGGCGGAGCCTAAAGGCAAGGCCGCTGCACCGCTATCGCCCATCCCATCACCCAAGGAAGATGACATCGATGATGATGGGCCGGTAGATTTCGATGCCTACCTCAACACCGGCGCCGACATAGACGATTTGTACATGGCGGGCGCGGATGAAGAACCATTCCGCGCTCGCGACGAATAAGCTGGCCTGCCCAAGGCAACCAAACATCGCCTAGTGTTCCACGGCTTCTTTGAAGAGACGCCTCCGGCCGCCGATACACAAGAGCCATCCGCCGCAAACATCTTCAGCCGTAATACGCTAATCAAGAAGGTCAATGAGCAGTTTGAAGCGTCAGGGGCCGTTGCTCCGAAGAAGCCCCGTAAAAGACCTAGTAAGAACAACAAGGAGAAGTCTGCGAGCCAGCCACCTCCGACGATCCGTCATCGGGACTCCATTGTACCTCCCAGCGAGGATGGCTTGACCAGAATGCATGAAGCTGGCAAACCAATAATGGGTCCGGAGCTGCGCCACCTCGCTTCCGGAGCTATGCTGCGTCTGCAGGACAGTATCCTTCACCTAGAGAGTGTCCTTCTTAAGGACAAAGATCCAAATTACCCGGTCTTCACGGTCAGGGTGCCAAGAGATGTGGGCTTCGTCACTGATGCCCCCGCGGATATATTCTTTATAGCATACGAGGACGTCTTCAAGCTATTCCACTCGAGAAGGTTGTACTATAACTTGGTCCGTCTATTCGCGCTCAATCCGGCGATGAAGATCAAGAGAGAGAGTACCTCGGACGTCGCGATAGCGGATCCCTACTACATGCGTGAAAGCCAGTTGGCCTTATCAGCGGTGCGGGTCCGGGCTTCGTTGTACCTACGGAAGTGCTTCTTGGACAACAAGAGGAAGGACAACATCCTTTTGGCTTACTTTCCCGAGTAAGTACACATCCGCTAGCCCTGTAATAAATTTATTTTCCATTGCTCATTTCCAACATTGATCTTGTTCCAAATTTGTGTTGCGCACAGACACGTACTGCATACTCATCTCCATCGCCCCGAAGTATTCGCTTGCCACCTATTTCGACTCGGGGAGTGCGAAAAAGAAGAACACGAATAAGGGGTGTGCTAGATGATGCTCTCGAGGGCTACTTCAAAAAGGGAGGCGCCTTCAAAGAAAAGGCGGAATGTTTCAGGATGATGGTAAACACAAGTTCAAGCACGTGTTCGAGTTCCCCTGTGTCAAGCAGCCGGAAAACAGCACTCTGGACGCCTTCTATGTCATGCATCACCTAAAAGGGTTTGTCCGGGATAGCCAGAACTTGTTGCTTGCCATCTGCTCTCCGAGGATGGGCCGAAAAGTTGGCGCGGATCAACGATGATGACCTCAGAGAAGACTTCCATGCTACCCAGGTCAAGTTATCACATATCATCCTTGAAGACGTCATCACAGGGGGAGGGCTCTTACACCAGGGTAGAGCGTTATGCAAGAGGGACATAGAAAATCGCCTCAAAGCGCAGGGTGACAGGAGGACGTGGAATACGAAAGATTTGTACAAGCTGTTCTCGGAGCCCTGCTAGCCTTGACTTAGTGTGTGTGGATCATAAACTCTAAGTACTAGCTATCTTCATCGGTTAGTTTGTATATATCGATGGACGTCGTCTTGTGTGTGGGTCGTAAACTCTAAGTACTATGTTCATCGGTTTATGTGTATCGATGGACGTCGTCTTGTGTGTGCGCCTCGCAAACTTATTGTTGCCGTATTCAACTTTACTATATGCTTTGCTCTAATATTTATCAACATATATATATGCATGATGTACTAATATGATATACTAATATGCCTTGTCAATAGAGATGCCGACTGATGCGGGGTGGCTTTCGGACACCTCCACCTCAAGACCGTCAAGTGCAGCCCCGCCTATCGTCGACGCTACACCATGGCCAAGGGGTCCCCCAAGTGGACCGACAACCCGAACCCGTGCGATACATGACAAGGTGAACCCAATCCTCTTTACCCTTGACCTCGGTACACCCTTGGATAGAGTACTACCTCATGTCCATATTCATTGTGTTACTAGGTACGAGCTTTCGTCAAGGATCCGGAGAGGAGGAGCCACTCACTTGGTGCAAGGGAGAAGAAGAGAAGAAGAGAGAAGAAGAAGAGAAGAGGAAGAGAGAAGGGAAGAAGAGGAGTGGAGGCCGGAGCCTCCACCATGGAGTTTGGCCGGAGCCTCCTACCAGGCCGGAGCCTCCAGGGAGATCAGGCCGGAGCCTCCAGGGCCTCCCTGGCCGGTACCACGCCCAGGAGCGGGCGCCCAGGCGGGAAGGAGCCAGGCCCGGTACTACCGGCCACCCCTGGCCGGTACTACCGGCCGGTCCTGGTGCGCCCAGACGCGGCCACGTCACCCCGCGGGAAGAGGAGGCCAGGCCGGTACCTCCGGCCATGGTACCGGCCGTGGTACCGCCCAGGTGCCCCGCGCCTCAGTACACTTCGAAGCCAATTGAGGTTGTTTCCGGTACCATGAGCGGTACCTCCGCCCGAGGTACCGCCCGTGCGCGAATGTGCCCAAATCTGAACCATTGCTTCTCATCCAACGGTTGTAACTTAATTAGTATTTGCCCCAAACTACCCTTGACTTGAATCTGGCCTATATGTGCCCCCGTATCCCCATTTGCTAGGGTTAGACAAGATTTGGCTTAGAATAGGATTTGAGCTATGTCTCCCTAAGGTATCATCCCTCTGTAATCAAGGCCACCCTTGTTATTGATTGAGTTTGTGAGTGAGATTCTAGTGTGTGCACTCTCTCTCCCTCACCGATTCCGTCTCCAACACCGTATCTCTCACCTCGGAATTCTACCGCGGTCTCTTCCGTGGGTGATTCTATTCGGCGTGGTCCATCGAGCCACGAGGGTAAGTATCGGTTGTATCGGGTCGGTGTGCGTGCGTGTGTCCCCGTGTTCATCGCGTTCGTCGTGTTCTTCGTGTTCTTCTCTTTTCCCCTTTCGTTTCCGGGTCAATTCGCAAGATTGGGCCACAAACGGGGTCTTAGACCTCATCATATGGTATCAGCAGCCTTTGGTTTCCGCGAATTTGACCCCCCACCCACCCAATTTCATCTCTGAAAAAAAAATCCCCAAAAAATAGCCCTAATTTGCCTTTTGATGGATCTGCGATTTTGTTGCGTTTTGAGTGATTTTGGTCGATGGATTCGGTGTCTCTAGTGTTGATCTACTATTTCCCCCACTTTTTAGCCTCCAATTCCATCAATTTTCGAGTTTGGATCAATTTGGTTTGGATTTGGGGAAGAACAGGAGAGAGAAAGTGTGGCTCGTGTGTGAGTGCACATGAGGAAGAAGGGCTGAGCGGTACCTCCGGGTGGAGCCTCCACCCGTGCACGAGCGTACCTCCGGTGGAGGCTCCACCCTCCACTACCGCCCCTTCTCCCCCAAGGCCGACCACACCACCATCACCCCACACGCCGACCACCACCACTCCTCTCCGCAGCAGCGCCACCGCCACCTTCATCATCGGCAAACACCGCCACCCCCTTAATCACCGGCAAACACCGCCACCCTCCCAAACCATCGGAAACACCGCCGCGGCACCACCACCACCGCCGCCACCGCGAGCCCACCGATACCACCATCGGCCTACCACCGGCAAGCACCACCACCCCCTTCATCACCGGCAAACACCGCCACCCCTCCAAACCATCGGTAAACACCGTCGGGGCACCACCACCACCACCGCCGCCACCACGAGCTCACCGATATCACCACCGGCATACCACCGCCATCGACGCCAAGCTACTTTGACCCTTTTCTTCCGCTAACTTGTGTTTGCTTGTTCGGTTTGAGTGCCTTGTTTGTGAAACTAACCCGCAGCTCCGAAGCAAGCGACGACATCCTCGGCACCCCAACTTGCAAACGTACTCTTGACACCACCGCCATCATCGCAAGTTGTGTGTTCCGACACCGCCTAACATTTTCATCTAGGTATAACTTGCTCCCCACCTTGTAACCCCTCTTCTTTTGCGATCTATCCTATCGAGCATTGCTTATTAGTGTTGCGAGACATTGCACGTGGCCCCGATTGTGAGGTGTGTGTGTAGTGTGGAGTCAAGCTTCTAAGCAAAACTCGTGTGGCAAGATAGCAAAAGCGAGCTAACGTTAACATAGTGCGAGAAAAAGCCGCCAAAACACAAAAGAGTGCAAGTGCACCATAGAGCAAAAGTGTGCGAGTGCCATCATACATACATATACACAAAGAGTGTAAGTGCCACCAAATACAAAAAGAGGAAAAAGCTTTTAAGCAAAAGAGAAAAGAGAAGAGAGGCCGCGTGTGAATCTTGTTGTCTCATCGTTTGCAACCAAAGCTCCCTGTGTTAGTGTGACACCGAGCAACCTTGCTTTCGGGCTTCATACACTTTTCCGCTCATTCCTTGGTCGCACTAACCCCGCTTATCCCGTGTGTGAGTTCCATACCTTTTCCGTGTTTATAGTGATCATCGCTTTGACATTTGAGTTTTGGATTTCACCCACTCTTGACAATACACTTGATTTCGGATTTCATCTTTTGGCTTTCCACCATACTTACCTAACACCATATTTGCTAGCTTTTGCGTGTGTCTTTGTGTGAGTGCCCGATACAATTGTTCTAACTCTCGGTTTGTTGGATCACCCCAATCTTGTCATACCACGGTAAGATTGCGAGGTAGTGTTCTTCCACTAACATACACCATATAGATACCATCGTGCTAACATGGATAGCGAAGATGAAGATACGGAGGAGTACACGGAGCACTTCGAGGAGGATACCTCTTCAAGCACCGCGGATGTGGAGGAACATGTGGAGCTCTACACCGACTATGGCTCCGCAAGCATCGCCAACATGGCCAGGCATCGAGGAGCTCACCGACTATGGCTCCGCGAGCATCGCCAACATGGACGACATCGACGAGCTCTACATCGACACTAGCTCAACAAGCATGGACGACATGGTGGAGCACCATGACGAGGACGACATCGACCCCACCATGCATACCGCCGATGCTCCCACATACCCCTACTTGGCAAATGGAGCTACATATGAAGATAGAGGACCTCCACGATGGCACCATCATGTGGATCATCAAGAGCGTCCCCAACATGTTCGGCATCGACACACTTCTCCGAGCTCCACAAGGCGCCATCATGAGAGTGCCTATGTGTTATCACCTGATTTTGGCCAAATCAGGAGACGGGCCGTAAGTGAAGATGGGCTTAAAGGACGTACACGTGGAGCATCTTCGAAGCGGCCTTGCGCTGAGAGTTCGGGCTTAATTGCCCATGTATCTGTAACATATTAGATCGCATCTTAGTTTAGAAGTTAGAGTTTTACCCGTGCACGGTTTGGTGCACGCCCATTAGAAAGTCCCTGGACTATAAATATGTACCTAGGGTTTATGGAATAAACAACAACCAACGTTCAACACAAACCAATCTCGGCGCATCGCCAACTCCTTCGTCTCGGGGGTTCCTCCGGTAAGCACCATGCTGCCTAGATCGCATCTCGCGATCTAGGCAGCACACGAGCCTACCTAGTTGTTCATGCGTTGCTCGTGCTGAAGCCTTTTTGATGGCGAGCAACGTAGTTATCATAGATGTGTTAGGGTTAGCATTGTTCCTAGTATCATATGCTGTCGTAGTGCAACCCTTGCGCATCTAGCCGTCCCTGTACCTCATCATGGGTGCAGGGGCGGCACCCCGCTTGATCGTTATTTAGTAGATCTGATCGTTACGATCGCTCCTTGATTCATCAAGGATTAGTTTAATATCTGCAATAGTTAGGCCTTACAAAGGGTTGGAGGATCCAGCGGCATGTAGGGTGTAGTTTGCTGCCCCTAGACAGGACGTTCCGAGGATCAACCTAGTGTTGGTTTTAGGCCTTGTCTAGGGCTGGCTTACGGTCACCGTGCGTGAGCGCGAGGCCCAATCGTGAGTAGGATGATCCGATTATGCGGTGAACCCCGAGATCGTCGTGGATCTCATATGCTTTATCTTGATCAAGCGGGACCACCATATATTCGGCCACCTTGGACGAATCATGGGTGAATCGGCTCCATGAGCCGATTCACGGGACAACGAGATTCGATCGAGGCTCGTGTTTACGTGTGCGTGTGTGCTGCGAGAAACTAAGCGAGCATCATCCACACCTTCGACCAGGTATAGGTCAGGTGGCACGCCTGCAATTTGCATCGGCGCGCGACCAGGAGGCTGCGGGCCGTCGCTGCGAGGGACGGGGCCAGCCGCAGCCCTAGTTGTTCCGGCTCTCTTGTTGGCCGATCCTTTGCCCGCCGGTGGGTTTCGCGTCAACACATTAGCAGCACGCCGGTGGGACAATCTTCAACGACAACCACCTCGCCATCCACATCAGCGATGGCGGAAAGAACTCCGGTCAAGCATGAGGACCTGGCTGACAAGCTCCAGAAGAAGCATAACAAGGTCAAAGCGGCCCTCGGAACCGAACTCATCGGCTCCTGTGAGAAGACCCGTGCGCACGGCATCAGGCTCAGCGGAGACACGCGTCCTTTGCGTGGCGTCAACACGGTCGATCTCAGCCACTCCATAAGGGAACCAGGGTTCTCTTTCGATGCCAATATGGCAGGGTTCGTGATTCGCCGTGATGCGGACAAAGCGAGAGAGCAGCCACGCGTGGCAAAAAGAAAGGAGGCGTTCCACGTGGCCGGCCCCAAGACGACAATAAACGGTACCTGGCCGAGGAGGAGGTGAGAAACATGCGGCATCCACGCCCATTACCGAGCATCTCCTCGGCAAATATGATCAGCCATACGACCGACGCCGCTACGGCGGAGACGACCAAAGGGATCATCGGTCGATGCGGGGGGGATCGTCGGGGACAACGGCCACGCGACGGAGTACGAACGTCGCGCGGGAGGTCGAGCCGGACAACGTGGATAGGCACTGGGGCTGCCCCTTCTTCAACTGCTGGGATTCCGGAATGAGCCGATTGCCAACAATCGGCAATTGCCCAGAATGTAAACAAAAGGAGAGGGGTACAGCTAGGGTGTCCGTGTTCGAGCGTCTAGGGCCTCTCCCGCGTTGGAGCAAGCATGCTGAGCCCGTTCAGATGGGAGATCATGAGGAACTAGAGGATGATGGTGAAGAGGATAAGTATCATCGGCCAAGATGGTGTCCTGACGGGCTCAGCCGCTCCCAAAAACGAAGGGTTCAGCGACTACGTGCGTTGGAAGAAGCCGAAAGGTTATATCTGCACGCGCTGAGGAAGGCACGACCTGACCTGGCCGCCAAAATTCAGCAAACCCTGAAGAAGGTCGGCCACAAAGAAAAGAGTGGCGCCCTAAGCGGAGAGCCGATGATGAAACATCGGCTGGCACAAACATGGTCTTCATCCTTCTGCGGAATTTAGCGCTCGAGGTTATTTGAAGCACTGTGGCACATTTGGACTGCGGCCTGGCCGTCATCTTCGAGCGCGAGAAAGAAGTTCTGAGCATCTAAAGGCCCTGTACTTACGAGGTTACATCAATGGGCAGCTTGTCAATAAGATGTTGGTGGACACCGGAGCGGCAGTCAACATTATGCCTTACTCTATGCTACGGCGGTTGGGACGCTCCACCTCGGATTTAATCAAAACTAATGTAACGTTGAGCGATTTCAACGGCCAAGCATCTGACGCGCAAGGTGTTCTAAACGTGGATCTGACCGTAGGAAGGAAGACTATCCCTACGACGTTCTTTGTTGTTGACAGCAAAAGCACCTATGCTGTAATATTAGGGAGGGATTGGATCCACGCCAACTGTTGCATCCCATCCACGATGCACCAATGCCTAATACAGTGGGATGGAGATGAAGTGGAGGTCGTCCACGCCGATGATTCAGCCGAAATTTCAACAGCCGGCATGGGCATTTGGGAGGCATCAGGCCAAGAACCACTCTCGGGCATCAATTTGGATGACTGCGAACGCATTGATGTGACAAAGAACGGGGTAAGGCTGGTTTTATCCACCGGCCTAACGGAATAGCACGTCCAAGACATTGGACATACGTGGCAAGGCCGATCCCTGCGATCGGCCCTCAAAAAAAAATGAAAAGCAGGGGATCTTATCTCCAACATGCCACGGTGTAAATCCAAGGAGTTGCCACCCATCGTCAAGCATTGCAACAAAAAGGAGGCCGATTTTGGCAATCGGCCGAAATCATCCTCAACATACCTTCGTGTGTTGTGTTAAGCATTGATCCAACGGATGCACGAAGGGCGATACCATCAATTACTTGTGAGAATCGGCTCGGGGGGAGGGATGGTACGGAGCTGGGAACGGATGTCAAGTTTCCAACAGAGCAGCTCAAGTGTGGGGGCCGATACATAAACGAATCGACCACAAAAATCGAAGGGGCCGATACATAAACGAATCGGCCACAAAAATCGAAGACATCGAAATTTTTGAGCACAGCCGATGCACGGCCATCGACTTAAGGGATGCGACCGTCACGCGCAGGAGCTTAAGGGAACAGTCATCAGGCAGCGAGGCTCCACTGAAGGGCGAACATGCCGGCGGCTCTTCTCAGTAGAATTGTTGATGCCCCAAGCGGATCATTGTGTTGACAATGTCGGGTCGCGGCCCCGATCAATAACAGGAGCAGCACGAAGCAGTATGTCTCTTCTGAAACCAGGAGAATAGTCGATGATGAGGCGATCGGCTACGGCATGTCACGACCAAAATGGGGAAAGCATCAGGAAACGTCCTCACCAAGAGCTGCATCAGCCTGCCAAAGATGATGAGCCGATATTATCGACAAGGCGCGGGACTTGAACGGGAGAAGCTCGGGGGATAGTTGGCCCTGAAGGGTCCTTCACTATAGGAAGCCGATTTTCGAATCGGGGCCCTATCACACTTGCACTGAAGACGGTGCTTGATGTCGCCAGAAATATCAGTTTCTACATACAAGCCAATTGAGTGACACGCACGGGGCTCTATTGTAGGCACCTGCCCGGAAAGCCCGCTGGGTTGGCTGGTAAAAGTCATGATCTTGTTTGAGGTCTCATGGGGCAAAGCCGACGGCAGCCGACTCAAGGATATGGTGGTTACAGGCAGAGGTCTTATGGAGCAGCCATCACCAAATCGGCGGTGTTGCGCAAGCTGCGGATCAGGTTAGGGTCATGAGAACAACCGATGATCATCCGATGATCTCATAGAGCCGAACCATTCAAGCCGAACCATTTGCACCAGAAGCTGCACCAGTTCGCCCAAGATGATGAGCTAATCAGAACAGCGAGGTGGTTCCTCGGTTCAAGGGAGCTGCTGACCTTTCCAGAATCTGCTGCTGCTCCTTGCCTAACACACGATACAGTTGGGAAACCGATGGTGGCTCAATCGGCTGGTCTGCTTTTATCCTCGCCTGGACTAAGGCTCGGGGGCAGCTCGCCCTTAAGGTTCCTTGTTCTATGGAGCCGATTTGGTTGAAATCGGCTTGCTCTGCATCATAACTCGTCGAGAGAGGGTGAATTATTGCAGAAGGGAATGGCTGGAGGTAGTGGAAAGAAGCAACGATCGCTGACGGACTCTGGACCAGGTGTGACTGCAAAGAGATGAAGCATTACCAGGACAGTGGCAAAGAAGATCCGGAAGATGAGAATGCCGCTAAGATCCAATATTCCGTGCAGTTGAATCTGCATTTCCAGGATCTAGGATTTGCACGATTGCGGCTCGTCCTGGAGGTGGAGGTCTGGATGGATCTGCCTCGAGTTTACCATGAGAGTCCGATGCATTGCCATCGGCTCCTTAAGCACCGACCAGATTGGCAGTCGGCAAGCTCGGTATAAAGGGCAATCGGCTAAATTACCATGAAGAAGGACGACAAGATCGAGTCGGGGAAATTCTCCATTGATCAACTAGAGTTCTTACATAAAGAGCTGATTGCTCTCAAAAGAAGATCTAGGGCTACATTGCCGTCTACTACTGCTGCACCGAGCTACGATCCTATCTAGGGGCCGTTGCTGCCCTCGTCGTCGTCGCCATCATCGCCGTCGACCTGCTCCCAGCCGGCTCATCGTCGCTGCTGGCGACCGCCGGCAGGACCTTCGTTGTCCTCGTCTTCTTCATCGAGCGTCGTCGTCGTCGGCTGTCGAAATCAGCTGAGATTGCCGAGACGGGCGGTGGCGCTTGGCCGCGGCTCGTCGGAGGAGCTGTCATCTTCTTCCTCCTCCTCCTGCCCTCCTCTTCGGAGGAGGGGGTCCCAGGGAAGGTGGTCGTCGTCGCTTTCCTCCACCGCTTCCTCATTGGCAAGGAAGCGGAGGTCGCTCTCCCCGTCGGTCAGGGAATGTTGGCCGCGTGGGCTTCCTCCGGGTTCCACTCCGGCGTCGGCTCGCGGAAGGGGGAGGACTGCGCAGAAAGATCCGACGAAGAGGAGGACATGGTGGCACAGGAGGGTTTTTCTTTGGAAGTGCTAGTGCCGGGAGGATGAGGAAGAGAGCTACAGGAAGTGGCCGAATAAAAGGGGAATATATGGTTTAATGCCTAAGCAGTTCCCGAGGACGTGGTGCAGAACCGTCAAGTCGTGCAGAGAGATGCGAGGCAAGACGTCATCATGAAGGAAGCGACGGTTCTGCCACGACATGACCCCTGAAAAAAACAGATGGTTTTGATATTATCATTACCAAAACCAGGGGGCATGTGTTATCACCTGATTTTGGCCAAATCAAGGGACGTAAGTGAAGATGGGCTTAAGGACGTACACGTGGAGCATCTTCGAAGCGGCCTTGCGCTGAAGTTCGGGCTTAATTGCCCATGTATACGTAACATATTAGATCGCATCTTAGTTTAGAAGTTAGAGTTTTACCGTGCACGGTTTGGTGCACGCCCACATTAGAAAGTCCCTGGACTATAAATATGTACCTAGGGTTTATGGAATAAACAACAACCAACGTTCAACACAAACCAATCTCGGCGCATCGCCAACTCCTTCGTCTCGAGGTTCCTCGGTAAGCACCATGCTGCCTAGATCGCATCTCGCGATCTAGGCACAGCACTGCCTAGTTGTTCATGCGTTGCTCGTCCTGAAGCCTTTTTGATGGCGAGCAACGTAGTTATCATAGATGTGTTAGGGTTAGCATTGTTCCTAGTATCATATGCTTGTCGTAGTGCAACCCTTGCGCATCTAGCCGTCCATGTACCTCATCATGGGTGCGGGGGCACCCCTTGATCGTTATTTAGTAGATCTGATCCGTTACGATCGCTCCTTGATTCATCAAGGATTAGTTTAATATCTGCAATAGTTAGGCCTTACAAAGGGTTGGAGGATCCAGCGGCATGTAGGGTGTAGTTTGCTGCCCCTAGACAGGGACGTTCCGGGATCAACCTAGTGTTGGTTTTAGGCCTTGTCTAGGGCTGGCTTACGGTCACCGTGCGTGAGCGCGAGGCCCAACCGTGAGTAGGATGATCCGATTATGCGGTGAAAACCCCGGATCGTCGTGGATCTCATATGCTTTATCTTGATCAAGCAGGACCACCATATATTCGGCCACCTTGGACGAATCATGGGTGAATCGGCTCCATGAGCCGATTCACGATAACCTGACGATCGAGGCTCGTATTTAACGTACGTGTGTGTGCCTGCGGAAACTAAGCGAGGCATCATCCACACCTTCCTGACCAGGTATAGGTCAGGTGGCACGCCCTTTCAATTTGCATCGGCGCGCGACCGGGAGGCTGCGGGCCGTCGCTGCGAGGGCGAGGCCAGCCGCAGCCTAGTTGTTCCCGGCTCTACTGTGTTGGCCAGTCACTGCCCGCCGGTGGGTTTCTGACGTCAACACTATGCACAAGATCATCGACATCACGGACATCATATGGAGCATCAAGAGCGCCCCCAACATGAGCCATCACCTAGGCAAGGCAAGGACCGTCATCGACTCACACCATCTCATGATCGTCGTCGACCACCACCACCTCATGGTCTACATCGACATCCTTCCACACATGATCGACGACACCACTCAAGACATGGTGATGAGGCAAGAAGACGAGAGCCTCAACATGAAGACCTTCCTCATAAGGCGACTTCTACCTCTTGCGCCACCACCACAATGGCCCCTACCTCGTCATATGCCTATGGACTCCGATGCTACAAGTGCAAGCAACAAGGCCACCTTCCACGGGAATGTCCCAATCTCCTATGTGAGGTGTGCAAGGCAAAGGGTCACATGGCATGGCAATGCACAACGCCAAGCCAAGAAGCTCTACTTCGACGAGCTCAATGGACAAGTCTCCAAGATGCCACCACTTGAGGACGACTTAGGAGGCGATGGAGTTGGGCATGGTGAGCATGGGATTCTCCCTTCACCTACGGAGGCGCATGGAGTTGAGATGGTTGAGCATGGGAAGTTCCCTTCAACCAAGGAGGCGCATGGAGATGAGCAAGTCGAGCCTACTCCTATGCTTGATTGATGAGTTGGTACCAATCCCATGTGAGCATGAGAGCCACTTAGCCCAATTGAGCGAGAGTGATAGTGAGTTGAGTGACTTCCACCCCATATGTGAGTTTGAGTGCTTCCATTTGGAGGACATGAGTGATACACAAAGTGAGTTGAGAGAGGTAGATGATAGGTCCATGGAGGACATCCCATTTACTAACACATTAACCTCTCCCTCGTTTGTGTCTTCTTATGTTGCACTAGGTTCCACGGAGGACGAGTTCCCGCTCATGGAGACGATGTACATGGTGCATGAAGATGATGATATCTCACCATGCTTGCTCCAAGATGGACATGTCGACCACATGGATCCTCCTACTTCCACAACACCTACTTCAAATGAGTCGGCCTCCAAAGGTAACAACATAGGTGTTGATGATGCCATGATCCCACTAGTGGACATGATGACTTATGAGTGCATGCATGATCTTGATGATACATTTGCTACATCACATGCTTCCTTCATATTCCCATGTGATGCTTTGCTTGATAACATTGTTGATCATGTGGAATTGATTGATTGTGATACCATGAACATGCCATGCTATGAGAGTTTCATATTTGCTCCGCTTGCTTGCAATGATAATGATTATGATCATGATTGTGTTGTGACACCCTTGATGAACACTTGCTCTTTCCATAGGGTTGTCGACAACAATGATAACATGTTGAACATGCTTTGCCCAAAATGTTTGCACTATTCCATGATCCTTGCATCCAAGATTGTGAACAATTGCTCTTTCTTATGCTTGGTATGCAACAATGCTTATTTCATTGTCCACGAGATGGCCCCCATAGCTTTCTCTATTTTTGATGATCATGAGTTACCACATGCCATGAATACACCTTCTTGCCATATGCACCATCGCCATGCTTTTCATACTATATTGCTTGACATTAATGGTGATGTGCACAAGACATGGAACATCATGATGGATGATGTATTCATCTACCATGCACACACGCTTTTTGTTTTCTCTTTTGTGTGTATAGGTACCCGAATGACAACTTCCACCGCTACGGAGCATGAGCTCACGAAACGCGCAATTGAGAGCTACCCCAACACGGACGAGATACATGATCCAACCCATGGGATTCACGCCAAAGGGTATGTTCCCAAACGCCTTCGCCCTCGTGTGTTTCCGGCTTGTCTTGTCGAGCTTCCGGTTTGGTCCATTGCCTCGTCACCTCTTTTGTTTCTTTTGCAACATATCGTGAAACATCTTGTTGGCACAATGATCGTTGTATGTCTTGATGTCATCATCATACACTCCGAGAATCTCAAGGACCATGTCATACATGTGAGAGACACCTTATGCATCTTGTGCCACATGTCACTCATAAAGTTGCTCTTCTTTGGATTTCTCATTTCATCTTTGGCAATTGAAATGGATGCTTTGACACTTGAGGATACCCATACTTGGCTCACGCCAACCATACTTTCCCAAGCTAGAAGTTTCCATCTCTTTGCCATTGCACATAACAATTTTGCCCAAAATTTTGCCGCCGATACTTACCTTTTGATTGTTCCATTTGTGTGGGACAATGCTACACATCACATTTTTGACACTTTACAAACCAAACTTTTACATGCACAAACTTTTGCCCCAACAAATTTTGGATACATCGACACTCTTTTGGTTCCCATTTTTGCCAAATGCCTCTTGGAGAATCGACTTGATGCTTCGTATTTGATTGAGAGCCTCTTGTTCGCCGATCACCAAATTGGCATCCACAAGCTTTCCGTTCGCAAGTTGTTTTTCCCCAAGTTCTTCTTCGACCGCTTCATCGACAAACAAACTCCCAAGTACTTGGTGAGCAAGACGCTTACCATCTCGGACCTCTCGCCACAACATGGAGATGAGGAGGAACAAGAGTCGAGGACTCTCTTCCCCAAGGAGATGATGCGGGGTGGCTTTCGGACACCTCCACCTCAAGACCGTCAAGTGCAGCCCCGCCTATCGTCGACGCTACACCATGGCCAAGGGGTCCCCCAAGTGGACCGACAACCCGAACCCGTGCGATACATGACAAGGTGAACCCAATCCTCTTTACCCTTGACCTCGGTACACCCTTGGATAGAGTACTACCTCATGTCCATATTCATTGTGTTACTAGGTACGAGCTTTCGTCAAGGATCCGGAGAGGAGGAGCCACTCACTTGGTGCAAGGGAGAAGAAGAGAAGAAGAAGAAGAGAGAGAAGAAGAAGAGAGGAAGAGGAAGGGAAGAAGAGGAGTGGAGGCGGAGCCTCCACCATGGAGTTGGCCGGAGCCTCCTACCAGGCCGGAGCCTCCAGGGAGATCAGGCCGGGCCTCCAGGGCCTCCCGGCCGGTACCACGCCCGGAGCGGGCGCCCAGGCGGGAAGGAGCCAGGCCCGGTACTACCGGCCACCCCTGGCCGGTACTACCAGCTGGTCCTGGTGTGCCCAGACGCGGCCACGTCACCCCAGCGGGAAGAGGAGGCCAGGCCGGTACCTCCGGCCATGGTACAGCCGTGGTACCGCCCAGTGCCCCGCGCCTCAGTACACTTCGAAGCCAATTGAGGTTGTTTCCGGTACCATGAGCGGTACCTCCGCCCGAGGTACCGCCCGTGCGCGAATGTGCCCAAATCTGAACCATTGCTTCTCATCCAACGGTTGTAACTTAATTAGTATTTGCCCCAAACTACCCTTGACTTGAATCTGGCCTATATGTGCCCCGTATCCCCATTTGCTAGGGTTAGACAAGATTTGGCTTAGGATAGGTTGAGCTATGTCTCCCTAGGGTATCATCCCTCTGTAATCAAGGCCACCCTTGTTGTTGATTGAGTTTGTGAGTTAGATTCTAGTGTGTGCACTCTCTCTCCCTCACCGATTCCGTCTCCAACACCGTATCTCTCACCTCGGAATTCTACCGCGGTCTCTTCCGTGGGTGATTCTATTCGGCGTGGTCCATCGAGCCACGAGGGTAAGCATCGGTTGTATCGGGTCGGTGTGCGTGCGTGTGTCCCCGTGTTCATCGCGTTCGTCGTGTTCTTCGTGTTCTTCCTCTTTTCCCCTTTCGTTTCCGGGTCAATTCGCAAGATCGGGCCACAAACGGGGTCTTAGACCTCATCACCGACGTACGTTGTGTACAAGGGTTGAGTTCCAGGTGTCTACGAGGAGTGGCAGGACTGTCTCGAACAGGTGCACAAGTTCAGCGGGAACAGCTACAAGGGATACGCGACTAGAGAGGAGGCGTAGCACAGTGGAGGGCACACGTGGGGAAGAAGAAGAACCGGCTGAAGTTCTTGGTCCCCCTCTTACTCACCGCCACCGCGGTTGTACTATACTTTACTTTAGTCTAGATGCATGTGTATGCGACGATGAACACATGCATGTGTATGCGATGATGAACACATTTGTACTTGTGTAATAATTTGGATCTAAATGATGTAGTGATGAAGATTTGTGTGTATCATGTTATTTGTGTGTCATTTGTGAGTACTTCTGTTATTTCTGGAATGTCCTATGTATTTCATGTATATACATGTATATTTCCTGTCAAATACCAGCATATACTGCAGAAATGGAAAATTTTCGAAAATCCAAAAATTAAAAATATGTGGTGCATGCACAGTTGGTGCGCCATAAAAACTTGTTAACATTCTGTGGCGCACGGACACAGATGCGCCACAAAATCTGGCGCCAAATTCTGTGGCGCATTTGCGCAGGTGCGCCACAGAATTGTCTAAAATTCTGTGGCGCACCAGCGCACATGCGCCACAGAATTCCAAACTTGTGTAGCGCACCCATTACTGCGCGAATTCTAATACTAGTCGCGTGGCAATTTTGACGACGGGCTCATGCGCCACAGAAAGTGAAAACCGTGCGCAGCCCTTTTTCCACTAGTGGGGGCCAGAACACCGGCGCCGGACCAGATGGCATCGGCTCTCCCTATGGCCATCCCTGGAAGCCGGGTGGCCCAACATACTGCGCGAGGCCGCTGGAGGCTGAGGCCTCCGCTGGTCTAGCAGCAGGAGCCGACACTCCGGCTGGGGCAGTCGGCGGCGCCGGCGACCGCTGCGGAGCACCGGCCATCCCGGACGATGAACTTGAATCTAAAATGACAGACACAAACGAACCCAGAAAAGATGTTGGAGACGATTGCGATGGCGAGAAAACGAAGGCGCGACTAGCTTGAGCTTACACAGGAGCGCGGTCATGGGCGATGGCGGTTTTTTTTTTTTTTGAGAAGACCACGTGTTCATTCATTCAAGCACACAAACAGCAATACATCACACACACGCGGACACAACCTGGAAAGATCCAGATGGACAGGTGTCCCGGAGAAAATGCACAAAGCACCCTGGAAAAAGAAAAATTACAAAGAAGCCCTTTCGGGGCCTTGCGCACACCACAGTTGACCACCGATCCCGACCACCGCCGCCGCCGAAGCGCCGCCAGAGAGGGGAAAAGCGGCGGCTGCCAAACGCCCAGCTCCAGGAAGCCCCATCGCAGCACCTCTGCTTTAAGAGCCTCAAAAATGGCCGCGGCGGCGACCTTGCCGTTGGGGCATATCGGCCGGGGGACGCCCCCGAGCTTCACGGAGCCCGTCTCCAGTGCCCTCCGTCGACGCTGTCAAGGAAGTGCAGAAGAGCCGCCTGCCACCATCCTCTGAACCCAGCTCCAGACCATCCATCCATCTGCCAAGGCTGCCGTCGCCGCCCTCAAAGAAGACGACCCCGGACAGACTCCTGTACATACCTCCAGAACTCCCGGCCGACGCAGGAGCACGCGCCGTCGTGACGGAGACGAGTCCTGAGGACAAAATCCTCCGGCCTGGTCGCCGCAGCCGCCTCGCCGACCAGACCTAGGAAACCCTACCTCGCCAGGCCACTAGACCAGCGAGATCTACTAGGCTACAAGCTCTCCGGCGCCGCCCTAAAGAACACCGCCGAGGTGGGGAGCGAGCTGCAGCCACCTTATTTCCCCTCGACGCCGCCTCCACCACCACGACGGCGCCCATGGGAAGACTAATCCTACTCCTATCTACAGGCCTCAAGACAAGCCGAGGGGCTCCCTCGTCCTCCGATCGCCGGAGCGGCGGATGGAGGAGAGGAGAGCCCCCTGGCTTGCCGGCCGTCGATGGTGGAAAAACTGTCGCCTCCCTCTTCGCTCTTCCGGAGAAACAGAGAAGGGGAACGAACGCTTTGTTCGGATGACGTCCGGGAAGCTCGTCGGGCCTGTCGCGATGGCGGCGTTTGGTTCGTCATCATGGGCGAGTGTAGCGAGGACGAGCCGAGGATCGCCCAGGCCAGCGCTTAGGTCAATCCCTGGACTGCCAGGCTGAAAGCCCATCAAGACCCGACCCAAACCGGCCCACCGCGCCTGCGGCCCAAGGAAGTTCATCGGAACTCTTCCCGCTGGCCAAATGAGGCCGTCGCTGGAAGCGCCTCCCCGTCAGCCGCCGGCAGCGACGACATCCCGGGCGGAGGAGCACCATCAGCACCTGCAGAAACGGACGCCGCCGACGAGTCTGCGCCACCATCCCGACCACCTTTTGCCGACGCAGCCCAAACCGTCTTGTCGATGAACTCGCCGAGGATTGGCAGCGGAGTAATCCGCCGGCGCGGCAGCGGCCCCTTCCACGTCTTCACACGATGAGATTTGGGCAAGCGTAGAGCGACCGGAGAAGTGGATACGGCCCGTATAACCTTCATCTCCTTCACCGCCTGGTGCGGCGACGTTGACCGCGCCCTCGGTCCGTCCCTGCAAAGGGAAGTTAACTCCGGCGAATTGGACGCCGCCCTCTCCCGTGGTCTGGACCTCCGGCATGGGATACCCAATATTGCCCCAAAAATCGGCCAGAACCTCTCCTTTCTCCGTCCCGGAGCGGTGCCCGATTGGAAGCACCAGAGGTTCATCGGCCAGCCCCTGCCAGGCGACTGCCTCCGCCACCGAGGAGGATCAGCTGTCGTCAGAATCCTCGTCGAGAAGACAGGAGAAACGCAAACCCGAGCCATGGGGATCCGGCGAGCCGCCCCCGGCGGCCGGAGCAGCGGCAGGTATAATCGCCTTCCCATACCCTGTATTCCATGAGAGGAGCAAGCACGGACGTGCGGTACCACTTTGTCAGAAGTTGTCTTGAAGAAAGAAGGATCTCTGTGAAACATGTGAGGACTGAAAAACAACATGCAGACATACAGACAAAGCCACTTCCCAGGTTCTTCTTTCACGCATTGAAAGAAAAGATCGGTGGTCAAGAGTTGGTTCGGGCCATCAAGTTTAGAGCATCTCTAACAGAGATCGTATTAGTCCGAACCGAAAAAACGAAGTTTAGTCTCCCGAAAAACGATTTGAGAGCGCATTTGGGCATGGCGCAGAACAGAAACTGTAAACTCAAACCGAACTCGGGAAAATCAAACGACGAGGGAAAACAATTTTCGTGATTGAAGTCGATTTCATCCGATCACGCTGGATTCGATCATAATTCACACTAAATAGTGGAAAAAACAACCGCATTGCACCTAAATTACGTACTACGGACCTAATTTAGACTAAAAATTAAGATTCCCGGCGACTTTACTGTCACCGGGCGTCGGCAGAGGGTTTTTCGACGCCGCCGGTTGCTAGGCGACGACGAGGGCCGCCAGCTCGATGGCGGCCGCGCCGGAGGCGCTCCCGCAGAGCAGAGGCGGTCCGTCTGCGTCGTCGTCGTCCCCGCTCGGGGGCAATGGCGGCAGCGGCGGGCTCCTCCGCTTCCCCAGCCGCAGCTGCAGCCGCAGCCGCCTCCTCCGCGCGCGCTTGAAGGTGTTGCGCCATTACGGCCGGCCACTTGCGGCCGGCCCGCTTCCATGCGCCGTCGGAGCGCGCCCGCCTGCCGCGCTCCGTCTCCGCCCGTACGCCCGGCGGAAGGCGACTTGCCCTTCCGGCGCCGGATCAGCCGCCGCCCCTACCCACGGGTCTTGCCCTTGTCATTTCGGGCGGCGGTGGTGGCCGTAGCGGCGGAGCGGAGGCCGAGCGTCCGGGATTGCTCGTCGGAGGCGGCGGCGGGCTACGGCGGTGGGAGGGGAGCGGCGGGAGGGGAGTAGGGTTTCCGAACCGAACTCCCCTCCGCGAACCCTTTTAATAGGGGCCGCGCGGTGAGTTTCTCGGG
Source organism: Lolium multiflorum (assembly GCA_030979885.1). Lineage (NCBI taxonomy): Eukaryota > Viridiplantae > Streptophyta > Magnoliopsida > Poales > Poaceae > Lolium > Lolium multiflorum. Next base: position 171,254,277 of record CM061749.1, on the reverse strand, counting down.
CCCCTGAACTTCCAGTTCGGGCCGGCCCACTTTTTCGAGCTCTGATCTGCGCCAGTTTCAGCCCGAACCCGTAAATCCGCCGGAAAAGTTCGGTTCCGGCGAGATTTACGGGCTCTGTTAGAGTTGCTCTTAAGGGGGAGAAATGTTGAGTTAACCTCGATGGGCCTGTTTATTTCACATCTTTTAACAATGCCAGAAACGTGCTTTGTACACGTTGAGGCATAGTCCTAGTCTTAGGCCAGGTTTAGTCTTAGCGTATCTTCAGTAGGTGCTAGAAACGTGCGAAGGATTCTGGCCACGATCACATCCGCGGGATGCCACGGAGAAAACGGATCGTGGGCAGAGTATTCGGACGAACTTTTATTCAGAAGGTGAACAATTCGTCCGTGGAAGATGCATACAGGACAACTTCCTCTTTGTCAAATCCTTTTATTCAGATCGTGGGCAGAATAAAAGGACCAAACGGCCTTCATCCGTGGAAGATGCATACAGGACAACTTTCTTTTGGTTAAAGAGTTGGCGAGGTTGCTGCACCGTAAGAGGATCCCCTCGCTGCTGCTCAAGATCGACATCGCCAAGGCATTTAACAGTATATCTTGGCCTTTCCTCATTAGTGTGCTTCGGCAGCGAGGCTTTGGCGATAGGTGGATCAACTGGATTACCCTCCTGCTGCGAACGGCGAGCACCAGGGTGCTTGTCAACGGCTTCGCCGGGAGCGCATTCAGCCGCGGCCGTGGTCTACGGCAAGGGGACCCCATCTCCCCCTTGCTGTTTGTCATCGCCATGGACGTCCTCTCCTCCATGTTGCGAGCGGCAGAGCAGGCCGGGGTCCTTGCGAACCTCAACGCCATTGGGCTACGCCACCGCCTATCCCTCTGCGTCGACGATGTCGTCATATTCGCCAGGCCGTGCAGGATTGAGTTGGCGGCAATATGGGCCCTGCTGGACTGTTTTGGTGGTGCATCTGGGCTGAGAGCCAACAATGCCAAGAGCACGGCGGCTCCCATCCGATGCCCTCCAACAACCCTTGATGAGATCGAGGTGGCCTTGCCGTGCCCTATGAAAGAGCTGCCTTGCCGGTACCTGGGCCTGCCTCTCTCCATCGGCAAGCTAAGGAAAGCAGAGCTCCACGCCGACATCGACAAGCTCGCAGACCAGCTGCCTTTTTGGAAAGCGAGGTCGCTTTCCCGTGAAGCACGCCTCGTCTACGTCCAGGCGGTCATGGGTGCGTCAGTTGTCTGCCAGTTGCTCTCGCTTGATCTCGATCCATGGTTCTTCAAGGCGGTGGACAAAATCCGGCGAGGGTTTCTGTGGGCTGGAACTGATGACGCTAAGGGTGGATGCTGTCCGGTTGCTTGGAGGCTAGTTTCCCAACCCAAAGGCCTTGGGGGTTTGGGCCTGCATGACCTACGTTGCATGAACACAGCCTTGCGTACGCGGTGGTTGTGGTTCAACAAGACTGATGCTCAGAAACCATGGGCGGGCCTTGATGTCAACGTCGGCAAAGACCGTGTCGCGCTTTTCAAAGCCTCCGTGCGCATAGAGCTTGGCAACGGGGAGACGATCCTGTTTTGGGAGGACCCTTGGATTGGTGGACTTGCGGCACATGCCATAGCGCCCGACCTCCTTCCCCTTGTGAGGCCGGCTGTGTGCTGCCGGCGGTCGGCACGGGACGGCCTCCTAGGCAACTCCTGGGCCTCCGATATCTCAGGACCTCTAACGGTTCCGGTGGTGGTTTAGTACTTGCGCTTGTGGGCTGCAGTGGCTGCCGTGCCGTTCCAGGAGCATGGAGAAGACAATGCGGACAAGGTCACTTGGAAGTGGCGAGGTGATGGTCAATTCTCCTCCAGAACGGCTTATCGCCTGCTGTTCCAAGGCACCATCGGATTGCCCGGAGTACACTTGGTTTGTCACTCCTTTGCGCCGCTCAAATTCAAGATGCACGCGTGGCTTGCACTGCGGAGGCGGTGCTGGACGGCGGATCGTCGTCTCCGGAGAGGGTTGTCGTCCCACTCGCTGTGCCCGCCGTGCGGCGTTGCGGATGAGACCCTAGACCACCTGTCATTGTAATGCATCTTTGCTCATGAGGTTTGGGCTGGCCTCATCGCGCGATTGGATCTCCCCGCCATCCTGCCCGGGCACGATGCCACACTTAATGAGTGGTGGTACAATGCCACTAGGCAATTCCTTCGCGCCGATCGCAAGAAAGCCAACTCCGTTATCATGCTCACCCTTCGGTACCTCAGGTTAGAACGTAATGCTAGGGTCTTTGAGGGGCATAGGTCCACCGCAGCAGCGACCCTTCACGGAGACGGGGCCTCTGCTTGCAGATTATACGGCGCTTGCGCGTTGTTACAATGAGTTGTGGTTATGCCTCTAGGGCTCCCGGGATCCGGCTTATATAGACTCGGATCTAGGGTTTACAGAGTCCTAGCCGGAATACAAGTAGCCTAACTACGGTACAATATCTTGCGTGTCGTCAAGGATCCGCCTTCCATCTATGGCCGTGTTGGATCCGGATACTTTATGGGCCTCCACGGATCCGGCGTCCTTCGTAGGTCGGTTGAGATCCGGCTCCTTGCTCTGGTGGACTTCATCCTTTATGATCAACAGCAACTGAGCGCCCGATGGGCCATATGCCACCATCACCGTCTGTGGGCCACCCGCTTGCCGGATCCAAGCCATGTCGTTGATATACCCATAAAGTATACCACAACAGTAGCCCCCGAAGTTCTCGAGATTCATCATTCCTCCGACTTCAATCAGCTCGGATCCGAAGAGAATCTTGAAGAGCTTAAACTTTACTCGTTTAGATGTAATCTTCCCGGAAATCTTCTGTTCTTCAGTAACGGCAATGTCATGGAATTTTCCCCTTTCCCGCGCACAACTTCCTATTTTCCCGCGCTAAATTTTCGGAGATGCGAATCTTCAGCCGGAAATTTCGAGAGCGCACAGTTGAGTTACCTCCACGCAGTTTTACCGCTTTTGACCTAAGACACGTGTCAAGCATCCAGCGGTGAGACCGTTCAGTTTCCACCATCGGATCCGAAACACGAATCTCCGCCCCAGGTCTATAAATAACCCTCGCGCACGGTAACTTCTCATTCTTTCACCTTCTCACCCGCTTCATCTTCTTCCTCGCGCCGCGCCGCCCGACGGATCTCAACTCCGGCGAACTCTGTCACGGAGAGCTTTGCGCGCCGCCACTCCAAGCCTCCCCTCGCGCCAAGATCGTCTTGGTTGATCGGGAAATCCTTCCCGCCGCCGATTCGTGGTCACTCGGGGTGATTTGCTTCAAGTCCGGCGACCTTCACCTCACCGGAGCTCAGTCGAGCCACCGCGCCATTAACGGTACATGCGCCGGCCTCGTAGAAGATAGACTTAGTGTAGATCCGGATACTCAGTTTAGTTTGCATGGGTGCAGCCGGAAGCATGTCACACGGTTCACCAAACTGTACTGGTAGTTCTCCGAGTAGCCCGGATCCCAGTACACTAGAACCAATCTGCCCGGATCCCATAGCATATCTACCACCATATGTTTCCGACATCAGGCTAGCTCAACCATTTTCCGCATCTTCCAGCACCGCTCCAGGCCGGATTCCCTCCCTCAAAGAACTTCAAGAAGAACTTGAGGGGCAAGCCAGAATGGCGGCCAAGGTGCAGGAGGCGGAAAACAAGAGGGCTTCCAAGGCCCGGAACCGCGAATGAGAAAGGGGTCAATGGTGGCCATGTGAAACCACTGATGTGGAGCTTAGATAACTCCAGAACGAGGGTATGATTCCCCACACTGGAGCTTCATACGCGATACCGACGTCCCCAAACCCGGAGCCGACGAAGTGGTCATGACCAAGGCTTGGGTGGACCGCGGATTGTCGCTCCCTTGCTCGGAGTTTTTTCTCTCAGTCCTCAACACATATGGACTTCAACCCCACAACATATGCCCAAACTCATATCTCCTCCTCTCCAACTTCGTAACTCTCTGCGAAGGGCATCTCGGGATCCGACCAGATATTCGGTTGTGGCAGTTTTTCTTCCGAGTGAAGAAGGAGACGAAGGACAAGGCTATGGTAAACTGCGGGAGCATGACGTTCATGCTCCGACCAGGTCGTATGTATCCGCCCCATGATTCACAAGAATCCGTCCGGTACTGGAACGCCGGATGGTTCTACAAGAAGAACGCCTCAGTTCCGGGTGTCCACCAGGGATTGCCCAAATTCGTCAACGAGCCTCCGGAAGAGCTCGCAAGCTAGAGCTTCGTTCCCTCGCTCGCCCAGACCCATATCCTGGAGACGACAGCACGGAGAATTTCCTGGTTAGTCCATGATGGGCTAACCGGAGCTCAGCTCACTTTGAGCTGGTTCACTCGGCGGATCCAGCCGCTTCGCGCGCGCTTAATCTGCGCATACACCGGGGCGGACGACCTTCTCCGAGCAACCCGCCACGACCTTCCGGCTGATTCCCTCAAGAGGAGAATCAAGACGCTCGTGAAGATTGGCCGGGGCCAACCGGTCCCGGAGTTAATCAAGGATATCCAGACAAACGACCAGTGACCTCCGGTAAGCTCTAGTCCCTTTGTCACTTATAACTTCACAAGGTTTTGAACGTTTTTCTCTAACTTACTTTTATCTCCCCTCCAGCTCGAGACTTTGGCGGAGGAGAACTTCCGCGCCATACTTCGTGTCCCCGTCAGCGGCGATGCGGCGGAGGAGGTTCCGGATGACGACGACGAGGAAGAGGAGCATGTGCCTCGCAAGGCAGCCCCTCGACCTTCAAAGCGTCCCCGCGCCAAAGCTTCCGGCTCTGAAGCCGGAGCTAGCGGCGAGGCCTCCGCCAAGAAGCCCAAGACCGTGAAGCCACCTCCGCTTAACTCCAAGAAAGCGGAGCGAGAACGTCTAAAAATGATGGCAACAGCAGGCAAACGTTCACACCCCATCATTCCCGGCGCCACGTAAGTTTCTGAGTGCGTCTTTGTTTTGATAGACTTGTTACTTATACACTTCCTCTGCCTGTTTGTAGAAATCCGAGTACCACCGCCACCCGGACCAACAGCCAAGAACCCATCACAAAATATATGAAAAAGTCTCTAGCTATCGGCCCCGCCACTCCAGCTCCGCCAAGCACCTCCCATGCTACTCCTCAACCATCTCCCCCTCAAGCCGATCGATCTCCCCCTCCTGCCACAGACACTCCACCGGAAATAATTCCGGTTAGCAGCGAGAAGGTGGGCGGAGAAAATTCCGAAGCCAAGGGTCCTGCCCCTAACGAAGCTAAGGCACAAGGTCAAGGAGAAACAGAAGTCACTTCTTCTGAAAAAGCTGAAGCTGGGGCAGGCGACGTTGTCGTATTTCCGAAGAATTTTGGAGATCCGGCTGACCTCACCTCCACCCCCAAGGCATATGCGACTAAGTTTTTCAACAAACTTACTGAAGCGGAGAAGTGGGAACTTGAACAAGACCTGCTCAACGCCATGTTGAACAATGCCTGGGGAAAGCCTGATGCCATGTCATCGGAAATTCAGGACTTCAAGAAGGGCGTCGGCCATTTCTTCGACAAGCTCCTTTGCAAGCAAAAGGTACTCCCCAGTAGCCCCCAAGCATGTAGGCGGAAACTAGATACTAGTTAGCGCCTAAATGCTTAGACAAAGGTCACTTCTGAAAGAGATTTTTAAATTGTCTCAGTAGCCCCCAAGCGTTATGGCGGAAAAAATTTCTGGCAATAATGCTTCAAAGGAATCCACTGCTATAGGCGGAATTTTTACTCCTACTCTGACTTTATTTTACAGGAACAGCAGGCGCTGCACTTTGAGCTTCACAAGAACATAGCCCTATAGCGCCGCGTTACCCTGGGTCAAGCGGAAAATTTCCGAGCCCTAAAAAATGAAAATGCAGAACTGAAGCAACAACTGGCAGATGCCCAAGGTAGGTTTCTGCGCCTTTTTGTCATTGATTCATGTTCCGACTATGAATTTGTTTTTAACTTATACCATTGTAGGCGCATCCTCTCCGAGCTTGAGAACCTGCGCTCCTCGTTCCAAGATTTGGAGACAAAATTTACGGAGGCGGAACAAAAGAGGGAGCAGGCAGAAAAACAACTGGCGGAGAAAAACTCCGAGCTTATCAAGGAAAAGGGCGGATTTGAAATGAAAAGAAAAGCTGACAGCGAGACCATTCAGAGGCAGCAAAAAGAGCTTAATGGATTCCGGAAGTATATGGAGACCGCGGAACAACATTGGGACCTGCTCAACGAATATATCCTGGGTATGAAACCGGAATTTGTCTTGATATCTTATGCATTGTGCTCAATTTGTATGCTTATATCTGATTGTCTCGTGCAGAGCCGCTTAGATATCCCGAAAAGTGTCGGAACCTGTTCCCCCGAGACAATCTCCTTCAACTTGCTGGTGATGATTGCAAAGATCTCATCTCCGCCTCCCGGAAAATTTGACACAATTTATCGATCAAGAGGAGTCGCACTTGCGACGTTCGCCAGCTTGTGAAAAAGATGGATGTTCTTCCGGAATTGGTGACGGATTTGCAGGCATCATCAGCTCGAGGCGCAGCTGCTATGTCCTTAGCCATGTGCCTAGCGCATAACTCGGAGCTTGACCTTGACCGGGTAACTACTGGCGTTCCTCCGGAAGCATATGTTGGTGCGCTACTGGATGCAGTTAGTGGCTACGACACCCGTATTGCGCGCAGGATCCGGCATGAAGAATTCTACGACAAGGTCGTTCTTCCTGCTGACGAACCTCTTGAAGCTGAGCTTCATAAGGAGCGAGATGCGGAAGCTCGGCCTGCAGAATCCGGAAGCCAGTTCACCTGGACAAGCTCCAAAGATGCCACCCAAGATGAGCCCAAGGACAGCGCTGCGACTTCGGAGGAGGACGAAGAAAGCGATGAGGATGTCTCGTCTCCGGCCAAGGACGCAGAGGAAGGGGATCCAAAGGGCGAAACCTCTCCGGCTAAGGAGGGTTAAAAACTTTATTCCTGCAGGGAAAAACAAAGCATCATTTTGACCCCAGCGAGGGTTTGTAATATAACTTAAATTCTTAAGTAGCTAGGGACGAAACATGTATGCATGGGCGGAGAAAACTTATCCTGCTATCCATTATATTATTTGCATGTTTCATTTGTTGAAAGCAAGTGCTGGCTTATTAATTTTCCGGCTTACTCATTTGACCTTCCACGAGCCGGAAGACCTTTGGCCGGAAACGCTCGCCTGTGTATACGAAGCCCAATGGCGTCCGTCCATAACCGCAGAAACAAGCCCCCAGCCTAGGTGCCGGAAGTCGCTACCAGGAATCCATGAGTTCGCAACGGAGAATTCTTCCGCCAGAAAACTTAAACTTACGTCCTACAGGACGATTTTTTTTGTAAAAATCACAACTTTCATGCACGCCTAGGCGGAAAGATCCAGCTCTGCGGTTTTAGTCGGAAAACATACACGATCCAAAAATGAAAAATTAAAGGAGGCAAAAGACTCTAAGAGTGAACCAAAAGCTTTATTTCATTGATCATGTATCATATATATTACAAGGTATGTAATGTGGAAAATGCTAAGTGTGGAAAGGACGTAGCTGTGCTATATTCCGGGGACGATCTGTTTCATCGTAAATGTCATCCGGATCCTCTCGTTTACGTTTCCGGTACCAGTTGTCAGGTCTATCCTTTAGTTCCCGGAAATCAACAAGGTAGTATGATCCGTTTTTGCTGATGACAAAGGTCCTTCCCATGGAGATTACAACTTGTGATCTTTCACCTGGCGAAGGCGGAGGACTAAGTCTCCGACCATGAACGAGCGGTTCCGAACTCGACGGCTGTGATAGCGTCGGAGTTTCTGCTGATAGATGGTGGAGCGTTGGTCAGCTAAATTCCGAGCCTCTTCGATCAGGTCCACAGATAGCTGTCGAGCCTCGTCAGCAGTTTCTTCATCGTAGGCGGAAACTCGCGGTGAATCATGGATGATGTTGGTGGGGAGCAGCTTCGGATCCGTATACCAGGAAGAGGAGTAAATCCGGTTGACCTGTTAGGGGTAGTTCGTAAACTCCACGAACGAGTCTAACTCATCAGCCCAAGCTCCGGCTGCGCGTCGCAGGTTCTTCAAAGCGAGGTTTAATCCTAGCTATATAAGACCATTGGCTCGTTCAACCTGACCATTGGATTGTGGGTGAGCACAGATGCAAGGTCAAGCCGGATCCCAACTTCATTGCAATAATCCTTGAGTTCTCCTTGTGCAAAGTTTGTGTCATTGTCTGTGATTATGCTGTGTGGGATGCCGAATCTCGTCACGAGGCTGCATACAAATTTTAGTGCCGTAGCACCATCGGCTTTTCTCACTGGCTTTGCCTCGATCCACTTACTGAACTTGTCAATAGCGACCAGGAGGTATTCATGACCACCAGGAGATGATTTCTTTAGTTTACCGACCATATCGAGCCCCCAGACCGCAAACGGCCAGGTGATAGGGATGGTCTTCAGCTCTTGGGCTGGAGCATTTGGTTGAGTAGCGTAGTACTGACAACCTCGGCAAGTTTTCACTAGCTTTTCAGCATCTTCTTTATTTGTGAGCAGGTAGAATCCTAGCAAAAGCTTTTGAGGACTGGGGGCGGCATGATGCCCGCAATCCCCTGAGTGGATCTCTCGGAGGATTTCAATGCCATCTTGATTGGAGACGCATTTGAGAAAAACCCCGTTTGCACTTCGTTTATAGAGCTGTCCATCTAGAATTGTGTAGGATCTTGCTCGTCTGATGATCTGTCGTGCGTGGACCTCGTCCTCCGGCAACTTTCGATCGATGAGGTAATCCAGAACGGCTGATCCCAGGCCGGAATGATTGCCATCACTTCCTTAGCCGGAGATACTACCGAGATCCGGATTCTCCGGGTTTGCGCCCTTCGAGGGTATCCGTAGATGCTCAAGGAAAATGCCGGGTGGTTTCCTACCGGATCCGAGCTTGGACAACATATCTGCCGCTGTGTTACTCCCTCTGACGTACTTGACTTCGTATCCGAGAAGCATTTGGCGATCTCGTCAACTTCGTCTCTGTAGCCGCCATGACGGAGTTCTGGCGTTCCAGGTTCCGGCTACTTGTTGTGCCTCCAGGTCGGAATCTCCGCAACATATGATGTGCTTGATCCCAATCTCCTTAGCGATGCGCAGACCATGTAGTAGAGCCTCGTATTCCGCCATATTGTTTGTAGCTTAGTGAATCGCAGCGTCTGCACTCTTCTCCGATAGGAGACCAGAGGTGACTCCAGCCAGAGCCTTGATGTTGCTTGGATCCGTCAAAGTGCATGACCCAAGCTTCAGGTTGGCACAGGTGTCCCTCCGGCGCTTCAGTCCAATCCGCGATGAAATCCGCTAGAACTTGAGACTTGATTGCAGTTCTAGTTGATGTCAAAGGCAGATAGTTCAATGCCCCACTTTGCTACACGCCCTGTTGCGTCGGAGTTGTTAACGATAGTTGCCAGTGGAGCCTTGCTCACCACTGTCATGGGATGCTCCTGGAAGTAGTGTCTTAGCTTCCGGCTACCTAGGAATACTCCATAAGCTAGCTTCTGAAAGTGAGGGTATCTCTGTTTGGATTCCGTCAAGACTTCGCTAATGTAATAGACGGGCCTTTGGACTTCCATGCTCATGTCCTTCTTCCTGTCGCACCACCACGATTACTATGTTGATTACCTTGTTGGTGGCTGCCATATAGAGGAGCATAGGCTCTGACCCAGCTGGAGCTGCCAATATGGGTGGTGAGGAGAGTATGTTCTTCAATCCTTGAAGTGCTTCGTCTGCTGCCTCGTCCCAGGACAAATTTGTCATTTTCTTCAGCAGCTTGTATAAAGGTAGGGCCTTCTCGCCAAGACGGCTAACAAATCTACTGCAACGCAACCAGTTAATCGTTGCACATCTTTGAGACAAGTGGCCTCTTATGTTCGGATAGCCTTGATCTTTTCCGAGTTAACTTCAATGCCCCTGTGGGAAACAATGAAACCAAGGAGTTTTAATTGGCACGCCAAAGACGCACTTCAGCGGATTTAACATCATCTTGTACCGTCGGAGATTTTCGAAGGTTTCCTTGAGGTCGCTGATCAAGTCGGATCCCTTCCGGGTCATGACCGCGATGTCGTCGGCAAGGCGTGCACGTTCGGCCAATTTGGTCCTTGAGGCACCGCTGCATCGTACGTTGGTATGTGGCACCTGCGTTTTTCAAGCCAAAAGGCATAGTAACATAGCAGTAAGTGCCGAAAGGTGTGATGAACGAGGTCGCCTTTTGGTCAGACTTCTTCATCCGGATCTGGTGATACCCGGAATATGCGTCAAGAAAACACAGAAGTTCCGCCGCCGTCGAATCAATGACTTGGTCAATGCGCGGCAGGGGAACGGATCCTTCGGACAATGCTTATTCAAGCCAGAGTAATCGATGCACATTCTTAGTATTTCAGAATTCTTTTTGGGTACAAGGACGGTTTGCGACCCACTCGGTATGGATAACTTCTACTACAAAACCTCTAGTAACTTTGCTAATTCCATTCCTATGGCGCGGCGCTTCTTATCTCCAAAGCGTCGCATATCTTTCTTCACGGTTTTGCTCCGGATTTATGTTGAGGTAGTGCTCGCGAGTTCCCTTGGTACTCCGGACATGTCGGAAGGTTGCCATGCAAAGATATCCATGTTAGCTGAGGAACTCGACGAGCGCGCTTTCCTGTTGGGGTCCATGTTGGCTCCGTTACAAGGGCTGTCGCCTTCAACGAGGTCATGCTTCTTGGTTTCTATCGCGGCCTTGAACGAGTTCTTCTATTCGGAGATCTGCTTCTTGGTGGCATCGATCGGATCCATGGCTCTGTGAGCCAGCTCCTCTCCGATATGGATTAAAGGCGGCCGCCTCTGTCCTAGCTTTCTTGTAGTCTCCGGATACGGTGATCATACCGTTAGGACCCGGAATCTTGAGCTTGTTGTAGATGTAGCATGCTCTGGCGTGGAACTTGTGGTAGGTGGGCCTGCCGAAGATTACATGGTAGGAGCTTTTGAAGGGCACCACTTCAAACGTGATCATCTCTTCGCGGTAATTGTTAACATCACCGAAGGCCACGGGAAGTTTGATGCTACCCAGGAGTTTGCCTTTTACCCGGAACCACACCATGAAACTCAGTGGTGATGTGCTTAAGCTGTTCCTTGGTCAGGTTCATCCTCTCCAGAGTCTCCAGGTACATGATGTTCAAGCTAGCTCTGCCATCCATAAGGCACTTGGAGAAGTCATACCCGTCAATGCGGGGACTCACAACCAGGGCGTAGCATTCTTTGGGGATGACAGCCGGGTGATCCGACCTGTCGAAGGTGCGGGCCTTCTCCGACCACTTGACATACTGCGGCACAGTCGGAACTATGGCGTTCAAGAGCCGGAGCGCCGATTTCTTGGCACAGACTGTTGGGGTTCCGAGGAAGGTGTGGAAGGCTCCGACACTCTTTTTCCCAAAGGGGTTGGACTTGTTAGCTGCGGTAGCCTCTTTGGGATCCGGCGAAGCATCATCTTCGTCCATTGCCTCGGAACTGTCCTCTTTTTTGTCCTTGTTCTTGCCCTTGCCTCCTTTGCCACGAGGGCGGTGCTTGTATCCTGCCTCCTGGTCGTTCTTCAAGTCGTTGACCCACTTGCAGTTGCGATTGGTGTGAGTGGATTTGCCCGTAGCCGGATCTAGGTGAGCCAGGCACGACATATCTCTGTACTCCTCGTATGTTTGGGGAGCGCGGGATCCGGCAGCGGTGACCTCGTCAGCGCGCTGCTGGCCCCTGCCTGCTCCGCCACCACGTCCGCGGCCTCTTCCGCCTCCTGGTTGGAACGTCATGGCAGCCATGTCGGATCCTCCGCTTTCGGTCTTCAGAGGGTTCTTCCGCTTGTTGTTGTTGTTGCGCGCCATTGTCACGGTTTTCTTCTGTTGGTGCAGGGGTATGGCTGTAGCTGCGAGATCTCCGCCTGCGTCGTCATCGGCGGCAGTGTGATCGCTGGCGATATTAATCATCTCATCAAGCGTGAGTTTGTTCGCATTCACCAGGCAGGTCAGCTTGTGCCGCAGCAGTCCTCCTCGCTGCAAGCCACCGATGAAGGCGTGCATAGCTGTGCGGTTATCAACGTTCTCGCACTCGTTTCTGGTTGCCAACCATCGGGTGAGGAAACTTCTTGATGTTTCACCCTTCTTCTGGATGCAGGCCTGAAGGTCACTTGTAGTGGCCGGTCTCTTGTAGGTGCCCCTGAAGTGGTTCTCGAAAGCTTTCTTCAGGTCAAACCAGCAAAAGATGGAATTCTCCTCGAGGTCGCTGAGCCAAATACGAGCTGGACCAATAAGGTACAACTGGAGCATGCGGCTGGCTATATTCGGGGTTCCTCCGCCGAAGGTTACTGCATTGTAGTAATCCTCAATCCAGGTATCCGGCCTCTCGCTGCCATCATAATGCTTCAGGTTTCGGGTAGCTTAAGGTTCAAGCTTCTTGGCTTTGGTTCCTCTCGGATCATCCGGCCAAAGCACTTTGACCGATGTAGTCGGATCTGTATTTGTTGAGACGTTCCCAAGCGTCGCGGGGACCGCCGCCGGGGTTTTGGCGGGAACGGATCTCGGCCTCCGCCCTCCGCCTCCACCTCCGCCTCCACTGGGTGGTGGCGAGGAGATCTGCGAGGGGGCTGTAGATGTTCTTCCGCCCTCAGATTCCCGGCGCTCTTCCCGCGGCTGGCTCCGGCTTCGGTGGCTCCCTTCCTCTTGCTGGTGGTCGCCTCCGTTGTAGGATAACGTAGCATAGAAAACAAAAATTTTCCTACGGCGAACACGCAATCCAAGCCAAGATGCAATCTAGAAGACGGTACGAGGGGATTGTCGAGACTCACCCTTGAAGAGATTCCAAAGCCTACAAGAGGAGGCTCTTGTTGCTGCGGTGACGTTCACTTGCCGCTTGCAAAAGCGCGTAGAAGATCTTGATCACGATCGGTTCCGGCGCCACGAGCGGGCAGCACCTCCGTACTCGGTCACACGTTCGGTTGTTGATGAAAACGACGTCCACCTCCCCGTTCCGGGCAGCGGAAGTAGTAGCTCCTCTTGAATCCGACAGCACGACGGCGTGGTGTCGGTGGCGGTGTAAGTCCGGCGGAGCTTCGCTAAGCTATGCGGGCAATATGAAGTGGAGGAGCAAAGCTAGGGTTTGGGAGGGGGTGGCCGGCCACTCTATGGGGCGGCCAGCTTGTGGTCTTGGGGTGGCCGGCCCCTCCAGGCCCTTGTTTATATAGGTGGATCCCAAGTGTTGGTGTCCAAGTCTTGATAAGACCCGAAACCAAAACCTTCCATATGGTGGGCTTTCCCTCCACACTAGAGGTGGGAATTCCACCTTCCATGGGGGTGGCCGGCCCCCTAAGGGGGAGTCCACTTGGGACTCCTCCCCCGGGGTTGGCCGGCCATGGAGGTGGAGTCCCATGTGGACTCCACCTTCCTTGGTGGTTTCTTCCGGACTTTTCTAGAACCTTCTAGAACCTTCCATAGAACCTTCCGCATCATTTTATTCACATAAAATGACATCCTATATATGAATCTTATTCTCGGGACCATTCCGGAACTCCTCGTGATGTCCGGGATCCCATCCGGGACTCCGAACAAATATTCCAACTTCATTCCATATTCAAGTACTACCATTTCAACATCCAACTTTAAGTGTGTCACCCTACGGTTCGTGAACTATGCGGACATGGTTGAGTACTCACTCCGACCAATAACCAATAGCGGGATCTGGAGATCCATAATGGCTCCCACATATTCAACGATGACTTTAGTGATCGAATGAACCATACACATACGATACCAATTCCCTTTGTCACGCGATATTTTACTTGTCAGAGGTTTGATCATCGGTATCACACTATACCTTGTTCAACCTCGTCTCTGACAAGTACTCTTTACTCGTACCGTGGTATGTGGTCTCTTTATGAACTTATTCATATGCTTGCAAGACATTTAGACGACATTCCACCGAGAGGGCCCCAGTATATCTATCCGTCATCGGGATGGACAAATCCCACTATTGATCCATATGCCTCAACTCATACTTTAGGATACTTAATCCCACCTTTATAACCACCCATTTACGCAGTGGCGTTTGATGTAATCAAAGTACCTTTCCGGTATAAGTGATTTACATGATCTCATGGTCATAAGGACTAGGTAACTATGTATTGAAAGCTTATAGCAAATAACTTAATGACGTGATCTTATGCTACGCTTAATTGGGTGTGTCCATTACATCATTCATAATGATATAACCTTGTTATTAATAACATCCAATGTTCATGATTATGAAACTAATCATCCATTAATCAACAAGCTAGTTAAGAGGCTACTAGGGACTCTTTGTTTGTTTATATATCACACATGTATCAATGTTTCAGTTAATACAATTATAGCATGGTATATAAACTTTTATCATAAACATAAAGATATATAATAACCACTTTTATTATTGCCTCTTGGGCATATCTCCAACATCCGTCGTTCCGGCTCACTGCTCGGGCTCTTCGTTCGGCTTCTTGGGTTCGGGCTCGCGTCACGCGCCTGTGAGGCTCCGCTCGCGGTCTTGGTTCAGCGAGGCTCGATCTCGCGGTCTTGGTTCAGCGAGGCTCAGGCTCGCGGTCTTGGTTCCGGCTCCTGTGGTTCCGGCGTGCGCTCCCTGCTCCTATTCCTAGGTGGTGGCATGTTGTCGCGGATGTTGATTCCACCTGGCCCATGGGGCCTGGTGTTTCCGGCTGGACTGCGACGACGAGGGGGCAGCGGAGGACGCGGAGTCCGGGGTGGTGGTGATGGGTTGCGGTGTTTGTCTCTGCCAGTATACATCGGGCCCTTACCCTTCGCTGGGTTTCTTGGGGTTGAATCCGAGGGCACCGGTATCGGGTTCGGATGTTCTCTGGCATTCCTGTGCTCCGTGGATTCGGTGCGCGATTCGCCATCACGATGTTGATTTCCTAGGGTGTCCTTCTGCGCGGTGGACAAGCAATGATCCGGATTGGATTCCAACCTGCGCGAAGTGTCTGCCTTGCTCTGCTGCTGCATTGCTGAAGCAACGAGCTTGCGGACGTAGTTGATATCAATCTCCTCGTCTTTCTTTTTCAGGAGCTCCGCAGCCTTCTTCATGTTATCCTTTGGAGTTGTGAGCGGCTGTTGCTCCGTGGGAGTTGCGAAGGTGATCCTGCGGGGAGGGATTGCTTCTCGAACAATTCTATCAGCCTCCGCCTGCACATAGATCATTTTCACCTCCCACTCTTTCCTCATCTACTTGACATGTGCAAGTGATTCAGTGATCTCGCGATCCTGTCTTTCAAAGTGATCCATCAGGTTCGCAGCTTCTTTCCTCTCCTCCAATATCGCAGCTGCGGTGTTGGCGAACTTCTTGGCGGTGGCCAGCATCTCCTTTCTCGTGGCCTCTAAAGCCTCCAGATCTGCAGCGTCACCAGGAGTTATCGGTTTGTTGAGGACATCAGACTGCGCGACTAGATCCATGCGTGCTTGCTCGACTATCTCTTGTGGGGACAAGACTTCCTGGCGCGGTCGTTCCCGATCTAACGGAGATCCTGCGTTGGACGGTCCTGCGTCGGAGGAGGTGTTTTCATCCTCCGCCTCCTACTGATCCAGCGGTGCCACGGTTGCAAGAACCTGCATAGGCTGGGCGGAATCTGCGTCAGGTTGCTCACCGCCTCCGAGTTCTTTTAGCTTGCGGTTAAACTCTTCCGTATTCATGGAGGAGGCATCATCAGCAATTTCCCCGGGCTCGAGTTCTTTCGTCAAGCGATTGTATTTTTCTGTGCCTATTGAGGAGGCATCGTCGGAATTTGGGCTTAAGTTGTCGAGGATTGATTCCTCAGGATCTCCGGCTTCCTCTTGTTCCGGAACATCGCTATCTCCGACAGCCTCCTGCTGATCCGGAGCGTCGTTGTTTCCGGGTGCCTCAACCTGCATGGGATCGGCTCCGTCCTCAAGAGGGGCGGCCCCTGCGGTATGGGCCAAGAAGTGCACGAAGTGACACCTTTGCTTCTCTAACACCTAGGAGACCCAGGCGAATCTGCATTGGTCTTCCACCGTTTTGTCCTGCTCAGGGGCTGATTGGGTGGGTTTTGATTTTTTCAGATCTAAGGCGGAATCTTCCTTAGGAAGCTCCTGCGACTCGGATCGGATCTTCGCGGCGAGTCGGCGGTTCCGTCGGAATCGACGATGAAGATGTGGATCCGCCGATTGGGACGATGGAATTGAGAATCGAGCGTCCGGAGCAATCGGAAAGTTCCGGATGCAAAGAACACGCCCACAGCGATCGTGTCGTCGTAGCTTCCTGGCGCGGTCGGGGAGATCCTGCCGGTCCTACACCTCCGCCTCGCTGCCCGGTGCCACGGTACCTGCCTGGGCGCCGTCGTTGCTCACCGTAGTAGCGCGGTACCTCCGTAGGAGGAGATCATCACGAGGGGAGGTCAAGCGAGTAGGGCCATAGGGGCATCGTCGGAGGGCCGAGGGCCTCGGAGGCTTCCTCCGGAACATCGCTACCCGACAGCGCACGGAGGTCGGGGGCCCTCTGCTGTTGTCTTGTAATGGGTAAGAAGTGGGCGCTGGAGACGGGCGTTTGGTCGATAGGTTAGTGGTCTAGGGCCTCCTCAGGGATCTCGCGACTTTCCGGCGGTTCCGCTTACCAGACGTTCAAAGACCGCCGAACGATACAGAGTTGCCTAACCACGGTACAATCGGATTCTTGCCGTGTCGTGTCGTCGTAAGGATCCGCCTTCGTTGGCGCGTGCTGCGGTCTGCCTTAGTAGGGCCACGGATCCTCGGATCCTTCTGGAAGTTGCTTGCGGGATCCGGCTTGCCTGGCCCTCGGGCTTCATATATCTCCTACATCCTGCCAATCTTGCCTACGCCTTCCATCTTGATGCCACCGGATACTCACGGATCCGAGTAGGTGGTTGAGATCCGGCTCCTTGCTCCTGGCTGGACTTCATCCTTCATGATCAACGAACTCCGCATGGGCCAGCCAATCACCACCAACTTGCCGGATCCAGGCCATGTCGTTGATATACCCATAAAGTATACCCACAACACTCACCCTTCGATACCTTTGGTTAGAACGAAATGCTAGGGATTTTGAGGGGCATAGGTCCACCGCGGCAGCGACCTTGAGCTTGATATTGGATGAGTGGCGGGCTTGGTTAGATTGTAGAGGTGGGTTTGTGAGAGTAGTGCACTAGTGCTCCTCAGCCTTAGGCCGTTCTCAATCGCCCAAAGTGGCGGTTGAGATGGTGGTGCTTGGAAGGACTCACCTTCCGAGTTGTAATCGTGTTTTATGGTCAAAAAAAAAGAGGAGAAAACTGAAAAGGACGCAGTTGTTGAGCGCGTCGCAAAACGCTGTGTTTGTCTCTGTGAGTTCGTTGTATTTCCGTCAGAGAGGGAGGGTTCAGAGCGACGTCTCGCAAATTCCACGCAAAATCCACGAAATCTCGTTGAGTTTGAGGCCTGTGATCCAACACTATCTACAGTTTAACGTTATCCTGAGATAACTTCTACACTCCTGGCCCAATGTTTCACGGTTCAAATGTCGGCACTTGAGCAGACGGACCCCAAGTTGCCTCGTAAAACCTGCGCCGCGTAATACTCCGGTAAGGATCTTCACTTCTCTTCCTCTTGAGGTAAGACACTACGCTCCCCACTTCCGATCTGATTTTCAAATACACTTGGTTGGCGTTCTCCCTATCCTTCAAGACATTGTCCATTCCATTCATCTCTATTGGCTTGCCGAATAGGAAGTACAGCCGACCCGGCACTTTAGGGAGAACAGCAGGCAGATGCAAGACCTGATTCCCATCCTCTCCTTTCACAGTCTCCCTGAAACCGTGCACACAAGCTTTGTTCCTTAGACAATGGAGGTGACAGAGTCAAGTGTTGAGTTGAGTAAGATATTTTCTGATGAAAATACTTGATGAATTCTTTGTTTATTGAAGGGAAAACAGGCAGTGAATAAATAGAAATCTGACCTTATTCCTGTGAAATCTTCATTGAATGATTTTATCCCGTCTCTAAGATAGGGAATATTCTTTTCATCATTGTAGTCCAAAATTATCTGCAGAAGGGACAAAAAAATATATCATTCATTATACTGGTAATTAAAAGGGGGAATACAACTATTACTTCAATCTGTGAAATATTCTTTTCATCATTGTAAACCATGCTGCTTCAGTGCACAAAGGCACATGAAACTACCTCGAGAAAGTCATCTTCTCCGACACAACCAAATGGTATGATGGTAACTCCAAATCGTGCTGCCATTCTTACAAATTCTGGTTGATCTGGCCAAAACAATTTGTATGCCTCACCCTGCCAAGTGCAACAGAATAAGCACAGCATGGAGCCTGTAAACGTGAATGTGTGTACAGTTGTACATCAGAATATTCAGTCCAAGCACACACCTTCCTGTGAAGAGCTTCCCGCACACCGCCTGGATACATGAGAACAAATTCATTCCTCTCGAACAGCTTATACATATTGATCGGACTGACTGGAGCTGCGCCATACATAGAGAATGAATCAAACAGAGACAGCTCTTGGCGCAACATCTCATAATTTCCATCAAAAAATACAGGATGGGCCGCTGTTCGGATAATTGTTTTCTTCTCTCTCAGGAACCCTTCAACCAGTGAAGACAACTCTATCGCCAAGAGTTGGTGATATCCCACAAATAAGACAGGACCTTTGTCAGGAACACCGGAAAGGCCACGAACAATTTTTCCATTTTTCATAGTAGAGAGCATGACTGGGCTCAGCAACTGATGATACAGCCTGCAGAAGTTTGAGCTTCCAACTGATGAATTCTATAATCTCTGTAGAACAGTATATGAAAGTTGACTGGGTCTTAGAGAGTAATACATACTTGAAATCTTCACTGAATGTTCTCTTGAATTCACATCTTGTAGGTGGTAGGAAATCCATCACAGAGTCCCGTTGTCTACCGCGACGGTACATGTTGGCTCCTTTTATGACAGTTAGCAGGTTGAAGCCATCCTCCTGTGCAAGTACCACGGGGACTTCAGAATTCTTCTACTATACAATCTCAAAGGTAAAGCAGGTGTACACTACACGAAAGTCACTCTCACTCCAACCTAACCCTCTCGCCCCCGCGCGGCGACGCCGCGCCGCGTCAGGGCGGCCGCCGGCGCTCCTCTTCGTCTCCCCTCAGTGCCCTCCTCTCCCACCGCCGCCACCGCCCGAGGCGCTGCCAGGCAAAGCCTTGGTGGCGTGGCGGCGGATTCTCCTCGGCTATGGACCGACGGGCACGGCGGCGGCGATCCGCCAGGCCTTCCCTGATGCAGCAGTGCGGGGAGGCGGCGGCCATGGCGCCGATCTACAGGTGGCGACGCCGTCGGTAGGGATGCGCTATCGGGCCTCTCTTGCGTCGTGAGGATTCCTAGAGCAGATGCTCTAGGCATGGCCGTGGTGCCCATCTTTTCCGTCGGAGGTGGTCGGCCGGATTGGGGCTGGTTGTGTCGATCTCCTGATCTCACATCTAGTCCTAGTAGCGAGTTGGGGATGCGCGGTTGCCGGTGAAAACCGTGCTCCGGCCCTCGTCGTGGCGGGCGATGGTGACGTCACGCATCATAACCTTCTTGAAGGCATCGCCGTCGCAATCTGTGTCTACTCACTCGCGCTACTCCGGGGGAAACCCTAGATCTGGGTCTCCCGATCGGACAATGGCGGCGCTCTATGCATCGTTCTACCTCTTGGGGCATCGTTTTTGGAGCAGCTACTGGACGGTGATGGGCTGCGGAGGTGTGGTGTTCATCTACCGCGTCGGCGATGGTGAGTCTCGGCGGCGCGGGGCAGCGGAGTATCGGTGTTGGATGCGGGATGAAGAGCACGTACATGATGGTGGTGCTGTCAAGCGTAATGGTGGTGTCGATGGCACGTCTGGCAAGGTCAATGCAGTGATCCCTCTTGGAGATGGGTGCGAGGAAGACGAGGTAGCAATTTCTGTGTCGTGTGCAATGGCGTGCGCTCAGGGTCTGCTTGACTGGTTGTGCTTCTCACCTGCCAATGGACGGTTTGGGAAGGCATTCAGGTTAATGACCCTGTTCATGGTCACCCCCTTCATCGCTCTAGTAGGTATAGCGAGTTGTCGCTGGAAAGGTGGCTTCGAGTTGATCTTTGTATCTCCCTTGTAAGGCTTTGCGAATAATTTAATAAAGAAAAGATGTGTGCATCATTTGGATGCAGAGGCTGGGGCGATGCTCCCATTTCGAAAGAAAAAAACACTACACGAAAGTCTAGAACAAGAACTTCTTTTACGAAACAAGCTAAAATATATTCCATTTTCATTAATTAAGAAGAATAGAGTTGCCCAATTGACCAGGCACACAAAAGATACGGCATGCACACTGCTGAGAGGAAAATATAGACGAGGTTGCACTATTTTTTTTTTTTGAAACAAGGCAAAAGATTTGCCATTTTTATTGATTAAGAAGTTTTTCGAGGTCTTACAGAACAAAAACCTTGGCCTCAAAAAGCCAAGGACAAATGAAATCCTACTCTCACGGCATTACAATACTCAAGGCATTTGCCCGGGCGAGGCTACACAACGCCACCTTGTTTTTAATCTTCGAAACAATGAAGCTTGAGGTAGATACGTTATTTCAGAAGACGCGGACGTTTTCTTTCATGCCAAATCTCCCACGACACCAACATAGCAAGCAAAGCCATGGCTTTTATCGATTGTCATTGCTTATGAATAATCTCCCCCACCATTCTTTGACGGAACCCATGGGTTGCAAGCTATTTGGATCCACATCGTGAAGCCCAAGAAACTCCTTCATTTTAGACCATATACGGATGGTGAACCAACATTTCAAGAGTAGGTGTGATGTGGTTTCTTTCGTGTGGTTATAGAGCTTGCATTGCCCACAATTAGGTCATCCTCTTGTAGATAGACAATCCTCCGTCCATACTCTATTTTGAATGATCAACCAAGCAAAAAATCTTGTACTTTGGCAGAGCCCATGCTTTCCAAACCAAGGATGTCGCTGGAGAACTTGTTTGTTCCAAAAATTGCATTTTCTAAGCGGACCTAGACGAGTAGCGTTTATCATTTGTGAGCTTCCAAGCAATTGAATCGAAATTGTTGGCATGTGCACCGATTGCAACATTTCCCAAAGGTTGTAGAACTGTGCAATGTGATCAAGAGAGGGGCCATCATTGGTGTTTACTTGGGTAACCCAATGGCCATCTTCCAAACCTTTGTTAACGGTGGTCTTCTTCTTTTTTGAGCATTTGAAAATGAGGGGACGCCAATGCTTCTATTCAAGCTTGACATCAAGAAAGCGTCAACACCTTCGCTTGCCAAGTAAATTTAGGGAATGGATTGTGGCTCTTCTTACCACCTCAAGAACAAGAGAGATTCTCAATGGCATTGTCGGTGATCCAATAAATCATGATAGAGGGCTCCGACAAGAGGATCCCCTTTCGCCTCTCCTCTTCATGCTTGCCATTGACCCTCTTCATCACATACTTTTTAAGGCAACCGAGCAAGGTCACCTTAAGAAGCTTTGTAGGAGGGCCCCATGATCCACACATCTCTCTTTGCTGATGATACAGCTATATTCGTGACCCCTAACAAGAACGACATCAACTTTCTAGATTCCACCTTGCATCAATTTCACCGGGCTTGTAACTAATTCTGCAAAAATCCAAGTTGCCTCCATAAGATGTGCGGGAATCGACCTTCACAACATTCTTCAGGTTTTCCCGGCTACCCGCACAAGCTTCCCAATGAAGTATCTTTGGGATTACACTTTCGGTCAAAAGACTAAAGATAATTTACTTTCAGCCTTTGGAAGAAAAAGTGGCTGCCAAAACTTGTTCCATGGGAAAGCATGTCACCGTGGCCAGCCGCACAACTCTTGTGAAGTTCGTGCTCACAAGCATTGCCATATATTTCATCACTGTGCTCAACATCCCCATTGAGGTCCACATGAAGATTTATAGTATTAGAAGATCTTATTAGAGAAGCTTTTCTTTGGGTGGCTTGTGACAAGGTTTTCGGAGGAAAGCGCAAGGTTATTTTGAAGACGGTGTGCAAGCCGAAAGAATTTGGAGGGCTTGGGATCCCCAATCTCCAAAAAAAATCTGTGGCCCTTCGCATGCGATGTTTATGGCATGAGTGGAATGATGAGAACAAACCATGGATCGGCCTTGGGACCCCTTGCACGCCTCAAGACATGGATCTTTTTGTGGTGGCTAGAAAAGTTACCATAGGAAATGGAAAGAAAGCTGTCTTTTGGGAGGCACCATGGCTCAACGGAACTGAGGAAGAGATTCCCACTTCTCCACAAGCGACCGTCAACAAAGCCCACTCGCAAAAGCCACGGGCAGCCACACGAAGATTCATGCCAAGAAATCAGCCAAACATGCCTGCGAGGCTGCGACAGTGCATCGTTTGTTCCGAGGGTGAGATGTGAAGAAGAAATATGCAAAGGCTGGTGCAAGAGGCAACTTTTTATCTTCCAGCGTCTCTAACTAGGCTCCACCACTGTAGATTCAACTCATTGTCGCGCAAGCCCCGACACAACCACCTCTCTCTTGCACCGGTCCCTCGAGCACATGCTAAACTCAAAAAAGTGGTCCAAGGAGGAAATAGACACAAAAGTGTCGCCATCGTCTGATCATAAAAATCGTAGGTTTCCTGTGGAGCTTCTTTAGGTGGAGGACGGAATAATTCACCTCCACGATGGTTTCAAGAAGTGAACGGAGGACAAAAGCTTGGTCCTCGCCGATTCCTTCCTGAGATGATGTGTCGGGTCACAGATCCCAGCACCGTCAGGGTAAGAACAGGCATGTCACCACGGGCCTTATTGGCTTTGCGCTGCCACAAAAATTTAAAATTCTTATACTCCACAATCTCAAATTTAAAACAACTGCACTGCTTCGCATAAGAACTATTTTTCCGAAACAAGCTTTTGCCATTTTAATTAAATAAGAACAAAGTTATAGAAAAAATACATGCACACCGGTGAGAAGAAAATATCTTCGAGGTTGCACGCTGGCATTATCTGTCATCACTTCTCACTGAGCAAGCGACTTCCACTTCTCCGCAAGCTACACATACCGCGAAATTAGCGAAACGCGCCTAGGGACGATGCATATCCTACTCCGAGGCTGAGCTCCGAAGGATAAGGTGCAACAGAGCACTTGTCGCCTGTCATTGCCACATCGGGCTCAAGCCCTACAACTCCGACTATACTGCAATAGGCAACTGGACACATTCCAGCCTACATGTTGGAGAGCAGAATACCGCAACCTTGCTGTGACCGTGCAAGCTCGAGCATGAACTACCGCCTTCTTCCACTAGTTGCAAAATCCAATCACACAGATCTAGGGTTTCCCCTTGAGCTACCTCAAGTGGAGGAATGAGTAAATTACCTCGACGATACCTTCAAGAAGGATAAGGAGCTCAAGAGCATCGTTCTTGACGGTCCATGGAACCCAGCAACATAATGCAAGGAACGGGAACCGCTGTCACTTGTTGGAACTAATCTTGTTGGTTTGTAGTTTATTATGTTTGGATCTGCCTGCGCGGTGCTCTGTGGAGCCAGGCACATTAGTTTGGCGGTGGACCACCGACACCCTGTACTCGTCTAAGTCTCTCTACAACATCATTTTCGAGGGAGCACTTGGCGGGCTGCCTCATCCTGCAAGCTGCCTGCTCTGTGACCAGTCGGAGGAGACGATGGTGCAAATCCTCACTAGTAGCCATGTCAAGAAGATTTAGTGCAAGGTGTTTGTCTTACGTCCGATCTACTTCCACCCTACCCTTTGTTGAGGATGACTTCGTGGATTGGTGGGAGACAGCGCTACGATCACGACGTGGTGGATCTGGAAACATTGCAACGCAGCCATCTTTGACAACACTTGGCCTTCTGTGGTCTCCATGCTTGACACGATCAAATCGGAGGCACGATTGTAGGCAGAAGCAGGGGCTCGGGGCATTTGTTGTTTTTTTAAAAATAGGGCACCCCCAGCCTCTGCATCAATAGATGCTCGGGGCTCAGGGCATTCGCTAGGTGCTCTCCTAGGCTAGCTTCTTTGGGTTTAGTCGTATGGCGTGGTGTTGCCGTGTTGGTCCTCTTTTTGATTTGTATATAAACTCATGTCCTATCAATGCATCAGAATGCAGACTTCTACATAAACTCATGTCCTATCAATGCATCAAAACCCATTGCTTTTGCGTTTTCACAGAAAAAAATGTACTCCTGGCCTATATGGTTCAATGCTCGACAGAAGCACTTAAGGTCAACCGAGGAAGTTTTTTTTTTTGCGAAAAACTGAGGAAGTTAAAAGATGGAAGTGTTCCTAAATACACCCTCTGTTCCTAAATGTAAGGCGTTTTGGGAGTTCAATTTTAAATCCTAAAACGTCTTATATTTAACAAAAGAGGTAGTAATTTATCAGACGAATGACATGATAGTCTGTACCATATGTAGTCTATCACCCCGGTTCCTGAAGTATCGAACTTTGCAATTTTTCACTGATTTAAACAGTCGGTCTGCTTCTCCTTTTGGCGGCAGATTCTCAGTGCCACTAAATCCAAATACGTTTATATTGTAAGATCAAAATGGTAAGTATTATGACTCAAAAAATGTATGAAACTGTTGCATAAAGAAACCTGGCAAGAATTAGTACTTCAGCTTGTACTGCGTGAAGTCGAGAACTGGCATAGGCTGCACCTGACTTGAGAAGCTTAAGTTGCCACACAAGAGTTTCAATCCGTGTGATAGCTCCTAGTTCCTGAGCATAAGAAGAGACAGCACAATATTACGATCTGCTCATTTATATGGACATTAAACTGTGTCATAGTTGCAGACCATCTAGGTGTTCTTGAGTTACAAAAATCTGTTAAATGCTAAAACAATATTTCTATAAATAAATTAATATGTTGAATTTCCACAAATTTCAAATAGTATGTGTACAAAATAATAGATAAAAAGAATTCTAAAAGCAAGTGATAACTTACTGAAACGTAAGGTAGCATTGACGTGAGACTGTCTGAAAGCTCTTGCAAAGTCTCTTGAGGGGAAAGAATGTTCTGAAGGCTAACCATTGCCATATTAATAGGGTTACCTATTCACCAAACGAACAACATTTTAAGGAGAACTGATTTCTCGAAGCCATTGAAGTAGGTATTATTCAGAGAAATTCTTAGAAAAAAAGCGTATAGTAAGAGTTGAAGGTGCCCATATACTGATGACATTTTCTGCCTAAAGAAATAAAAAATGTGTTTTGGCAGTATTGCTAGCCATGTAATTCACTCATATTTATTATATACATTGTGTTTAATTTACGAATTTGCTGTTTTTGCGGGCTTTTGCATGTGCTTCAACGTTGCAACAAAGGATTGCTTCTCATAATAAAAGGCCTTTAGTAAGTCTTACAGTATTCACTGCAATATCATTGAGAATAGAAACATCGTTCGGATGGCAATGTCATGATTTTTTTTTTGATGTTGTGGTGTTTCTTTCAGGAAAAATGACCAACGGAGAGCCAGAAGTTCGAAGAGATCTAGTGATCTCGATCGGAAAATGCGTGATCCAGACTTAATAGTTAAGTTGTAATCTCAATTCCTGATCTCGATTGAAAGTTGTAATATTTTGTAAAGGGTGCACTGAATCACACCTCATAATTTTAATTAAAACAAGGCTATCCTGAAATAATCCACTTTCAATTATAAGTTACGCTAAAATCATTATTTTATAATTGAGTATTGACTAGTTTTCTTTAGATAATGTGCAAATGTTCACTGTAATCCAACTATGGAGACTTATTTACATATAGGGGCGTAATTGACAAGTTAAGATAAATATACCAATCAAGTATCTGAGAAGGGGAGGATGTATAACTGGAAGGTTGCTTGGCACCGTTTCCAAAAAAGGCAATAATGCCTGCAATGAAGCCTTCGCGGATGATGTTGCTGAAAAAATAGATTATAATATTGTCCGACAAAACTAAATCGATTTCTAGATATCAAGATAAAACTATATATTAGGGTAATTGTAGATAAAAATATATTTCACCTGCCTGGATTTACTAGTATAAGAACCAAATCAGTTTCTGGATTGCGAGCTGCCACTGAAATTGCCAAACACCCCCCAAAGGAATCTCCAGTAATATATATTGGTCTGTTTGGTGACAAAGCATTTTCATATTTGACATATTCTTCCACAATTCGTAATAGTCCTGTATGCAGTAATAACTAAGATATGTCAAGCTAAATTACAGAGGTGGTTCAAGCTAATTTTATTTTGTAGAAGTTGGAAGTAACAACTGTGATCATACAACTTTACAATCCATTAAAGATCCAGATCATTTTCTAGAAAATGTTACACATACATGAATCGTCATATCCATTAATCTGTTTAGGATTTAACGATGATACTATTTATCTGGAATAGTAGGAGCATGGGGACTTGAATCAAACAATCACCACAACCATGTGCTACAGGGTTGCCACAATAGTCTCTGTTTAAGATTTTTCAGCTTTGGTCTATCTACAGCAAGTAGAGGTGATCAGGTACTTCTGCAGACATAGACATGCCATACTAATGGAGAGAATAATGGAGATATATAAAATACTTCATATCTTTGTACCTTCAAATGGTGTACGATCATTTACTGGTACATGAAAGCAGCGAACCTCAAAAACTCTGCATGAAAAACAGATAAGGGAATCAATTTATAAACTTGAACTTAGTTTTAATTCATACAAGCAACATATGAGTGTGGCATACAATACATAGGATTATCACGGAAAATTGCCTTTGTTCGCGACAGCTTTGTCAGAGAAAAAAAGGTAAAACACATAATCTAGTCCGAATTCTTATGACTGATGGTCTGGAGAAACCCTAGCCTCCGGGTCGCCCTTGGGCGACTCTGAGGCAACCCCCGCGCCGCCACCCACCAACCCCTCCCCCACCTCGCCAACAGCTCCCGCCGCCGCCGGAGGAGGCCGCGCCGCGGCACGGAGGCGGCGGGGAGCACCTCCGGCTCTCTTCCCCCAAAAATCCAAATCCCCTCGAGCTCCCCCGAACCCCCTCCTCTTCGTCTGCCCCTGCGCGCCGCCGGCCCTGCCGTGCTCGTCCTCGGCGCTGCTCCTCCGCCGCGCGGGCGTGCTGCCCCTGCTCAGCCGCGCGGCCTGCTGCCCGTGGGCGGTCCCGTCGCGGAGGCGGCGGGGCGTCCTCATCCCTGCGCGTCGCCCCTGGCGTTGGCTGCTGGGAGCCCTCCGTCCCCGTCCGTTCTGGCCGTGGAGGCCACGGGGCTGGGCCTGCCGGCTGCCCTCCGCCGTGGTGAGGCCCTCCGGCGTCTGCTGTGCGCCGCCCCCTGGCGCCATGCGGGCCTGCTGGGTCGCAGAGCTCCTCTTCCATCCCCCGCTGGTTCTGGCCGTGGTGGCTCGGGTCTCCTCGCGTGAGGCTCGCCCCCGGCTCCTGCGTTTTCCGGCCATCCATTCTCGCCCCGGGTGTTCGGCCGTTGATCCCGGCCCCCGGCGCGCGGCTCGGCTTGGACGGCCGGCGATGTGGGCCCTCTGCAGCTCGACCGCTCCCCCTTCACTGGTGGCCCGTGTCCACCCCTCGCCGCGGTCTCCTGCAGGGTGGGGGAGGTCGGCCTGCCCCGATGTTTTGGTGTAGTTGCACATCCGGGCGAAAGCCTGTGGACGACGACGCCTGCCGGCGCCGTGCTCCTCCGTGGAGGCGTCCTCTTGGCTCTGTGCACCTCCCGACACGCTTGGGGCAGCGCTCGCCTCTTGTCGGCCTGCTGACCGCCCGCCTGTATACTTGCGGGACGAGGTTGTTGTCATGGTGGCCCGACAGAGCTGCCTGGACGTCCTGGGGTTGCCTCAGCTTGCGCCACCCTTCGACCACGGGGTCGGCACACCGGTGTCGTCGCCCCAGTCTCGGCTATCCGACGCCCTTCGACTGTGTTTGGTCTCGGCGGCACATCGCCTTCAGCAATGCCGGCGACACACCGGTGTTGCCGCACGGACTCGGCTATCCGACGCCGTTCGATCGTGCCGGGATGCTTCTTCGCGTGCTCTTGTTGGTGTCCTCGTATTCCACCACCTGCTCCCCTGGTCTGCCTGCCTGCGGTGTGTATTCCTCCCGGGATACCCGTTTAGCGGTCGGCTTGAGGTCCTCAAGGTGACGTCTGGTTGTGGCCTTGTCTGGTTCGTGCTTGTGGCGTGGCTTTTTTTCCCTGCATCGCCCTTCGACCACGGGGTCGGCACACCGGTGTCGTCGCCCCAGTCTCGGCTATCCGACGCCCTTCGACTGTGCTTGGTCTTGGTTCTGCAGGTCTTCGTCGCCGCCCCTCGCTCGCATGCCAAGTCATAGTGATTGTCCTTTGAGGTGCTAGCCTCCCGAGGGGTTCGGTTGGCTTCGTTGTGCTGACCTTCCCCTTCCCTTGTGTTCTTTTTTTGTTTTTTAGGTGTCTTCTTCTCCCCTGTACCCCCTGTATCTCCTTCTATCTGTTTGTAAGAACATGGGCCTGCCAGGCTACTTTCGTGGAAATATAACAAGCGGTGGGGTTTTTTCCCCCCCGTCAACCCTCGAAAAAAATTCTTATGACTGTCCATATACACCTCAATTGGAGAGACTCTTTGTATTACGGATTAAGTTAAACAACCAAAGAATACATAAGGCACATATAATTCGTTCAACTTTTCTGTTATGTGAGGCATAAAAATAAAATAAAAAACTACATGTAGACATAAGGGCATCTCCAACGCAGCGACCCATCCCGCGCCCGCGCGTCCGGATGGGCCCAAACGGACAAATCTGTGGCCCAACGCGGCCACGCATTGCAAATACGGATGGCCGCGCGTGTCCGGGACGATTCGAACCCGGCCCAAATTTGGGCCAGGTTTGCGTGGCCGCGGATGGCACGCGGCATCCTCACGCGTCCGCCTGGTCCACTTGGCTAGCCCACCTGTCGGTTCCCCAGTCCTATAAAATGTGGACTGGGGAGGGGGACTGTCCCTATCCAGTCTCCACTCTCCACTCCGGCCGCACACACGCACGAGCTCGACCTTCCGCGCAGCCATGGCCCCGAAGCGGGAGTTCGAGCCGTCCGCCAACGACCACAAGGCCGGCAGCAGCCGGCAAACCGCGCCGGCGGCGTTCGAGATGGGGCCGCCGGCTCCTCCCATCCGCGACCGGATCAACGTCACCGTAGCGGTGGCGCAGATGTTCTGGGATGCCGGCGTCCCAATGCCGTGGGGCGACGTGCACCTCCCCCACGGCTGGCACCTGAGCCCAGATCGGGTTCCGGTGCCGCCGATCCCGGGCTCCGGCCCCGCCCGCATCGCAGAGATCCGGAGGCACCGCGCGTAGCTGTCGGCGAACCTCCGGGAGCACCCCGCCTACGGCGACACAAGTCCCAACTGGGACTTGTGGTTCGAGGTGGAGCACGATGCGCGCCGGCGCACGTGCTTCACCTCGGCGACGGCGAGGCCTCGCGCGCACGGCTGCTTGGCGGACTGGCCGCCGCCCCGGCGGCCTCTACATCAACGGGCCCGCGGCGGCGCCAGCGCAAGCGCCACATGCCCAGCCCCAGCCCTAGGAGGAGGACGACCCCGAGCTGAAGGAGGCGCTGGCGGCGTCCCGCGAGCTCAACGACCTCGAGCAGCTGGCCAAATGGCCGCACCTCCCCGAGATGCTGCACGCCTCCGCGCTGGAGGACATGGCCAGGAAGGCCCAAGAGGACGCCCAGGCGGAGGCGTGGGCCTTCCTCGACATGGCGGGCCGGCAGGAGGAGGCCACGCGCTAGGCCGCGCTCCGGGAGGAGGAGGAGCGCCAGGCCGCGCTCCGGGCAGAGGAGTAGCGCCAGACCGCGCTCCGGCAGGAGGCGGAGCTGCAGGCCGCTGCGGCGGAGCAGCTCCAGAAGGAGGTCGCGCGGCTGGCACGCCTGCGCAGGCCAGCGAGCCCTCCGGACCCGCACTCCGCCTGGGAAAGGACGCAGTGGTCACCCTGGCCGGAGTCCCCGGCGCCCTCCGGCGTGTCCAGCCGGAACAGCGCGTCGCCGCCGGGGCGTCGTCCTCATCGACGGCGACGACGACGAGTACTACTAGGAGTAGGGTGGCGCACCGGCGGCCACCGCGTCCCAAACCCTGGCCTAGGATTTCCTCTTTTTTTAGTTTAAAGTCCATATAGGGCTTTCTCTAGTTTAAATTTACTTTTTTGTTGTTTTCCTTTTTTATATATTTTTTATATTTGCGCTGCATCCGCGCGGTCACCCAAACGGCCAAAAATAGACGGTCCAGCGCGTTCGTTTGGGTCGCCGCGTTGGAGATGCCCTAACAGCATGAGTTGAATGGGATATTGGAACTAAGTCATCCGAAATAATTATCCAATTCCATAATTCTCCATCCATCTAATGGGTGTGGACAAATGTCAGACCCTCTTCTAAACACCCATGTACTTATAGCCTCTTATTTGCACCTTTTCTCTCTATATCGCACAGTAGTTAGTTTCATTCTGTATACCGCGTAAAAAAATCATCATACAAATGGATGCATCAAAAAACCCATCTTTACAGTTACCAACATAATAATTATTTTTTAGAAACTACTCACTACGATATGTAAAAGTGGTCATTTTCGATTGGAGTGTGGTCTTGAAATACAACTTGAACATCAATCTCTATAATAATTATACATTTACAAAATACAATAAATTGTTTTAAAAGGTAAAAAAAAGTATTTTTCGAGACAAATTGACACACATGATTTTTCATGTACCTAGTCTAGATATTTGTATAGATATTAATAGTCAAAAGTTTAAAGTCTAAGCTTTTACCCAAACAACGATTTTATCGGACAGGATTGGAGGGAGTAGTTGTTGAGTTACTAGAAAAGGTTTGTTTACCTGCCCAATGATTTGTGATGCAAAATGAGCTCCATTCCAACACCATCGATTCCTGCTAGGTAAATAGTAAGGCAGAATTATCATTACGTTGTTCTTGGCATATCAATTTCGCTTTGTTAGAAGATCAACACTATTATGTTGTACCGTGAGTAGTAGACCAACCTGGCAAGAAGAGCAGCAGCGGTGCCTTTTCGACCTCCGGCCGTCCGCACTCCACGGGGCAGAACCACCGCGGCGGCCCGCCGTGGTCCTGCATGGTCATGACCCTTACCGCCTCGATGTAGTCCTTCATGGTGACAGCTCCGAAGCCGTCGTCATAGAGAACCTCCAAACGCGACTCCTCCGCCGCCGGCTTCTTGCTACTCCCAGACTCCTTCCGGTTCGTTGCCTTGACGGAGCTCCGGCGGAAGGCATGCCGTCTATGATAGGTGCCGCTCGGATTTACACCGAAAGGGCGCAGGATGGTATGCGAGACAATGGACATAGCGTGAGGATCACAGGAGTGAAGGAAAGGAAAAGAGCTCGGAGCTGAGGATCGCAGCTACACGTTTTTAGGTAGCGGAACTATATAGGAGCACTACAGAGGCATCACAAGCAGGCAGTCATAGTATATTTACCATCACAGCATCAGTACCAAACTACTTGACTTCATGATTTTAAATAGCGGACAATAGAATATAGCCGCGGCCTCCCAAACAGCTATAGGCCAGCTATAGCCTGGCTGCCGGCTGTTTAAAACAGAGTTTGACTTTCAAAAGGGAAACTGAAATGAGACACATAATGTGGGGAAGTGGCCAATTTAGGTGGGGGCAAACTGTGATCAGCCTAAGCGCAATGTGCAGGGGTATCTTTTTTCATGAAAATTCGCATGCGTACAAACAAGACAAGCATTTTCTGTGAAATTAAGAAAACGGCCATCTTCCGCAATGCAATAGTCTACGGTACACTGCACATCAAATGTCCCATAAATAAATATCTTACATTATTCGTCTAAATTTAGACAAATTTAGGACATAGTGTCTACATAAATCCAAATATGACAAATGTAAAACACCTATTTATGGACAAGTACTAGCCAGTTAAAAAAACTAGTCACAATCATCGCAAGAAACACTAGTGGAAAGTGGAAACCGAGCTAACGGGGCTAGTGTTTCCAAATGCTAACCTTCATGAATGAACCATCCATCTCACTCGTGGAAACAGAGCTAACGGACAAACAAGTCACGTGCAAGATAGCTACTCTGGCTTCGCCAGACAGAACTCCTGACATGTGGCATTTGTAGAGCACAAGCTCGTGGTATTTTTCTGGTACTGTAATGATCTTGATCCCTCTTCAACAGGTTGGGTTGCGTAGCTCAATTGGCTCAAAACTCTTGAAGCCGACGTGCCCATGTTTTTCCACCCGCGGTTACCACTAACTTTGTCGACAACCAACAAAATTCTCGGTCAAGCATAGGACATACCTCCATTCAAAAGCTTAAGGCTTATACTTTTTTTTTAACAGTCAAAGTAAGTAAAGTTTAACTAAAATTTTAGAATAATCTATCAATAAATATGATATTCCTGAAAAAAAAATAGGCCTTAAGCTTTAGGATGGAGGTAGTAATACTTAGCCATATGTATACGTTTTACTTCACCGTCTGTCGATGTTCATGTTAGATGTAGGTATTAGAATGCGTATTGTATCCAGAATACACATCTTGTACCTGTACCGCTTGGCACCGCAAAGTGCAGAATATAAATAGAAGGAGATCAGGACTCGGATCCCATCCGACACTAGTGGAGAAGAGGCCTAATGTCGCGGGTGGTAAGCCCCTTTTGTCGCGGGTGGCCATCCGCGATAACGAAGGCGTGATAAAAGGTCTACCTTTTGTCGCGGGTCTCTTACCACCCGCGACATATGGTCGACCACGTGGCAGCGCGGGGCGCGCAGGGGACAGACCCTTTTGTCGCGGGCGGTATTACCACCCGCGGCAAAAGGTCCTCTACGTGGCGCGCGCAGAAACCTGCTGCTTTAGGGTTTGGGGGTGCAGCCCCCCCGCCACCGCCCCCTTTTATTCGAAATAAAGTTGCATATATTTATACACTACTAGAAGTTGTACACACGTTTCATTTATATATAGATTGATCAACCAAATATTGGAAACAAAAGTCGATTCCCCTTACATATTCGTATAGATTCTCCTTACATATATATATACATGAGCTCACGACTACCGGGACTAATTAAACACCGGGAGAGGGAGAGGGAGAGCGCCTTTTTGGACTAAACAAGCCATTGTTGTCTATTACTTCTCTAATCAGAAGTCCCGCCACTTCCTCCGCAATTCCTAGTAGGTGTTCCTTTGGTTCGAGTGTGTCCCGCATGTAGTCGACCTATATAGGAAAATGAGATGAGTATGACTATATCAATGTTGATAACGAAATATTGACGAAAATAAATAAAGTTGTGAATGTTATTGCTTACGTTGAATTTATTATTGTTCTTCTCAGTGGTTAACATGCGAATGGACTCGCAAACGTAGTATCCACATAGATTCGTCCCTTGTGGCTGCTGGGCGCACGGTACAGTAGTAAATGTTAGCTTCTCTGCCCAGGTACCCTTAATGTTTTTCTTGAAAGCTTTCCAAGTCCTGCCAGGCAAAAGAATGATTGAATGAGTGGATAATTAATTGATATCTCACGAAAGAGATAGCGCGGCGATGAAGGAAATTACACTTGGAGCAACTTCTGCAGGTCGCGGAACCCGTCCAGGCCTCTACTCATTGGGTCCCTTACTTCAACTATTCCCTTATCAACTTGAATGTCTAGTAGAATCCAGTGGAAGCTGCACATGTTTATGTATATACGTCGGGAATCACACTTAACATCGAGTAAGCAAAATTGAACGTGCATAAAAGATCATTAAGACTCTCACTCGTAGTTGTAAGGAAACAGTATTGAATCACAGAAACTTTGCTCCCCCAAAAACCTTAGTAGGTTTCCCCCCGTATCTGACGCGTTATGCTTTACCGTTTGAACATGTACTTTATCTGGGTCAACAAACCCAATATTGATAATATTATTACTTCTGCATTCACTGATCTTCAGTCTGCATAAGAGAACACATAAGATATAATGAGTATATGCAATGAAAACGAACATGAACTGAATGAAAATGAACTTAGATGTAGTTAACAACTTACAAGCAATAGCAGCTCATGAGAGATTTGTCGAGGGCTTCTAAATTGAATAACTGCCAGAGTTCATTCATCTCAATATGGATCTCCTCCTTTCGGTAGTAATATTCACGTGGGATCTTCGCCACGATGTACCTTTGGTTCTCCTTGCACGCATCAAGGTACCACTGATGCAAATTCCGCATATGCGTTGGCAGTTTATGCAGCCGCTCTCTGCTGACCAAGTCGGCCCCGTAGACAAATGTAGGAGCTATGTCAGCAAAGGGTAGTGCAACATCTGCGGCACTCAGCAATTCCTCCACGGTACAGGACATCGAAGCCGCTAGCGCCTCAGCTTCTTCCATATTGAAACCTTCACCATGTTCCCGGTACAGCTTGGGAACATCAAACACTTTGAGTGCTGGGATCGATTGTTTGGCCTGTTCTCCGAGCTGGGGAACTCCCTTTCTTTTTTTGCCTTTTGTCGTTTGCTTGGGCGCCTTGAGGGGTGCACTTGTCTTCTTCCCGGCTGATGATTTGCTCGTGCTAGCACTATCCTTCTCCTTAGCCTTGCCATCCTCCTTCTTCTTAGCCTTGTCATCCTCCTCATTCTTAGCCTTCTTGTCATCAATTACCCTCGCAAGGGTGCGTGTATAGTCATCCTTCTTCTCGTGTAAAGTCATATTGCGATGGTGTGTTCAGAAAAGAAATAGCATATGCCTTTTGCTTCTCGGTGTATGGCTCTGGCGCTGGAGGTTTTGGCTTATGAAAATGATCATAGTTGTGTTTCGCAACAATGATCGCATTTTCCTCTTCAGTACGATCGTAAGGACGGGGGGAGGAACCTTTGGTACTTTTGGGAGGGGCGACATCTTGCGGATAGGACTCTTGAAACGCTTCCGGGGGGTGCATTCCGAGTCTTAGTGGGCGGAGGCGGCGGCGCTGGAGATGGAGATGGACTACGGATGTCGTGGTCGATGTCGTACCCATGGGGTGATGGTGGCGACATGTGATCAGTAGGAGGAGGTGATGATGGACTGCGATCACCTGGAGGAGGTGATGGTGGCCTGCGATCATCTGGAGGAGGTGATGGTGACCTGGGACGACTGGTACTAGGGGCTACCCAGCCTGGCAGCTTGATGTTCTTCTTTTCCCAGAGAATGATTTCTCCCAGCACCTCTCGGAGTGTAACCCCCCCATCACCTCCAGGGATATCGAGCTGCAATGTCTCCCACGACGGTACAACTGAATCCACCCCGACACGAGCATAGCCAGCTGGAATCTCATTGCCATGCCATGTTGCCGGCTCACCTTCAGCTCCAAATGCAGGTAAGACATAGCCGACCGACACCTTAACAGATACGTTCCTGAACACGTCATGGAGATCACAAGGTGTTTGCTCCTTGATTCCATCCATGGGGTCGCCAGGACCGCCATCTATCATCTTTAAAGGCGGTGCCACCTCCGAGTCGGCAACGCTGCTGTCTCGTTGCTGAGATATGCCGGCGGTATTATCTGGCTGGCGCTGTCCTTTTAGTTCATTTATCTCCAGCTGCTGCTGCTGAATCTCCCGCTGCTGCTGGTCAAGTCGGCGTTGGAACTCGGCCATCCGGTCATTCTGCACCTCCAGCTCGCGTTGTTTAGCTCTCGCTCGGCTTCTATAAGTCTCCGCGTCGTCCGGAATCCCAAGTGACCACGGAACACTAGGGCCGAAGCCTCTTGTTCGTCCTCCCTTCTCAGGATTACCGAGGACAAGCGTCAGCAAGTCTTTCTCTCTATCGGGAGCAAAGTTTAGTTTTCCCGCCTTTATATCTGCCGTCACTTCAATCCATTTTTCCCTGGGTACCCTAACCCTGCTGTCACTTTCAACAATGTTCCCTGTCTTCATGTCATACTCACAGCCATGCGCGAGGAACCAATTTCGAGCCCTAATGTCCCATCCTTCTCGCGTGGGTTCTGGAGTGATCCCATTCCGCTCCATCTCAGCCTCTTGTGCATCCCACTTAGGCATGGCTACTTCGTAGCCCCCTCGCCCCGTATGATGGTGATATTTCTTTTCGCTTGCATTCTTCTTGTTTATCTTGGACAGGTTCACAGCCTCCTCTGATTCTTTGTACTTCACAAATTCTTCCCAATTATGCTCCTGCTTCGCTAGATAGTTCTCGAATACTGGAGGCTTCTTCTCGGCCTTATAAGTTGCCCATAACCGGTTCTTATACGCCCGGAAAAGTTCCCCCATCTTCTTAAGAGCCCATTTCTTCACTAGCGCCCTCTGCTTAGCATTCTCAGACTCCGATCCCAAATCTGGCAAAGTGAAATGTGCCATGAGGTCGTCAAAAAGTGTGTCTTTGTACCTATCGGCAACGTGATTTTCGGACACCTTCTTGGTCTTGTTCCATTCTCTAATAGTGATCGGGAGAGAATCCCTAACCAGAACTCCGCACTGATTTTTAAATTTCGTTCCGACAGCTGGGGGTGCCACAGGTTGGCCTTTCGGTGATACAGCTTCAATTGTGAAGTGGTCTTTTTTGGTCAGCTTCTTTGCCGGGCCTCATTTGTCCAACTTATCTTCGGAGGCCTAAGAGAATAAAAATTAATTAATTTATATACATATGTACATATAGAATTCTATTAATGCCTCTATACTAATCGTATACCTCGTCATCACCGGAGCCGTCGGCTTCTCCATCACCGGAGCCGTCGGCTTCTCCATGACCGGAGCCGCCGACTTCTCCATCACCGGAGCCGCCGGCTTCTCCATCACCGGAGTCGCGGTCTTCTCGGTCGGCTTCTGTACCATCGCGGATTATGTTCGCGAAAATGTCTTCCTGTTCCAAGTCCCGTTCGAATGGATCCATTGTGTTAAGGTCTAAGACCCCGTGTGTGGCCCGATCTTGCGAATGACCCAAGAAGCAAAGGGGAAAGAGAGGGAGAGGCGGAAGAACACGAAGAACGCGAAGAACACAACGCACACCAACCCGATACAATCGATACTTACCCTCGTGGCTCGATGGACCACGCCAATAGAATCACCACGGGAGAGACTCGAGGTAGAATCCCGGAGTGAGAGATCGGTGTTGAGGATGGAGGTAGGTGAGGGAGAGAGAGTGGGCTACACTAGAATCTCACTCACATAGATCCAATCATCCAACATGGGTTGCCTTGATACAAAGGGGATGAAACCCTAGGGAGACAAAGCTCAAAGTCATGTTTAAGCCTAAATCTTGTCTAACCAGCTATGGGGGCGAGCTGGGGTCTTATATAGGCATACAAGGCAACATGGGTCGAAAAGGTACAAGTTGGTGGGTCAAACCCGACGAATCCGGTCCTGGGGCCGGTCCGACCGGGCCTGGGACCGGGCCATCCGGTCCAAACCGGATCCTGGACCGGGCGGTGACCGGGCGGGGCTTCAGGAGCCCCGGGATTGCGTCCGGATGGCACAAGCGTAGAATCCGGTCGAAACCGGACGGGCCGGTCAGGAGGCCGGACCGGGCCTGGGACCGGGTGATCCGGTCGGGAGCCCGTCGACCGGGCCTGTGACCGGCTGGTCTTCCTCCTCCCGCCTCTTCTTCCTCTTCCTTCCTTCTTCCTTCCTTCTTCTTCTTCTTCCTTCTTCCTTGCACCATGATGAATGGCTCCTCTTCCCTTCCCTCGCTTCCTTGCACCATGGGTGTTCCTCCTCTCCGGTTCCTCGATGATTCTTGTACCTAATGATATGTAGCACACCGATATGAGGTAGCATTCCATTCAAGGTATGGACGAGGTCGAGTATCGAGAGGAAGGAGTTCACCTTGTCGCGTGTAGCGTGGTTTAGGGTTGAAGGTCCACTTGGGGGACTCTTTGGCCATGGTGTAGCGTCGACGATAGGCGGGGTTGCACTTGATGGTCTTGGTGCGGAGGTGTCCGAAAGCCACCCCGCATCATCTCCCCCCCTTGGGGAAGAGTCGTCCTCGACTCTTGTTCCTCCTCACCGATGAGGTAGACGGGAAGGACTTGTATAGGTGCCCTTGTGTCCTTAGGGATGCTCGTCGTAGTGCAGGCGTCTTTGTTGTAGTCCATAACGGGTCTCCCATGTAGTGGTGGAGGGGCCAAGTCTCGGTCGAAGAAGAACAAGGGGAAAAACAACTTGCAAAAGGAAAGCTTGTGGATGCCAATTTGGTGACCGGCGAACAAGAGGCTCTCAATCAAATACGAAGCATCAAGTCGTTTCTCCAAAAGGCATTGGGCAAAAATGGTGATCAAAAGAGTGTCTATGTATCCAAAATGTGGTGGGACAAAAATTTGTGCAAGTAAAAGTTTGCTTTGGAAGGTGTCAAAAATGTTGTGTATAGCATTGTCCCACACAAATGGAACAATCAAAAGGCAAGTATTGGCGGCAAAATTTGGGGCAAAATTGTTATGTGCAATGGCAAAACGATGGAGACTTCGAACTTGGGAGAGTATGGTTGGCTTGAGCCGAGTATGAGTGTCCTCAAGTGTGAAAGAATCCATTGCAAATGCCAAAGGTGAAATGAGAAATCCAAAGAAGAGCAACTTTTGGTGTGACATGTGGCACAAGGTGCATAATGTGTCTCTCACATGTATGACATGATCCTTGAGATTCTCGGAGTGTATGATGATATCATCAATACATACAACAACCATTGTGCCAACAAGATGTGTCAAGATATGTTGCGTAAGAAACAAAAGAGGTGATGGGGAATTGGACCAAACCGGAAGCGCGACAAACCAAGTCGGAAACACATGAGGGCGAAGGCGTGTGGGAACATACCCTTTGGTGTGATTCCCGCGGGTTAGGTCCTTGATGGGGTAGCTCTCAATTGCGCGTTTCGTGAGATCATGCTCCGTAGCGGTGGAAGTGGTCGTCCGTGTACCTACACATGGAAGAAACAAGACAAAAAGCGTGTGTGCATGGTAGATGAATACATCATCCATCATGATGTTCCACGTCTTGTGCACATCACCATTAGTGTCAAGCAAGATAGTATGAAATGCATGGCGATGGTGCATATGGCAAGAAGGTGCATTCATGGCATGTGGTAACTCATGATCATCAAAAATAGAGAAGGCTATGGGGGCCATCTCATGGGCAATGAAATAAGCATTCTTGCATACCAAGCATAAGGAAGAGCAATTGTTCATAATCTTGGATGCAAGGATCATGGAAGAGTGTAAACATTTGGGACAAAGCATGTGGAAGCTAATGTCAGCCTTGTCATTATCATTGCAAGCATTACATGGGAAAGAGCAAGTGGTCGACATGTTGCAAGCAATGGTGGAAAAATTGAAGCTCTCATAGCATGGCATGTTCATGTTATCACAATCAATCAACTCCACATGATCAACAATGTTATCAAGCAAAGCATCACATGGGAATATGAAAGAATCAAGTGACGTAGCAAATGTATCATCAAGATCATGCATGCGCTCATAAGTCATCATGTCCACTAGTGGGATCATGGCATCATCAACACCTATGTTGTTACCTTTGTAGGCCGACTCATTTGAGGTAGGTGTTGTGGAAGTAGGAGGATCCATGTGGTCGACATGTCCATCTTGGAGCAAGCATGGTGAGATATCATCATCTTCATGCACCATGTACATCGTCTCCATGAGCGGGAACTCGTCCTCCGTGGAACCTAGTGCAACATAAGAAGACACAAGCGAGGGAGAGGTTAATGTGTTAGCAATTGCGATGTCCTCCATGGACCTATCATCTACCTCTCTCAACTCACTATGTGTATCACTCATGTCCTCCAAATGGAAGCACTCAAACTCACATATGGGGTGGAAGTCACTCAACTCACTATCACTCTCGCTCAAGTGGGCTAAGTGGCTCTCATGCTCACATGGGATTGGTACCAACTCATCAATCAAGCATGTAGGAGTAGGTTCGACTTGCTCATCTCCATGCGCCTCCTTGGTTGAAGGGAAAATCCCATGCTCAACCATCTCAACTCCATGCGCCTCCGTGGGTGAAGGGAGAATCCCATGCTCACCATGCTCAACTCCATCGTCTCCTAAGTCGTCCTCAAGTGGTGGCATCTTGGAGACTTGTGCATTGAGCTCGTCGAAGTAGAGCTTCTTGGCGCTTGGCGTTGTGCATTGCCATGCCACGTGACCCTTGGCCTTGCACACCTCGCATAGGAGATTGGGACATTCCCGTGGAAGGTGGCCTTGTTGCTTGCACTTGTAGCATCGGAGTCCATAGGCATATGACGAGGTAGGGGCCATTGTGGTGGTGGCGCAAGAGGTAGAAGTCGCCTTATGAGGAAGGTCTTCATGTCGAGGCTCTCGTCTTCTCGCCTCATCACCATGTCTTGAGTGGTGTCGTCGAAGATCATGTGTGGAAGGATGTCGATGTAGACCATGAGGTGGTGGTGGTCGACGACGATCATGAGATGGTGTGAGTCGATGACGGTCCTTGCCATGCCTAGGTGATGGCTCATGTTGAGGGCGCTCTTGATGCTCCATATGATGTCCATGATGTCGATGATCTCGTGCATAGGCACTCTCATGATGGCGCCTTGTGGAGCTCGGAGAAGTGTGTCGATGCCGAATATGTTGGGGACGCTCTTGATGATCCACATGATGATGCCATCGTGGAGGTCCTCGATCTTCATATGTAGCTCCATTGGCCAAGTAGGGGTATGTGGGAGCATCGGCGGTATGCATGGTGGGGTCGATGTCGTCCTCGTCGTGGTGCTCCACCATGTCGTCCATGCTTGTTGAGCAAATGTCGATGTAGAGCTCGTCGATGTCGTCCATGTTGGCGATGCTCGCGGAGCCATAGTCGGTGTAGAGCTCCTCGATGTCGGTCATGCCGATGATGCTTGCGGAGCCATAGTCGGTGTAGAGCTCCACATGTTCCTCCACATCCGCGGTGCTTGAAGAGGTATCCTCCTCGAAGTGCTCCGTGTACTCCTCCGTATCTTCTTCGTCGCTATACATGTTAGCAAGACGGTATCTATATGGTGTATGTTAGTGGAAGAACACTACCTCACAATCTTACCGTGGTATGACAAGATTGGGGTGATCCAACAAACCGAGAGTTAGAACAATTGTATCGGGCACTCACACAAAGACACACGCAAAAGCTAGCAAATATGGTGGTAGGTGAGTGTGGTGGAAAGCCAAAAGATGAAATCCGAAATCAAGTTTGTTGTTAAGGGTGGGTGAAGTCCAAAAACTCAAATGTCAAAGCGATGATCACTATAAACACGGAAAAGATATGGAACTCACACACGGGATAAGCGGGGTTAGTGCAACCAAGGAATGAGCGGAAAAGTGTATGAAGCCCGAAAGCAAGGTTGCTCGGTGTCACACTAACACAAGGAGAGGCAAAGCTTTGGTTGCAAAATGAGAGACAACAAGATTCACACGCGGCCTCTCTTCTCTTCTCTCTTTGCTTAAAAGCTTTTTCTCTCTTGTATATGGTGGCACTTGCACTCGTTTTTATCTTTGGTGGCACATGGACACTTTTGTATGTATGGGTATATGGATGTATGGTGCTACTCGCACTCTTTTGCTCTATTGTGCACTTGCACTCTTTTTGTGTTTTGGCGGCTTTTTCTCACACTATGTTAGCGTTAGCTCGCTTTTGCTATCTTGCCACACGAGTGTTTGCTTGGGTGCCTTACTCAACGCGACACACACACCTCACAATGCGGGGCCACGTGCAATGTCTCGCAACACTAGACAAGCAATGCTCGATGGGATAGATCGCAAAAGGAAGAGGGGTTACAAGGTGAAACCTGCAAGTTATACCTGCGATGGTGGTGGTGGTGGTGGTGGTGGAGATCGCCGGATGTCGAGGTCGAAGGAACCGGTCGGTGGTCCGGTTGGACCGGAGTTGGCGCCGGCGTGTCCGGTCTTGGGGCCGGTCGGACCGGTCTCTGGGCCGGCTGTCCGGTTTGCGGCCGTTGGCGGGTTCTGCGCCGGACGGTCCGGTCTGGGGGCCGGTTGACCGGGTTCTCAACCGGGTTGCACGATCTGGAGCTTTCTCTCTCCTGTTCTTCCCAAACCAAAACCAAATCGACCAAATCGAAGGAAAACGATGGAATTGGGGGCTAGAAAGTGGGGGAAATAGTAGATCAAGCACCTCAACACCAAATCCATGGACCAAAACCACTCAAAACGCAACCAAATCGCAGATCCATCCAAAGGCAAATTAGGGCTATTTTTTTTTTGGGGAATTTTTTGGAAAATTTTTAGAGGGGAAATTGGGTGGGTGGGGGGGGTCAAATTCGCGGAAACCAAAGGCTGCTGATACCATATGTTAAGGTCTAAGACCCCGTGTGTGGCCCGATCTTGCGAATGACCCAAGAAGCAAAGGGGGAAAGAGAGGGAGAGGCGGAAGAACACGAAGAACGCGAAGAACACAACGCACACCAACCCGATACAATCGATACTTACCCTCGTGGCTCGATGGACCACGCCAATAGAATCACCACGGGAGAGACTCGAGGTAGAATCCCGGAGTGAGAGATCGGTGTTGAGGATGGAGGTAGGTGAGGGAGAGAGAGTGGGCTACACTAGAATCTCACTCACATAGATCCAATCATCCAACATGGGTTGCCTTGATACAAAGGGGATGAAACCCTAGGGAGACAAAGCTCAAAGTCATGTTTAAGCCTAAATCTTGTCTAACCAGCTATGGGGGCGAGCTGGGGTCTTATATAGGCATACAAGGCAACATGGGTCGAAAAGGTACAAGTTGGTGGGTCAAACCCGACGAATCCGGTCCTGGGGCCGGTCCGACCGGGCCTGGGACCGGGCCATCCGGTCCAAACCGGATTCTGGACCGGGCGGGGCTTCAGGAGCCCCGGGATTGCGTCCGGATGGCACAAGCGTAGAATCCGGTCGAAACCGGACGGGCCGGTCAGGAGGCCGGTCAGACCGGGCCTGGGACCGGGTGATCCGGTCAGGAGCCCGGTCGACCGGGCCTGTGACCGGCTGGTCTTCCTCCTCCCGCCTCTTCTTCCTCTTCCTTCCTTCTTCCTTCCTTCTTCTTCTTCTTCCTTCTTCCTTGCACCATGATGAATGGCTCCTCTTCCCTTCCCTCGCTTCCTTGCACCATGGGTGTTCCTCCTCTCCGGTTCCTCGATGATTCTTGTACCTAATGATATGTAGCACACCGATATGAGGTAGCATTCCATTCAAGGTATGGACGAGGTCGAGTATCGAGAGGAAGGAGTTCACCTTGTCGCGTGTAGCGTGGTTTAGGGTTGAAGGTCCACTTGGGGGACTCTTTGGCCATGGTGTAGCGTCGACGATAGGCGGGGTTGCACTTGATGGTCTTGGTGCGGAGGTGTCCGAAAGCCACCCCGCATCACATTGTTTCTGCAAAAAATTAAATCGATAAGTACATGTTCTAACCCTAACCCTAATCAAACACTAACCAAACCCTAACCCTAACCACAGATGGGGTAGGCTCAAGGAGGGGAAGTCTCGGCGTGGAGCAGGGAGAAGAGGGCGCGTCAGGTAGAGGATCTCGACAATGCTCACGTGTTTGCGAGAGGGAGAGGGTGTCGGCGACGCGTGTTTGCGAGAGGGAGAGGGTCTCGGCGGCGCGTGTTTGCGAGAGGGAGGGGGGTGTCGGCGCGTGTTTGCGAGAGGGAGAGTGCGCGTGTTTGCGAGAGGAGGGGTGTCGGCGCGTGTTTGCGAGAGGGAGAGGGCGCGTGTTTGCGAGAGGGAGAGTGCGCGTGTTTGCGAGAGGGAGAGGGGTGTCGGCGCGTGTTTGCGAGAGGGAGAGGGCGCGTGTTTGCGAGAGGGGGAGGGTGTCGGCGACGGGTTTTTGCGAGGGGGGAGGGAGTTGACGTCGGTTGTTTGCGAGAGGGGTCTCGGCGGGTGTTTGCGAGAGGGGTGTCGGCGGTTACAACAAAATTTAAACTACAAATTTTTACAAAAAAATTAAACTAACTAATTACAACAAATACTTACAACAAAATTTGAACTAACTAATTATCTAACTACAAAATTTGTACAACAAAATTTAAACTAACATACTAAAATGTCTATATACTAAAATACTTACAAAAAGAATTGAACTACTAATTATCTAACTACAAAATTTATACAACAAAATTTATACAACAAAATTTATACTAACAACTAATACTAAATTTAAACTAGCAATTTACTAATACAAATTTTAACTAATACATAGAAAACTTACAAAAAACTAATACAAAATTTAAAATAACTAACTATACATATACTAAATTTAAACTAGCTAACTTAATTAACTAATTAACTAACAATATAACAAAAAAAGTTAAAAAAATGGCCAGGGCGCCCGGCGGTGGCTACCTCGCAGATGGCCGGGCAGCGCGGCCGAGGAGCGGGCGCGGCGAGAGGGAGGTGGCGCGGCGAGGAGGCGGGGGATCCGGAGATCGGCGCGCCGAGGAGCCGCGAGCGCCGCGGGCGGCGACGGCGGCGCGCAGAGGCGGGCAGGAGGACGGCGCGGCGGCGAGGCGGGCTCCGGGCCGGACGGCGTCGATGGCTAGGGTTTGGCCTCCGGGTGTCGCGGGTGGAGGCACCGCCCGCGGCGCAAACCTTATATAGGTACCCCCTTTTATCGCGGGTCGTGGCACGACCCGCGATAAAAGGCTCCCCTTTTATCGCGGCTCGTGCCACCACCCGCG
Organism: Lolium multiflorum; assembly: GCA_030979885.1. Lineage (NCBI taxonomy): Eukaryota > Viridiplantae > Streptophyta > Magnoliopsida > Poales > Poaceae > Lolium > Lolium multiflorum. Next base: position 171,209,525 of record CM061749.1, on the reverse strand, counting down.
ATAAAGGGTTTATCGCGGGCCGTGGCACCCGCGACAAGGGGGAGGAGGGCGGCTGATCCGCGTCAGTGCATCCAACGGCTCAGGCCGTTTGAATCCAACGGCCTGGAGCCGTTGGACGCGGATCAGCCCCTGGAGCTGTTTTTTTCTGTTTTAAAAATAAACCCTACTTTATCTATTTTAACTTAATAAAAACTATTATTTCAATAACTTTTAAATGGTAACTCAAATAGAAAAGTTTTATATATGAAAATTGATCAGAAAAATCCAATGAACATGAATATGACATCCATATAACTATTTCCATCTCGCATCATATCAAACATTGATAGTCGTGTATCTTTCACCCTAATGATATGCGGAGTGACACCGACTAAGGTTTCCCCGTGGCACGTGTCGCCGCCGCTTCCACGTGCCTCGACCCGTCGCTGCCGTGTGTAGCCGTGGCTTACACGTGTCATGCCCCGCGTGCGCTATATAGAGCGACGCGTGCGGGCGCAACCACACGTCGCCACCGCCTCCGCTCATTCATCTCCGGGATGCCTCCACGTCGTCGAGGGTCGTCCGGTTTCCGTGGCGTTCGAGTGCGTCCGAGAGGTAGGTTCTACGCCGAGATACGCGCCGGTGGCTTCCGCCTCACCCTCGGCACGTACAACACGCCGGAGCTGGCGGCGCGCGCTTACGACGCGGCGGCGTGGCGCTTTCGGCGGCCACGGCGCGACATGAACTTCCCGGATGTTGAATCGCTAGAGGAGGCGGAGTTCCTCGCGCCAGCGCCGTCCTCGTCGATGACGAGGACCGTCGCCGGCACCGCCAGGTGCAGCGCAGGATCGCCATCGCCGAGCTCGACAAGCAGTTGATGCGCCAGTGGAGGGCGCAGTTCCCCAACGACGTCGTCAACACCGACGCGTTCTTCGCTGACCTCAGGGCACAACGCAGGTTCAACAGGCACCACCGTCGGGCCGTCGCTGAGTTCGAGCTCGAGAACCCGAATACAACTTGGACCGAAAACGACCCTCGGTGGGATGACATTTGGACGGAGACAACCTCCGACGACGAGTAGAGACTAGATGATGCGGGGTGGCCTTCGGACACCTCCTCACCAAGACCAACAAGTCCCCCAAGTGGACCAATGACAAGGGCTCGAGCCAAAGCTCTACATGACAAGGTGAACTCGCTCCTCACTACCCTCGATCTCGATACCCCATTGGATGGAATGCTACCTCATGCCGAAACACTTTGTGTCATTAGGTACGTGGAGCATCAAGACCACGGAGGGGATGATATGCCATGGTCAAGGGAAGGAGAAGAACAGCTGATCGAGAAGATGTACACGGAGCTGGACCCGAAGTCGCCCCAAGAATGCAAGGAAGAGACGAAGGGCGGCCGGTCCAGAATCCGGTCTGACCGGCCTCCTGACCGGACCATCCGGCCCAGAATCCGGCCGACCGGCCGGCCGGCCACCCGGTCCACCCGGGCCACCAACCGGTGCCATCCGGACGCCATCCCGGGGCTCCGAACCTCGCCGGTTCTGCCGGTCCCAGGCCGGTCACCGACCGGGTCCCGGTCCCAGGTCCGGCCAACGTTTTCCTTTGTACCTTTTCGGCCCGTGTCGCCTTGTACCGCTATATAAGCACCCTGGACGCCCCTTTTACTCCTTAGACTTGTTTAGAACTCAAACCTAACTTTGAGCTTAGTCTCCCTTGGGTATCATCCCTCTGTAATCAAGGCCACCCTTGTGGATGTATGGATTTGGTAGTGAGAGATTCTAGTGTATTCACTCTCTCTCCCACTCCTTGATTCGTCCTCCCCACCGGTCTCTCCTCTCGGAATTCTACCTCGAGTCTCTTCCGGGCGGATTCTATTGGCACGGTCCATCGAGCCGTGAGGGTAAGCATCGATTGTATCGGGTTGGTGTGCGTGGTTCTTCGTGTGTTCTTCGTGTTCTTCGCGTTCTTCCGTCTCTCCCCCTCTTTCCCCCTTGATTCCTAGGGTCATTCGCGAGATCGGGCCACAATCGGGGTCTTAGACCTCATCATATGGTATCAGAGCCTTTGGTTTCCGCGGATTTGACCCTCCACCCACCCAATTTCGTTTCTAGAAAATTTTCCAAAAAATAGCCCTAAATTGCCTTTGGACGGATCTGTGATTTGGTTGAGTTTTGAGTGGTTTTGCTCCGTGGATCTGGTGTTGTTGTGCTTGATCTACTATTTCCCCAACTTTTAGCCTCCAATTCCATCGTTTCCCTTCGTTTTGGTCGATTTGGTTTTGGTTTGGGGAAGAACAGGAGAGAGAAAGCTCCAAATCGTGCGATCCGGTTTCAAACCCGGTCAACCGGCCCCCAGACCGGACCGTCCGGCGCAGAACCCGGCCAACCGGCCGCAAACCGGACAGCCGGCCCGAGACGGTCCGACCGGCCGCCCGACCGGACACGCCGGCGCCAACTCCGGTCCAACCGGACCAGCGACCGGGCTCCTCGTCTTCGACATCGACTAACACCACCGCCGACCACCACCACCACCATCATCTCCACCATCGCAGGTATAACTTGCAGTAACCCTTGTAACCCTCTTCTTTTGCGATCTATCCCACGAGCGAAGCTTTCGAGTGTTGCGAAACATCGCACGAGGTCCCGACCGTGAGGGTGTGCGTTGTGTGAGTAAAGCTCATAAGTGGAGCTCGTGAGTGGCCAGCAAAAGAGTAAGAGCATAGTGTGCTAGTGAAAAAAAAGATAAAAGCAAAGTGCAAAGTGCCACCGATACAAAAAGAGTGAAAAGCTTTTAAGCAAGCAAGAGAGATAGAGAAGAGAGACCTCGTGCGAATCTTGGTGTTTCTACTCTATGCAACCTAGCTTCGACCTCTTCTTGCGTTAGTGTGACATTGAGCACCCTTGTGTTGGGTTTTTCGTTTTTCCGCTCGTACCTTGGTTGCACTAACCCCGCTCATCCCGTGTGTGAGTTCCACATTCTTCCGTGTTTATAGTGATCGACACTTTGACACTTGATTTTTGGACCTTACCCACTCTTAACAACATACTCGATTTTGGATTTCGTCTTTTGGTTTTCCACCATCCATTCCTAACACCATATTTGCTAGCTTTTGCGTGTGCCTTTGTGTGTGTCCCGATACAATTGGTCTTACTTTCGGCTTGGTTGATTGCCTCAATACTATCTTACCACGGTAAGAGTGAGAGGTAGTCTCCTTCCACTAACATCCACAACATAGTTCTTGTCTTGTGATCATGGATAGGCACGGAGACCAAGCAAAGGAGGATGAGGTCCTACGCACCTCCGAAAGGTTGGCCACTCAACACAACCTATGGGTGCAACGCCAAGAGTTCAAGGACCAACTCAACTTGTTCGAGACACGCATCGACGAGCAATATGAAGAAGTTGCCCACAATTTCTCCCAAGTGAACCAAGATATGCACCTTCTTCGTGAAGCTACCGACAACTTGCATCATCAAGTGACGGCCAATGATGCAAACATGGAGAGGCGCATGGATAGCCTCGAGCGTGCCATCACCAACTTGGGACGCCGACATCGACATCGCTCTACTTCCTCATCGTCATCGACCTCCTCACATGATGACTACTCCCATGATCGCCATTCGTCCTCAAGCTCCGACTCAAGGCATGGAGATCATCCTCGCTCTCGTCGACCGCACGCTCGTCATGATGATTCTCGCTCAAACTCAAGGCGCGGAGAGTTCCATCGCCATGCTCATCCTCATGAGCGTCCTCAACAAGATCAAGCTCTTCACCAAGATCGTCATCAAGCGGCTCGCCATGCCCACCATGGGCATGACGACCAACCCCAAGACAACGTCCTCCACAACATGGACCCGGCACCTCATCGTCAAGCCCATGTGGATGCTCAAGACCAAGGTCATCAAGATCCACCAAGGCATGACCTCCGGAACCATCCTCGCCATGACCAAAGGGGCCGAGGACAACCTCAACATGATCAAGATGAGAGAGCCAACATTGGACAACGTCAACAACCTCGTCAAGATCCGCAACAACATCCTCAACATGAGCCAAGTGAAGCTAGCGTTCACCTCCAACGCCAACCCAATGCTATGGTTGGTCGTGGAAGACCTCCTCTACCACCTCAAGCCGCAAGAGATGAAGGCATCCGTCCTCGCCGCCGCAACTTGGAAGATGAAGAGAACATGTATGGGAAACTCAAGTTCAACATGCCCAAGTTCAAGGGTGAAGACGACGCCGAGGCCTACCTCTCATGGGCACTCAAGGTTGACAAGATCTTCCGCATCCACAACTACTCCGGTGCCAAGAAAGTAGCCATGGCCTCCCTCGAGTTTGAAGATTATGCCAACACTTGGTGGGAACAAGTTGTCACTCTTAGGGAAGAAAAGGGTGATCCTCCAATTGATACTTGGGAAGACATGAAAGAGGAGATGCAAGCTCGCTTTGTTCCACAACACTACAAGACCGATCTCTTCAACAAACTACAAAAGTTGAAGCAAGGCACCAAGACCGTCGAGGAATTCTTCAAGGAAATGGAGTTAACCATGATGCGAGCAAACATCCAAGAGTCCGAGGACCACACCATTGCTAGGTTCTTCAATGGCCTCAACTACCCCATCAAGAGAGTTGTGGAGTTCCAAAAATACTCCAACATGGTTGAGTTGGTTCACCAAGCTTCTAAGGCCGAGCGTCAAGTGAATGAGGACATCAAGTACTCGAAGTCCAAGCAATACTTCGCCTCCAAACTTGCTACAACAACTCCCACAACAAGTGTCAAGCCAACCGCATCCTCTACACCTTCCAAGCAACCTTCTATCCAAAGTCGCATGAAACAAACGGTCTCCTCCACCGCCTCCTCCAAGGCTTCTACGGGACCCTCCAATGTCACTTGCTTCAAGTGTGGCGCCCAAGGCCACAAGTCCTTTGAGTGCAAGAACACCAAGGTTATGATCACTATGGAGAATGGTGACATAGAGACGCTAAGTGAAGGCGAATATGAAGCCCTAGTGCAAGCCGTCGTTGCTAATGAGGAAGAGTATGATGAAGAAAGTGGAGAAGACCCTCTCTTATGCACACATGATCCAAGCCCTTCTCTTGTGGTCACTCGAGTGCTCACCACTCAACCCCAAGCTATGGAAGACCAAAGATGCAACATCTTCCAAACGCGTGCCGGCATTGGTGGCAAGTCAATCAAGGTCATCATCGACGGTGGGAGTTGCCACAACTTGGCAAGCACCGAGCTATGTGAGAAGCTCAACCTCACGCTTCGCAAGCATCCTCATCCGTACCATGTTCAATGGTTGAGCGACAAGGGCAATGTCAAGATTCAACACACCGTCACCGTCAACTTCAAGATCGGACCCTATGAAGACACCGTGGAGTGTGACGTGGTGCCTATGACCGTGTGCCACATGTTGCTTGGCCGCCCATGGCAATTTGACAAGAAGGCCATACATGATGGTTACTCCAATGCATACACCTTCAAGGTCAAGGACAAGAAGTTCGAGCTTCGCCCAATGACTCCTAGCCAAATCATCGCCGACAATGCGAAGGCTTTAGCGAGGGCACAACACCACACCCACCATAGTGAGATGAGAGGAGATGGAGCTACCCACCAAAAAGAGAGTGAGCGCCACCACCCACATATGAGTGAGAGAAAGAGTGTCCTCTTAGCCACAAAAAGCGAGTGGAGAGAAGTGAAAGACAACCCATCCACCACCATACACTACGTGCTCATTTGCAAGGGCCTCTCGTCGGAGACTAACGACTTAACCAACATTCCTTCGTCTTTGTTGTCTCTTTTGAAGGAGTTCCAAGACGTCTTCCCCGACGAGCTACCTCATGGACTACCACCGCTTCGGGGCATCGAGCATCGCATCGACCTCATACCCGGCGCTCCTCTACCAAACCGCGCCGCTTACCGCACCAACCCCGAAGACACCAAGGAGATACAACGCCAAATACAAGACCTCCTCGCTAAAGGGTATGTCCGAGAAAGCCTTAGCCCTTGTGCCGTTCCCGTCATTCTTGTGCCTAAACCGGATGAGACGCAACGGATGTGTATGGATTGTCGTCCCATCAATGCCATTACCGTCCGTTATCGCCATCCCATTCCGCGTTTAGATGATATGTTAGATGAATTGAGTGGTGCCACGATTTTCTCCAAAATTGATTTGCGTAGTGGCTACCACCAAATTCGCATGGCAATTGGTGATGAATGGAAGACGGCATTCAAGACCAAGCTTGGTCTATATGAATGGCTCGTCATGCCATTTGGTCTTTCAAATGCTCCTTCGACTTTCATGCGTCTTATGAATCACATCTTGCGACCTCTCATTGGCAAGAGTGTGGTTGTGTACTTTGATGATATCCTCATCTATAGCAAAAATCTCGAGGACCATGTTCAACATGTGAGAGAAGTCTTATGCATCTTGCGCCACGAGAAGCTCTTTGCCAACTTACCAAAATGCCATTTCGCTCAAAACAAATTGGTTTTTCTTGGTTTTGTGGTTTCCGCCAACGGATAGAAGTTGATTCTTCCAAAGTTGAGGCCATCCACAATTGGCCCACTCCCACAAATGTTGGTCAAGTTAGAAGCTTCCATGGACTTGCCGGATTTTACCGCCGCTTTGTGAAAGATTTCAGCACCATTTCTTGCCCTTTAAACGAGCTTACAAAAAGAATGTTCCGTTTGTTTGGGGCAAAGCACAACAAAAAGCTTTTGATGAATTGAAAAAGAGACTCACCGAGGCACCACTACTTGCTCTTCCCGATTTTGCTAAAACATTTGAGATAGAATGTGACGCGAGTGGACTTGGAATCGGTGGTGTCCTCATGCAAAATGGAAAACCCGTGGCATACTATAGCGAGAAGTTGGATGGCGCACGCCTCAACTATCCTATATATGACAAGGAGCTTTATGCTTTGGTTCGTGTTCTTGAAGTTTGGCAACATTACCTTTGGCCAAAAGAGTTTGTTATCCACTCGGATCATGAGTCCTTGAAGTATTTGAAAAGTCAACACAATTTGAACAAGAGACATGCTAAGTGGGTTGAGTTCATAGAGTCCTTCCCTTATGTAATCAAATACAAAAAGGGCAAGGAAAATGTGGTTGCGGATGCACTTTCCCGCAAGATTACTCTTCTACTCACCCGCTTGGAGTTTCACATTTTGGGTCTTGAGGAGATCAAAGAACTTTACCCTTCCGACGTTTTCTTTGGACCAATCTTTGCCAAGTGTTCCGTTGACCGAGGTTTTGATGATTTCTATTTGCATGATGGCTACTTGTTTAAAGCTAACAAGATTTGCATTCCCGAGTCTTCTCTTCGTAAGTTGCTTTTGCAAGAGTCACATGGAGGTGGTCTTATGGGTCACTTTGGACGAGAGAAGACATATGCCATGCTCTCCACCCACTACTATTGGCCAAGAATGTACCGCGACGTGGAACGCCTTTGCCGGGTGTACAACATGCTTACAAGCTAAGTCTACTTCCAATCCCTATGGTCTTTACATGCCTTTACCCATTCCATATGCACCTTGGTCGGACATAAGCATGGACTTTGTACTTGGCTTACCACGCACAAAACATGGTCATGACTCGATATTTGTGGTAGTGGATAGGTTCTCTAAAATGGCTCATTTCATACCATGTCATAAGAGCGATGATGCTTCACACATTGCTTCATTGTTTTTCAGGGAAGTGGTTCGCCTACATGGATACCGGCAAGCATTGTGTCGGATCGAGACGTCAAGTTTATGAGTTACCTATGGAAGTCGCTCATGGCGAAGTTTGGAGTGAAGCTCTTGTTCTCATCGTCATCGCACCCTCAAACCGATGGACAAACCGAAGTGGTCAATCGAAGCCTCTCCACACTCCTCCGCACACTTGTGAAGACAAATTTGAAGTCATGGGAAGATTGCCTACCCCATGCGGAGTTCGCCTACAATCGAGCCAAGCACTCCACAACCTCAAGGAGTCCCTTCATGATCGTCTATGGATTCGAACCTCCAACGGCACTCGACATCCTCCCACTACCTCTTCATGAAAGGACGAACATGGACTTCGACGAGCGCACTACCGCCATGAAGAAACTACATGAAGAGACAAGAGCAACCATACAAGAGCATGTACTTCGCCAAGCTAACCGCCTCAACGCCAAGAAAAAGGAACACGTGTTTGAAGAAGGAGACCTCGTTTGGATACACCTAAGGAAAGAAAGGTTCCCGCAAGAACGCAACTCCAAGCTCAAGCCAAGAGGAGATGGACCTTTCAAGGTCCTCAAGCGCATCAACAACAACGCCTACGTCATCGACATACCAACATCCAAGTACTTGGTGAGCAACACCTTCAACATCTCGGATCTCTCACCCTATCATGGAGATGAGGAGGAACAAGAGTCGAGGACGACTCTCTCCCAAGGGGGGAGATGATGCGGGGTGGCCTTCGGACACCTCCTCACCAAGACCAACAAGTCCCCCAAGTGGACCAATGACAAGGGCTCGAGCCAAAGCTCTACATGACAAGGTGAACTCGCTCCTCACTACCCTCGATCTCGATACCCCATTGGATGGAATGCTACCTCATGCCGCAAAGGATTAACTTGTCAATGCCTACAGATTGTAGACTAGGGTTTTGTTAGAAGTAGAGGGCAAGTAGATCTCGAAGGTTTCAGCCGAAAAGTACTCGACGATTATGAAAACTAGGGTTCTGTTGACAGTAGATTCGATCCTTTCTTTGTCCCTCGACTCCCCCTTATATAGGAGGCGGAGCCGAGGGTTTCGTGGTTCACAAGTTACAGAGTTCGGGAGGGTTTCATATCCAACCCGTAAGGTTACAAATCTCTATCTTTCCTAATACAAACTATTTTTCCTTAATACTAAATGGGCTTCCGAGTCTTCTTATTCTTCGAGTACTGGGCCTTCAGTAAACCCCGGGTACCCTCTTTGGCAGGCCCATTGGGGATGCCCATGTCAGTAGCCCCCGAGATTTTTCTTGAATCGAAGAATCAGGGAAAATCTCCAACTTTATCCATCACATAACCTTTCGATATGCAAACACTATTTTGTACAGGGATAACGGTAGTTGGGGCTAGTTCATCTGACGGATCAGGTACTAGTTAACTGCTCTAGTGGCAATCCGCAAAAACCTACTTCAAGATCACGTCCCTGGACATGATCTCGGGATACTGTGTAAACTTCGACAGGTGCCGCTTAAGGTCTTACCATTCGAGTCCCAGTCATATTTTATCGGGTACCTAACGCGTCCGTTATTTTTCTTTGTATCTGTTGATACGGAAAATAGTAGCAATCCGCCGTCAGAGACGGTGCCACGCCGCTCAGAACGGATCTGGGGTCTTACCTTCGCAAAGTTTTGCGGCATTCAGAGATTTACTCGCGACTTTTAGCGCTCTGAGAATATATTTTCGAGTGCTTTTCGGCTATTGGAATAGCACATTTTATCGAGTCATATTTGATGACTTATTTTGTCTTCCCGATGGGAGTATATGTAGAGTTATCTGTGTAACTCGAAATATACTCACTTCGAAAATTTCATCGGGCACGCGAACAGCGTTCCCGATGGGAGTAGCCCCCGAGTCTACAACCAAGAACTTGTGCTTGGATGTAGGCTCCACAGATTAGTATCCTTTGCCGCTATATTTATAATCCTTCTCGATATTTTTATATCTATCGGGTGCGCGACCAGCGCTCCCGATGGGAGTAGCCCCGAGGCTATGAACAAATGCTTGTATTTGATCATAGGCTCTCGCCATTTCTATCTTGTCATACTCGGAATTTTCTATTTTTCCAAAGTAGCCCCCGAGCATTTGGGCAAGAACTTGTGTTTGATCAAAGGCTCCCGAAATAATCTTGCGTTGTCGATAAATTTTTTCGAGCTTCATAGTCGAGCTTTTCTTTTACCTTGATGACGTAGTTGCTGATGATAGCCACGATTTCTGTGTTGGAAACACGCGAAAACCGCTATGTGTCACTGTCATGTGGGTCCCTTTTTCCTATCCAGTTGACACGTCGTGCAAGTGGGGGACACACGTCCTCCGCTTTTTCTGGCACTATTACTGTATCTCCTGCCTGTTCACTTCTCGGTAAAAATACCCTTTTACCCCTTGTACACGTGGTTGTCATCTGCATCCTTTCTTTTGTCAATCCAACGGTTGCGACGATCTGGCACACTGCTATATAAAGCCATCGTCTTCCTCCTTGAGCACTTTCGCTCACGCCGCACCTCTGCTTCTCCGCTGCAACTGCCCCCTTGCTCCCATTAGCTCTAGCGCTCGAGCACTTTTCTCCTTTCTCTGCTAGCTCCGTTGATGCCGCCGCGCGCTCGTTTGATTAGACACAGCACACCAGAATCGAAGATGACATCAACAGATCTGGGAAGTGCCGAGTGGGAGAGATCCAAGATCTCAAACCAAGACATCAACATGCTGAAGAAGATGGGATTCAACAAGAAAGAGAACGCGCTCCAGTTCCCCAAGGAGGAGAGCTACCCAAAGCCTCCAATCAACTATCGGGTCAGTTTTGTTGACCACCTCATCCGAGGACTTTCTCCCCCAATCCACGAATTTCTGCGTGGTCTCCTGTTTGTCTATGGTCTTCAGTTGCATCATCTGACGCCCAACTCTCTCCTCCACATTTCGATTTTTATCACACTCTGTGAGTGCTTTCTCGGGGTCCAACCCAATTGGGCCCTGTGGAAACGCATCTTTTGCATTCGCCGCAATAGCCACCACAACGTCGCCTACAATATTGGCGGCGTTGTTATATGCGTTCGGTCGGAAGTCGACTATTTTGATGTCAAATTTCCCGACTCCGTCCAAGGCTGGCGGAAAAAGTGGTTGTACATCCATGAAGAAAGCTCCAACCCGGCGGAAGAGAACATCGCTCCTTTTGACGGAGAAGCTAAAATCTTTCGTCGCCGTTCTTGGGATGCTGAAGCTACTGAAGCGGAGAAATTGGCGACAGAGGCGCTGATGACTCGCATTCACGAGCTACAGAACACCCGCGGGAAAGAACTTTCGGGTATTGAGATTACCGCCTATTTCCTTAGGACTAGAGTGCAGCCTCTCCAGGCTCGCAAAAACCCCTTCTGGAAATACGCTGGTGAAGAAGATGCTGACAGGCTCTCGAAGGATCTTCCCTTGAAGGACTTTGAGAAACTTATCCGCAAAATCTCATCGCTGAACAAGAAGGATTTAATTCCTACTTCTTGCCGTGTCGCGCCATTTAGTAGCGCCAACCCCCTCCCCGAGGTAATTTCTTTTTTGTAGCTGTATTTGTTTCCTCGGGCTTTGTTATTTTGTCGATTACTATTTTGTTAACGCCTTTTTCTCGACATTTTTTCTTTTCTCAGGGCCACCTTGTTCTTTCTTCTCTTCCTCCTCTTCCTGAAGGTGGAGACGTGGAGGAGCGTGCCGTTGTCGACGATGACAACCAAAGCACCACTCGCCCTGCCACTGAAATCGCGGGTTCTCACAAATCCGCGGCTTCTGCTGAGTCAGAGGCCACTGCCTCGACACACTCTCTTCCTCATGCTTCAAAGAGGAAGAGAGACGACGTAAAAGATTCCGGCACTTCCAAAGCCGAAGAAGCTGAGCCTTCACATAAAAAGGCAGCTTTTAACCCATACACTGATGCCCTCGTCAGCTCGTGAGTTACTCCTTGCTTTTTACTATTCCTGTTTTGATGTTTCTTGTCTCTTGCTTCTTATACTGCCGCCATTTTATTGTAGTGATGAGGAGGAAGAACAAGCTGTTGATGCTACTGCACGAACGAGTACGTCGCGTACTTTGATTGTGTCGGAAGCTCAACATGATGGGGATGAATCTTCTCCTCCCCAACAAGACATCGTGCAACCATCGCCAGTGGAGAGCCCCCGAGCCTCTCCATTAAAGGGAGCGAGAATGGAACCATCGAGAGATTCTATCCAATTCCCTGGTGGATCTTCGACACCTTCATTGGATGATGTAAACCTTAAATCTTTCAATACTTCAATCATACTGAATGTTTGCCGTATATATATTGGTTATATTGACTTCGTTTTCCTCCTTGATCGTTTTTTCAGCCTTTGATGAAAGAATTTATTCGCCTTGGTACCCAATTTGTCGGGTATCGTGACTACACCAAGAAGCTCGAAGGTATTATTGTCTTGTTCTGTTGCTGCATGTATACCATGATTTTATCATAGTATTTATCTGCCGCAATTTTTCCAGGAGATCTGGCGGAAAGCAACAAACGTGCGGACGCTCTTGCTGTTAAGTTGAAGCAGAGCGAAGAAAATCGCCAAAAAGCTGAAAAGGATGCTGCCACCGTTCAAGATCTTCGAGAGAGGCTTCACAAAGCTGAAACTTCATTGAGTGATAACATAACTCAGCAATCAGCTCGAGAGGCAGAGATTCTTTCCCGCTTGGAATCGCAGTGTCGGCGTTTTGTTAGTAAGTTCTCGAGTCTTTGATTTGCCTTGGATTATCTTGCGTTTCACCTGTAGTCTTTATTTTTATACAGCTGTCTGATTGTTTGTAGGGCGGACGCATCAAGAATATGAGGTTGACGGTCCTGTGGGTGACGAGCTTCTCGACGCGCTGACCCTTGCCGAAATTCATGGGGATGAAGCACGCGACGGGCTTGAAAATGCTGAAGCTGGCTTGCTGAAGCTTTTCCCTTATTTCTTTCCGAAGAAAGAGACTCCCGCTACCTTTGTAGAGCTCGCAAAAACCTTCAATGGACCCGAAGATCTTGGGCTGAAACTTCGCCAAGAAGGCCTGAAAATTGGCGTTGAAGGCACCATTGCGCTGACTGCTAATAGTCAACAAGACGTCGACTGGTCCAAGGTTGGCGACATAGGGGAGATGGAAACAAAGAAATGGCAATCTCTAATTAGAGCTGCCAAACCTTCTGCAAGACCCATCCTCTCCTTCCTTGGTGTTAAACCAGCGCCTGCTCCAAGCGCATCCAAGCCGGAGGTCAAGTAGACCACCTTGTCTTTTTTTTACTTCTATCTTTTGATGCTAGCGCCTTAGTCCTCCTGGCGGTGATTAGGTCTTCTAGGGATCCTTCTTTTGTAACAGACATGTATATATTATGAGAATCAATGGAAATCTATCTGTCTCAATGATTGATGTCGACGTTTTTCTATTTTTTCAGTTGATTTTTGACAACTATACGTCCATCCCTGATTCTTCCGAAGTTTTTCCTTCGTCCCTTCCGAAGAAGTTCTCTGTCCCTGTTAATTTTGTTGATGATTCTGCGAGTAAGGGGCTGACAGAAGAATTGAAAGAACTTCGAGGACAACTTCAATCCGTGAAGAAACAAACTTTGGCGATGATGGAAAAAGCTCGGAAAGCATCTGAACAAGAAGAGCTTGCTCTTCGTCAAGCCAAAGAGGCTATGGCTGCCAAAGACGCTGCTGTATTGGAAGCAAGCTGCTACCCGAGAAAATAGCATGCTCGAACTGATGTTGGAAGCTAGCACTGATATGTTAGGTATGTGCCTCCAACCTTATGGTGCTTTTTCTTTATTTTTCTGTGCTGCCTCCCAAATTTCTTGCTTTGCTGCCTAACAGGCTCGGTTCTTGATGCTGCCGCCGAGGATCAAAGAGTGAATGAGAGGATAAATCTTCTTGTCAATCTTTCCCTTAACCATGGTTCTTTATTTTGGGCCACTCCTGAACGAACCCAGCAAATTGTCAGGTTCCAAGATCGTGCTTGCCAAGTGCGCGAATTTTTAGATTTTTGTACGACAACGTTGACCCTTGTTTTCAAGACTTTGTTTCCTCGGAATGAGGTTCCTGCGACTCTTCCTGAATTGTTAGAGACCTTCAGAGATGCTCCTCGTATCCATAATTTCGTACGAGCCCAACTGACTGCTGGGGCAAGATTCGCCATGATTATGATCAATATTTGCCATCCAAAATTAGACCTGTCGAAGATTGTTGTTGATTGTATGGCGAAGAAAACGCGGCGGAAGAATGATATTGACACGATCAATGAGATGGTGTCTCCCGTGGCCGAGTCGATGATGGATGAGCTTCTTCGGATGGATTCAGAATTCTTCATCAAGGGATCTTATGCTGCACATAAGACAAACAGAGGCTTGTCGGTAGATACTATTTTGGGTTCTGACTGATTTGTGAAACTTTGTCGAAAACATTTGTTGTATATCACAGAATGCTCTATATTGTTGGAGCCCCCGAGCCTTTTGGCTAGGGTTTGTACTATTTTTCTCTTCTCAAGATTTCTTCTTGTGCTTGTAATTAAACACCTTGATGGACTGCAAGATCTTGGTGTCGAAGTTCTATATTTTTGTTTGTCGGGTTTTTGGACCAAAGTGATGAGATTTTCTGACGTGTGCGCTATATTTAATCATGACCAACTTCCAATTTATGTATTTGGCGAGGTACTATTGTACCAAGGCGAAATATTTTTCAATAAATCGAGTTTGTCTGTTTTGATATTTGAGGGTGCAGAGCCCCCGAGTGTGTCGACGAATAAGAAGTATATCTTTACTATTTTTATTATATTGCAGCACCGCGAGCCCGCCTCATTAAAAACCTTTCCCGGCCCCACTCGGTGCCCCGAAAAAGGAAAAGAGTGCGTCTGAAAACTCGCGGGCGTTTCAGTACATTGTATGTTTACAGAGGAGACTATATTTCTCTATCTAGGCGTAAAAACGCCTGAGCTGCGCCACGTTCCAAGGATTTGGCTCAACGTTCCCCGTCTTCTTGTCCTTGATCCTGTATGCTCCTCCTTCGATGACTTCTATGACGATGTAGGGTCCAAGCCATGGTGACTCGAGTTTTTCATGACTTTTTTGATTGAGTCGCAGAACTAAATCACCGACTTGAAAAGATCTTGGCCGCAATCTTCGACTGTGGTAATTCTTCAGTCCTGTTGATATTTAGCGACTTGCGACAGAAATTCATCTCGAGCTTCGTCAAGTGCATCGACGTCGTCCTCCAAGGCTTTTCTCGAGATTTCTTCATTATATTCTGTAACTCTTGGGGAATCATGCTCGATTTCTATCGGCAGGACTGCTTCGGCTCCATGGACCAGAAAAAACGGCGTTTCCTGTGTCGCCGTATTTGGTGTTGTTCGGATACTCCACAATACACTTGGCAGCTCCTCCGGCCAAGTATGCCGAGCTTTTTCCAATGGTCCTAGCAGGCGTTTCTTGATGCCATTGCAGATAATGCCATTGGCTTTCTCGACTTGTCCATTGGTCTGTGGATGTGCGACAGACGCAAAACTCAACTTAATGCCCACTTCTGCGCAGTATGCTTTGAACTCCTTGGACGTAAAGTTGATGCCGTTGTCTGTAACGATGCTATGAGGGACTCCAAATCTGAAGACGATGCTCTTCACGAACTTAATCGCCGACGCACCGTCCGGTGAATTTATCGGCTTTGCTTCGATCCACTTTGTAAATTTGTCGACAGCAACAAGCATATACTCATAACCTCCTGGTGAAGCTTTGTGTAGTTTTCCCACCATATCGAGACCCCATTGAGCAAAGGGCCAAGATAGTGGGATTGGCATGAGTTCTGCTGCCGGAGAGTGAGGTTTGGCGGCAAATCTTTGACACGCGTCGCAAGTTCTCACTATTTCCTTCGCGTCCTTGCTTGCCGTTAACCAATAGAATCCTGCTCTGAAAGCCTTAGCCGCGATAGCCCGACTGCTCGCGTGGTGCCCGCATATTCCTTCGTGCACGTCTTTCAGGATAATTCTTCCTTCTTCGGGTGTAACGCATCTTTGTAGCAGAGATACTTCGTTTGTACAGCTCCCCTTTTACCACAGTGAAAGCTTTTGATCTCCTAATTATTCGCCTTGCTTCAACTGGGTCGTCGGGTATCGTTTTCCTTAGGATATATGATATGTAAGCCTGCATCCATGGAATTTGCACTATCATGACTAGCTCTTGCTCTTCTTCTTCTTCTGCTGTGTCTTTGGATACTCGAGGTTTTTTCTTTCTTATCCTTCTTTATTTTTGCTGGCTTTGTTGATCTCTCGCTTATCTCTTCCCAAAACACGCCTGGAGGTATTGCGAGACACTGTGATCCGATGTTTGCGAGAACGTCGGCTTCATCGTTGCTCATCCTGCTGATGTGGTTTACCTCACAACCATCGAATAACTTCTCCAGCTCGTTGTACACCTCTTTGTATGCTATCATACTTTCGTTGACTGCATCGCATTGGTTCATGACTTGTTGTGCCACCAATTGTGAGTCGCCGAAAATTTTCATCGGGTTGCACCGCAAGCTTTCGCCATCTTCATCCCGTGTATGAGAGCTTCATATTCTGCTTCATTATTAGACGCGTTTGGGAACGTCATCCGCAAAACATACTTCAGCTTGTCGCCTTCAGGTGATACCAATATCACGCCTGCTCCAGCACCTTCCGTCTTTTGGACCCGTCGAAGTTCATGGTCCAAGTTCTCGATAAATCTGGGGGTCCCGTATTTTGTAGCTCCATCCACTCTGCGATGAAATCTGGTAAGACCTGCGATTTTATTGCTTTTCTTTTTTCATACGTGATGTCCCGAGGAGAAAGTTCTATTCCCCAAAGGGAGACACGACCAGTAGCTTCTGGGTTGTTCAGTATATTTGACAAGGGAGCCTCGTTGACCACTATTATCGGGTGCGGCGAAAAATAGTGTCGCAATTTTCTTGCTGTCGTGAATACTCCATATGCCAGTTTCGATATTGCGGCTGTTTTGAGGCGACAGTACTTCGCTGATAAAATATACTGGCCTCTGAACTCCATGAAGCTTGCCTTCTTCTTCTCTCTCGACTACTAGGGCCGTGCTGACCACCTGAGGTGTGGCTGCAATGTACAAGAGGAGAGGTTCTTTCTCTTTCGGCGCCACCAATATCGGTGGTGTCGAAATTGCTCGCTTGAGGTTCTCGAAGGCTCTATCTGCTTCCTCGTTCCATTGAAATTTTCCCCTGTTTGATCAATGCATAGAACGGCAGCGCCTTTTCTCCTAGCCTGACGAATCTGCTTAAAGCTGCGACTCGCCCCGTTAACTGTTGTATTTCTTTCAGCTTTGTTGGCTTTCTCATAGTAACGATGGCCTGTATTTTTCGGGATTAGCTTCAATCCCCCTTGCTGATACTAAGAACCCGAGAAGTTCCCTGCGGGAACTCCAAAAGAGCATTTTGTCGGGTTCAGCTTGAGGCAGAACTTGTCGAGGTTGTCGAAGGTTTCCTTCAAGTCTTCGATCAGAGTCGACCCTTTCTTTGATGTTATTACGACATCGTCGATGTAGACTTGTACATTTTTTCCAATCTGTGTTGCTAGGCACTTCTGCATCATCCGCTGATATGTTGCTCCCGCGTTTTTCAGAAAGGGCATTGTTTTGTAGCAAAACACGCCATAAGGTGTGATGAACGCTGTCTTGGCTTCATCTTCTTCTTTTAATCTGATCTGGTTATAACCAGAATATGCGTCCAAGAAGGAAAGACGTTCGCATCCTGCCGTGGAGTCGATGATTTGATCGATCCTTGGGAGGGGAAAGTGATCCTTGGGACAATGTTTATTGAGACACATGAAGTCGACGCACATGCGAAGGACTATTGTGTGTTTCTTCGGCACCATCACTGGGTTAGCTACCCATGTGGCTTCTGTAGATATATTTCTCTGATGAAACCAGCGTCTTTGAGTCGATCTATCTGATAACATTGCTTTGCGGCTAGGTTCCGAAAAACGCCGTAAAGGCTGCTTAACTGGTCTTGCGAGAGGATCCAAATTGAGGTGGTGCTCGGCGAGTTCCCTGGGTACTCCTGGCATGTCAGCTGGACACCATGCGAAGATTTTCCAGTGCTCACGGAGGAACTCGACGAGCGCGCTTTCCTATGCGACATCCATGTTTGCGGCAATGGACGTCGTTTTCTTTGGATCTGTCGGGTGGATCTGTACCTCTTTTGAATCCTTGGTTGTGTTGAAAGTTGGCTCCTTAGAAGATCTCCCTACCTCTGGCACACATCATAATCAGTGAACCTTGGCGCCGCATATTCTGCTTGCATCCCGAAAGTTTCTAACAGTCGATGAAAATCCTTGTCGCATTTATCAGATAACGCGAAACTTCCTTTGATTGTGATAGGTCCCTTGGGCCCAGGCAACCTCCACAACAGATATGTATAATGCGGCACCCATGAACGGCATACGCTGGTCGTCCCAACAAAGCGTGATATTGCGACGGGAAATCCACAACTTCGAACTCCGTTCTCTATCCTGTAGTTTTCTCGGGTTCCAAACTGAACGTCGAGGTTGATTTTGCCCAATGGGTAACTTGGCTTCTCTGGTGTAATCCCGTGGAAACGTGTGTCGTTGGTTTCAAGTTTGCCGGGGATATGTTCATCTTCCTCAATGTATCTGCATACATGAGGTTTAAGCTGCTGCCGCCATCTATGAAAACTCTCGACACGTCAAAACCAGCGATTCTGCGGGTAAGATGAGTGCTGATTGTCCTGGTCGAGGGACTTGCTGCGGATGGTCTGCGATTGTGAAGCCGATGTCTTGCCCCGACCAATTTAAGTACTCGATGTTGGTGGAGGCATCTTCTCTGCCATGAACACTTGTCGCGAGATTACCTTCTGCGCCCTGTTTGATGGCCTAGCTTTCTGAATCATCGAGACCGCACCGTTAGAGTTGGGGTCAACGTATGGAGGTGGATGTGGTGCTGCCGCAATTCTAAGCTGGTGCCGATTTTCGTCCGTAATTGCGGGAGGAGGTGGAAGGTGGATCTCGCTCCTTGGCCCCTGGGGGTTTCTATTTGTGGCTTGGGCATTTGCGATTCCTGCGGCTCGCAACATTGCCTGAAAGTTTCGGCAATCTTTCTGGAGATGACCTGACTGCCTCTTTCCATTGTTGTCAAGATAAAAATGCATCTGGCACGGACCGTTCATCATCTCTTCGGGAGACACATAAGGTCTTTGAAACCTTGGTCCACTATTTTGTCTGTTGCCGCGAGAATCGCCTCTATTGTCGCCTTGATGCTCGTTATTCCTTTGATAGTCATCTCGACCGTTTCCTCCAGGATTTCCTCGAAAACCAGCCGATATATGGCCAGGGGCATCGTTGTTATAGAACTGTCGAGAAAATCGCCTTCTATTTTGATAACTTCGACCACGATCCTCTTCTGGCGACCTGTGTCGTTTGTTGTATATTGCGTCTTCTCCATCTGCCCATTTGTTGGCTATCTCCATGAGTGCTGATATGGTCTTAGGGTTAGTTCTCCCTAAGTCCTCGATGAAATCTGCTCGGCGAACTCCTGCCACGAACGCATCTATTGCCCTCTCGTCGGATATATCTTCTGCGAGTTCTTTATGATGTTCCATCGCTGTATATACTTCCTCATCGACTCGTCGTGCTTTTGTCGACACGCCCTCAACTCTTCCAATGACGCAGGTTTCTTGCAGGTGGATCGGAAGTTTTTCACGAAGATGTCCTCAAAGTTATCCCAGCTGTCGATGGAACTTGGGGGAGTTTCTTTATCCAAGATCTCGCGGCACCGCTCAAGTGAACTTGAATACTTTGCATAGCTGTTGCTCTGGTTCCTCCTACCAGCTTCACCATCTCGAGATAATCTACGAGCCAATCCTCGGGATCTTGCAGGCCGTCGAATTTCTAGAAATTTTCGGGTAGCTTGAACCCTTTTGGGACTCGAGTCTTTCGAACTCTTCTCGTGAAACACGGGAGCCCACACATATCTTCTTCGGCAACCTCTGGTGAGTGCTGACGCTCCCTTCTTTCTTGTCGTGCTCTGTCCACCCTTACTTGGACTGCTGTGTCTCTCGCTCCACTTGTTCTTGGGGGGTCTTGAACCGCTGCGGTGGGTCGTGGACTATTTTGCCTAGGATTTTCTTCGGGAGGCGTTGTTGCAAACGCTGTTCCCATTACTCCTACTCCAGCCATCGCCATATTGAACAATGGTTCTCTCGGGTCCCCAGGAGGTGGTCTAGACGCCAAGATGTAAGCTTGTGTTGCCATGTATCCTGCTTCTGGCGTTTTTGGGATGATATTTCCTCTTTCATCAATCGACATAAAGGACATGTCGAGATTTTGGATTATGTTTCCTCTTCTGCTTCGGGTATGTTTTGCAGCCGAGACATTGCTCTTCTCCGAGCTTCTCTGTGACTATCTCCCGAAGTTCTGAAAGGCGACTTAACTCTGCTCGGCGTCGCTTGCGAAGAGCTGCTTCTTTTCTCCTATTCGGGATGCTGTCTGTTTTCCAACTCTCTGCTCACTCGAGCAAGTCTATATTGATATGCTTGAAGTTCTTGTACAGTAGCAGTGGTGGTCATAGGTTCTGAACCATCCATGGCTTTCGCGGCCCTATCCCACGCTTCTTGCGGGAGCTGTACTCTTTCTCGAGGTGAAGACCCGACGTATTTAGTGCCTAGGCCATGTCTGAGATCAGCGGGATCGACGTATGGATTTCCCAATTCGTCGAAAGCCTCCGATGTTTCCTCTGATCGGCCCCTTCTATCGCATAGATCTGATGATATTTTGCGCATTGATTTTTGTCAGGATTGGTGACACCATCATACAGAGTGGTGAAGACCTTTCCGATGGCAGCAGACTTGTCGATGAAGTTGAAGCTGTCGACGCTGTCGGAATCGCTGCTTATAAAGGAGTCCGCAGACGACTCGAAGGGATGTGTTGCTGAAGATCTTGGCGAGCTTTCCGCTTGCCTTGCGACGAGCGTGGCGACGAAAACTCCTCGTCACTCGACGAAAAGTTAGAATCGACCGCTGAAAATTCCGACGAGATCGGAACTTCGAGACGGTAGGATCCTTCCTTGTTGACGCCAAATCGGAATTCTCCGAACGTCATGATGATGGGCTCCTCCAGATAGGCACATGCATCCATACGGGAGGGCGGGTGAGGAATAAAATTGACTAGATCAGTTTTTCCCTTGTTACCTCGATCCGTCGCGTTGCTTGCCACCGAGGAAGTCGACGATCTTGAACGTGCCATCGAGATCAGCTCCTTGCAACCTCTAATTCCCACAGATGGCGCCAATTGACAAAGGATTAACTTGTCAATGCCTACAGATTGTAGACTAGGGTTTTGTTAGAAGTAGAGGGCAAGTAGATCTCGAAGGTTTCAGCCGAAAAGTACTCGACGATTATGAAAACTAGGGTTACGTTGACATCGATTCTTTGTCCCTCGACTCCCCCTTATATAGGAGGCGGAGCCGAGGTTTCGTGGTTCACAAGTTACAGAGTTCGGGAGGGTTTCATATCCAACCCGTAAGGTTACAAATCTCTATCTTTCCTAATACAAACTATTTTTCCTTAATACTAAATGGGCTTCCGAGTCTTCTTATTCTTCGAGTACTGGGCCTTCAGTAAACCCCGGGTACCCTCTTTGGCAGGCCCATTGGGGATGCCTATGTCAGTCATTAGGTACGTGGAGCATCAAGACCACGGAGGGGATGATATGCCATGGTCAAGGGAAGGAGAAGAACAGCTGATCGAGAAGATGTACACGGAGCTGGACCCGAAGTCGCCCCAAGAATGCAAGGAAGAGACGAAGGGCGGCCGGTCCAGAATCCGGTCTGCCGGCCTCGACCGGACCACCCGGCCCGAATCCGGCCGGCCGGCCGCCGACCGGGCCACCCGGTCCACAACCGGGCCACCAACCGGTGCCATCCGGACGCCATCCCGGGCTCAGACCTCGCCGGTTCTGCCGGTCCCGAGCCGGTCACCGGCCGGTGCGGTCCCAGTCCGGTCCAACCGGCCTCCGACCGGCTGCACGACTAAAACGCCTTTTCGGCCCGAAACGTTTTCCCTTGTACCTTTTCGGCCCGTGTCGCCTTGTACCGCTATATAAGCACCTGGACGCCCCTTTTACTCCTTAGACTTGTTTAGAACTCAAACCTAACTTTGAGCTTAGTCTCCCTTGGGTATCATCCCTCTGTAATCAAGGCCACCCTT
The DNA here is from genome assembly GCA_030979885.1 of Lolium multiflorum. Classification (NCBI taxonomy): domain Eukaryota; kingdom Viridiplantae; phylum Streptophyta; class Magnoliopsida; order Poales; family Poaceae; genus Lolium; species Lolium multiflorum. The sequence continues at coordinate 171,187,586 of CM061749.1, read as the reverse complement.
GTGGATGTATGGATTTGGTAGTGAGAGATTCTAGTGTATTCACTCTCTCTCCCACTCCTTGATTCGTCCTCCCCACCGGTCTCTCCTCTCGGAATTCTACCTCGAGTCTCTTCCGGGGATTCTATTGGCACGGTCCATCGAGCCGTGAGGGTAAGCATCGATTGTATCGGGTTGGTGTGCGTGGTTCTTCGTGTGTTCTTCGTGTTCTTCGCGTTCTTCCGTCTCTCCCCCTCTTTCCCCCTTGATTCCTTGGGTCATTCGCGAGATCGGGCCACAATCGGGGTCTTAGACCTCATCACTAGACTAGCTATTTTATTGTAATTTCAATAAAGTCGTTGTTGGTTCTTTTAGTTTAAATTTAGTTTATAAAGTCGTTGTTGGTTGTTTTTGTTCAATAAAGTGGTTTTTACGAAATTTTATTACGATTGAACTGGAATTAAAGTACAGAGCTCAAAAAAATTAAGATACATGGCCAGATTCGAATGTTGGAGCCATTCAGTCATAGTCGTGCCTAGCCCTATAATACTCGCCACTGTAGTCATCATAGTCACCGACGTCATCGTCGCTACCATCGGGGTCGCGGTTGTCGAACCTCGGCGGGTGAGCACGCGTGGGCTGGGATTGAGGATAGCGCGCGGCGGGCCACGGTAGGCCATGACGCTCTGGAGAGTCCGGCCGCGCCACCACCCGACGGCCGGCCTCGTTGAAGTTCGAAGGAGGCGGGCCGTCCTCCTCGACCTAGCAACCGCCCTCTCACGCCGATTGATGAAGAAGCTGTCCCAAGTCGGGCTGTAGTCGGGATGCCACCGGGGATTCCTCCGCTGCTCAGGCGTGAGCTCTAAATAGTAGTGGTTCGTGATGGCCATCTCGCGTGGCACACCTAGAGGGATAGGAGGGACCGGTATGCCTCCGACGCTCAGCAACCAGCCGGTCGGGACGCGGTAGCTGGCGGGCGGGGGTAGTTCGAGGCGCAAAGCGCCTCCGCCTCCCGGGGTGTTAGACATACGATGGAAGCCATGGGAGAGAGTGATGAGGTTTGCAGATATGAGTCTAGATGTGATATGTAAATTGAGGCCAAGCCTACATATATATAGTGAAAAAATGGCGGGAAGACGAAGGCGGGAACGCGGGAAGAAAATAGGCGGGAACGCAGTGGCGTGGGAAACTTTCATCCCGGGCGGAGGCTCAAACCGGGACAAATAATAGTGGGCCTTAACTGGGGGAGGCTTATCTAGGAGGGCCTTATCTGGGGGGGGGGGGGGGCTGACGTGCGGGTAACCTTTTGTCATGGCTGGTGGGTGCAACCGGGACTAAAGCTGTCAGCAGGATAAGGATGTGTCGGTAACCTTTAGTCACGGTTGGTGGGTGCAACCGGGACAAAAGCTGTCGGCGGGATAAGGACGCGTGGGTGGACGCACTGCTCGATGAGATAAAGCATGTAGCGCACGACGCCCTGTCCTCCTACGACATCTTCGGAAGCTGCTCCTCGGAAAAAATTCCCTGCAAGCCCGTGAAAGACTCCATCTCCTCTAAAAGTCTTGGGGGAAGGGTTGGGAAATCTCCCGTGGCGCAGCTTCTCGAAGATGTCGTTGGTGCACACGCCTACGGCATCTTCGGAAGCTGCTCCTCGGAAAAATTTCCCTTCAAGCCCGTGAAAGACTCCATCTCCTCTAACAGTCTTGGGGAAAGGGTTCTCATTATTACATAAATGTAGAGATTGTCTTGGTAAATATATATGAAAAATACATTATTACATCGCCATCTATTGTTGTGATCTTCTACGCCGTAGCCATGGAGAATCTTCATCATTTAGCAAGATGCTTGGGTCAATTTTCACCGTGAAGGGCGGGATTTCTTTAAACTTATTATAATCTTCTGACATGTCTGTCTTGTCATCCACTCCCACGATGTTTCTTTTCCCCGAAAGAACTATGTGGCGCTTTGGCTCCTCGGTTGATGTATTCTTTTGTTGATTTCTTTTTCTCGATTTGCTAGACATGTCCTTCATGTAGAAAACTTGAGCCACCTCGTTGGCTAGGACGAATGGCTCGTCCATGTACGCAAGATTGTTGAGATCCACTGTTGTCATACCGTACTTATCGTCTACCTGTACACCATTGAGCTTCACCCATTTGCACCGGAACAAAGGGACCTTAAAAGTGGGTCCATAGTCAAGTTCCCATATCTCCTCTATGTACCCATAATATGTGGTGGTCTTCCCATTCTCGTCTTTTGCATCGAAGCGGACACCACTATTTTGGTTGGTGCTCTTTTTATCTTGGTCGATCGTGTAAAATGTATTCCCATTTATCTCGTACCCTTGGAATGTACATATGTTTGAAGATGGTAACTTGGCCAACAAGTACAGCTGCTCTACAACAGTGGTATTCATGAGATGTCTTTGCAACCAACTGCCGAAGGTATTCATGTGTTGACGTGTAATCAAGGACTCGGGCTGCCCCGGGTTTATTTCTCGTAAAACATTCTTGTGTTTCTCGATGTACGGAGCCACCAAGATGGAATTGTATAGAACTGTGTAGTGTGCTTGATTGAAAGAAATCTTGTCCCTGCACACCTTTGCTTTCCTTCCTAGTGTGCCTTTTCCAGTCAGCCTCCCCTCATACCGAGATTCAGGAACACCAATCGGCTTAAGGTCAGGAAGAAAGTCAACACAAAACTCAATGACCTCCTCAGTTCCGTAGCCCTTTGAGATACTTCCTTCCGGCCTAGCGCGGTTATGAACATATTTCTTTAAGACTCCCATGAACCTCTCGAAGGGGAACATATTGTGTAGAAATACAGGACCGAGAATTCTAATCTCTTCAACTAGGTGAACGAGGAGGTGCGTCATAATATTGAAGAAGGATGGTGGGAACAACAACTCGAAGCGACAAGACATTCGACCACATCCTGTAACCCGACAAAGTTTCTGGATCCATTACCTTAAGATTGCGTTTGAGGAATGCACATATGTTCACAATGGCTAGTCGAACATTTTCTGGTAGAAGTCCCCTCAATGCAACCGGAAGCAATTGTGTCATAAGCACGTGGCAGTCATGGGACTTTAGGTTCTGGAATTTTTTCTCCTTCATATTTACTATTCCCTTTATATTCGATGATAAACCAGACAAAACCTTGATACTGAATAGGGCTTCAAAAAATATTTCCTTCTCTTGTTTGGTAAGAGCGTAGCTGGCAGGCCCTTCAAACTTCCCTGGATGCTTGCCGTCTCGTCCTTTATGATGTTTCTGGTCCTCACGTGCTTCTGTTGTATCTTTTGACTTCCCATACACGCCCAGAAAACCTAGAATATTCACACAAAGATTCTTGGTCAGGTGCATCACGTCGATTGCAGAGCGGACTTCCAGGGCTTTCCAATATTCTAGCTCCCAAAATATAGATTTCTTCTTCCACATGGGCGCGTGTCCGTTGGCATCTTTCGGAACAGGTTGACTGCCTGGACCCTTTCCAAAGATAACATTTAAATCCTTGACCATGTCAAATATATCAGCACCACTACGGGGGACAGGCTTCGGACGACGGTCTGCCTCGCCATCGAAATGCTTGCCTTTTTTCCTTAAGGGATGCTTGTGCGGAAGGAAACGACGATTGAACGGGTACACAACTTTTCTGCTTTTTCCCAAATGTTTACTTTCAGTCTCATCTAAACAGTGTGTGCATGCATTGTATCCTTTGTTCGTCTGTCCTGAAATGTTACTAAGAGCAGGCCAATCATTGATGGTTACGAATAGCAACGCTCGTAGGTTAAATTCTTGCTCGGTGTGCTCATCCCACACACGTACACCTGGTTTGCCCCACAACTCCAAAAGTTCATCGACTAATGGCCTTAGGTACACATCAATGTCGTTGCCGGTTGCTTTGGGCCTTGGATAAGCTGACATCATAATGAACTTCCGCTTCATGCACAACCAAGGAGGAAGGTTGTAGATACATAGAGTCACGGGCCAGGTGCTGTGACTGCAGCTCTGCTCCCCAAAAGGATTCATGCCATCTGTACTTAGACCAAAGTATAAGTTCCTTGCCTCACCTGCAAAATCCGGGAACTCTCTCCCGATGTTTCTCCACTGCCAACCATCAGCGGGGTGCCTCAACATCGCGTCTTTCTTACGTTCTTCCATGTGTCATCGCATCAACTTGGCATGCTCTTTGTTTCTGAACAAACGTTTCAACCGTGGTATTATGGGAGCATACCACATCACCTTCGCAGGAACCCTCTGGGTGGCTCGCCCTCGACATCACCAGGGTCATCTTTTCTGATCTTATACCGCAATGCACCGCATATCGGGCATTTATTAAAATTCTCGTACTTCTCACCGCGGTAGAGGATACAGTCATTAATGCATGCATGTATCTTCACACATCTAAGAGGGCAGACAAGCTTCTTTGCTTCATATGTACTTACGGGCAATTCGTTATTTCTTGGAAACAGCTTCTTTAATATTATCATCAATTTTTCAAAACCCGAGTCAGTCACACCGACCTCTGCCTTCCATTTCAGCAATTCCAATATGCTACCCAGCTTTCTCTGCCCATCTTCACAACCTGGGTACAACAATTTGTGGTGGTCCTCTAACATCTTGTCAAACTGCAACCTCTCCTTATCCGTGCCACAGTCTCTTCTTGCATCGAAATGGCCCGACGAAGATCATCATCAACAGGATCATCTGCTGCTGTTCTTCACCTCCTTCTTCTTCCTTGTCTTCCATTGCGGTATCATCGCATTCAGAGAACATAGATCGGTACTGGTCATCATTATCTTCTTCTTCATCGCCGTCTTCCATCATAACCCCTTCTTCTCCGTGCTTGGTCCAAACATTATAGCTGGACATGAATCCAAACCGAAGCAGGTGGCTCTTAATGTCTCTTGAGCAAGAGTAATCCTTCTCGTTCTTACATTTCAGACATGGACAGCACATAAAACCTTGCTTCGACTTGTTGGCCTCGGCCACAAGCAGGAAAGAATTCACGCCCTCTCTGAAAGCGGGAGCACATCGGTTACCGTACATCCATGGATGACTCATCTGCATCATAAGTACAATTATGTATCAGATGCAATCACCTTGCTAAAATTAGTATTGTACGGTCTATGGACTATGTATATACGAGAAAATAGTTGCTAACCTTTTAGGATCAAAAAGAGAAGAAATCTTTAAAATCAAGTGGCATCCCTCACAAGCATTCCATCAAACACCTCTTGTGCACATGAAGAAAAAAATGAGCTAGCATACACCTCCACCTTTCACCACCAAGGAAAAAAAATGTAGGGAGGTGGGGGGCTGGCAGCGTGTATATATATAGGCATGGCCCTTTTGTCGCGGGCCGTATTACGACCCGCGACAAAAGGGGTGCCGGCAGGAGGCGCCAGAGCTCAGACCCCTTTTGACGTGGGTCGGGATACGGCCCGCGACAAAGGGCGCGACAAAAGGCCCAGCTCGCTCCAAATGGTTTCAGGGCGACGTGGCCACGCCATTTGTCGCGCGTGCAGTCGCGCCCGCGACAAAAGGCTCCCACGAAAGCCCTGTTTTCCACTAGTGCGAGTAGAACGTCATATTTGACATGGTATCAGGAGCGACTTCTTCCTGTACATCTACCTGATCGCACGGAACCCTACCCATCCCCGCCGCCATCCACCTCCGCTTTTCTCGAACGAACTCGTCCTCGACCGCCATGGCTTCTTCCTCGATCAACAGCCCTGCGATCCACCTTGGCGAGCCCCCGTCGGAAAAACTGACGCGCAACAACTATCCCCTATGGCGTGCGCAAGTGCTGCCCGCCATCCGCGGAGCGCAACTCGTTGGCCTGCAGGACGGGACTGATGCCGCTCCGCCCAAGATGATGGCCGTGGCTCCAGCCGATGCAGACAAAGACAAGGCACCACAGATGGTGCCCAACCCTAGTACGGGTCCTGGTTATCTCGGGACCAGACAATACTTAGCTATCTCCTCAAATCCCTCTCCAAGGAGATCTTAACTCATGTTCTCCTGATCGAGCACACCGCCGGTGTCTAGGGTGCGGTGGAGGAGATGTTTGTCTCCCAAAACCAGTCCAAGATCACGAATCTAAGGATTGCCTTGACAAACACGAAGAGGATACAATTTACGAGCACTCCCACGTTCCTGTCCAAGATGCAGGGTATCGCGGACGAACTCGCCGCTGCCGGGCGTCCTATACCAGATGATGAGCTCATCTCCTTCATACTGGCTGGCCTCGGTTCTGAGTACAACTCCCTAGTCGCAGCCCTCGGTGTGGTGGCCAACAACATGCAGCTTAGTGAACTATTCTCCCACCTGTATGCTTACGATCAGAGGCAAGAGATGCTTGATGGACAATCTGGTGGAACCTTCGAGTCTTCCGCCAATGTTGTTGCCGGCCAACGCCGCTCGCGTCCGTATGCCAACAGGGGCGGCCGTGGTGACTACGTGGAGACCGTGGTGACTACCGCCGCGAACGCCGTGATGATCGGCGAGATGAGCGTCCAGAAGACAGACCTCGCCAAGGCCGGGGCGGTGGTCGTGGTACACCTCCAGGAGGGGGACACGGTCGTGGACGTGGCTGCCGGCGTACAACGCCGTGGGTCGATGTTATGTGCCAAATCTAAAAGAAGGAAGGTCACGCCGCCAAGGACTGTTGGTGGCGCTTTGAGGATGATGATGACGACTCCTATGAAGACAAGGAGGCTCATGCAGCCTCCTATGGTGTGGACACGAATTGGTACGCCGATACCGGTGCCACACACCACATCACCGGCGAGCTCAATAATCTGACCGTCTGTGACAACTACAAGGGCTACGACAAGGTCAACACCGCAAGCGGGCATGGTATGAATATTTCTCATATTGGTCATTCAACAGTTCGTACCCCTGTTCATGATTTTCATCTACACAATATCTTGCATGTTCCCAATGCTTCTAAGAATTTACTCTCTGTTCATCGTTTCACATGATAACCGCGTGTTTATAGAGTTCCATCCTTTTTTTCTTTTTGATAAAGGACCAGATCACACGGAAAATAATTCATAGAGGGAGATGTGTTGGCGGTCTTTACCCACTTATTTCATCGTTGGTGTCATCTTCCCCGCCTCAGAAGCATGCCTTTGTTGTCACCAAGCCTACTGAAGCGAAGTGGCACAGTCGTCTTGGTCATCCATCCTTTACTATTGTTAGTCTCTTAGCAAGAATAAACTCCCATACATTAGAGAGTCTACAATCGAGTCTGTGTGTGATTCATGTCAGCAAGCCAAGAGTCATCAACTCCCATATCCTGTATCCACTAGTGTTTCGACAGCACCTCTACAGTTAGTATTTTCTGATGTATGGGGTCCCGCTCCCACCTCTGTTGGACGTCATAATTAGTATGTAAGCTTTATTGATGACTATAGCAAGTTCAGTTTGATATATTTGCTTAAGAAAAAGTCTGATGTTTTTTCTGCCTTTATCAACTTCCAAAAACTTGTTGAACACAAACTTGATTGAAAGATCATTACTATCCAATCAGATTGGGGTGGAGAGTATGAAAAATTGAATGCCTTGTTTCAAACACAAGGTATATCTCACCATGTTTCATGTCCTCATGCACACCAGCAAAATGGCTCTGCTGAAAGAAAGCACTGCCATATCGTTGAAGTAGGCCTCGCCTTACTTGCCAATGCGCATATGCCTTTAAAATTTTGGGACGAAACTTTTTTCACCGCTACATATCTCATCAACATGCTTCCAAGCAAAGTCATTAGTCATGACCCACCCGTTCATCGCCTTCTTGGCACTCGACCTGATTATAATTCCCTTCAAGTTTTTGGGTATGCGTGTTGGCCCAATCTACGTCCTTACAACAAGCGCAAACTTGTTTTTCGTTCCAAGCAATGTGTGTTCTAGAATATAGTCCTAGACACAAAGGGGTCAAATGTCTAGACGTCTCTAGTGGTCGAGTGTACATCTCTCGCGACGTTGTCTTTGACGAAGCAGTTTTCCTTTTAAACAGCTTCATCCAAATGCTGGTGCTTTGCTTCGACAGGAGGTTCTCTTACTCGATTCATCCCTTCGAAATTTTGAACACGGGGATGAACTTGTTGATGATTTAAATATATCAAATACTCATGCTATTAACCCTGCTCCCAGACCTGTTTCTCATGCTGTACAGGATACACCACATCGTCTAGAGCATGCACGAGAAAATTCAAGGCCAAATGATGCTGAAATTACACAAACCAGTGCAAGTACAAGTTCAGAAGAAAAAGACAGCAGCTCAAGACACGAGAACAACTCTCTGGACCGTTCTTCATGGGGATCACAAACTGAATTCACGTCAGATCATGTGCATGCTCAGCCTCACGAGCTCAGCTTTCCCCTGTCAGCTCCGATGTACCCAGTCCCATGCGCGGACGGCCGCACTCCGTGCAGTCCCCATCCAGATTATCTACATCCGACCACTCTGCTGCTATCTCCAGCGCCGCAGAATCCGACTCACCACTGGCCACTGGACCTCATGCGGCCACTGGCGGGTCCCCGACAGCAACACACGGGACCGCGTCACCCTCGGCTGACAGCGCCAGGGGGCAAGGAGCTTCTGCACCAGTGCGTCGTGATCGCCAGCCTGTGGCCACTGCCTCTCGTCCTGTTACACGGGCGTCCAAGGGCATCAAGAACCCCAAACAATATACGGACGGCACCGTTCGATGGGTTCTTTCAGCCTCTCATGATGAACCTGGTAAGGGCACCTCCAGCGGCGCTGCAAATGATCGCTGAGCGACCGTTTTATCCGCCGTGACCAGAAATGCGTCTGGGCTCTGCTCCAGCGGGGCGACGCAAAGTGATCGGGCCGTCCGTGGAGACGCAAATCTGGCCCAAATATGCGTCAGGTTTGCGTCTCCGCGGACACTGCGCGGTCGCGCCGAGTGACCGCCGAAAAAGACGTAGGACCCGCGCGTCAGTGGCAGGGAGGCCGATATTATTCCCGCCACTGGCCATTCCCCGCGCGAAAAAGCAAACTAGACCGGCGCGAAACAGTCCGAAGCGATGGACGTCCTCGCCGCCGCAGCCACCGCCATGGATGCGGAGCAAACCCTCGCACCGCGCCGCCTCCCCGTAGCCACGACCGTAGCCACAATGGAGGCTCCGCCGAAATAAAGCGGGCCGGCACCGCGGCGGCCGGGGCAAAGCGAAGGCGGCAAAGAAGGTGCTCTCCCGGAAGAAAGTGATCGAGGCCGCGAACGCCGCGGCGGCGCCAGAGAGATGAAGAGTGCGCGGCCGCCAACCAGCAGGCGGATGCAGATCAAAGCCGGCGTCGCGCAAGTAGCCCTCCATCCGACCTTAGCGGAGGGCTACATGCTCGTCACGAGAGAAGGGATCGCCGTCGCTCCTCCGGCCTCGTCGGTGAGCTCGGTAAGTTCCCAGTGCGTCGGAACTCCCGCTCCCTTGCGCCACCCGCGTCGCGGTTCGCGTCCGGCCTACCGCCGGTGGAGTTGACCGGGGCGGCGGAGCAGTTCAACGGGGCGGCGGTTCCCGACCTCAACCGGACGCCTAGAAGCGGTGACTCTGCCCGGGCGACACGGAAGACGCGCCAGGTGCCGGAGGAGAGCATGCCACGCCCCGCATCCTGTTCGACGAAATGGCGGCGGCTGCCCCGACGATGGATGACCCGGTACGTGAGCTCTCTCAATGTGTGCGGTTGCCGTGTTTCATGCGTCTGGCGTCCGGTGATCCGTATGAGTATTGGAAGGACCGCCGTGAGGCTGACATCCAGGAAATTATCTACGACGGCGGCTTCGTTCGCGGTGATCCGGCCGTGAAGCAATCCGACCCGGTACGGGTTGAATCTCTGTGCATAATAGTGCTAGTCCCTGGATCAATCACTAGCACACACAGTTTAAGATGTAATACCAAGAAACAAAGGTTTTTATTACATCGCATGATCCAGTAATTACAAAGTAAACATTATAAATTGCATAGCCCGAAGCTAGCATTATATCAGAGCTTACAACGAAACATGTCAGCATGGAGTCCTTCGTCTTCATGTGCCACAGGCGAGCATGTCGAGTATAGACTCGTAACCCTAACCATCAAACCTCACTCGTTCATCGGAATATCTGCAACATAAAACGTTGCAGCCACGCATGGTCAATACATTTGGAATTGTATTGGCAAATATCACTATTTGGTGGATATATAAATGGTGCCTAACGACTACGTGCTCATTTGGCAAGTGGAGTTTCGGCTCTTTTGCGGAAAGCAATAGTTTCCCTATCTTTTATAAACAATTTTATTCTCTAAAAATCATCGTCTAGGAACATATTAGCATAACCCATGCCGTCGCAAGACGGTTAGCTTCATATGCTCCTAAACATCTAAGGACATGCTAACATAGGCCCATGTAAACACAAGACAACCTAGCTCTGCATGCTCCTAACCCATTGTTTGTCCCATCAAGTTTTATTAAGAAATTGGAATGATGAGATCCTCCAAATAGCTCCAAACTCTAGTTGCTCATAATGTCCATAACCGAGGACACGGCTAAGTACTTAGTTTGACACTCTCGAGAGGATGTACACTTTGCCCACATGACCTAGCCAGCCTCTTTTACCATGATGCTCAATTTGCTCAAATGGTCGGGTGAAAGCTAAGACGAGACCTTTGGGAAATAGAACCATGAACCACGCTTCGGATCATACCCAACCTACAATTCACTACGTGCTGATACACGACTGGCCATGGTCCTATAACTTAATTAGTCAAGACAGAGCCTATATGACATGTGGTTGTACTGGAAGCTACTAAAACAGAAACCTGTCAAATCTCTTTGTTTCTGGGTGGCCAACCACAAGTGTGATACACACGACCGCCATAGACATGACTCCGGTGTAACCACTCAACATAAACCAAGCAAACCACTTCCACCCAGATGATTCATTTATCTTAGGTTGTTTTATTACATCAAAACGATATTTCCAACGAAACAAATCACATCATGATTCCCAATCCACGCATCTAAAATAGCAGGGCTAAGCATTCTACATTACGGTGGCGACAAAGAATAAGACATGGAATCATATGGCTATCCTAGATAGGTTTATTGGCATAGCAATATATAATTTGAAAACTTCTACACATACATAGCTACTGAAAATAACTACTATACTATTTGGGAACAAACATCTTTTATTACAGAATTTTGATTTTTTCTTGGGATTAATGGCAAGCTGACACGTATGCCAAATTATGGTTCATTACCCCAGTGATTTTACTGTGTACAGTTTTGGTGCTACCTTGGAATTTTCGTGCTGCATTTCTTCTGTTCTGTGTTTAAAACCTGGGTGGACATAGTTGTTTCCTCTTTTCTTTAAGCGGCTGGTCAAAGCGGTGCATAGGTGCACAGAATCACTACGGAACGATTTGAACGATCCTTTTTTTTAATCGCCACATCTCATTTTCTCTTTTCCTTCTCCGCCTTTTCGGTGTCGTCCGCCTGCCGCCCACATCTACGAAGCCAATTTTGACGCCGCTCGCCCTGGCTGGTGGCGCAGAGTAGGAGCTCGGCGCCCTACTCCCGTTCATCGGCCGCTGGCTGCGGTGGAGCAGCTTGGCCCTCTCCTATCCCTTCGAAGGCGGTTGGTGGCGTGGAGAAGAACTGCTAGGCCGGGCCACCGCGGAATGTCACCAGAGGCCGGCACCTACGCTCGAAGGACCAAGGTGAGCATCCACCCCTCCTCCATCCCCCCTCACAGTATAACCTCCTTAGGCCTCATCAGAATCAAGCAGGTCTGCTACCCCAGCGGAGAGGCTCATAGGAGAGAGAGAGCGAGAGAAAACAGGGGAGAGGAGGCGGGAGGGTGCCTTGACGCCGCCGCTGGCTGGCCGGAGGCCGCCGCCGCCGACGGGGGCGGAAGCGCATGGGAAGGGGGCTTGGGAGTGGCAGCGCGAGTAGCCTCAGCCTCCATCTATTGATTTGTTGTTACGTTCTGCAGATTCCTCTTCGGATTGCTCAATCCGTTTCTCTTCGTGTTTGATTTGCTCTTCTTTTGTTGACCTTTCCTCTTCCTGTTTCTGATTCGTATTTTTGATGCAGATAAACGAGTTTCTCTTCCGTTCCTACGAGGGGATGCCGAATCGGTGCGCATCGTGTCCATCTGCCTCGCCTCCTCTGTCGCTACATTGGCTTTGTGTTGTTGCCTGTTGGAGTCTTGGAGATGCCAACATCGTAGAGCAGCATCGAAGGGGCAATACATACACCTAAGAGCGTTGGCAGATCGGAAGGGGTGGTTGTCGTGGTTGTGGCGGTTGGTTGGTGTGCCGGTCGGCGAAGGGAAGAGCAGCAGCGCCTGGCAGCCGGAGGCCAATTTTCAGGTCGAGGAACATGGGGGTGATGGAGGTGGCTGATGTTCAAGTCGGACGGTTTCTTTGATTTAGACCCATCAGACAAAACTCAGGTTTCTCTTAATCTAGATTCCCTATTTTTGGCACTATATGATTTGCTTCCATCTAGAGACGTTGAATGAAATCTGATACTAGTTCTTCCTGCACGATGAGCTAACGTCCGTGGGCATGACTCTATTTTTCTGTTCTTCACGATCTCAACAGGACAAATGTGGTGATCTCGCAGAGGCAAAGTAATCTGGAAGCAAAGCTACATGCTAAGAAGCCTACAATTGATTCATAGTGTAACACCGGCGCAAGATGCCCAGGAAGAAGCTGCATCCGTCTTCGTGTGGCCGCTAGAATTGCCTGATCAACCTGCTGCCAGTAGTCCAGTTCATCTCATGTATGTAATAAGTTCTCTATTCTTTAATCAGATCCATAAGCTGCTCAATATGCTGTTGTCTTACGTCACCACATGCCTCTACGGCTCTACCGGTTGTGTAACCTTCCGCTGTTCAATGGCATCTGTGCTAAGAGTCTAGATTAGTTTTCATATGGATGGATGTCTGCATGGCCAAGATTGGTTTTATCCTTGGCTTATGTTCTGTATTCAGCCTTATCTATTACTATTCTATGTAACCTTAAGCATCCATGGTTGCATCTATGATTTAATTAACTTGTGTGATGCATTTGCTAAACCATATAGTCTTTAGAAAAGCAAGCGCAGCACAGAGACAATACTATTCTCATTAAGACTAACATAATTTATTTGGTAGACTTGTATGCATCTCAATTAATATTATTTTGCACACATGTCAAACATTATAATGTATAACAGTTTGTATCAATAAAATATTATTTGTGCTACTGTATTTGCAGCATCTAATTTCTCTTGATGTCAATTTGCACTTGCAGAATCCAAATTATTATGGCTGTTTCAGTCTCAAGGAAGACTTGCCTCAGGTGATTATGGCAATGTGTATCAGTGTACGTGTCTTATGGGTCACACAATCAAGTAGAAGAGAGGAGGAACTCAACATTTACAGAATCATTAAACAAAGAGGATATCGCAGGGCTGTGTAATGTGAGTTAGCAAGTTCAAATCCGTCTATTCTTTCGTCCTTGAATAACTCCGGTCCTTTTAGTTTTGTTTCCATATGATGCCAAATAACCCTGAACACAAGAGCTAGCTCTATTTAAATAGAAGTATGTAAACCATAATGTTTTTCTTAAAGTACATTTATACCAGTTCCACTTCACTGCTCTGAATATTTGCTCTGCTAAATAGTATACATGTTCAGTCCAAGGTTTTCAGTGTCAATGGAAAGTTTTCGGGCATGGGTGGAAACTGAAAAGCAAGGTTTAAACCAATAATTAAATTTATAATTCTTTAGTACTCAGTTTTACTTTACGGGTTCTCTATTAATTTAGATATTGGTACGACCCTCAATTATTGTTTTGCGTGAGGAATAATTCATCCAGAGACCAAGAAAATGACTGTAGTTTTATTCCAACGCTTAAATAAACAAGAACAAAAGTATTACCTCTATCTACCTAAGGGAAAATTAATCATACGGAGTTTCATGAATGTAATATCACAATGAGGCATATTTCTTAGCTTGAAGTTCACCAGAACTTGAAAAAAGTAAATGCCATTGTGGACTGTGTGTTCAAGCAAAAGCTTAAACCATAACCCAGAAAAATTCCACAATTTTACTAATCAGTGTTTATGCTATAGGTTCCAGTTAGACTTATATGGATATTCGATATGCTAAATAATATGTGTTCGCAGGCACAAAATTTACAGTCGCATTGCTTCAGCCCATCTTTGCTATTCCTTGGTCTTCAGTTCATGCTACATGTTCGTGCGATTAATTAGCAATATTTACATAGTTATATTGTAAAACCACCGAGTAGTCTAATGAGTTTTCCTTAGGGAAGTATGTTAATTTTTTTGCACATTATCATGGTAGGACAAACTGGTAATGAAGCATTGTCGTGATATTATTATTTGTCCATTGTTGTGTAGTTTTAAGATTTTCCTTTAATTTTCTTCTCATCTCCGTTCTACCCACCATATTATGCCAATTTATCAAAAACCAAATGGACTAGGTAAACGTAAGAGTAATGTCGTCAAATCATTTTGAAGGACCGGCGGGCATTCTTTCATTCATACACTAGAATAAAAAAATGTTATTTTAATAAAAATAAAAGAAAACGAGACCAAACGGAGCTAGCAGACAAAATATTGGTAATATCTACATTCCAGATAGTATCCATTCGTCCCCTAATTATGTATCTCTATTTTTTGTTCCTTGGTAAGAGCCTTAATAGAATATAAAATGTTATTTTTAATAAAAAATAAAAGAAAAAGAGACCATACAGAGCTAGCAGGAAAAATATTGGATATATCTACACTGCCGATAGGACCCATTCGTCCCCTAATTATGTATCTCTGTTTTTTCTTCCTTCATAAGAGCCTTAATAGACTATAGTACGACGTGACAAGACCTGGATAAACAATCTGCCAATGCCACTGAACTGTTAAAGTAGGTATGTTTGAAAGCAATAGGTTCAAATCGATGTATTAATTGGGTTGTCACCAAACTACTTGAATTTTTCAGTCTGGTTGCAAAGTCATAATGGTGAGTATGAATCATAGTTCCATTTTATCACCTCTATCTATTTCGTGTTAGGCACTTGGAACTTTCTGCTACCTATTTCTGTTGCTATTTTACTTAAAGCTGATAGTATTTATCCCATGAGAATCTCCTTGGACCCTGCCCACATGAATTTCTTCATATTACTCACTCCCTCTAGGGTTTGTCATCCTTTTTCAAGTATAAATCCTTGCAAATAAAGTGGTGTCCCTATTGTTATTTAGTATGATTGACGCACTAATCATGGACGCTAAAAGTTTTGTTTTGAAGGCAAGGCTTGCATTATTTAGTCATATATGTAAACAAAGGAGTTGGCCCATAGATATATCATCAACTTGCTGTGAAAAGTCTAACATTTTTCTTGCACCATTAATGTGTTACTGTTCTCATAATACTATAGTCGTCGATATAACTAATGTGTCATATTATGTATCACCTTTTGAGGAAGTCATGTTTCATTTTCCATTCCCCTAAAATATTGATGTAGTTTCTTATTTCATGAAAGAAATGGATAATCTGAAGTTTGTTCGCTTATTACTATTTTTTCTTATAGTTTTATTTAAGCAAATAACATCACGGGGAAGTGCCTTCTACCTTTTAACAAATAACATCACAGGTTCGTGTGTCTCATTGTTTGATTACTATTTTCTTTCTTTACATGTCCTACTAGGAGCACCGAGAATTCGTATCATTATTGGGTTCCTCTTGTGTTTGTTTTTATATTAGATAGAGCCAAAAGAGAAAGCAAAAAACATTTTTTGTATTCATCCTACGTAAGCATAGCTATGGGTTGTGGATTCCTTAACAGAAGGCACACTCTGAAGCATTTTGTATTTTCCACTTAGGCGTATTTGTTTGTCTTACCCCAACCTACAACAAGATTTGCTCAAATATTATTTTATTTTCCATTCATTGATTGTAATGTTTACATCTGAAATCGAGAAAATGGAAGAATGCCCAAATACAGTTTATGTGTAGCGAATCCCATATTTCCGCATCACATTATATTACTAGCAGGTGATGGGATTAAGATCATACCCTAAATATGCTTTCATGGTTATGTTTCAAATTGGAAGTGATTTGAACTGCTGTTGGGTAGATACTTTTACACAAAGACTACATTTCTGCAACAATACATTATTCTTATGCCTGGGCACTAAATACATACTTAGTAAAACACACACTTTCATCTCTCAGTCTACAAAAAAGAGGGTTTGACCTCTTTCTTGGATACTCCAAAATATTCATGGTTATAGAGATGCCATAGTTTATGAAGCTGTAGTACTCAATGGTACCAAACACCTCAAAGTATTTGAAACGGTAGTATATTTAACAACCATGGTATTTCCAAAATACTTAAAAAAAACTAAGCTACCAAATAGAACCTTAGTTCTTAGTGGCTTTAGTACAACATTGCTAATTTGATAGGAGCTATCACAAGTACTCGCTTAACTGTTTTGATTTGTTGCAGAAAAGGAGTTTCCCAAATGTGGAATCAGAGATTTCTGTGGCTGCAAATGTATTTTATGGATTCGGCCTACTGCAATTCCTAATGGAGGTGGTTTTCTATGGGCCTTTGTTTTTTTATTTGGCATTCATGTTTATTTGTACTGTTACATGTAGGTGTTTCTTGGATAACTGTTTGTTCGTTCCTGCATATGGATGTCATGTCAGAGTATCTCTCAGTATTGCAGTATACTCATTGGATTTTTCCTAACTCTTTAAGAACAATGAACCTACACTTCATCTTGATCAGGGCGATAGGGGATGCACACTACCCATTTGCAGTTTTCGATATTTGATAATGTCCAGGTCCCACCAAGGTAGCATAAATGTGTGTGTTCACATCACTGTTGTTGTAATGTTGTAATGTGTGTTCACCTTCTTTCTGTATGCCCTTCTGCAATCAGTTATCTTGTGTCCGAGTTAATTACAAATTATTTTTGTGCCTTACTGTGGGTAAAGCTATATGCCGTTAAATCTCAACACAAGAGCATGCGTCCAGCCGGTATAAATAGAAGGACACGATTAGCATAGAAACCTGTATCACAGACTAAAATGCTGCAGCCTTCGTATTATTACCGGACTATGTTTCTGTGTCTCTCTAATGCCTATATTTACTTGATCTTTAAGATTAAATTTTATACAACTAATTTCAATGTATGCGGTATCCATCTCCATTGCCAACCATCTTAAAACTTAAAACATAAAAATTTACTTGCATCAATTCAAAATATGTTTTTAAAAATATTATAGCTATCATATTACATAGTTGGCGTGGCGTGCCGCCGCGCCCATTCGTTGCTAGTAACTACAATGTGCATACAAAAGATAATAGGACGGTGTGTGACACTTGCCTTTTTGGTAGTTGATGATCGTACACTTCTCACAGTCACACTCGTTGCACTCTGTACAATCTATACGGTAGAATAATACACACAATGAACAGACAATCCAAGAACAAATAACACGCAACAATCACAAACAAGACAATTTAGTACTATCATTTCGTTTGTTGGGGTGGGCTACCACCCTTAAAAGAAACTTTTGTGGGTATTCTAGGTCTTGGGTCAAACAGGGTATGGTTTGACATTGGGTCATATTTTATAACATATGTAACTTCTAACTTCATTTCCAATTAATAGGTTTGTGTCTCATCTAGTAATTACTTTCTTCCTAAATGGACAGAGTAGGTCTTTCCTCATAGCGGGGCTTCTAACCTATAAAGGTTGGTTGTTAAACTACTTTTGACAATGAGGGGTATTCGTCAAGGGAAAACCAAGATTAGAGTACTTCAAGTCATCCTTCATCTTCTTACTTGTCGGTGTCATCGAAGGTCTTCTACTATTCTTCATCTAGTGGTTGCTTCTTCGAACTCATCGTAGTCCTAGGTCTGACAACACTTGCCTACTATAAGGGTATAGCATCCTAAGGTTCAGGCTCAACGTCATCTCTATGGTAGGTATGTCTCTCTAGACTTACCATTCCTCATAACAAGAGTGAACAATTTGAGTAGTCGTCATGGGGTCCAATCCATGTCGCACCCAATCATTATCTTGTATTTATTTTGGTGCATCTCGCATTCTAACTCTTGGTCCACCTCGCCAGTTTGACAAAATTTCAATGGAAAATTGAATCAATGTTTCAATTCCCATTAGTGAATTGTTTTGAAAACATTTCTATCGATCCTTAACTAGGGTTTTACATATCTCACACTCTATGCTTCTTCATCTAGATAGGGAACATCAAGGTTGGTTTCACTAATGTTATCTTCATGGCGATTTGCCGATATAACAATTTCGGGGTTGGGTATAGATGAGAATAGATGGAAAAGATCTAAAGAGAATCCCTACCCTCAAAATAGCAGATCAAGGCAATTCATCTTACAAACAAAATCTACCAACCATTCGTCACATCAAGCAAATTAGTTCAAACAAAAACAAAATCTAGTATGGTCATACCACAAGTTAGTATGATCATAACGTTATTGAGATATCGTTGGTCTTATAAGCAAAAATTATTGGTGGTCTATTCTATTTCTGCCTCCAATGCTTCAACTTCTTCTATTGTTATGATGTATTTGTGGGGTTGTCACATATGCATCGAACTCTTCTCCAAGTTCGTAGTTGTCCTTCCTTGAAGCTGCATCATGCTGAGTCAAATAATAACATATGAAGCATTGGTCTTCACACTTAAGGGACATGGTCCATCATCAGTCCTTCCTTGATAGATTACAAGAGTTAGGCAATCTAAGGTAAGAGGAAATTCTTTCAAAGGTGAAATAGATGAGAATACAAGAAGTTCAAAATGCAAGATCTTTTTAATAAAAACTGGACTAGATAAATTTTTCATCCTAAGGTCTTCCTATTACTATTCCAAACCTAGGGTCACGAACCTACAGTCAACACAATGCTCTGATACCATCTGAAGCAATCCGACCCGGTACGGGTTGAATCTCTGTGCATAATAGTGCTAGTCCCTGGATCAATCGCTAGCACACACAGTTTAAGATGTAATACCAAGAAACAAAGGTCTTTATTACATCGCATAATCCAGTAAATACAAAGTAAACATTACAAATTGCATAGCCCGAAGCTAGCATTATATCAGAGCTTACAACGAAACATATCAGCATGGAGTCCTTCGTCTTCATGTGCCACAGGCGAGCATGTCGAGTATAGACTCGTAACCCTAACATCGAACCTCACTCGTTCATCGGAATATCTGCAACATAAAACGTTGCAGCCACGCAGGGTCAATACATTTGGAATTGTATTGGCAAATGTCACTATTTGGTGGATATATAAATGGCGCCTAACGACTACGTGCTCATTTGGCAAGTGGAGTTTCGGCTCTTTTGCGGAAAGCAATAGTTTCCCTATCTTTTATAAACAATTTTATTCTCTAAAAATCATCGTCTAGGAACATATTAGTATAACCCATGCCGTCGCAAGACGGTTAGCTTCATATGCTCCTAAACATCTAAGGACATGCTAGCATAGGCCCATGTAAACACAAGACAACCTAGCTCTGCATGCTCCTAACCCATTGTTTGTCCCATCAAGTTTTATTAAGAAATTGGAATGATGAGATCCTCCAAATAGTTCCAAACTCTAGTTGCTCATAATGTCCATAACTGTCAACACCCGGATTTTTAAGTCCAGATGCCTATTATGCCATTCATCGCAATCCCAGGAATATTGTTTTTGCGAGACATAATAGATTGATATCTCAACACATCATTCATTACATCACATAATTGTCTTACATAGAGGGATCACATGATCCAGTCTTAATACATCATAGTGGATCTAGAGATCCTATTACAAAACACATAGCGGAAGTAACGATTGCGGTCCATCTATTCCACAGGCAACTGTTGACGTCAGGAGTGATCCTAGTTGTCGTAGACGTCCTGCTGTCCATCTTCCTACTGCTGTTCCTCTTCATAGTCGGCCATTTGAATAGCCAGGGGAAAGCCATGAGTACTTTAAAGTACTCGCAAACTAATACTAATGTAAGCACTATCAACTATAGTAAGGGGATGCTAAGCTCTAGGTTTATTTGCATAAAGCCAAGTTTATTTCATAAACATTTAGTAAAGATGCTTGAATCGCTAGACTAACTCAAGGGGGAACATTAGTGTCATTCCCACAACTCTGTTGTGATTCCAGTCAAAGTCACCAGTTCAGGTTCAAAACACAAGTCACCCTTCACATGTCACATTTTTGAAAATGGTCTGATGACGGAACAGTATGGCCTTTCCAATCGTCCGTAACCGTGGACACGGCTATTCGAATAGTTCTACACTCTGCAGAGGTCGTACACTTGTGCCACAATATTTGCAATAATCCGTCAGGGTTAACTGGCCCTGATTTATCACACTCCGTGTGCGGACTACCAACCATAACCTTTCACTTACATACCCTAGTATAGGCACCTCTCCCCATGAGCTTGGCCTCCCGGTGAAGACAGACAGTCGGCCAGGGAGCGCAGGGCTTGGGCCGGACAGTTCACCTCATTCACGTCATTTCACATCATGTCATGTTTCTTTGGAGGCAGCCCTTGGCATAGATGACGCTTGTTTAGAGGGAACCCATACTAAGATACATAAACTTCTAGTTAAGCCCTTACCCATAATCAGGTATTGTGGGGGTACTTGCAAAATTGGAATGGTATCGCATCCGAACCCAACCATCAGTTTTTGTAAAGTTCACCATGTCATTCACAAGTCACATTCACCTTCAAAATATTTCAATAGAATGACTCATCATTCCAAGGTTTTCAAAGTCATTTCATTTCACAAGTTCCCATCTAGAGTAGTCAATTTTATTTGTTAGCACTAGCAACTAATCATGAGGGGTGCTATCTAGCTTTCATTGCTCTAGGCTAAATTTGCTGATCTTGTTCTACTCTAGACCAAGTGAATCATGAACCAAAAGTAAACTTTGATAAACCAAAAACATTAAAGCTTGTAAGGTAAAACTTGGGTTGGGATCATTAAGCATAAAGTAAAAAGTGGTGGTGCCTTGCTCTGGTAGAGCTTTGCACTTAGCAATAATATTAGCTTGCCTTGGGTGGTGTACTGATCAAAGTGGTCTTCTTCTTCCTGGAAGTAGACCTCCTCCTCCTCGGTGTACTCCTCGGTACTAGCGTCTAAATACGAGTATAATACACACAATTACTACACAAAGCCTAAGTACTAGACTAAGCACACACATAAATTATTCCTACTAAGCTATCAATCAACATGCTTATTAGGTGAGTTGATTTAATTTTATTCTTAAGAAAAATATTTTCATCTCATTATAAATATTAATTAGAGTTTCTATTTATTTCTTGAGAGAAAATAATTTCCTCTCATTAAATATTATTAAGATTTAATTTCCTTCATGAATAAGATGTGACCTAGGTTGACTAAAGTCAACCTCTTCACAAGTGTCAATTGGGAAATGATTTAAATGAGGTACACCACCTCATGCCTTTTTAATACTCATGATTAATGATTTAATATCATCAACTAATTTAATATGAGTTTAAAATTGACCATAGTCTATACCCCATATTAACTTAGTTGAGACAAGATTTAAATGAGACCACTACATCTCATAAGATTTAATAAGTAGCCTTGAATAATTTAAATACTACTATGAAAATGATTGAATATTTTTAAATAAGAACCTATGGATTATTACTACATGTGTCATTAATTCTCATTGAATCCCTTGGAGTAAGTGTTTAAATGAGAGGCTACACCTCATATAGTTTAATACCACATACTAATGATTTAAATGAGGTGTAGCACCTCATACCCTTTAATTCTAACATGGTAATGATCTAATATTATCAACAATTCATATGAGACCTAAATGACCAGAGTCTCTAGCTTAGTTTGAATTGTTCATGACAAGATTTAAATGAGAGAAACATTTCCATAAGGTTTATTTAATAGTTTTGGACAATGTCTTTGACTAGAAATAGCCATAAAGTCCTTTAATTAAACTAGGCCATGATCATTCAAGGTAAGCATGGCATATTTTTGCAGAACCAATTAGTGTAAGTGAAATGTGAATTATAGGAGTTGGAATCAACTCAAAAGCATTTTTGGTTGATTTTTAATAATTATTCTAAGTCACAAAAGTCCCTGACTTGTTTATTTTGTCACATTATTTCTATAATAGATCTAGGGTTCAATCCAGTGGCATTGTGTAGATAAAATCCTAAGCTTTCCAAATATATAAAATTTATAAAATTTGGCCAAGTAGATTTGATTCTATTTAAATTGGAAAATGTATGCAGTAAGCAATTTGATCAATTCGAAATATTCAAATTCAAATGCATGGGCTCGCGCGGGAAAGCAAATGGGCTAGTGAGAGGGGAAAAGAGTTGGGCCGGCCCAGCTAGGCTGGCGAGGCTCGCGGGCCGCCTGACAGGGGCTACCCCACCTGTCAGCCTGTTTACACGCCGAAGCGGTGCGGCGCGCTGCAGGCCGTTGGATTAAAGGGAGATCTACGGTTGGGGTTCGTCCTCGTCGGCGGCGAGCTCCGGCGAGGTCTAAATCTTGCCGGCGGCCATGGGGGTCCAGGGAGGGGTCTTACCGGCGTCCAGAGAGGTCGGCGAGGCGAGCGATTGACGTGGAAGACGAAGGCGAGGCGAACGAGGGTCGTGGGAGCTCCGGGGGTGGACGAACTCGACGGCGAGCTTCTGCGGCGGCCACGGGCGGCGATGGTGAAATTGGGCGGAGCTACTGGACAATGTCGAGCAGCGAGATGGTGAGGAGAGTCAGAGATGAGAGGGGAAGGTACTGGTGTGGTGAATGGAGCGAGGGGAGCCCTCCTTTTATAGCATCGGAGCGAGGCCGAGGCGCAGCGGTGAGGTCGTCGTCGTCGATGCGTCTACAGGGGTGCAGAGGGTTGGGCGATGACGCACGCGTGTCGGCGACGTCAACGCGGTCACGACGAGCTTGACTACAGGGGAAACGATGCAGTGACGAGGGCAGGCGTGTGACGGTAGCTCACGGTACTGCGGCGAACGTCGGCGATGGTGGCGTCGTCTACAGCTCCAGTGCGGACAAGTGGGCGTGTCTGAGAGGTAGCAGGGTCAACGGCGAGGCGATTGGCGCGCGGAGAGAGCGAGGGGAGGACGAGGGTGACGTGCGGTGATGGCGCTCTGTCGCGTCCAGGGCGTGTCGTGGCGCGCTCTGGCGCGTCGTGGACGTCACTGGGCGCGCGTGTTCCGGCCAGTGGCTTGCTCCCCTTCGTCGATGGCATGTACCAGCAGGTGTGGGGGAGTGAGGGGAAGGTGGCTGACATGGTCGTGCACGGTGGAAAAGCAAAGAGAGAGGAGTGGCATGATGGTGTGCATGACATGCTCGGCATGGCATGGTTGTGCTATAATTCGTCCAAAATATGATGGCTCTGGTACTGCAATGATGCTAGAGGTGTAAGAGAGTACCAATGCTGAGCAAAGATGGATGGTTAGGGCAAGAATCTGCTGGATTTTTGAGTGTAGGGAGTTGGTAGAATGGTGCACATAACCTGTTCGACACAATGGCCGCAAGAACATTATTTTGGAATTTTTCAGTGATTTTTGGTGGAGTGTAATCCTATAATATTTGCAGTAGATTGGTGGTGGTGGTGGTCAATTTGGTGCAGGTTTGCAAAAATTCAAAATGCATGTGATCTTACATATGCAACAAAGTCTCAATTTTGGTTCACCACCATTTGAAAAAGAGAGGGAATTTGAGGTGCTGTCTTTGGGCAAAGTTATTCACCTTGATGTTGTCTTGGATGAGGTGCAAAGTTTGAGCAAAGTCTAGAAGAGAAATCTCAAGAAAACAGGACTCAAAGTAGGTACTAGAATAAGAAAAGCCAAAATGACCATATTGCATGTCACTTGGAAATTGAATTTGGTTTTGGTTTGATTTGAGTTTCTTCACTTCCAAAAGTGTTTAAATGTGTTTAGTAACCAAACACAACCAATGGTGCAAGCCCTAGAGGTCTAGGTTCAAGATTTGTAAAAATGGCCATATCCACATATGTGTATTGAAACATCTTCTTATTTTCTATTTGATTTGGTTTTTCTTGATCTCCTTGATGTGGTTGAGGTTGAATATGATATAAGAAAACAATCCAAGCAATGGAAACAAGTTTGATAGTCTTTGGCTCAAATTTGTATTTTTGGCCATATGCACATATGTACATTTCATATTTTTATTTTATTTTCTTTATCTATGATCAAAGGTCATGGTTCATGGTTGATTTAGTATTAGTTTGGGTTTAGTAAGGTTTTCAACCATTTTGGCAAGGTAGAGGTGCTTAGGTCAAGTTTTTGGAAAAGTGGCTATGTGTCACATATGCCTCTATGCATATGTGGCATTTGATTTTTAATTTGACTTTGCTTGTCCCAAATGGTGTTGTTGAGGGTTGATATGTCATATGGAGGTGATCTAACCATTCACAACAAATACTAGGGTCAATATTATTTGTTTTCCCCA
This sequence comes from Lolium multiflorum, assembly GCA_030979885.1. Classification (NCBI taxonomy): domain Eukaryota; kingdom Viridiplantae; phylum Streptophyta; class Magnoliopsida; order Poales; family Poaceae; genus Lolium; species Lolium multiflorum. The sequence continues at coordinate 171,163,062 of CM061749.1, read as the reverse complement.
AATTGCTATTTTATTCTCATATGCCTCTTTTTCTTATTTATTTTCCTTTTATTTTATTTTAACTATGATGGTGAAAAGAGGGGGGGAGGTTTAGGGTTTAGTGGAGTATCACAATGGTTCACCTATATCTTGAAGAGTAAGCATGTTATTAGTCAATATTTGCATGTTAGGGTTATTGGCCCACATATTTTACTTCATTTGAGTTCCTTCTTATTTGATACTATTTTGTTGTGAGAAGATTAGGGTTTAGGGTTTTGGGAATTAGGTTCAATGCAATAAATAAACAATCATGGCAATATCACCACATATAAGCATGCTCACTATGTACCAAACTTAATTTAATAAAAGTTTTTGTTGGTTCTCATTTTTGGAAAAAGGGAATTCATTTTCTCTTTGTTTTAAATTTTTGGGATGTTACAATCCCTTCCCCCTTAAACAAATCTCGTCCCGAGATTTTAAGAAAAGTTAGGTTCCTAAGAAAGATTGAGCAATTTGATTCACAGAAAAACATACTTGGTATGGCCTGAGGTGCTTCCTGTGCTTCTGCTGTATTCATGTGGTAGAGTCGGCCGTTATTGGTGTTCTGGTTCTTTCTACCTGCGAAGCGGCGTTGTTGCTGGGCAGGTGCAGCAGTGTTGGCGGCAATCCTGGCAAGCTTCTTGGGGCACTCATTGGAGTAGTGACCCACAACTCCACATTCATAGCAGTTTATAGTTGACTTATCTTTGGGGTTGATGGGAACAGTGTTGCTTCCAGTCTTTGGGGCATTATTGGGGTTGTTATTGTTACCATTGGGGTGGTTGTTGGTGTTGTTGGGGTTGCTGTTGTTGTTGTTGCTGTGGTGGTTATGGTTGCCTCCGGGCTTCGGGGGTCCTCGGTTATTGTTGGAGTAATTGGGGCGAAAATTCTGAGCAGGGGGCTTGTTGTGTCTTGGGGTGAATCCTCCAGAGGAGTTGTTGCGGTACTTCTGGGTATGGTGGGGTCCATTCTGGTTCATCATCCTGCGCTTGCGGTTTTCATTTGCCTGATGCAGCTTTCCTTCCATCTGTATGGCTGAGTCCACTAGGGCTTCAGCGAACGGAATGTTCACTAACACGGTTTGCATCTCGTCATGCAGTCCATTCAGAAATCTTTCCTTTCTCTTCTCATTGGTGTCTGTCTCATCCGGGGCGTACCTTGACAGTGTAAGAAACTTGTCGCGGTATTCCACCACGGACATTCTTCCTTGCTTCAGTTCTCGGAACTCGTCTCTCATTTTCTTGATTAGTCCTTGGGGCACATGGTATTTACTAAACTTCAGCTTGAAGTCTTCCCAGTTCATCATTTGTCCAGCATTCATTGCGCGGGCACTTGTCCACCAGGCTCTTGCAGGTCCTGACAGATAGTGGGTGGCGAACAGTACTTTCTCTGCGGCTTCTACTCCCGCAACTTCCAGGTTGTTCTCCATTGTTTGGAGCCAATCATCTGCGTCAAGTGGCTCTTCGGTCTTGCTAAACATCGGAGGGTTGGTGTTTTGAAAGTTCTTCAGCTTTGATCCTGGGTGATCATGGTTTCCATGGCCTTGATTGTTCTGAGCTATCTGTTGCAGTGCAGCTAAGTTGGCCTGTCGTTCAGCTCTCGTGGCTTCGCGATCTTCCATCATCATCTGGAGCATCTGCATCATTGCGTCTTGGTTGCGGTTTGGTGGGGCCATCTGAGCATTGGTTTAGATGATAAGATAAGAGGGAAATTTCTATGGTTTGTTTGAGTTAAATTCAAAAAGTTCAAAACTTGAGTAGTGTTGAGGGGGTAGAAACCAACAACACTTTTTCATTCATACCAAGCATCACACATTACAAAGCTAACACACCGTTGGTTTTAAGAACCATTCATTCGCTCTACGATACAAAGGGATCCTGATACAACTCACACCTACTTAGTGCTTTAATGATACTACTCTTCAGGGGAGAATTCTTCGTCTTCACTGTTGTGGTGTTTGGCGACGGGCGAGGGCGTTTTCCAAATCCCTGCGGGTTTTGTACTGCCTGAAGTCCTGGTGTGCTACATAGTGGTTCATCTTCGTGTGTGGTGGCATGGTCATCGCTCTTCCCTTGGAGTCATGTCTTGGGTAGTAGATGAAACGAGTGTTCCGGATCTTGTTCTCATTTTGTCCACACAGACGGGCGACTGCTTCTTGCATAGCTCTGACTAGTCCTTCCTTCCAGGTGTTTCCCGTTACAGAAAACCATATGGTTTCCCATACCGGGGCTCCAAGCTTTCTTCCTAGATCAGCAGAAACTTCCCACCGAGGTGGTCCTCCCAACTGATTATTGAAGGATGTTCCGAAGAACTCAGGGTACGGGTGTCCTAGATATTCCACTAGTTGCTTCAAATCCTTTTCGAACTTCAGTTCTCCTCCATGACCAAGCTGATAGCATTTCCATTGGTATTCCATCTGTGAGAAATTTAAGATGAGTAAGTTAGAGAAGTGATCAAGTGTGCAAACTTTTATGTAGGATTATAAGGAAAAGTGGAGGATGGATCTCTTATTTTGGAAAAGATCTCAAGGATAAGAGTGAGAATAAGTTTTCATAAATATCTACTTCATTTGTTTTTGAAACTATTTTTTTTTCAGGACGTCCATTCTAACTAGGGTCTCCTAAGGTCAACAATGGCTCTGATACCAACTTGTCAACACCCGGATTTTTAAGTCCAGATGCCTATTATGCCATTCATCGCAATCCCAGGAATATTGTTTTTGCGAGACATAATAGATTGATATCTCAACACATCATTCATTACATCACATAATTGTCTTACATAGAGGGATCACATGATCCAGTCTTAATACATCATAGTGGATCTAGAGATCCTATTACAAAACACATAGCGGAAGCGAAGTAACGATTGCGGTCCATCTATTCCACGAACTGTTGACGTCGGAGTGATCCTAGTTGTCGTAGACGTCTGCTGTCCATCTTCCTCGTATGTTCCTCTTCATAGTCGGCCATTTGAATAGCCAGGGACAAAGCCATGAGTACTTTAAAGTACTCGCAAACTAATACTAATGTAAGCACTATCAACTATAGTAAGGGGATGCTAAGCTCTAGGTTTATTTGCATAAAGCCAAGTTTATTTCATAAACATTTAGTAAAGATGCTTGAATCGCTAGACTAACTCAAGGGGAACATTAGTGTCATTCCCACAACTCTGTTGTGATTCCAGTCAAAGTCACCAGTTCAGGTTCAAAACACAAGTCACCCTTCACATGTCACATTTTTGAAAATGGTCTGATGACGGAACAGTATGGCCTTTCCAATCGTCCGTAACCGTGGACACGGCTATTCGAATAGTTCTACACTCTGCAGAGGTCGTACACTTGTGCCACAATATTTGCAATAATCCGTCAGGGTGAACTGGCCCTGATTTATCACACTCCGTGTGCGGACTACCAACCATAACCTTTCACTTACATACCCTAGTATAGGCACCTCTCCCCATGAGCTTGGCCTCCCAGTGAAGACAGACAGTCAGCCTGGGAACTGCACAGGGCTTGGGCCGGACAGTTCACCTCATTCACGTCATTTCACATCATGTCATGTTTCTTTGGAGGCAGCCCTTGGCATAACCCCGATGACGCTTGTTTAGAGGGAACCCATACTAAGATACATAAACTTCTAGTTAAGCCCTTACCCATAATCAGGTATTGTGGGGGTACTTGCAAAATTGGAATGGTATCGCATCCGAACCCAACCATCAGTTTTTGTAAAGTTCACCATGTCATTCACAAGTCACATTCACCTTCAAAATATTTCAATAGAATGACTCATCATTCCAAGGTTTTCAAAGTCATTTCATTTCACAAGTTCCCATCTAGAGTAGTCAATTTTATTTGTTAGCACTAGCAACTAATCATGAGGGGTGCTATCTAGCTTTCATTGCTCTAGGCTAAATTTGCTGATCTTGTTCTACTCTAGACCAAGTGAATCATGAACCAAAAGTAAACTTTGATAAACCAAAAACATTAAAGCTTGTAAGGTAAAACTTGGGTTGGGATCATTAAGCATAAAGTAAAAAGTGGTGGTGCCTTGCTCTGGTAGAGCTTTGCACTTAGCAATAATATTAGCTTGCCTTGGGTGGTGTACTGATCAAAGTGGTCTTCTTCTTCCTGGAAGTAGACCTCCTCCTCCTCGGTGTACTCCTCGGTACTAGCGTCTAAATACGAGTATAATACACACAATTACTACACAAAGCCTAAGTACTAGACTAAGCACACACATAAATTATTCCTACTAAGCTATCAATCAACATGCTTATTAGGTGAGTTGATTTAATTTTATTCTTAAGAAAAATATTTTCATCTCATTATAAATATTAATTAGAGTTTCTATTTATTTCTTGAGAGAAAATAATTTCCTCTCATTAAATATTATTAAGATTTAATTTCCTTCATGAATAAGATGTGACCTAGGTTGACTAAAGTCAACCTCTTCACAAGTGTCAATTGGGAAATGATTTAAATGAGGTACACCACCTCATGCCTTTTTAATACTCATGATTAATGATTTAATATCATCAACTAATTTAATATGAGTTTAAAATTGACCATAGTCTATACCCCATATTAACTTAGTTGAGACAAGATTTAAATGAGACCACTACATCTCATAAGATTTAATAAGTAGCCTTGAATAATTTAAATACTACTATGAAAATGATTGAATATTTTTAAATAAGAACCTATGGATTATTACTACATGTGTCATTAATTCTCATTGAATCCCTTGGAGTAAGTGTTTAAATGAGAGGCTACACCTCATATAGTTTAATACCACATACTAATGATTTAAATGAGGTGTAGCACCTCATACCCTTTAATTCTAACATGGTAATGATCTAATATTATCAACAATTCATATGAGACCTAAATGACCAGAGTCTCTAGCTTAGTTTGAATTGTTCATGACAAGATTTAAATGAGAGAAACATTTCCATAAGGTTTATTTAATAGTTTTGGACAATGTCTTTGACTAGAAATAGCCATAAAGTCCTTTAATTAAACTAGGCCATGATCATTCAAGGTAAGCATGGCATATTTTTGCAGAACCAATTAGTGTAAGTGAAATGTGAATTATAGGAGTTGGAATCAACTCAAAAGCATTTTTGGTTGATTTTTAATAATTATTCTAAGTCACAAAAGTCCCTGACTTGTTTATTTTGTCACATTATTTCTATAATAGATCTAGGGTTCAATCCAGTGGCATTGTGTAGATAAAATCCTAAGCTTTCCAAATATATAAAATTTATAAAATTTGGCCAAGTAGATTTGATTCTATTTAAATTGGAAAATGTATGCAGTAAGCAATTTGATCAATTCGAAATATTCAAATTCAAATGCATGGGCTCGCGCGGGAAAGCAAATGGGCTAGTGAGAGGGGAAAAGAGTTGGGCCGGCCCAGCTAGGCTGGCGAGGCTCGCGGGCCGCCTGACAGGGGCTACCCCACCTGTCAGCCTGTTTACACGCCGAAGCGGTGCGGCGCGCTGCAGGCCGTTGGATTAAAGGGAGATCTACGGTTGGGGTTCGTCCTCGTCGGCGGCGAGCTCCGGCGAGGTCTAAATCTTGCCGGCGGCCATGGGGGTCCAGGGAGGGGTCTTACCGGCGTCCAGAGAGGTCGGCGAGGCGAGCGATTGACGTGGAAGACGAAGGCGAGGCGAACGAGGGTCGTGGGAGCTCCGGGGGTGGACGAACTCGACGGCGAGCTTCTGCGGCGGCCACGGGCGGCGATGGTGAAATTGGGCGGAGCTACTGGACAATGTCGAGCAGCGAGATGGTGAGGAGAGTCAGAGATGAGAGGGGAAGGTACTGGTGTGGTGAATGGAGCGAGGGGAGCCCTCCTTTTATAGCATCGGAGCGAGGCCGAGGCGCAGCGGTGAGGTCGTCGTCGTCGATGCGTCTACAGGGGTGCAGAGGGTTGGGCGATGACGCACGCGTGTCGGCGACGTCAACGCGGTCACGACGAGCTTGACTACAGGGGAAACGATGCAGTGACGAGGGCAGGCGTGTGACGGTAGCTCACGGTACTGCGGCGAACGTCGGCGATGGTGGCGTCGTCTACAGCTCCAGTGCGGACAAGTGGGCGTGTCTGAGAGGTAGCAGGGTCAACGGCGAGGCGATTGGCGCGCGGAGAGAGCGAGGGGAGGACGAGGGTGACGTGCGGTGATGGCGCTCTGTCGCGTCCAGGGCGTGTCGTGGCGCGCTCTGGCGCGTCGTGGACGTCACTGGGCGCGCGTGTTCCGGCCAGTGGCTTGCTCCCCTTCGTCGATGGCATGTACCAGCAGGTGTGGGGGAGTGAGGGGAAGGTGGCTGACATGGTCGTGCACGGTGGAAAAGCAAAGAGAGAGGAGTGGCATGATGGTGTGCATGACATGCTCGGCATGGCATGGTTGTGCTATAATTCGTCCAAAATATGATGGCTCTGGTACTGCAATGATGCTAGAGGTGTAAGAGAGTACCAATGCTGAGCAAAGATGGATGGTTAGGGCAAGAATCTGCTGGATTTTTGAGTGTAGGGAGTTGGTAGAATGGTGCACATAACCTGTTCGACACAATGGCCGCAAGAACATTATTTTGGAATTTTTCAGTGATTTTTGGTGGAGTGTAATCCTATAATATTTGCAGTAGATTGGTGGTGGTGGTGGTCAATTTGGTGCAGGTTTGCAAAAATTCAAAATGCATGTGATCTTACATATGCAACAAAGTCTCAATTTTGGTTCACCACCATTTGAAAAAGAGAGGGAATTTGAGGTGCTGTCTTTGGGCAAAGTTATTCACCTTGATGTTGTCTTGGATGAGGTGCAAAGTTTGAGCAAAGTCTAGAAGAGAAATCTCAAGAAAACAGGACTCAAAGTAGGTACTAGAATAAGAAAAGCCAAAATGACCATATTGCATGTCACTTGGAAATTGAATTTGGTTTTGGTTTGATTTGAGTTTCTTCACTTCCAAAAGTGTTTAAATGTGTTTAGTAACCAAACACAACCAATGGTGCAAGCCCTAGAGGTCTAGGTTCAAGATTTGTAAAAATGGCCATATCCACATATGTGTATTGAAACATCTTCTTATTTTCTATTTGATTTGGTTTTTCTTGATCTCCTTGATGTGGTTGAGGTTGAATATGATATAAGAAAACAATCCAAGCAATGGAAACAAGTTTGATAGTCTTTGGCTCAAATTTGTATTTTTGGCCATATGCACATATGTACATTTCATATTTTTATTTTATTTTCTTTATCTATGATCAAAGGTCATGGTTCATGGTTGATTTAGTATTAGTTTGGGTTTAGTAAGGTTTTCAACCATTTTGGCAAGGTAGAGGTGCTTAGGTCAAGTTTTTGGAAAAGTGGCTATGTGTCACATATGCCTCTATGCATATGTGGCATTTGATTTTTAATTTGACTTTGCTTGTCCCAAATGGTGTTGTTGAGGGTTGATATGTCATATGGAGGTGATCTAACCATTCACAACAAATACTAGGGTCAATATTATTTGTTTTCCCCAAATTGCTATTTTATTCTCATATGCCTCTTTTTCTTATTTATTTTCCTTTTATTTTATTTTAACTATGATGGTGAAAAGAGGGGGGGAGGTTTAGGGTTTAGTGGAGTATCACAATGGTTCACCTATATCTTGAAGAGTAAGCATGTTATTAGTCAATATTTGCATGTTAGGGTTATTGGCCCACATATTTTACTTCATTTGAGTTCCTTCTTATTTGATACTATTTTGTTGTGAGAAGATTAGGGTTTAGGGTTTTGGGAATTAGGTTCAATGCAATAAATAAACAATCATGGCAATATCACCACATATAAGCATGCTCACTATGTACCAAACTTAATTTAATAAAAGTTTTTGTTGGTTCTCATTTTTGGAAAAAGGGAATTCATTTTCTCTTTGTTTTAAATTTTTGGGATGTTACAATAACCGGGGACACGGCTAAGTACTTAGTTTGACACTCTCGAGAGGACTTACAATTTGCCCACATGACCTAGCCAGCCCCTTTTACCATGATGCTCAATTTTCTCAAATGGTCGGGTGAAAGCTACAACGAGATCTTTGGGAAATAGAACCATGAACCACACTTCGGATCATACCCAACCTACAATTCACTACTTGCTGATACACGAATAGCCATGGTCCTATAACTTAATTAGTCAAGAGAGAGCCCATATGACATGTGGTTGTACTGGAAGATACTAAAACAGAAACCTGTCAAATCTCTTTGTTTCTGGGTGGCCAACCACAAGTGTGATACACACGACCGCCATAGACATGACTCCGGTGTAACCACTCAACATAAACCAAGCAAACCACTTCCACCCAGATGATTCATTTATCTTAGGTTGTTTTATTACATCAAAACGATATTTCCAACGAAACAAATCACATCATGATTCCCAATCCACGCATCTGAAATAGCAGGGCTAAGCATTCTACAGTACGGTGGCGACAAAGAATAAGGCATGGAATCATATGGCTATCCTACATAGGTTTATTGGCATAGCAATATATAATTTGAAAACTCCTACACATACATAGCTATTGAAAATAACTACAATGTGCATACAAAAGATAATAGGACGGTGTGTGACACTTGCCTTTTTGGTAGTTGATGATCGTACACTTCTCACAGTCACACTCATTGCACTCCGTACACTCATTACACACAATGAACAGACAATCCAAGAACAGATAACACGCAACAATCACAAACAAGACAATTTAGTACTATCATTTCGTTTGTTATAGCTTGTGTTGGTCCCTTGATTCGATATGCAAAAGTAATCAATCATATGTAGTTTAAGATCCACAAGGCATGTATTCATGAATTCAAAAATCAAGTTCGATGTAAATATTTTGAATTGTGTGAGCATAGAATGGATGGTTCCACTGGATATTGATGGGTAATATAAAGGAATTAGAATATGAATGGATCGAACATGATTTATGGACCGTGTGATATGACATATAGAAGGATACAACTTCAATTGTAGACCCATGTGAAGTGAATATGATCAATTAATATAAAAAGGAGTGCTACTGGATGGAGAGTTCAAATATAATTCATTTGCAAAAGGAATCATCTTAAAAGGATTTATAAAATTTAAGTTACGTAAAAATTAGTCAAATCCTCATATTTAGACTTGAATACATGTAAATAGTTTCAAAAGTTATAGAAACAGGTACTACTGCATAGAAAATGTTAATAATTTTCATTTGGCGTTGGAATCAAATTAAAATCATTTACAGAATTTTAAATACATTAAAAATACTATAAACACTATTTATAATTTGAAAATCTGTAACTTTCGTAAAAGTACAAACTAACAGCACCGTGGTGTACTTCTAATTTTTATGAATCCAACGGTATATCATTTGCAATTTTTCGAGTAACGAAACTTTAGTTATGAATTTTACAAGATTCATATGTTTGCATAAACGAAAATTCGACTTATTAGACAAGTCCGCCACATGGCGTGTTCTGATTCGTCGGTACCTCTTCGTTTAAGTGATCTGACGTGGACCGCCGGATCGGGATCGGACGGTATGGATCTGTGAGCTCCGGTTTGCTTCAGTTTTGGCTCCTAGTTTACTTTGAAATAGATCTGTCCTAGACATACAAATATGTACATCAAATTGAAAAGCTTTCAACATGAAAGTTGTAGAGAATGACGGGATCTACCTTCCCACCAAATTAATTTGGATTTGACGCGCCGAGTGAAGAGAGATCTGAGATTTACTCGATCGGAGCTGAGATCTTGCGATGCGAAATTCTCCATGTATAGTGGACGGAAAGATGTGAGATTTGTCGGGATTGAAAGATCTCGACGAGAGGAACAACTTCGTGTTGAAACTAAAGCAATTTAAAGTGATCTTGGTGGTCAAATCAACGAGTTAAGATTCGCTGATAGAGAGTTTCGGAGAAACGAAAGGGAAAACGAAATATCTGCGGTCTGGATGGCTTATATAGGGTATAGGTCGGTGCAAAAGGTGGGGTTAGAAGTTTGAAACGCGCAGAAATAAACGGATCCGATTTTAGAGGTGTATATTTCTAGATATTAGGGTTTGAGTATAGGTGAGGGGAAAGATTTTTTAAAAGCAAGGATTGTTCGTCCCTTCCGGGAGCTTCGGTCGATGGTGGCTTCCGGTGGGGCTGCTGGGCCGGTCGGCCTGGCTGGCTGGCCCACTTTTTATTATTATTTCTTTTTTATCTGTTTCTTTTATGAAAAGAGTTACATAGCACTGAATTAAACGAAATAAATTCTATAAATTTGTAAAATAATTTTGCTCAGTATAGGATAACATAAGAACTTAAGTTTTATAAATTTATATTTTATATCATTTTATTACAACTATGCCATTATGGATATAAGAGATAGTTTCAACATGTGCATACCAAATAAGTTTCTAGAAATTTGTAAAAATCAAAATATTATTTTAGGACAATAAAGAATATATTTAATATCCATTAGTAAAAAATAATAATAATTTTATGCACTTGGCCTGCATGGCTATTTAGGAAATCTAGGAACATAATTTGGATTCTATGAAACCAAGAAATTAAAATATTTTCTGAAACTAAAACCTTCGGCGAGTTTTATTTCAAACATGGATTTTAATATTGAAGTAAAAAACTAATCAAATGACTATAAAACTTATTTTGGTCAAAACCTAATTACGTGGATGTTATTGTGCATATAATGCTATATATGGCTACTTGGGCATTGATTCCAAAATAAGGTTTGGGCTTTTGTCTTAAACAAATTCTTATATGATTTCAAAACCATGAAATAGAAATAGGTTTGGTTTGGAAATACTTTGAAAGCAATCTTTGTGAAAACTTATTTTGGGAAAGGTTTTTAAATAAAACTCATTTTTTAAATTCCTTGTGAAATTTCAACAAAGACAAACAATTCAATCAACTATATTTATTTATTTTTACATTCCAAAATTTGGAAAATTTTGGGATGTTACAAGCCGGGACAGGCCCGCAGGATGACTGGGCGCCAACGGCAGATGATCGGGCGGAGGACATCGAAACCGCACGCCTGTTCGCCACCCAGCAGACGCAGCCAACACCCTTGTCCGTGGACGACTTCGACGACGCGCCAACAAAGCCTGGCATTGCTAGGAAGAAGGGGGAGAGCCGCAGGACACAAGGCTTCGTCGACGAGGAGGATAAGTGTTTGTGCGAAGCATGGCTTGCATCGAGCCATGATTGCATTAATGGCGCGCAGCAAAAGGGCAAGGTCTATTGGGCCAAGGTCTTGCAGCAGTACAACGAGACCAGGCTGCACCCGCCCTACCATATCACAAGCCCTCGGACGGAAGAGTCCCTCCGAAAAAGATGGAACTACATCAAGCAAGAGACAAGCAAGTTCTGCTCGGCGGTCGAACATGCTATTAACAACCCCGTAAGCGGCGCTGGCGTCATGACAGTGGTAAACACGATAGAACCATCATCATTCAACACTATTTGCATCATTGTATGTACATCATTGGCGGCTATGACTGCAGGTATCCCGCGCCTTGGAGAAGTTCAGGGCGACGCATAAGAAGGGCTTCCATATGGTCCATTGCTGGGACGTGCTGAAGGACGCCAACAAGTGGATGACAAGCTATGCGGCCTACAACGAAGCTGTGAGGAATGGGACAGCGATCAACCTCGACGGCGAGGACGACGATCAAGGCCGTCCAGCCCTTCCACCTCGTCCCCGAGGCCACAAGGCTACCAAGGCCGATCTATAACGGGAGGCGCAGTGACATGGGCATACCCTTCGGGTACCCATTATTAGTATACCTGGCTCGGCCCAATATGGAGAAGACCCAATATGGAGAAGGCCCAACAAGGCAACCCGAAGAAGTAGTCGACTAGGACTCTTGTAAAACCCTAGGCTGGTTGCATATATAAAGCTAGTCAGGGCACCAGAAATAAGGAGGCCAACAGATAGACAGAATATAGACAACATAGCTCCGTCTACGGCGGCACCCTGTAAACACACATATGATCATATAGAGGATTGCTAGCAGCACGTCCTCCACCGAGGGGACCCGAAGCTGGGTACGTCGTGTGCCTAATCTCGCTCCCGGAATCTCCATCGTCGCTCTCTCCCGAAACCCTAGTCTACAATACATAGGCATTGGCGAGGTGATCCCTCGTCAATTGGCGCCGTCTGTGGGGATCTGCGACGACTGGATTTTGTCATCCGGGCGAGATCCGTCGAGTTCATCATCAACATCATCAACCAAATTTGAAGATCCCAAGATCCAATCTTACGATCCAATCTTACGAGTGGGATAGACGCCACGGGATAGAAGCCGAAGTCATTGCCAAAGTCGCGTGCGGGATTTGAAGATCAGAAAAAGTATGTGAACAACACATCGCGTGCGGGAGTTGCCAAAATCGCAAGGAGAACCAGCTCTAATTCTTGCATGTGCTACTTAGTACAAAGATCAAGGAATCGCTAGCAGCAGGCAAAAAAAAAAAAGAAGAAGAAGACGAGATTGTATTGGCAACAATGGGAAACTCTCAGCAGCTGCGTACCGTGTACGACAAGGATTTGCTCCTGCACTCGCGAACAAAAAAATGCCACCGTCCTACGTATTCAGCATGGTTTTCAGTTGATAGCATGAGGTGAGGCAAGAAAGTCAAGATTTTCAGAAAGAAGGATATGCAGATTGATTGCCGAGCAAAAATAGCAACCCTATTAGCGATGATCCGATTTCATCCGACGATTCACTTGCCATCGTGCACCACCATCTTCGGGAAGCTGATAGCGTATTTGCGCCACAAGTAATTTGACACAAGGATCATCAGATCGGAAGCTCGCCTGTCGTGGACTCGCCATGGCGCACTGATCAGGCTCGGGGGCTCACCCGTCGTGGATCCGCCACATCGGCTGCATCTTCTCCATCGACTACTTCCGGTCAGGCGTCGCGCGCCTACATCGATGATGCCAGCTGCACGACTTGCTCTAGCAATGACCCCGTCGCACCCGATGAAAAAGCTAAGTGTTCCTCTTCCTCCAAAATTCACTTATTTATTTACTTTCGCCACCCCCGAAAACTCGGGGCCTGCGTCATTACATTATTACAGCAAATTCACCCAAACACTGGGGGCTGCGCTATTACTTCGTTACCATAAATATACTTGGTTACTTGGTGAATTTCTTTTCTTCGGCTCTGGATATATCTTCTCCGGCTCAGTGAAATTATTTTCTTCGGCTCAGTGGAATTATTTTCTTCGACTTAGTGGATTTATCTTCTTTGGCTCAGTGGATTATTTCTCTCTGGATCACTGGACTGTTTTTCTTTGGGTTATTATTGGTTCATTTATACAATATTACCCGACGCGTTTCTGAGTCAATGGATTCATCTTCTATGGTTATTACTGGAACTATTTTCTTCGGCTCAATGGATTCATCCTCTATGATGTCAGCGGATTCATCTTTTATGGTTATTAATGGATTCTTCGGCTCAATGGATTCATCCTCTATGATATCAGCGGATTCATCTTTTATGGTTATTAATGGATTCTTCGGCTCAATGGATTCATCCTCTATGATATCAACGGATTCATCTTTTATGGTTATTAACGGACTCTTCGGCTCAATGGATTCATCCTCTATGATATCAATGGATTCATCTTTTATGGTTATTAATGGATTCTTCGGGTCAATAGATTCATCCTCTATGATATCGGCGGATTCATCTTCAATATATGATTCATATTTGATAGTGTAATCTTTAATATGGATTCATCTCAAGTACTTCATCTCGGACTTCATCTTCAGTATTTCATCCTTAATGTCCTTCTTTCGGCGACACGGATAAAACTCGGGGGCTCGACAACGATTTTGCCCCGAGTAACAACTATGACACGACGTCTAAGCAACAATCATGACATCACCCCAGCAGCACTCGGGGGCTCGGCTATTTCTTCATGAACAACTTGGCGGCATCTATTTTTACTATTTGGTGGTTTCTATTTTAGCTCGACTTCTTTTCTGCACTCGAAGACCTCATCACGCATCAACTCCGTCATGCCCAATAAGCTAAGTGTTCCTTTATTTCACATAAAGTTGATTATCATTTACTTTCGCCGCACCCGACGCTCGGGGGCTGCGCGGCATCTATTCAATTTACATATCATCGAATCCGAGCATCTGACACCGCATGCGAAAAAGAGAGTCAAAGAAAAGATAGAAAAAGTTTGTTTATTTGTGCAGGAGAAAGCAAATTTCAAAGTATATAAGAGAGAACCCGACGAAATCAAGAGAGAACCCGACGAAATTGTTTTCAAGAGAGAACTCGACGAAATCTTCTTTAGGGAGGAACCCGACGAAATCAAGAGAAAACCCGACAAAATTATCTTCCAGAGAGAACCCGACGAAATCTTATTCAAAAAGGACCCGAAGAATTTGCCTGAAGAAGGACCCGACGAATTTGCTTCAAAAAGGACCCGACGAATTTTGCCTCAAGGAGGACCCGAAGAATTATCTTCAAGGAGGTGTCGAAAAATTATCTTCCAGGAGGTGCCGAAGAATTATCTTCAAGGAGGTGTCGAAAAATTATCTTCAAGGAGGTGTCGAAGAATTATCTTCAAGGAGGTGTCGAAGAATTATCTTCAAGGAGGTGTCGAAAAATTATCTTCAAGGAGGTGTCGAAAAATTATCTTCAAGGAGGTGCCGAAGAATTATCTTCAAGGAGGTGTCGAAGAATTATCTTCAAGGAGGTGTCGAAAAATTATCTTCAAGGAGGTGTCGAAGAATTGTCTTCAAAGAGGACCCGAAGAATTGTCCTAAGGGAGGACCCGAAGAATTGTCTTCAAAGAGGACCCGAAGAATTGTCCTCAGGGAGGACCCGAAGAATTGTTTTCAAAGAGGACCCGAAGAAATTTCCTGAAGGAGGAACTCGACGAAATTTTCATCAAGGAAGAAAAAAAAAAAAAAAACAATGGACAAATCTTCGGGTCCATTGACTCGTCATTTGTTCCGATCAAGAACATCGGTGATATATGACGACAATATAGAAGAACGCAATATATTCGGCTGACTCATCAAGCCCGAGAGAAAAATAGAAGAACCCGCAAAATGGGTCATTGCATCAGCCGAACAAGGCACTCGACAATATATTCTCGAGCGCTAAAAGTCGCGAATAATCTCTGAATGCCGCAAAACTCTGCGAAGGTAAGACCCCGGATCCGTCCTGTGCGGCGTGGCATCGCCAAAGACTGCGCTTACTTTTCCACATCAACAGATGTGAAGAAATATCCCGGCGGACGCGCTGTGGATCCGATAATATTACTGGAATTCGGATCATGGTAAGTCCTTAAGCGGCACGTGACGAATTACGCCAGGTCCCGAGATCATGTCCAGGGACGTGATCTTGAAGTAGGTTCTTGCGGGATTGCCACAAGAGCAGTTAACTGGTACCTGATCCGTCAGATGAACCAGCCCCATTTACCATTATCCCTGAACAACATAAATAGCAACGGCCTGGTGTCGATAAAAAGAGGGGTTGCGCCCAGAAATATAGTCAAGTTCTTTATCGAGTAGTACAACTTGAGCCTATGCCTAGGTGCAAGCACCTGCCCATAGGCTCGGGGGCTACTCTTATCGAGAGTATTGTTCACCCTCTCAATAAGATAGAAGAAAGAGGAAAAATTGTGGTGTCGATTAAAAGCAAGTTGAGGCTACACCCAAGTGCAAACACTTGGCTGTAGCCTCGGGGGCTACTCCCATCGGGAGCGCTGGCCGCGCGCCCGATAGAAAAATAACTTCGACAGCATCTACGACAATTAAGGTTTGTAGACTCAACTCGATTCTACGACTCGAGTGGAGCCTACTCCCATCGGGAGCACATGGATTTCATCAAATTTTCCAGAAATAAAGTTAAGTTCTTCATCGAGTAGTACAACTTGAGTCTATGCCCAAGTGCAAGCACTTGCCCATACACTCGGGGGCTACTCCCATCGGGAGCGCTGCCGCGCACCCGATAGAAAATTAACTTCGAGAATCGTCGACATCATCTACGCTACACATGATCTACGGCATGGACCTCGCCTTGTATTTTCTTCGACTTCGGAGATGGTTATGCTTGGAGTTTCTACGCAAGTCTTCGACTTCCCTATAAACTCGGGGGCTTGACATGGGCATACCCTTCGGGTACCCATTATTAGTATACCTGGCTCGGCCCAATATGGAGAAGACCCAATATGGAGAAGGCCCAACAAGGCAACCGAAGAAGTAGTTGACTAGGACTCTTGTAAAACCCTAGGCTGGTTGCATATATAAAGCTAGCCGGGGCAGAAATAAGGCCAACGGATAGACAGAATATAGACAACATAGCTCCGCCTACGGCGGCACCCTGTAAACACACATATGATCATATAGAGGATTGCTAGCAGCACGTAGGGATCCTCCACCGAGGGGACCCGAAGCTGGGTACGTCGTGTGCCTAATCTCGCTCCCGGAATCTCCATCGTCGCTCTCTCCCGAAACCCTAGTCTACAATACATAGGCATTGGCGAGGTGATCCCTCGTCACGCAGGCCCTTGCGTTCACCATAAGCATGGAGAATATGATGGCCGACAATCGTGCCGCCTTGGCTGCTAGGGACGAGAAGAGGCGCCTGGAAAAAGAGGCCGCAGCTGCCATCTACCACAACCTCGCCAAAGAGGCAATTGAGGTCCAAAAGGCAGACGCCGAGGCCAAATTGCTTGACGCCGAGGCTAGGAGGATGGACGCCTAGGCCAAGATCCTTGCAGAGGACACTAGGATCATGCTAGCCGACTTGACCAGCGTCGACGACGACACCAGGGCCTGGTTCATGGAGAGGTGCGCCGAAATCCGCGCGCGAGACGCCTGATCGCCGGCGCCATGCGCCCATCACCTTGGCCTCCTTTTGGACATTTTTATTGCTGTCCAGGCCTTGTTGTGCCCCTTTTGGTCTCCACTTTGCGCGGTACGATATGCAAAGTGGGATGAACTTGTTTCAGCCCTCAAATTCCGGCTGTAAAATTTGGTGCAAAGTTAATGTGTGCTTCTATTTTTTGAATTCTGGCCTGCGCCCAAAATGCCTCGCCCCGCTGGAGCCAGCCCCAGACGCAAACGGACACGCGAGCATTTCCGCGTCCGCCTGGCGACGCAAACGGACGCCCGCGGACATTTTGGGTGTCCGAAATGCGTCGCGCCACTGGAGATGCCCTAATCTACAATCAGCACTAGCAGATGCAAAATGGAGTGCAGCTATGAATGAAGAGTATGATGCACTTATGAATAACAAAACATGGAGATTGGTACCACATAGACGTGGCACAAATGTTATAGACTATGAGGATACCTTCAGTCCTGTTGTTAAAATTGCTACTGTTCGGCTTGTACTAGCAGTTGATGTTTTCAGGGGATGGAGTTTGCGACAGCTAGATGTAAAGAATGCGTTCTTACATGGTGTTCTGGAAGAAGAGGTCTATATGAAACATCCACCAGGTTTTGAAGACAAGAGAAGAGCGAACTATGTGTGCAAACTTGACAAGGCATTATATGGACTGAAGCAAGCACCTCTAGCATGGTATTCTCGCTTGAGCTCTCAGTTAATACATTTGGTTTTGCTTCTTCAAAGTCTGATATGTCAAGTCCAATGTTACCACTTATATGGTCATTTATGTGGATGATATCATAGTTGCTAGCTCTTCAAAAGCTGCAACAGATGCCTTATTGAAGGACTTGAGTAAGGAGTTTGCCCTAAAGGATCTTGGTGATCTTCACTACTTTCTAGGAATTGAGGTTCAGAAGGTTAACAATGGACTAGTGCTTAGTCAAACAAAATATGCTAAAGATGTTCTCTCACGTGTTGGCATGAAAAAATGCAAAGGCTCACCTACTCCGTTGTCACCATCAAAATATATTTCAGCACATGAAGGAGAACTGTTGAGTCCTGAAGATAGTACCAAATATAGAACTATTGATGAGGACATCCCTACCTGACTACTACCTCCGTCATTACAAGCTGAAGATGATCCTGCTGTGAAGCTCAAGTCCAATGAAGTTAGGATTGGACCAATGACACGAGCTCATGCGAACCTACTTAAACAATAGGTGAACTTGTTCCTTAGTGATTCTTTGATCGATGAGAATTTTATACTGCCTAAGTCCTATTACTTATGTATGATCAGGTATGAAGAGGAACTAAGCATCACACGAGGAGGAGAGGAGCAGCTGGACCAGAAGATGGACGTGAAGCTGGACATGGAGCTGGACATGAAGACATCCCATGGACGCGCGAGGGAGGAGCGGGTGGAATGCGCGAGAGGAGAAGATGATGTCCAGGCCGGTGCCAGATCCGTCCCGAACGGCCGTGCCGCCGGACCATCCGGTCCTAGGCCCGGTCCGACCGGATCCTGCGCCGGGTACGCCCGATCCAAACCGGCCGTGGCGCTTGTGCCATCCGGGCGCTATCCAGTAAGCCGGGAGCTTCGCCCGGTCACCACCCGGTCCCAGGTCTGGTTTGAACCGGACCGCCGGTCCCAGACTCGGCCGGCCCCCGGCCGGCCGAGTCCGAGTTGTCTCGACCAGCTCTATTCGGGTTATTATTACTTTGTACTTTGAGGTCGTCCAGACGCCTATATAAGTCCCTGGGACGCCCCCAAAGTTGCTTTAGACCACGTTTAAGATAAACCCTAGTTCATAGTTGTTTGCTTTGCAACTCTATTGAATCTCTACACCCGATTGCTTTGATTTGGTGTGGAATCTCTGAAAGTCTTGTGTGATCTGATGTTCCATTGGGAATTGGGAGGTTGCAACTTACCGCTTTGTGGTCGGCGGCTACGTGCGCAAGTGTGTGGAGTTGCGAATATCTTGCAGGGTTGAGAGCTGTTGCATCTGGCGACAGGGACCAATCGAGAGATCTCGTTGCGTCATACAAGTTATCATCAAGTTATCTCCGCTGTGTTCATCGTGTGTTCATCACCATCCACCTCGCTTACTGAGAAGATCGGGCCACCCCTTATCATCTTGGTATCAGATTTCAGTGTTTCCTCGGTAAGCCATCCACAATCCACCCCATAGTTGAGTTGTGAGTGTTTTCCTATCCAGAAAAAGCCAAAAATATTAGGGTTAGGGTTTGCCATAGCCATAGCTTGCACTAATTTCGAGTTTTAGTTGCTTATCGTAGTTGTTTTTGCGTACCTTTATCTTTCTTCTAGTAGAATTGTTAGGGTTTGTGTTTCTTTTTCATCTAGTTAATCATCTAGAGTCAGTTTTTGTTTACTCCGAGTCCACATAGCATACAGTGTGTTTGTCCAAACCCTAGCCATAGCCTTTCGATATAAGTGACTAGGAACTTCCCCAGAAGAGACTAGTTTTACCGCTCGACAGGCTGCTCATTAGGGTTTTGGTGCTTTGCATATCTTGTTGGCTGTGTTATCAAGAAGTTGAGTCATAAAATAAATAAAAAACGGAGAAAATAGAAAAGAAGCAAAAAGAGCTACATAGCTGCGTTACAAAAAGAAAAAATACAAAAAGAAAAGTGAAGTGCTAGTAGAATCAAGTGAAGGCCTAAGTTTTCTTTAATTGCACCCGTAGTTGAGCAATCTTGTGCCTGTTACGTTGAGCTTTGCTAGCGTCTCTCGAGTGCATTGCAACCTTGTGTGAGTATCTTTGGTTGTCTACGGTCAGCGCTAGAGCTTGTTATTGGTGCAAATAGGTAGCCTACCTACAGCCCCACATATACCCTGCTTTGTCGTGTGATTGTTCTTATACCCTTGATATTCGCTTCGCTACATCCGTGCACTGTAAGCAACACTAATTTACTTTGGAACAGTAAGATTTCCTTTTCTTATCAGTTTTGAGTGAGTTGTGAGGGTACCACCACATATATTTTTGATTTAGTGCACTAACCTACTAACCATGTCTTCTAGTGATGCTAAACTTGTTAACCAGAAAGACAAGGATGCTGAGATCTGATGACATGGAGGGACTTTGAGGCTCTTCGTAATGAGATGCGACGTGAATTCCGCATTGAGGATGATGAGCTTAGTGGAGAGATCCAAGAGATCAAGGAAAAGCTGGATGCTACTAATGAGACCGTTACTACAATGGCTGATCAAATGACGGATATCCAACGCAGTCTTCAAGCTTTGCAATTGGCTGTTGAAAATCTTACAAACCAACAGCAACAACAAGATGAAGACCCTGATGAAGTACCTGGTCGTGGTAATCGTCCCCGTGGTTGGGCTCCTCTTGGCCGCCATGGTCGTGGACAAGATGAGGAAGATGGTGAAAGATCGAGATGTCGCCTAGAGGGGGGGGGGTGAATAGGCAATTAAAAAACTCTTGCGGATTTGTCTTGTAAGAATGCAGAATTAAACTAACGTTTAGTTTACAAGCACAAACCCTAAATATGCTAAGCTCAACTAAGTGTAACAATAGCAACTAGAGCTAAGCAAAATAGACACAAGATCAGGTACTAGTTAACTGTTCTAGTGGCAATCCGCAAAAACCTACTTCAAGATCACGTCCTGGACATGATCTCGGGATACTGGTGTAAACTTCGACAAGTGCCGCTTAAGGTCTTACCATTCGTCGAGTCCCGTCATGTTTTATCGGGTACCTAACGCGTCCGTTAGGTTTTCTTCGTATCTGTTGATACGGAAAAAGTAGCAAACCGACGTCAGAGACGGTATCACGCCGCTCAGAACGGATCTGGGGTCTTACCTTCGCAAAGTTTTGTGGCATTCAGAGATTATTTGCGACTTCGGCGCTCTGAGAATATATTGTCGAGTGCTTTTTCGGCTGTTGGAATAGCACATTTTATTGAGTCAACGGATGACTTATCTTGACCTCCCGATGGGAGTATATGTAGAGCTATTTGTATAACTCGAAATATACTCACTTCTTTTTTTTAATTTCATCGGGCACGCGAACAGCGTTCCCGAAGGGAGTAGCCCCCGAGGCTACAACCAAGGACTTGTACTTGGTTGTAGGCTCAACAAATTAGTACCTCATGTCGCTATATTGTTATTCTTTCTCGAGCTTTGCATATCTATCGGGTGCGCAAACAGCGCTCCCGATGGGAGTAGCCCCCGAGGCTATGAACAAATGCTTGTATTTGATCATAGGCTCTCGCCATTTCTATTTGGTCATACCCGAAATTTCCTTTTTCAAAAGTAGCCCCCGAGCATTTGATCAAAAATTTGTATTTGGTCAAAGGCTCTCAAGATTATCAGTCGTTCTTTCCTGTCGCCAATTTTCACATCACCTCTGCCGATGTTTTTCCATTGGTAAAATGACATCAGTGCTGACGTTGGCCACGATCTCTGCATTGGGAAGACGCAAAGTCTGTCTCCTCACTGACATGTGGGCCTAAAATCTGCAACATGTTGACACGTTACGCAAGTGGGGGACACACGTCCTCCGCTTTTCCTGGCACGCGCACTGTAGCGCCTGTTCGGTTCCATCATAGTAAAAATACGTTTTTACCCGTTAGTCCACGTGTAAATCATCAAACCCATTCACACCGCATCCGACGGTACGTCCATCTTGGAAAATTTGACTATTAAAGACCTTCTTCTTCCTCCGTTCTCCCCGTCGTTGCGCCGCACCTCTGTTTCTCTCTGTCCAAAATCCCCTTTGCCAAACACGCTCCTGCGCTCGTGCCTGCTACCTCACTGCAGCCAACTCCACTTGATGCTGCCACGGACTAAGCTCACCAAGCACTCCTCCCCCATGGCGACAAAAGGCCTGCAATCCTCCGAGTGGGAGAGATCCAGGATCTCGAATCAAGATATGAACCTGCTCAAGAAGCTTGGGTTCATGAAGAAGGAGAACACGCTGATCTTCCCCGGCGACGAGAGCTACCCCACGCCACGCATTGGATACCGGGTAACTTTCGTCGACCATCTCATCCGTGGCCTAGCTACCCCAATCCACGAATTTCTTCGTGGATTGCTCTTTGTTTACGGTCTGCAACTCCATCATCTCACCCCCAATTCCATCCTTCACATCGCCATCTTCATTACCCTCTGTGAGAGCTTTCTCGGGACCCCTCCCAACTGGGGCCTGTGGAAACGCATTTCTCGTCCGCCGCAACAGCTCCCACACCACTGCCTATAATGTAGGTGGTGTAGTTATATGCGCGCCCAGATGTCGAGTATTTTGATGTCAAATTCCCTGACTCTGTTCAAGGGTGGCGCAAAAGATGGCTTTATGTCCAGGAAGCAAACGTTGATCATCAGGAATACAATGTCGCTTCTTTTGATGGTGGCGAAAAAATCGTCCGCCGCCGTTCATAGATGCGGAAGCCTCCGATGATGAAAAAACGGCGACTGATGCCCTTATGAAGCACATTTATGAACTCCAGAATACCCACGGCAAAGAGCTGTCGGGTATTCAAATAACTGCATACTTCCTGAGGATAAGGATACAGCCTCTTCAAGCTCGCAAGAATCCTCTGTGGATGTATGCTAGCGCAAAAGACGGGGATCGCTTCTCCAAGGATTTGTCAACAAAAGACTTGGAAAGGCTTATCCGGAAGATGTCGTCGCTGAGCAAGAAAGACCCTATTCCATCATCTTGCCGCATCGAACCGTTCAGCAGCACCAACGCTCTCCCCCAGGTGATCTATTTTTGCACTGTCAAATTTTGAATTCTTGTAAACTGTTAACTTTACTGCTTTCCCTGTATAACTCTTTGTCGAAATATTTTTCTATCTTGTAGAATCATCAGGTTTTATCATCTCTTCCACCCCTTCCTGAGGGGGGAGAAGTCGAGGAAAGAACCGTTGTCACTGACGACAACCAGGGACTTCTCGCCCTGAGAGTGAAGTCGCGGGTTCCCACAAATCCGCGGCGTCTTCTGAAAAAGAGAACGAAACCGAGGTTTCGGAATCTTCACGCTCACTCCCTTCAGCCGCTTCCCCGAAGAATAAGAGGAAAAGAGATGATCTCGAGGATTCCGGTACCTCCACAACGTGAAAATCTCCTGCTAAGGAAATTTCTCCCGAAAGAGAGAAAAAACCCTTCAACCCCTACGACGATGCTCTTGTTAGCTCGTAAGTTCACATTATCCCTTGTATTTTTTGGTTATATTGCCCCTTTTTATTTTTATATCTTCATACTATATTGTGCTGTATAGTGGCGACGAAGAGGAGGACCACATTGCTAATGTGACTGCTCATACGTCACATACCTTGGTCTGAGACTCGCCCCGCTACCGAGGAAACTTCGCCTCCCCCCGGGATACAGGCGACTTGACTTTCCCTGCAGCCCCCGTGCACCTTCACCGAAGAGGGCGAGGATTGAACCTGTCGAAGGATCAAAACTTCTACCTGGGAGTTTGTCGGCTTCAACTTTGGATGATGTAAGTAGCCTCTTCACTTATTCTCTCTGTTGTCAAACTTTTCTTCATCTGGCTTTCTTATCCCTTTTTCGTTTTCTCAGCCTCTCATGCAAGAATTTATTCGTCTTGGTAACCAATTTATTGGGTACCGCGACCATGTGAATAGTTTGAAAGGTATTTCTCTCCTCTTTTTCTTTGTCGAATAATCTTGTCTTCGCTATCTTGTAACTTTTGTTGCTATGTTTTATCGAGGCTCTCGCCAAAGCCAACAAACGTGCCGATAACCTTGCTCTCGAGCTAGCCGAAAGTAAAAAGCCCGTGAGAAAGCGGAATTAAAGCTGCCTCAGTGAAAGTCTTCGAAAAAGCTTAACGATGCTGAGAATGCTTTAAGTGAACGCATATCTCAACAAAATGCTCGTGAAGCCGGTGTTGCCGCTCGCCTGGAGTCGCAAAATCTCCGTTTTGTCAGTAAGTACTCGTCATTTTCCTCTCATTTCCTTTAATTTTCCATATGATTGTCAATAATTTGCTATCTGCCACAGGGAAGACAAGCCAGGAATATGGACTTGAGGAACCTGAAGATGATCGCCTCCTCGACGCCCTTTCACTTCTCGAGATTTATGGGGACGAGGTGCGTCAGAGCATTTCTGATGCCAAGGCAGGACTGTCGCGGCTTTTTCCTTACTTCTTCCCGAAGACAAAGGAGCCCCGCACTTTTGCAGCGCTTGCTAAGCACTTCAATTCTCAAGAAGATCTTGGGCTCAAACTTCGCCAAGAAGGTTTGAAAGTTGGTGTTGAAGGCACCATTGCCTTGGTTGCTGACAGCCAACAAGATGTCGACTGGGCAAGAGTTGGCGACACGAAGGAGATGGAGACGAAGAGGTGGCAGTCGTTGATTAAGGCTGGCAAGCTAAACTCAAAGAAAATCCTCGCCTACCTCGGATGCAAACCAACTCCCGCTCCCAGTTCATCGAAGCCGGAGGTCAAGTAGACCACCTTGTCTTCTCTTTTGTTTTACCTCTCTTTTGATGCTGTCGCCATAGTAGTTTTGGCGGCAACATAGCTCCAGTAGTTCATTAGGGACCTTCCTTTTGTAATATCCATGTAAACACTTTGAAAATCAATGGAAATCTATTTTTACTTGATGATTGATGTCGAAACTTTTGTTTTCCAGTTGATTTTTGATAACTACACTTCAACTTCTCGTCCTTCCGATGCTTTACCTGCCTCATCCTTCTCGAAGAAAACGCCACTTAGTGATGAATTCATTGAAGATTTCTCGGGTGCGGGTCCATCACAAGAATTGGAAGATCTTCGCCAGCAGCTTCAATCCATGAAGAAACAGGCACTTTTAGTAATGGAACAGTCCCGAAAAGCAACCGAAAGGGAACAAATTGCACGTCAGCAGGCTTCAGAAGCTATAGCTGCAAAAGAGGCTGCTGTTGCTGAAGCTACGCAAGCTACGTCTCGAGAAAATTTCATGCTTGAATTATTGAATGATGCAAGCTTGGACATGGCGGGTAAATTTCTTAACCGCAACTTCTTCCGTTGTTCACTTGTTCTCTCTCTAACTGGTGTGCTGTCATCAAATAGGTCCTTTTTTAGACGCTACTGCCGAAGACCAGCGTGTTGATGCAAGATCAAATTTTCTTGTTAACCTGGCGTTGGAACATGGATCCCTCTTTTGGGCTACACCTGAACGTACCCGACAAATCGTCCGGTTTCAAGATCGCGCGAGTCAGGTCCGCGATTTTCTCGACTTCTGCACAAGGACCTTATCCTTAGTTTATAGCACCATGTTCCCGCGCAACAAGATGCCGGAAACCCTTCCTGCTCTGATGGAGAAATTTCGGGATGCCCCTCGAATCCATGGCTTTGTGCGGGCCCAATTATCTGCTGGCGCTAGATTTGCTATGATGATGATACAGATCTGCTATCCGAAGTTAGACATGAGTCGAATTGTTGCGAAGTGCCTGGCCAAGATGTCGAAGAGAAAAAGGAACATTGGCAAAATTGATGATGCTGTAACCCCTGTAGCAGAAGAGATGATGGATGAACTGCTTCAGATGGACGCTGAGTTCTTCGTGAAAGGTAGCTACGCTGAACATAGTACTCGTGCTGAACGAGTAAACATAGATGATATACTGGGCATCAGTTGAAAATTGTTCGTTTGTCGAATTTATCTTGATTGTTTCATCTTGTATGTTGTAAACACAATCTATATTGTAAAGCCACTGGATATAGATTTTCCTTATTTTTTCTCATCAAGCCCCCGAGTGTTTCGGTAGCTAATGTCTATATTTTTTGTTTATGTTTTGCGAGGTTTTTAAACAAAAGCAGATAAACTTTTACTGAATGTATACTGTATTTGCGGGTGATAACCCCCGGATGTATCGTTAACTTGTAGTTATCGCTTGTTTGGCGAACTATTTTTGCTGCCGAGGTAAATAACTATATTGAGCCCCCGGGTCTGTCGACGATGAAAATATAAGTCATCAATATCTTTATTATATTGCAGCATCGCGAGCCCGCCTCATTAAAAACCTTTCCAGCCCCACTCGGTGCCCTGAAAAGGAAAAGAGTGCGTCTGGAAGCTCGCGGGCGTTTCAGTACATTGTATGCTTACAAGGAGGACTATATTTCGACTCTAGGCATAGAAACGCCTGAGTTGCGCCACGTTCCAAGGATTTGGCTCGGCGACTCCTGTCTTCTTGTCCTTGATTCTGTATGCTCCTCCTTCGATTACTTCTGTGACGATGTAAGGGCCGAGCCACGGCGACTCGAGTTTCTCATGGCTTTTTTGTGTGAGCCGAAGAACTAGGTCGCCTACCTGGAAGGATCTTGGTCGCAAACGTCGACTGTAATAATTTTTTAAGTCCTGTTGGTACTTGGTGACTCGGGAGAATACTTCATCGCGAGTTTCGTCGAGTGCATCGACATCTTCCTCCAGAGCCTTTCTTGAAGCTTCTTCCTCATATTCCGTTACTCTTGGAGAGTTATGCTCTATTTCTATCGGCAGCACGACCTCAGCTCCATGGACCAGAAAGAACGGAGTTTCCTGTGGTCGTATTTGGTGTGTTCGAATACTCCATAACACACTGGGCAACTCCTGGCAGGTGTGTCGAGCTTTTTCCAATGGTGCTAGCAGACGTTTCTTGATTCCATTGCATATGGTACCGTTTGCTTTCTCGACTTGACCGTTGGTCTGCGGGTGCGCAACGGAGGCGAAGTGTAGTTTGATGCCTACCTCTGCACAATATGCCTTGAATTCATTGGATGTGAAATTACTGCCATTGTCTGTGACGATACTGTTAGGGACGCCGAATCGAAAGACGATGCTTTTCACGAACTTGACTGCTGATGCCGCGTCTGGTGAATTTATCGGCTTTGCTTCTATCCACTTCGTGAACTTGTCGACAGCCACGAGCATATACTCGTATCCTCCTGGCGAAGCCTTGTGCAATTTTCCCACCATGTCAAGACCCCATTGAGCGAAGGGCCATGACAATGGCATAAGCTCTGCTGCCGGAGAATGAGGTTTTGCGGCAAACCTTTGGCACGCGTCACAAGTGCGTACTATGTCCTTTGCGTCCTCAATTGTCGTTAACCAATAAAACCCTGCTCTGAAAACTTTGGCTGCTATAGCTCGACTGCTTGCGTGGTGTCCACACACTCCTTCGTGTACATCCTTCAGAATTAACCTCCCTTGCTCAGGTGTGACGCATCGTTGTAATATTCCCGAGATACTTCGTGTATACAACTCTCCTTTTACCACAGTAAACGCCTTGGATCGCCTGATAACTCGCCTTGCTTTGACTGGATCATCGGGTAGTTCCTTTTTCAGAATATATGCTATGTACACCTGCATCCATGGAATCTGTATCATCATTACTACTTCAGGTTCATCATCTTCTTCTGATGATATTTCTTTAGCCCCGAGGGATTCTTTTCCTTCTCCTTCTTCTGCTGTTTCTTCGGCTTGGTGGATCTCTCAGATATCTCTTCCCAAAACACACCAGGTGGTATTGCGAGACATTGCGACCCGATGTTTGCAAGAACATCGGCTTCATCATTACTTAGCCTGCTGATGTGATTTACCTCGCATCCGTCAAACAACTTCTCGAGCTCATTATACACCTCCTTGTATGCTATCATGCTGTCATTGACTGCGTCGCAATTATTCATGACTTGTTGAGCCACCAATTGCGAGTTGCCAAAGATTTTTAATCAAGTTGCGCCACAAGCCTTCGCCATCTTCATCCCATGTATAAGAGCTTCATATTCTGCCTCATTATTAGACGCGTTTGGAAACGTCATCCGCAAAACATACTTCAATTTGTCGCCTTGTGGTGATATCAGTATCACGCCTGCTCCTGCTCCCTCTAATCTCTTGGACCCGTCGAAGTTCATAGTCCAGGTTCTCGATAAGTCCGGGGGTCCCGTATTTTGTAGCTCCATCCACTCTGCGATGAAATCTCGACTTTATTGCTTTTCTTTTTTCGTACGTGATGTCCCGAGGGGAAAGCTCTATTCCCCATAGGGAGACACGACCCGTAGCTTCTGGATTGTTTAGTATATTGGATAAGGGCGCCTCATTGACCACTATTATCGGGTGCGACGAAAAATAGTGTCGCAGTTTTGTTGCGGTTGTAAACAGTCCATCTAACTTCTGGTACTGCGGGTACCGTTGTTTGGAAGGCGATAAAACTTCCCTGACGAAATATACCGGCCGTTGCACTCCATGGAGTTTTCCTTCCTCTTCTCTTTCAACCACTAGCACTGTGCTTACCACCTGAGGTGTGGCGGCGATATATAACAGGAGAGGCTCCTTCTCCTTTGGCGCCACCAAGATTGGTGGTGTCGAGATTGTGCGCTTGAGGTCCTCGAAAGCTCTGTCCGCTTCCTCGTTCCATTGAAATTTATCGCCTTGCTTGATCAATGCGTAGAACGGTAATGCCCTTTCTCCTAGCCTGGCGACGAATCTGCTCAAAGCTGCGACTCGCCCAGTTAACTGCTGTATTTCTTTCTACTTTGTTGGCTTCCTCATTGTTACTATTGCTTGGATTTTCTCTGGATTGGCCTCGATCCCTCTTGCTGAAACTAGGAACCCGAGAAGTTCTCCCGCAGGAACACCAAAGGAGCATTTTGTCGGGTTTAACTTAAGGCAGAACTTGTCAAGGTTGTCGAAAGTTTCCTTCAGATCCTCGATCAAGGTTGACCCTTTTTTGTTGTTATGATGACATCGTCAATATATACTTGTACATTTTTACCAATCTGTGTTGCAAGACACTTCTGCATCATCCGTTGATATGTTGCTCCCGCGTTTTTCAGACCAAAAGGCATTGTTTTATAGCAGAACACACCATAAGGTGTTATAAAAGCTGTTTTGACCTCGTCGTCTTCCTTTAGTCTGATCTGGTTATAGCCAGAATATGCATCCAAGAAGGAAAGACGTTCACATCCTGCCGTGGAGTCGATAATTTGATCGATCCTCGGGAGGGGAAAGTGATCCTTTGGACAATGTTTATTGAGACACGTGAAGTCGACGCACATGCGAAGGACTTTCGTGTTTTTCTTCGGGACCAGCACTGGATTAGCTACCCATGTGGCCTCCGTGTGTATTTCTTTGATAAAGCCAGCTTCTCTGAGTCGATTGATTTCTGATAGCATGGCCTTGCGGTTTGGCTCCGAAAAACGCCGCAAGGGTTGTCTGATTGGTTTCGCCACTGGATCCAAATTAAGGTGGTGCTCGGCAAGTTCCCTGGGTACTCCTGGCATGTCAGCTGGACACCATGCGAAGATTTCCCAGCGCTCACGGAGGAACTCGACGAGCGCGCTTTCCTATGCGAGATCCATGTTTGTTGCAATGGATGTCGTCTTCTTGGGATCTGTCGGGTGGATCTGGACTTCCTTAGAATCCTTAGTGGTGTCGAAGGTTGGTTCCCTGAGTGGCCTCCCTGAATCCGGCAAGACATCAGAATCTGTTGTTAATTTTGAAGCCAGGTATTCTGCCTGCATCCCGAAAGTTTCGACAGTCGATGAAAATCCTTGTCGCATTTATCGGCTAGCGCAAAGCCTTTTACTGTAATTGGTCCCTTGGGTCCAGGGAGCCTCCATAACAGGTATGTATAATGTGGTACCGCCATAAACCTGGCATACGCTGGCCACCCCAATAAAGCATGATACTGTGACGGGAAATCCACGACTTCAAACTCTAGTTTCTCTATCCTGTAGTTTTCTCGGGTTCCAAACTGAACATCGAGATTGATTTTTGGCTTATCTGGCGTGATTCCATGGAAACGTGTGTCAGTCAGTTTTAGGTTTGCCAGGGATATATTCATCTTCCTTAGTGTATCTGCATACATAAGGTTTAAACTGCTGCCTCCATCTATGAACACTCGAGAAACGTCGAATCCCGCGATCACCGCTGGTAGGATAAGTGCTGATTGCCCTGGTCGAGGAACTTGCTGCGGGTGATCCGCTATTGTAAAGCCAATGTCCTGTCCCGACCAATTCAGGTACTCAATCGTTGGTGGAGGCATCTCCTCTGCCATGAACACTTGTCGTGAGATTACTTTCTGAGCCCTATTAGACGGCCTAGCTTTCTGAATCATCGAGACCGCGCCGTTGGAGTTAGGATCGACATATGGAGGTGGGTGTGGTGCTGCCGCTATTCTGAGCTGGTGTCGATTTTCGTCCGTAATTGCGGGAGGAGGTGGAAGGTTGATTTCACTCCTTGGCCCCTGAGGGTTTCTATTTGCGTGAGCGTTAGCTTGCCCTGCAAACCTCAACATTGCTTGAAAATTTCGACAGTCCTTCTGCAAATGCCCTGACTGTCTCTTCCCATTGTTATCAAGATAAAAATGCATCTGACACGGTCCATTCATCATATCCTCGGGAGACACATATGGTCTCTGGAACCTTGGTCCACTATTTTGTCTATTATTACGGAAATCACCTCTATTGTCGCCTTGCTGCTCGCTACTTCTTTGATAATCATCTCGACTGTTTCCTCCAGTGTTTCCTCGGAAACCAGCTGATATTTGGCCAGGAGCATCATTAATGTAGAACTGTCGAGAGAATCGTCGTCTATTTTGGAAATTTCGACTGCGGTCCTCCTCCGGCGATCTATGTCGCTTGTTATGTATAGCATCTTCTCCATCTGCCCATCTGTTTGCTATTTCCATCAATGCTGATATTGTCTTTGGGTTGGTTCTCCCCAAGTCTTCGACGAAATCTCCTCGTCGAATTCCTGCCACAAACGCATCTATTGCTCTCTCGTCAGATATGTTCTCTGCCGAGTTTTTGATGATGTTCCACCTCTGTATGTATTTTCTCATCGACTCATCATGTCTCTGTCTACACGACCTCAACTCTTCTAATGACGCGGGTTTTTTGCAGGTAGATCGGAAATTCTTCACGAAACATCCTCAAAACTGTCCCAAATGTCGATGGAACCTGGGGAAAGTTTCTTTATCCAAGATCGTGCGGCTCCGCTCAAGTGGACTTGGATGCTCTGCATGGCTGTTGCCCTGGTTCCGCCTATCAACTTCACCGTCTCGAGGTAATCAACGAGCCAATCCTCGGGATCCTGTAGACCATCGAATTTTTTGAAATTTTCGGGCAACTTAAACCCTGACGGAACTCGAGTTTTTCGAACTCGTCTCGTGAAACACGGAAGTCCACACATATCTTCCTCAGCAACTTCTGGTGAATGCCGATGTTCCCTTCTTCCTGTCGCGCTCTATCCACCCTTGCCTGAGTCGCTGAATCTCTTGCTCCACTTGCTCTCGGTGGATCTTGCACTGCTGCGGTGGGTCGCGGACTATTTTGCCTTGCAGTTCGGGAGGTGTAACGCTGTTCCCATGGCTCCAACTCCTGCCATTGCCATGTTATACAACGCTTCTCTCGGATCCCCAGGAGGTGGTCTGGACGCAAGGATGAAAGCTTGCGTTGCCATGTACCCAGCTTCCGGTGTTTTAGGGATAATATTTCCCCTTGTGTCGATTGACATAAAAGACATGTCGAGGTTTTGAACTAAATTCTCCCTCTCTGCTTCAGGTATATTTTGCAGCCGAGATCTTGCTCGCCTTCGAGCTTCTCTGTGACTATCTCCCAAATTTCCTGATTGTCGACTTAGATCTGCCCTGCGCCTGCTTGATGCAGAAGCTGCTTCTTTTCTTCTATTTAGTTCAGCTGTCTGTTTTTCTAACTCTCTACTCACACGAGTGAGTCTATATTGATAAGCTTGTAGTTCTTCTGCCGTAGCAGTTGTGGTCATTGGTTCTGAACCATCCATGACTCTTGCGGCTCTGTCCCACGCTTCCTGCGGGAGCTGAACTCTTAGACGTGGAGTAGGCCCAACATATTTAGTGCCTAGACCTCTCCTGAGATCAGCGGGATCAACATATGGGTTTCCCACATTGTCGAAAGCCTCCGACGTCTCCGGCTCTGCTCGGTTTGTTTCCTCAATTGCGTAGATCTGATGATATTTTGAATTTTGATTTTTATCGGGATTGGTGACACCATCGTAGAGATTGGTGAAGACCTTTCCAATAACAACAGATCTGTCGATGAAATTGAAGCTGTCGACGCTGTCTGAGTCGCTGCTTATATCAGAGTCCGCAGACGACTCGAAGGACATGTCGCTGAAGATCTTGGCGAGCTTTTCGCTTACCATGGTGTTGATGAAGCGTGGCGATGAAATCTCCTCGTTGCTTGATGAAAAGTCGGAGTCGACCGCTGATAATCCCGACGAGATCGGAACTTCTAGACGATACGATCCTTCTTTCTCGACGCAGAATCGGAATTGTCCGAACGTCACCTCCATGGGCTCCTCCAGATATGTATATGCATCCAAACGGGAGGGCGGGTGAGGAACAAAATCGACTAGATCAGTTTCGACATGTTTACCTCGATCCATCGCGTTGCTTGCTACCGACGAAGTCGACGATCTTGAACGTGCCATCGAGATCAGCTCCTTGTCGCCTCTAATTCCCACAGACGGCGCCAATTGACAAGGTATTAACTTATCAATGCCTACGTATTGTAGACTAGGGTTTTGTTGAAAGTAGAGGGCAAGTAGATCTCGACGATTATGAAACTAGGGTTATGTTGACAATGGATTCGATTCTCTCTTTGTCCCTCGACTCCCCCTTATATAGGAGGCGGAGCCGAGGGATTCGTAATTTACAGAGTCCGGGAGGGTTTCTCACCCATCCCGTAAAATTACAAGTCTCTATATTTCCTAATACAACTCTAATCTTCCTTGACATTAACTGGGCTTCCGAACTTCATATTCTTCGACTTGTGGGCCTTCAGTAAACCCCGGGTACCATCTTCGGCAGGCCCATTGGGGATGCCCGGAGCACCAACCGCCAAGCCAACTAGGAGGTCTCCCTCCAAGAGTAACAAGCTCACGGTCTCTCACTCGAACTAATCGTGGTGGAGAGCTCAACACTATGCAATGATGCAAAGCAAGAACACTAGAGGTGTTCAAGTCCTTCACACTCAAATCCCACCCAAGCAACAAATGCTAAGATGAGATTGGAGAGGAAGAACAATGGGGAAAGTCAACAAAAGACTCCAAGATCTAGATCCCAAGAGTTTCCCTCACTTAGAGGAGAAATGGATTGGTGGAAGTGTAGATCTAGATCTCCTCTCTTAGATCCCTCAAGAATGAGCAAGAATCATGGGGGGACAAGAGAGAGAGAGCAAGTTCTTCAAATGCAACAATGGAGGTGAGAGAATAGAAGAACTAACTATGCCCAAGGTGGAAGAAGGGCTATTTATAGCCCAAGAGCAAATAAAACCGTTGGGGGAAAAAAGACAGAGAAAACGGGTAGAAAATCGGCCCGAAAAATGGTCCAGCCGGTGGCCAGGCCGGCTGACCGGAATTGGCGCTGAGGAGGCCGGCCTAGAATCCGGCCCACCGGATCGCGCCGGATCGGCAGCATGGGCCGCACGGAGGGGAAAAGCCCAGCCGGGGCGAGCCGGCCGCGCCCACCGCGCGCGGGCGGCGCGTAAGCGAGCAAGCCAGGGGTCCGGTCGGGCCAGGGGCGCGCCGGGTGGGTCGGTCGGCTGCCGGCGCGTGGGCCGGACAGAGTTGGTTGGCCCACGGTATCCCGCCCGGCTGGCACGAGTGCCCGGGCCGGTTTCGGCCGGGTGGGCCGGCGCATGGGCCGGCAGGCCGGTCGGCCGGCCGGCTGCCCCTCCCCTTTTTCTTTAATAACAAATGGTCCCGAACTCCGATTCGAATGAAACCAATTTTGTTTGGAAGATAGCAACAAATGCTATCCAATAGAAAGTGAAAACACACAAGTCTGTAGGAGGGGATTTTATCATGAATATAAAAGGTAGAACCTTATATCATGAATAACCGGTAAAATCACCCAACCTCGAAAACGCAATAGAAGATGCATGCGGATTCCGTTTTCGATGAACTTGGGCTTGTTGTAAAGCTAGCAACAAGCTCAAGAACCTCACACAGAGAAACACCAAGAAGCAATAGGGATATGCAAAATATGCAAAGGATTGAGCTCCCTAAGACGATGTGATCAAGTTACCCAACCGAAAGCCCCTCTTAATAGTGCGGCTATCTATCCTATAATCCGGTCTCCCATCAACCACCTTGAGACCGGTAAAAGGAAAACCTAGCAAGGCCATACCTTTGCCTTGCGCATCCCGCTTGATCTTGATGATAGCTCTTCAAGCTCCACACAAGCCGGAATGCCTCAACTTGATCATCGTTGCTTCGTGAAGACTCACAAATGCTCCCCCATACACCATGATGGGAAAGCTCCATTGATGCACATCTTCACATGTCCATTATCGCCACATGGACGGCAAGCTTCAAGTATGTGATCCACTTGAGATGCTCATCTTGAACTTGCACGACTCAACCTTGTATCTTCTCATACTCTATCGTACTATCTTGAGGTGTATAAAGAATTCTTCACTTGGAATCAAGCTCTCAAGATCTTGGTCATTCATTGCTTATCATATAGGATAGAGCATGGCTAATATTGAGTTCCACATAAGAACTCCATCTTCATTTCTTCTTGATCATATGACATATATATCTTTAAATCGATGATCTTGATGCCAATGCACAAGGTATATCTTTATCTTCATGGCATCCATACTTGAATCCAACACATGGAGTACAAGTAGTACCTACGGAATATTCTTTCATATAAACTCAATGAAAACATTAGTCCATAGGGGTTGTCATTAATTACCAAAACCACACATAGGGGCAATATACGCTTACAGATGGATTGGGTAAGCCCAAGTTTTCTATACCCAAGTTTGAAGGAGGAGCTGATGTTGAAGAATACCTCACTTGGGAGCTCAAGATTGAAAAGTTATGGAGCTTACATCCAAACTACACTGAAGATAGGAAGATCAAGCTTGCTTCTTCCGAATTTGATGGTTATGCATTGCGTTGGTGGGATGCACTTGTTCGTAATCGCCAAGCAGATGGTGAACTACCTATTATCACATGGCGTGCTATGAAGGAGGCGATGAATTCTCGCTTTGTGCCCACTAATTATTTGCGTACAATATTTGATAAGTTGACCCTATTGAGGCAAGGTGTGAAGACTGTGGATGAATACTACATGGAGATGGAGATGCTTATGCAGCGTGGCCGTGTCCGTGAGTCTCTAGAGATGACAATGCAGCGTTTTCTCAATGGATTGAAGTATGATATCAAAGGCATTGTTCGTCATTACAGCTACACCAATATGAATCAATTGTTACATCATGCAAGAGAAGCTGAATCACAGTTGGCTGAAGAAGCAAAGGTTAAGGGACGTGCTACGGGAGCTGGGCGTTTTACACCCCGCGCGCCCTCTACGGCGCCGGCGCCTTCGACGCGCTCCGCCCCTTACTCTACTCCGCCTAGCAAGCCGGTCTCCAATGTGTCTAACGCAAAGAAGTCCGAATCTGCTGCAAGTACGAGTGGTTCTAGCATGTCTACTGCGCGCAACCGTGATATGGTTTGTCATACATGTGGTGGCAAGGGTCACTTCAAGAGAGATTGTCCTAACCGCAAAGTTATGATTATCAATGAGGACAATGAGTATGAGACTGGAGATGATGTTGATCCAAATGCTCCAGACGATGATGACTATGACACTGATGGTGAAGATGCATATCCTTCTGATGCTCGCACTATTGTTGTGTCGCAGCGTGCTCTTAATGTGTTGCCAAGTGCATCTACTCAGCGCTGCAATTTGTTCCAAACCAAGGCTTTAGTTGGTCCTGACAAGGCTTGCAAGGTCATTATTGATGGCGGGAGTTGCCGCAATTTAGCAAGCAAGGAGTTGTGTACCAAGCTGAAGTTGAAGTATCTACCGCACCCGCATCCATACTATATTCAGTGGTTGAGCGACAATGGTGAGATGAAGGTAAACCACATGGTGCGTGTTGAGTTTGAGATTGGACCGTATAAGGATTGCATTGATTTTGATGTGGTTCCTATGACGGTGTGTCACCTACTATTGGGTCGGCCTTGGCTCTATGACCGTTCTGTGCAACACAATGGCCGTGCCAATACATATCACTTGGAGTACAAGGGCAAGAAAATTAACTTACAGCCTATGTCACCACAACAGATTGTCAATGAGTCTCGTCAGAAGATTGAAGTAAACTTGGAGGATGCACCTCTAGATAGGCGAGCGAATTGTAATGTTGTGAGTGATATAACGAAAAGTGAGAGAGTGAATTCCTTAGTGCTTATAGCCACCAAAGAAGACATGAGAGAATTTAGTGAGGATCCTACAACCATGCCTCTTGTGCTTATGTACAGGGGTACGGTTTTGGTTTCTAACGACATGACCCCTCTTCCTCTTGGTGTTTCTAATGTTTTGCAGGAATTCGGTGACGTGTTTCCGGAGGAGGTACCCGCAGGATTACCACCATTGCGTGGTATTGAGCATCAAATTGACTTGATTCCCGGAGCATCGCTGCCATATAGAACAAATCCCGAAGAGACGAAGGAGATACAGAAGCAAGTACAAGCGCTACTCGACAAAGGTTATATCCGCATAAGCCTTAGTCCTTGTGATGTTCCTGTTATTCTTGTTCCTAAGAAAGATGGTACATGGCGTATGTGCGTAGATTGTAGAGCGATAAACAACATTACTATTCGATATCGTCATCCTATTCCCCGTTTAGAGGATATGCTAGATGAATTGAGTGGTGCTGCTGTTTTCTCTAAAATTGATTTGCGTAGTGGTTATCATCAAATTAGGATGAAAGAAGGGGATGAGTGGAAAACAGCCTTTAAAACAAAATTTGGTTTATATGAGTGGTTAGTAATGCCTTTTGGGTTAACTAATGCACCTAGCACTTTCATGAGACTGATGAACCATGTTTTGCGTGATTTTATTGGCAAGTTTGTGGTTGTGTACTTTGATGACATATTAATCTACAGCCGCAATGAATCTGATCATACTATTCATATTCGACATGTTTTGCAAGTGTTGCGTGATAATCAACTCTATGGTAATCTTGAGAAGTGCACATTTTGCAAAGATAAGGTCATATTTCTTGGTTATGTTGTCTCTAAGCATGGAGTAGAAGTAGATGAGTCTAAAATTGAAGCTATTCAAAATTGGCCTACTCCCATGAATGTGAGTCAAGTTCGAAGTTTTCATGGTCTAGCTGGGTTTTATAGAAGATTTGTGCCCAACTTTAGTACTATTGCTGCACCTTTGAATGATTTAACTAAAAAGGGTGTTGTCTTTGAGTGGGGCGCAGCCCAAGATCATGCTTTTGATGAACTGAAGAGATTGTTAACTTCTGCACCGTTGCTTGCACTTCCTGATTTCAATAAGCAATTTGAGATTGAATGTGATGCTAGTGGTATTGGAATTGGTGGTGTGTTGATGCAAGAGGGTCGCCCAATTGCATATTTTTCTGAGAAACTTTCTGGTGCTAAGTTGAACTATCCTATATATGATAAAGAATTGTATGCTTTAATTAGAGTTCTTGAGGTTTGGCAACATTACTTGTGGCCAAAAGAATTTATCATACATTCTGATCATGAAGCTTTAAAATATCTGAAAGCCCAATCTACTTTGCATAAGCGTCTAGCTAAGTGGGTTGAGTTCATTGAGTCTTTTCCATACATTATTAAGCATAAGAAGGGAAAAGATAATATTGTTGCTGATGCTCTATCTAGGAAGAATATGCTATTAACTCAACTTGATGTTAAAATTCCTGGTTTAGAGATACTATGTGATTTATATGCTACTGATCATGATTTTGCTGAACCATATCGCTTGTGTGCTATTGGTAAAGCATGGGAAAAATATCACATACATGATGGGTTCTTGTTTAGGGCTAACAAACTATGTGTTCCAGAATCGTCTGTGCGTTTGCTCTTATTGCAGGAATCACATGCTGGAGGTTTGATGGGTCACTTTGGGCGTGAGAAGACGCTACTCATGCTAGCTGACCACTTTTATTGGCCAAAGATGAGGCGGGACGTGGACAGGTATGTGAAGAGGTGCATTACTTGCAACAAGTCCAAGTCCAAGCTGAAGCCTCACGGTTTGTATACTCCTTTACCGGCACCTACTACACCATGGGAAGATATAAGTATGGATTTTGTGTTGGGTTTGCCGCGTACTAAAAGAGGCCATGATTCTATATTTGTGGTAGTGGATAGATTTTCTAAGATGTCACACTTTATTGCCTGCCACAAGAGCGACGATGCGTCGCATATTGCTAACCTGTTTTTCAGGGAGATTGTACGTCTACATGGAGTCCCAAAGACTATTGTTTCTGATCGTGACGTGAAGTTTATGAGCTACTTTTGGAAGACGCTTTGTAAGAAGCTGGGGACGAAGCTGCTTTTCAGCACTACTTGACAAAGGATTAACTTGTCAATGCCTACAGATTGTAGACTAGGGTTTTGCTAGAAGTAGAGGGCAAGTAGATCTCGAAGGTTTCAGCCGAAAAGTACTCGCTGATTGTAAAAACTAGGGTTCTATTGACAATAGATTCGATCCTTTCTTCGTCCCTCGACTCCCCCTTATATAGGAGGTGGAGCCGAGGGTTTTCGTAATACACAAGTTACAGAGTTCGAGAGGGTTTCATACCCGTCCCGTAAGATTACAAGTCTATATTTCCTAATACAATCTATCTTTCCTTAACACTAATTGGGCTTCCGAATCTTCTTATCCTTCGAGTCCTGGGCCTTCAGTAAACCCCGGGTATCTTCGGCAGGCCCATTGGGGATGCCTATGTCAGTAGCCCCCGAGATTTTACTTGAATCGAAGAATCAGGAAATCTCCAGCTTTAATCATTCAATAATCTTGCCGAATTTATTGCATAACCTTTAGATATGCGAATACTATCACTACAAGAAAAGTTCTGATAGACAACGTCCCAAAATCGTCAACTAAGGGGCATTTTTCGTCGCCTATGGGCCTAACCCGACGATATGGGTTCTGTTGTCGAAACTGCGTCAGGCAAAGTCCAACGACGATTTTTTCGGTCCGTCGCGCTTGGGTGCCCTTCCGCCACGGAAAATCGGACCGTTGCCCAAGTGTTTCCGGGAGCCCGTTGACTGCTGACATCATGCAAACTGACACGTGGCAGACGCCGTTAACTGGCAGTTAACGGCGTTAACCGGCTGAAACCTCGTGGTAGATGGTAGGCCCACACGAGGCCTGCCACGTCTTAAGCGGGCCGGGCCAGATGACATAGTTTGACCGGTCAACTATATAGCTGGGCTGGTCCATTAGTTACGTGGGCCGGGCCTAACCTCTAAGGTTGACTGGTCAAAACTTAAATGGGCCGGCCCATTTAACATGTGGGGTCCACCTTACAGCAACGGGCCGGCCAAGAAGCAAGCGGGCCAAAACACGTGGGTCCCACTTTCTGTTAAAAGGCCGCCCATTTAGTGTGTGGGTCCACCATATAGCAAGTGGCCGCCCAACAAGCTAGTGGGCCGGGCCAAAAACAGGTGGGTCCCACTTTCCGAAGGGTCGGCCCATTTAGTATGTGGGGTCCACCATATAGCAAGTGGGCCGCCCAACAAGATAGTGGGCCGGTCCAAAAACACAGGTGGGTCCCACCTTCTGTTAAAGGGCCGGCCCATTTAGTATGTGGGGTCCACCATATAGCAAGTGGGCTGGCCCACCAAGATAGTGGGCCAAAAACACAGGGTCCCACATTCCTGTTAATGGGCCGGCCCATTTGGTATGTGGGGTCCACCATATAGAAAGTGGGCGCCCAACAAGATAGTGGGGGCCAAAACAGGGTCCCACCTTCCTATTAAAGGGCCCATTTACCATGTGGAACCACCATATAGCAAGTGGTGGCCCAACAAGATATGGCCAAAAGCACAGGTGGGTCCTTTCTGTTAAAGGGCCGCCAATTAGTATGTGGGGTCCACCATATAGCAGTGGGCCGGCCCAACAAGATAGTGGGCCGGGCCAAAAACACAGTGGGTCCCACTTTCCTCTTAAAGGGCCCCATTTAGTATGTGGGGTCCACCACAAAAGCAATTGGGCTGGCCCAACTAAGTAGTGGGTGGGGTCCACCTTAAAGCAAGTGGGCCAGCCCAATTAGAGTGTGGGGTCCACCGTCAATCAAATGGGCTGGCCCAATAAGTAAGTGGGCCAGCCCGTTTAGTTGTTGTTTATATGCCGGCATAATAGGCGCTTTAGGAATTTGCGGGCAGGCACATATGTGATTTCGCTTAATTGGGCCGTTTAAGGGATGGGAATTCGTGATTTAGATACTGAGAATATTTACGCAGCATTGATTTCTGTCGGATAGCCTCACTTACCACAAGCACCAAAGAAAAAATGCGCGAAAGAACTATAAAAACTAACTAAATATTACATCAGCTGCAAGGCATTGAAAAAATATTACAGAACCCAGAGAAATTGAATGGTAATTAAACCTAGCAATACAATGAAGCGATCCGGCAATCTTTTAAGTTGTCCATGCAGCACCTATATCTGAAACAAAGACATTACAAGTTAAGACAGCAACAATGGAAAGGCAAAGACACTACAATATTGTTTGCCAAAGAATTTGGAACTCATCATTTCGTCGTTATAACAAGATCATTGTAATGCGCACAATAAGCAAACAAAGAGTGCATGCCGCATACCAACAGCCAATATAACAGAGCATGTTAGAATGAAACAGCAGACTTACTACTGTCGAGTCCCATGCAAACCAACATGTTCAGGGAGTACAAAATTGGCATGAACAACATAGTAGCATGCTATAAATTTTGTAACAACGACTGAGCAAGATGAAGTTATGATGGCTACATCTACAGAGCAGGGAATGTAAACCAAAAATAGAAGTTACGATGGCAAAAGCTAAAGAGGAGGGAATGTGAACCAACATGTGCCAAGTGCAATTACTTCATTTTGGCCGTGAACTAAATAATACTCCTGAACTTATAGTGAAGGGGATGCAAATCAAGATGTTTCGGGATATAAACTTGTAATGAGCAACACATAGAGGATAGTTAATGCTGGAGCTTAGGATGGACCAGATACAGAATATAGTGGGATCACCTGTGAACTTGTATAAGAGGGAATGCAAACCAATATGTTCAGCTTTCCATATGTGAGCGTCATGCCAAGTCAGAGAAACAAGTCAATAATGCAGCTTTTGAAGAACAAGATGGCACGCAAAATTATTATCTAGTAGTATGACAAGTTTATTTGTACTACAGGCTAGATAGCAGAGTGATAGCATGCCAAACTAAGTCCTTACTTTGTTAGCTTACAATGAACTAGATACAAAACAATGGCATCACCTGTAGTACAGGGAATGCAAGCCAACATGTTCATGGAGTAAAAAATTGGCACAAACAACATAGTAGCAGGCCATAATTTTTGTAACAACGACTGAGCAAGATAAAGTTATGATGGCTAGATCTACAGAGCAGGGAATGTAAACCAAATATAGAAGTTACGATGCCAAAAGCTATAGAGCAGGGAATGCGAACCAACATGTGCAATTACTTAAAATTGGCCATGAACTAAATAATAGCAGGATGTTACTATAATACCTATAATTTTTGTAACAACGACTGAGCAAGATAGAAGTTATGATGGCTACATCTACAGAGCAGGGAATGCAAACCAAAATGTTCAATCGCTTAAAGTTAGCAATGAAGTAGAAAATAGCAAGGTGTTACGGTCATAGCTAGGAATGAACTAAAAGAGCTTCAGACAAACAAGCATCTGAACCCAGAACATGGCGCTAAAACAAGGGACTTACATTAGGAGAAGCACTCTGTGGGAGTCACAGCAGATCTTCCTGGGGTTGATAGATCCGGTGATGAAGTACGCTACATGTGCTACTTGGGGTTGGAGAGACGGCCATTACACTTCATGGTTACTCATCTCATCTGCAAAAACGTAACGACGCGTCGTTAGCACAAACAGGTTCCCGCAAGATTAAACAAGAACTTGCAGGCAAGCAATAGAAAAGCGACAGTAGAAGAGTTTAGATCATGCACGACGCCGGTGAAGCAGATCCGGTTCATGCACAGCGGTGTCGGTGAGCAAGATCCGATGCGGTGGACGACGGATCCGGCGAAGCGGCTCCGGTGGGGTGGACGATACCGCAGCTGAAGCGACTGCGGTAGACTGCTGGATGAGCATATGGTTTCGAGGTTCGCCGGGGATGATCCGGTCCGGTTGATGACGGCGTCGATGAAGCGGCTCCGGCAGGCAGCCGGATGACGAGGATCGCGAGGCCTCGGGTAGGCCAGGGAAGTCCGGCGGGGATGTTCCGGTGCGGTGGTCGTGGAGGTGGGAGAGAGGGACTTGGGAAGTTCCGGTGGGTGGTCTGAGGGAAATGAATTTTTTTGGGAGGGTTTCCGGGCTAGGGAGGTGGTGATCCAAAAAATGACGGGCAGACCCCCCCACCAACCGACTTTGCTGCCATCTCCACAGGGGTAGAATGGGAATTTGGAAGCGTGTGAAATTTTTGTATTTTGTGGGCGGGAAGTTTTGCCGCTATGAGATTTTGAATTTGGCCACCGTCCAAGTATAATGATAAAAAATTGTGAGACCGTACTAGTACCTCTGTTCAAGGCCGAGTGCAAAATCAAATCATCATCACGTTGAAAATTTGTTACCAACTTACCATGATCATGATCTACCTCTGAAAATGGGCGCATCCACTAAAACTTGCAAAGTATAATGATACAAATTTGTGAGACCGTACTAGTACTTATGTTCAAGGTCGAGTGCAACATCAAATCATCATTACATTGAAAATTGTGTTACCATGATCATGATATTTCTCTGAATTTGGCGCATCCGCTAAATCTCGCAAAGGATAATGATAAAAAAAGGTGAGATTGTACTAGTTCTTATGTTCAAGGCCGAGTACAAGATCAAATCATCATCACGTTGAAATTTGTTACAATGATCATGACATATCTCTAAAATTGGTGCATCCGCTAAATCTTGCACGTGGCGCATCTCGGTGCGGAGCAACAAGTCGGTGCTATCAAGGTTGAGGCGTCGGTAGCGTCATCGGGCTCTCATCTCTTGATAGATCTTCTACATGGCGCGGCGCACCACCCGCCGATAAGCAGTCACATGTGAGACCGAGGTGGAGACGTCCCCGGCATCCTCGAGGCGCGGCCGCCCTTCTACGAGCCAGCGTCGACTCAAGGTATGAATCCATGTGGTGCCTTAGATTTATTGTTCTTCTCTTATGATTATTTTGAGCCGAACATGTGTGCTCTTTCTCTGAATATATTGCTTGAAAAGCTTACCAAGTTACTTAAATTCACTTCGTTCTTAATCTTGCGAGCTAATATTGTTATTTTTAATGAACGGTGGTGCGCGCAAGCAGAATTATTTGTGGGTGTGTTGAGCTGTTAGGCATAAGTCGAAATCCTCATCTAAACGAGGCCTCAGCTTAACACATAAAAAAGGTGTTCAATCTCGCCCACAATACCCTCTTCTTTCCTCTCCCTTTATTGGAACTTGTTTTGCAGACAAGGAAAGTGGCACGTGTAATGTGAGTAAAACCCTCTTAGCCAAAATCATCTACGAGCAAGATTTTCTATATTGTAGATGCCCCAATTGACTCTCATCCCCAAAGTAGTTTTTTTATGTCAGTATAGACTTCTTTACTGGATGTATACTATCGTACATGGCATGCATTTGCCTAATGAGCAGCATTGTATTGCTATTCTAGCCAACCTGATCGATATGTCAAGCTTCATGCACGAGATGCCATGTTTAATTTACTCCCTCGCTCTGATCCATATTTCTTGATGTGAAATGAATGTGAATCGGAGGGAGTACTTTTCTTAGATAGTACTATATCATTTCAAAAAAAAAAGTACTACTACATCACAAATGCATCAAAAGAGTACTACATCACAAGACCACCACGGTTGTACTAGTAGAGTTTAATGCTGAACTTCCAAAGGGATTAAGATTACACATATGAACTTTAAACATGACCAGGAGCATGAGGGCCAGCAGCAGGGGCGTTGACGTGGAGCAAGCTAGGCAAGACGTAATTCTGGAGGAAGAGGCCATATGATGCGTACTTGGCCTTGGTTGCAGGGCGGTGTTTCCCCCTATGTACTTAGGCCTACACCCATCGCATGTTGGATCAGGCTGTGGATGTCCTTCTAGAGAAATTTGCCACATAATGGGCAAAATAGCTCCCCGCGCATGCAGAAACGAATTTCACCACCCTTCAGCCGCTTGAGAACATAGCGGCTTTTCCGGTCCCTGCGCACCTTGTTGTTGTCCATGTCATCAGAATACTCCTATGAATTATTAAGTACTACATAATCAGGTTTTTTATGACAGATCGAATAAATACTCCACTAACATAATCAAACCTTAGAAACCCTAAAATTAAATGTGTAGAACAAGTAAATGGCAGAAGAAATCGTAATAAATCATGAGAAACCCTATGAACAACCATGAACATTAGCCACAACAATTGCAAGTCCACTAAGTATGAACACATAAATTGATTATATGACTACATGGCAGATTAGTCGAAATTAAACTAGAATCTGATCTTACGAATCGTAGAATCAATTACATCTACAAGAACAAGGTAGGATATCAAATCAATCAAGAACCAGGCTCGTGCAAACCATGTGAACAGCAATATGACACAAAGAGGGTTGGGACAGTTTCGGTAAAAGAGAAGTACCTCCTCGTCATCACCCTCAACATCCTCCTGGAACTGAACGTTTGGGCCGAAATCGTCGAAGGGGTCGAGGTTCGCGT
Source organism: Lolium multiflorum (assembly GCA_030979885.1). NCBI lineage: Eukaryota > Viridiplantae > Streptophyta > Magnoliopsida > Poales > Poaceae > Lolium > Lolium multiflorum. The sequence continues at coordinate 171,118,420 of CM061749.1, read as the reverse complement.
CCAGCATCGGGCCTAGGAAGACCTCGCCGTGGTGGCCTGCAACGCCGTGCACATCTTCGGCGGGATAAACAACGTTGGTATCCACCTTCTGCTCGACGGCCAGGACGCCCGTTTCGACCGAGGTCGAAGAACCAGACAAGCAGAGGAGACGAGCGGCATGGGTGCCCGGTGAAGCCTCACCCGTCGTGACGGCCAGGACGCCCATTTCGACCGAGGTCGAAGAATCCGACAAGCAGAGGAGACGAGCGGCCTGGGTGCCCGGTGAAGCCTCACCCACCACGACGGCCACTACCGTAGAGGCATCCTCTGCGTGGGCGGTCGCCTATTGCTCCGCCTCGTATGCAATACCTATCTTCATGCTGTTGTGGTTGGAAACGGGAAAGTCGATGCCTCAGAGGTGCGGTGAGTGGATGGGGGTTTTCACAGTGTGGGGGAGGCAAGTTGGGGGAGTGGAGAGGACGAGCTCGCGAGAGATGATGAGGCCGATTATGTTATAGCCTCCGACTCCCTGTATCCAGTAGTGGACGCGTGAAGTCATGCATGTACTCGACTTTCCACTTTCTGGGAGACGTGTACGAAACTTTTTTTTGGACCATTTAACTTCATGTGGGACTCATGTATACCAATACTTCCAAACGTCATAAGTAATTCAAAATCATTCAGAATAATATGAGACCTTAACATTTTATTTTTTGTGTCAGATATTGTCTATGAAAAATAACATCCTTCAAAAAATAAATCCCCTATGCCAATCCGATCATGCCCGTCTACTCCAACTAGCTTCCTCGAGTAATTTGTCACCTTACATTCTTAAAATGAACCAAAATTTGGCACAGGGGTGCATCATCACATGGAAAATGATGTTACCATTCTGTCTTCCCATTTTTTTTTGAATTTTTCAAAATTGTCATGCCCTAACGGAAAAAATGTACTCCTTCTAAGAAGCATGTATCAGAATGGCATTACCAAAACCTAGGGGTGGGGTGGGGGGAGGGGGGCACATGGTGGTGTGATGATACATCACATTTGGACCACACAACACCATTTGGACCAACCAAAAAAAAACCACCCTACACAAACCCTGGTCAAAACTAGTTTGACCAATATTACAAAAGTTGTACGGAGTACATAATTCAGAAACCGTCAGAAATATACGAAGCATTCAGGAGTCCCCAAAGTCAGTGACTTTGAGTCACTTACAACTGTGGTCCACATATCAGTCACCCAAAGTCATGGCAAAGTCAGCTTGGCAAAGTCACCGACAGACAAAGCAAGCAGTGAACAGACAACTCCGTAGCACTGAAAAGACATCTCACAGAAAAGGCTAGTACTACCTTTTCTTCCCGGATAAGCAAAAATAGCTGATCGGTACTGACGAAATGCACCAGGTCCGCAATGTACTCCAGCTATAAGTGAAGCATGCCTACCACTGAAGAGGAAATTCAAGATTCCACCAGATCCCCATATCACTCTTTTGCATAAAACACGGACATATCTTTTGCACAATTCACCACTTGTTGGTCTAATCTATCGCAGCTTCCATCAGTTGGTCATCCAATTAACGATTTAACGGATTAGAAAAATAAGCGGTGGAATTAGAAGTACTAGTAGCGAAATGTGCAAAATATACCGTCCTTCCCGAGGGGGTTTGTCCAGAAGAGGGCCGGATGACAATGTCCCGGGTGCATCCAGAAACGAGAGGGGTAGTTTCTAATACATGTAAGAAATTATTTTACAAAAAGGTACATATTAAGTAGTACAACTATTAGTACAGTACTACTATTTCGAGGGAAAATGCCATGTCGTGCGACCTCTAATCAATGAGTAGAAGTTGTAGGTGCGCCTAACATGCATTGCTGAAAGCTGGTTCCGCTGGAATTTGAGCTCAGCCGGGGCGGATTCTGCGAAGTTCGCCCGACGTCACTCATGTATCCCACCAAACTGCTCACTTCTTTCAATGTCTCTTCTCTTTCACTGCAGCTCTCCAACATCAGGTGCATCAACTTATCTTGTGCCTTCTGCCTCTCGAGAAGGGCAAGGATGGCGATGTCAGCATATTCAAGGTTCAACTTTTGGAGCTGTACTTTATCCTGAAGAAGGATTTTGTACTCTATATCAGACTTGTCTCTTTCGAGGCACACAGTCTTGAGTATGCTGCTGGCTTTCTCCGCTGATGCAATGTTCCTCTCTTTCTGCTTAATCAGCTCGTTCTTCAACATATCGCGCTCATTGCGAAGGCTGCAAATGAGCTCCACAAGAGTTTTCGAATTCTTCTTCTTGGCAGCCAAATCGTCTCGGAGGCGATCACACTCTAAGCTGAGCTCCTCGTTTTTTTCCATCAAGATGGCGACAGTGGTGTCGATAGTCGGCGCCGCTTCCTTCAGGGCGAAATCATCGGTAGCAAGTAAGCGCAAAGGAAGAAGAAGAAGAAGAAGAAGAAGAAGATAACTACACAGTGCTTGGTGCTACCTCATTTCGCCGGGGTAGGGCCGGGTTGAAATCATCGGACGACGATGATTCCTTGGTCGTGGAAGTTGGTGCAGTACGGGCGTCGTTGGAACTTCCAACCCTTTAAGATGTATAACCATAGAGACTCTTAAAGAGCTTGAGCCCGGGCAAGAAGAAACGAAAGTACATGGCGAAGGAAACTAACCCGGTGAGCACAGCACGGACGCGTTTCGGCGGCGGCGGCGCGCGACGGCGAGCCCACTTGGTTTCTGGAACCGTCTCTCGAAATTTCGAGCCGGCGTTTTTTATCCGCGTACTTGACCGCCGGCGACCTGAAGTTTGAACACATTAATTGCTGGAGGAGAGAGCGACGAAAGAAACGAAAGTACATGGCGAAGGAAACTAACCCGGTGAGCACAGCACGGACGCGTTTCGGCGGCGGCGGCGGCGACGGCGAGCCCACTTGGTTTCTGGAAGCGTCTCTCGAAATTTCGAGCCGGCGTTTTTTCTCCGCGTACTTGACCGCCGACGACCTGAATTTTGAAGACATTGCTGGAGGAGAGAGCGACGAACAAATGTTTGTTAGGTGGAGAGAGGAAGAAAGTGAATGGAACGAGAGAGTTTAGCGTTTTGCCCTTATAGTCATAGTCGCTAACCGTGACGCGGGAAGGTTGGTCGTCGGCGTTTAATGGTCTCCCGCGTGGAAACCGAGGCGGCCACGAGGCAGCGGCTGGCCACGCGGCGTCCAGTCGCCTACGCCGCCGTAAATGAGGGTAGTTGCCTACCACCACCAGGTGACATGCACCTTTTGCATGTCACCGTGTGACATGCGGCCTAAATTCAAATTTAAAACATTGCGAAAAAAATCATGCATCCGGTGACATGCCCATGGCATGCCACCGATCTGCGCAAATCAGAAAATGAGCGAAGAACGAGGACGAGGCACTAGTTCAAATTTAGGATGAAGTTTAAGTTTTATTTTGGTTTAAATTAGATTAGAGGGAGTAGTACTCTTACTTTATTACTCGTACTTGTGTTAATGTAGTAGTATTATTATGGTGGTGTACTTGCGTTCATGTACTTGTTTCAGCTGTTTTGGTGAAGGAGACATGCATCACCTTTTTTGGTGATGTATCTAGTCGTCATGTAGCCCTCTACCATGTACTATTTGTTGCTATGAATATATGTGGTATTGATTGTCAAAAAAAAACCCCAAGATCCTGAAAAACTGTTGGTCTATCCCGAGAAACGAGGAGGTTTAAGGAAACGAGGAGTCCAGCGCGTGCGGAAGGAGCTTTAATCGTGCGAGCATGCAGGGGCAAAATGAGGAAACTAGCGATTACTTTCTCTCCTGCCAGTCTTATACCTTAATAAATGGGCAAACTGAGCACGTTGTAGCTAATCCTTTTATTAATTAAGCAGCTATATTAGTCAATAAGATTGCCTTATGTTTTTCCTCAGTTTTCGCCAAGCCCTTATTTGTAACCCGCAGAAGGAGCTCAGACGGGAGGATTCCAGTTTAGTTGACCGTTCCGTGCTGACGTGTGGGGCTAGTAGAAAGGGACCGCGTGGGACAGGACGAGACCGCGTTTGGTTGTACGTGAGCAGGAGCTGGGTTCTGTCTCTCTCGGCGCGAATTGGCATTTTTAAGAGCACCTTTTCCCCCTCTGTCTCTTTGTCTTTATTAACCAAATTAGTATCAAATCTAGAGAAGCTTGCATTTCTGTCTTTCTTCAATTATTTGTGCCTTTTGGCCCTCGTTGTTTGCCCAATATGGCAGCAAATCTAGTACTCCCTCTGGTCCATATGTATGTAGTTAAATCTAGAAGCAAATCTCCAGGGTAATGTACTCCGTACGACAAATTCACAGTAATAGTAAATCGAGAAAACAAAGTAGGGCCAACAAAATATACTCCAGTAGAATAGGGATAGATAATAGGGATCCCTCCCTAGATAATAAGCTGCATACACAGCAGCCAACAGGTTCGAGGTTCTTCACAACACCATCATACTAACAACATAACAACAAGGGATCCCTAGCTAACAACAAAATAGAAGCTGCTTTGCAGCAGCAGCACACGTCCAGGACTCCGCCTACCCCATCTGCCTCCACTTGTTGCTCCCCTTGGGAGCCTTGGGCTTGAGCGGAGGCATGCGCCCGGCGGAGATCTCCACCCGCTGGATGCTGCGGAGGTGCATGCCGAGCGCCATGTGCTTGGCGCGGAAGGAGTGGGGGTTCACCGACGCGCCGACCTTGGGGTTGGTGTTGCCGATGTTCTCGGCATGCGTGAGGAGGCAGTTGAAGTCAGTGCGGCCGAGCCTCCTAGTGCAGAAGGGGCACCTGTAGACACCCTTGGCGAAGTAGGAGACGTACTGGCCGACCTGCAGCCTCCGCAGCACCTGGCGAGTCTTGACGTCATGGTGCTCGTCGTCGCTGCCGACGTCGCTGCCAGACAGCTGATCCATATCAAACGGGAACTATTAGTGAATGAGATGCAACGATGACTAACGTGCATGATAACAAAGTAAGGAAAAACAGAGCCAGCCTCAGTTAGAGTGGACACGATTATATGTCTACAGGGATGGTGTTAGCGAACCATAGCTCATGCACAACAGATTTGTACACAGCAATGGTTCGCTGAACCCACTCTGTAAAAATTTGTGCCCAACGATTCATCATAGGCAAAGAAACAGATTCCAGATCTGATTTTGAACAGATTCCAGAATATTTGCAAAATTAAACGGTTGATATCTTTTGATTCGTGCATAAAATAACTGACTGAGATCCCATAAATTAACTGATTGAGATCCCATTATTACTTGCATAAATTAACCGAACGGCCGAACTCCAAATCTTAAACGAAATCAAGAAGGGATCAAAGCAAAATGGAATAAAATCGGCGCAAATATTAACCCAATACTCAACCATCTACAGATCGGCACTAATAGTTACTAGGGAACCAGCAAAAATAGGGTTCAAAAAGGAATGGGGAACAAAAAAGGGAGCAAACCATAGTTACCTCGTTCCATGGGTCGTCCATGCAGGTGTCGTAGGGGTTCGGAGGCGAGATGTACGGCACCGGCTCATAGGGGTCCCATCCCGGCGGGATACGACCGCCACCGGCGGCGGCGACGGCCTTTGAGGGGACGACGTCGAAGAGGGAGGCGTCGCGCTTGGAGCCGACGGCGTCATGGACGATGGGATTCGCATTCTCCATGTCCATCTCGCCTGCAGAGAGGGAGAGGGTTTTTGCTTTGGAGAAGATGATGGGACGTGAGAGGCGGCGTTGCATGAGCGAGTGAGAGTGACAGAGATAGTGCGAGGAGGCGTCTATAAAGGCGAGGGGTGGTTAATGCGACCCGCGTCCTACGCGTCCACCATTTAACGTCTGCACGTCTTGGGCTTCTGCAACGCGACACGCGTCCACGATTGCACGTCTTCGACTTCTGCACCGCGACTCGCGTCAGTACCCGTCAACAATTGCACGTCTTCCACTTCTGCACCGCAACACGCGTACTCGAGTCTAACCCTGGAAATTTAGATATACTCTCGAGTCTTATACTGTAGCATTTTTTGTGTGCTCGGTTTTCCCCTTGAGTACTAATACTGGCTAGTGCAATATACTCAGTTTTACCTCAAGTGCCTGGTCAACAGAGAGTCAACAAATGGGATTAACTAGTTAAATGAGTCAACAAATGGGATTATCAGTTCGTTTTCACGTGTTAAACTTGTCTAAATATTGGTCAAACCAAGGATTTGACCAAGATTCAAATGGGCAGAAAATTAAAAAAAACAGAAAAATGAAAAACCAAAGCACATAGTCTTCTTATGTCATATAGTAAGCATTAAAGGTGATAAACAAGGTCTAGACATATTCAAACCATACAAATCATGTATCTACCCCTAACCCCTAAACTCTGTCTTATGAAGTCAAGCATGAAGAGAAGTGGTTTTGGGTTTCAAACATGGAAATTTCAAAAACCTCCCAAAAACTTCATTTTAGAGTGACTAAGAAGGATACATGCTTCCCTTTTCATTTTCATGTTTTAAACTTGTTTAAATCTTGGTCAAACCTAGGATTTGACCAAGATTCAAATGGGCATTAAAATTTAAAAATCAGAAAAATGAAAAACCAAAGCACATAGTGTTCTTATGTCATATAGTAAGCATTAAAGTTGATAAACAAGGTCTAGACATATTCAAACCATACAAATTATGTATCTACCCCTAACCCCTAAACTCTGTCTTATGAAGTCAAGCATGAAGAGAACTGGTTTTGGGTTTCAAACATGGAAATTTCAAAAACCTCCCAAAAACTTCATTTTAGAGTGACTAAGAAGGATACATGCTTCCCTTTTCATTTTCATGTTTTAAACTTGTTTAAATCTTGGTCAAACCTAGGATTTGACCAAGATTCGATGGGCATCAAAATTTTAAAAAATCAGAAAAATGAAAAACCAAAGCACATAGTTTTCTTATGCCATATAGTAAGCATTCTAGTTGATAAACAAGGTCTATACATATTTAAACCAGACAAATCATGTATCTATACCCCTAAACCTTAAACTCTGTCTTATGAAGTCTAGCATGAAGAGAAGTAGTTTTGGGTTTCAAACATGGAAATTTCAAGAACATCCCAAAAGCTTCATTTTAGTGTGACTAAGAAGGATCAAGGCTTACCTTTTCATTTTCATGTTTTAAACTTGTTTAAATCCTGGTCAAATATAGGTTTGACCAAGATTCAAATGGGCATAAAATAAAAATATAGAAAAATGAAAAACCAAAGCACATAGTCTTCTTATGTCATATAGTAAGCATTAAAGTTGATAAACAAGGTCTAGTCTTATTCAAACTAGACAAGTCATGTATCTACCCGCTAACCCCTAAACTCTGTCTTATGAAGTCTAGCATGAAGAGAAGTCGTTTTGGGTTCAAACATGGAAATTTCAAGAACATCCCAAAAGCTTCATTTTAGTGTGACTAAGAAGGATCAAGGCTTACCTTTTCATTTTCATGTTTTAAACTTGTTTAAATCCTGGTTAAATCTAGGATTTGACCAAGATTCAAATGGGCATAAAATAAAAAAATAGAAAAATGAAAAACCAAAGCACATAGTCTTCTTATGTCATATAGTAAGCATTAAAGTTGATAAACAAGGTCTAGACTTATTCAAACTAGACAAATCATGTATCTATCCGCAAACCCCTAAACTCTATCTTATGAAGTCAAGCATGAAGAGAAGTGCATGGTTTTGGGTTTCAAACATGGAAATTTCAAAAAACTCCCAAAAAATTCATTTTAGAGTGACTAAGAAGGATACATGCTTCCCTTTTCATTTTCATGTTATATACTTGTTTAAATCTTGGTCAAACCTAGGATTTTACCAAGATTCAAATGTGCATCAAAATTCCAAAAAAATCAGAAAAATGAAAAAACAAAGCACATAGTTTTCTTATGTCATATAGTAAGCATTAAAGTTGATAAACAAGGTCTAGACATATTCAAACAAGAAAAATCATGTGTCTACCCCCTAACCCTAAACTCTGTCTTATGTAGTCAAGCATGAAGAGAAGTGCTTTTGGGTTTCAAACATGGAAATTTCAAAAACCACCCAAAAGCTTTATTTTAGAGTGACTAAGAAGGATCCATGCTTATCTTTTCATTTTCATATTTTAAACTTGTTTAAATCATTGTCAAACCTAGGATTTGACCAAGATTCAAATGGGCATAAAATTAAAAAAATCAGAAAAATGAAAAACTAAAGCACATAGTCTTCTTATGTCATATATATAGTAAGCATTTAAAAGATGATAAATAAGGTCAAGACAATTCAAATAATACAAATCATGTATCTACCCCTAACCCTAAACTCTATCTTATGAAGTCAAGCATGAAGAGAAGTGGTTTTTGGTTTCAAACACAAAAATTTCAAAAACCTCCCAAAAGCTTCATTTTAATTAGACTAACTTATTAATTATGAAGGATCCAGGATTGATTACCTTTTCATTGTCATGTTTTAAACTTGTTTAAATCTTGGTCAAACCTGGGATTTGACCAAGATTCGAATGGGCATAAAAATTAAGAAAAAAATCGTAAGAATGAAAAACCAAAGCACATAGCCTTCTTATGTCATATAGTAAGCATTCAAATTGATAAACAAGGTCTAGACATGTTCAAACCAGAAAAATCATGTATCTACCCCTAACCCTAAACTATGTCTTATGAAGTCAAGCATGCATGAAGAGAAGTGGTTTTGGGTTTCAAACATGAATCTTGGTCAAATCCTAGTTTAAAACATGAAAATGAAATGGGAAGTGTGTATCCTTCCTAGTCAGTCTAAAATGAAGCTTTTGGGATGTTCTTGAAATTTCCATGTTTGAAACCCAAAACCACTTAAGACAGAGTTTTTGGTTAGGTGTAGATACATGATTTTTCTTGTTTGAATATGTCTAGACCTTGTTTATCAACTTGAATGCTTATGACATAAGAAGGCTATATATGTGCTTTGGTTTTCCATTTTTTCATTTTTTCGAATTTTTTATGCCCATTTAAATATTGGTCAAATCCTAGGTTTGACCAAGGTTTAATCAAGTTTAAAACATGACAATGAAAAGGTAAGCATGAATCCTTTCTTAGTCACTCTAAAATGAAGGTACTTGAAATTTTTATGTTTGAAACACAAAACCCCAGTTCTCTTCATATGTTTGACTTCATAAGACAGAGTTTAGGGTTAGGGGTAGATATGATACATGATATTTCTGGTTTGAATATGTCTAGACCTTGTTTATCAACTTGAATGCTTACTATATGACATAAGAAGGCTATATATGTGCTTTGGTTTTTCATTTTTTTATTTTTTTTGAATTTTTACGCCCGTTTGAATCTTGGTCAAATCCTAGGTTTGACCAAGGTTAAAACAAGTTTAAAAAATGGCAATGAAAAGGTAAGCATGGATCCTTCTTAGTCACTCTAAAATGAAGCTTTTGGGAGGTTTGTGAAATTTCCATGTTTGAAACCCAAAATCACTTCTCCTCATACTTAACTTCATAAGACAGAGTTTAGGGTTAGGGGGTAGATACATGTTTTGTGTGGTTTGAATATGTCTAGACCTTGTTTATCAACTTGAATGCTTACTATATGACATAAGAATACTATGTGCTTTGGTTTTTCATTTTTCTGATTTTTTTAATTGTTAAACCCATTTGAATCTTGGTCAAATCCTAGGTTTGAGCAAGATTTAAACAAGTTTAAAACATGAAAATGGAAAGCTAAGCATGAATCATTCTTAGTCACTCTAAAAATCTTTCGGTCTGCAGAAGAGTCGAATCTGCAATCAGTAGTTACAAAAGCGACCCACCTTAGGGATGGATAATAAGACTTGGGCAATATAAACGTTGATACTTACTTTGTGATACTAAAATATATGTATCTAGACATATTTCAGTTGTAGATACATCCATTTTAACATCAAGTAATATGGATCGGAGGACTAGCTAAAGAACAATGAGAGGCAGTGTTTCTCTCCCCCAGCCTACTTGGCGGAGTGGCCCTCCATCAGGACAGGTGGTGATTCCGCTTCTCTCGTTGGAATTCCTTATCCCCCAGCCTACTCGGCGACGTGCGCTCCTCAGTGACCTGCGCGAGGGCGCCTCGGCGACCTACGCAAAGGTGGCTGGACTCGGAGCGCATCGACTTCCTTCTGCGGTGCCTGGATTGGATCGACCATCCCGCGCGTGTCCTCCACCATATTGTTTTTCTTCAAGATGCTGTCATCCATCATCTTCTTCACCGCATCATGTTGGGTGTTGAGGCTCCCGTTGAGAGCTTGAACGCACCTGTTTGATAGCTCGACGTTTTCTTCGCGAAGAAAGCCGCACTCGATCTTAAGCATCAAATTCTCGCCCTTGAGCTTCTTGATGACAGAGTTCGTTTCCTCACTTGATGGAACGCTCACATCATGCAGCTTGCCCCGGCCGGTGACCTCGTCCTTCAAAGTATCGACATCATCGCGAAAGTTGGAGGCGAGTTCCACGAGAGTTTTAAGCTCATCTCTGAAACACGCCGATGCTTCCTGCATGGCAATATCATCAGTACCGAAACAAAGTGACGAGAGGAAGACGAAAATGTCCAATCAGTGGTAACCTCTAAGCGCAGGAGACAGGGGTTGAAGTCGTCATGAGAAGATGTCAGGGTGCGTCGTGGGGCACTGAGATATGTATAAAAAGGATTAATACGGAATAAAGAGTTGGGACCTCCGGGCCAGGAAGAATCAAGAAACATGGCGATGGAAACCAACCAGGAATCTTCGACCGCACGACTGACGCCGTTCCGAGACGAGCGCGAAGCAGGGCCTTCGTTTTCTGGCGGGCCCTTTCTCGCGGCCAGCATCTGGATAGACCGCCGGCGGGAACTCTCCGCGTCCTTGGTCAACACTAGATGGTGCTTCTTCAAGCGAGATGGTGGCCTTGACTTCGGAGGCATCGCTGGAAGTGGAAGGAGACTGGAAGTGAAGCAAGAAGGGGATGGAAGAAGTACTCCCCCTATTAAAACCAGACAACCGTCTCCTGCCCTCGCTTCGAGCAACCTGGTCCGCCCATCCTAAATCAACGGCCGAGAGGGGGCTCAAGGGTCAGGACGCGGGAGCAGAAGCAAATGAATCGAGAGCGGTCCGGAGTATCCTGTCCGTCCACCGTAAATCAACGGGACAGAGCGGCTACCTTCTCTTCGAAGGCTCTGGCGCGCAACCCGAGGAATGGACATCTGTCGGCTAGTATAGAATTTTATAGCACGCCATTAATCGAGCTAGCAGTACTGTACTACTGACTACAACTCTGATGGACGTCCAAAGCTCTGAATAGTCAGGGGAAACAATGAATGCGAGCCAGGGTAGTACTACTGTAGTAGTGAAGCAATGGGGATTATCTGGAGCAAGTACGGAGTACCGAGTACAGTACTACAAAAGTGCTGTTCGTTGTTTTCGCAGTTCATTTTAGCGTAACGTCCAGGTTGTTGTCGAACCAGCTGTTAGATTTTGGGTAATTATTGTTAAGTTGCTGCTTCTTAATTAAAATTTATCAAAGTCATGTAGACTAGATCGATTTGTGAGAACATCCCAAAAGCTTCATTCATTTTAGAATGACTAAGAAGGATCCATTCTTACCTTTTCTTTTCATGTTTTAAACTTGTTTAAACCTTGGTCAAACCTAGGATTTGACCAAGATTTAAATGGGCATAAAAATTCAGAAAAAATCAAAAAATGAAAAACCAAAGCACATATATAGCCTTCTTATGTCATATAGTAAGCACTCGAGTTGATAAAAACTCTGTCTTATGAAGTCAAACATATGAAGAGAACTGGTTTTGGGTTTCAAACATGGAAATTTCACAAACCTCCCAAAAGCTTCATTCTACAGTGACTAAGAAGGATCCAGGATTACCTTTTTCATTTTCAATTTCTTAACTTGTTTAAATCTTGGTCAAACCTAGGATTTGACCAAGATTCAAATGGGTATAACAATTCAAAAAAACGGAAAAAAACCAAAGAACATAGTCTTCTGATGTCATATAGTAAGCATTCAAGTTGATAAACAAGGTCTAGACATATTCAAACCAAACAAATCATGTATCTACCCCCTAACCCTAAACTCTGCCTTATGAAGTCAAGCATGAAGAGAAGTGATTTTGGGTTTCAAACATGGAAATTTCAAAAACCTCCCAAAACATGTATATATCTACCCCTAAACCCTAATCTTTGTCTTATGAAGCCAAGCATATGAAGAGAAGTGATTTTGGGTTTCAAACATGGAAACTTCAAAAACCTCCCAAAAGCTTCATTTTAGAGAGACTAAGAATGATCCATATGCTTACCTTTTCATTGCCATGTTTTAAACTTGTTTTAACCTTGGTCAAACCTAGGATTTGACCAAGATTCAAATGGGAGTAAAAATTCAGAAAAATTCAAAAAATAATGAAAAACCAAAGCACATATATATATATATATAGCTTCTTATGTCATATAGTAAGCATTCAAGTTGATAAACAAGGTCTAGACATATTCAAAGCAGAAATATCATGTATCATATCTACCCCTAACCCTAAACTCTGTCTTATGAAGTCAAACATATGAAGAGAACTGGGGTTTTGGGTTTCAAACATAAAATTTTCAAGTACCTTCATTTTAGAGTGAGTAAGGAAGGATTCATGCTTACCGTTTCATTTTCATGTTTTAAACTTGTTTAAACCTAGGATTTGACCAAGATTTAAATAGGCATAAAAAAATCGAAAGAAATCAAAAAATGAAAAACCAAAGCACATATATATAGCCTTCTTATATCATATAGTAAAAAATTCAAGTTGATAAACAAGGTCTAGACATATTCAAACAAGAAAAATCATGTATCTACACACCTAACCATAAACTCTGTCTTAAGTGGTTTTGGGTTTCAAACATGGAAATTTCACAAACCTCCCAAAAGCTTCATTTTACAGTGACTAAGGAGGATCCATGCTTACCTTTTGGCTTAAACGTTTGAAACCAAAAACCACTTCTCTTCATGCATGCTTGACTTCATAAGACAGAGTTTAGCTAGGGTACGTTAGGGGGTGTAGATACATGATTTCCTGGTTTGAATATGTCTAGACCTTGTTTATCAACTTAATTGATTGCTTACTATATGACATAAGAAGACTACGTGCCTTGGTTTTCATTTTTTGTTTTTTTTGAATTTTATGCTCATATATTTGAATCTTGGTCAAATCCTAGGTTTGACCAAGATTTAAACAAGTTTAAAACATGAAAATGAAAAGGGAAGCATGTATCCTTCTTAGTCACTCTAAAATGAAGCTTTTGGGATGTTCTTGAAATTTCCATGTTTGAAACACAAAACGACTTCTCTTCATGCTAGACTTCATAAGATCAACATGGGGTAGATACATGATTTGTCTGGTTTGGATATACCTAGACCTCGTTTAACTTGAATGCATACGATATGACATAAGAAGACTACGTGCTTTTGTTTTTCATTATTCTGATTTTTTTGAATTTTGTGCCCACCCATTTGTATCTTGGTGTCAACACCCGGATTTTTAAGTCCAGATGCCTATTATGCCCTTCATCGCAATCCCAGGAATATTGTTTTTGCGAGACATAATAGCTTGATATCACAACACATCATTTATTACAACACGTAATCGTCTTACAACAAAGGATCACATGATCCAGTCTTAATACAACATAGTGGATCTAGAGATCCTATTACAAAACACATAGCGGAAGCGAAGTAACGGTCGTGGTCCATCTGTTCCACAGGCAACTGTTGACGTCAGGAGCGGTCCTAGTTGTCGTAGACGTTCTGCTGTCCATCTTCCTCGTACAGCTGTTCACCTTCATAGTCTGGCCATTTGAATAGCCAGGGACAAAGCCATGAGTACTTTTAAAGTACTCGCAAACTAATACTAGTGTAAGCACTATCAATTGTGGTAAAGGGGTACTAAGCTCTAGGTTTATTTGCATAAAGCCAAGTTTATTTCATAAACATTTAGTAAAGATGCTTGAATCACTAGACTAACTCAAGTGGGAACATTAGTGTCATTCCCACAACTCTGTTGTGGTCCAACTCAAAGTCACCATTCACCGGTCAACTTCAAGTCACCAGTCATATGTCACATTTTTGAAAATGGTCTGATGACGGAACAGTATGGCCTTTCCAATCGTCCGTAACCGTGGACATGGCTATTCGAATAGTTCTACACTCTGCAGAGGTCGTACACTTGTGCCACAATATTTGCAATAATCCGTCAGGGTTAACTGGCCCTGATTTATCATACTCCGTATGCGGACTACCAACCATAACCTTTCACTTAGATACTCTAGTACAGGCACCTCTCCCCATGAGCTTGGCCTCCCGGTGAAAACCAACCTGTTAACCCGGGAACTGCACAGGGCTTGGGCCGGACAATTCACCTCGTTCACGTCATTCCGCAATATCTCATATTGCTTCGGAGGCAGCCCTTGGCATAACCCCTATGACGCTTGTTTAGAGGGAACCCATACTAAAGCACATAAATTTCTAGTTAAGCCCGTACCCATTTTGGGTATTGTGGGGGTACTTTCAAAATTGGAATGGTATCGCATCCGAACCCAACCATCAGTTTTATATCAAAAATCACCATCTTCTCTTGGTCATATTCACCTTCAAAGTCATTCAATGGAATGAACCATCATTCCAAGGTTTCAACTTCATTTCAAAGTCACATGTTCCCATCTAGAGTAGTCCAAATTTTAGTTGATTAGCGATAGCAACTATATGAGGGGTGCTATCTAGCTTTGAGGGGTGCCAATCTAAATCAAGTATTGTTCTACTCTAGACCAAGTGAATCATAAACCAAAAAGTAACTTTGATAAATAAAATCAAGTAAAGCTTATAAAGTAAAAACTTTGGGATAGGTTCATAAAGTAAAATGTAATGATGCCTTGCTCTAGTAGAGCTTTGCACCCTGATGGTTAGCAAGTTTATTAGCTTGCATTAGTCTAGCTTGCAAGAATGTTAGCTTGCTTGTATGGGTAATAGCTTGCCTTGATTGGTGAAGTGATCAAAGTATTCTTCTTCTTCCTCTTGGTAGAATACCTCCTCCTCTTGATAGTCTCCGGTACTAGCGTCTATAAACGAATACGAGGATACAATCACCAAACAATACTTAAGCACTCTTAATTAGCCTTAGTGGCTCACACAATGATCTAGCATCACTACTTAATATTTATTACAAGATTATGCTAGGGTTTCCTTATTTAATAATAGGAAAATAATTTCCTCTCATTGAAAAATGGAGTTAGGGTTTCTCTTTAGTATGTGAGAAAATAATTTCCTCTCATTGAATCTTCTTAAGATTTAATTTCTCTTATGAATAATATATGACCTAGGTTGACTAAAGTCAACCTCTTCATACTTATCATTCGGGAAAATGATTTAAATGAGGTTCCATACCTCATGTAATTTAATACTAACATGGTAGTGATTTAATGCCATCAAATAATTTAATATGAGGTTACTTAGACCATGATCACTACCTCATATTGAATTACTTGAGAACAAGATTTAAATGAGAGGAATATCTCTCATATGATTTAACCCATAGTTGTAACTAATTTAAAGGACTATTATTGAGGTGATTTAATATTCTCAAAATAACCAGGGATGATCCCTTGTTGACCAAGGTCAACACTTCACACTTAGTATTTTGAGAAAGTGAGTTAAATGAGATTCATCATCTCATGTGATTTAATTAATTTAAATATTATTTAGATTTAAGATTTATAAGGGAGCAAGTATGAGCTTAGGAAAGTAAAAGGGCAATACATTACTTCCTATTATTTGAGAAAGATAATTTAAATGAGGTAAGCACCTCATACTATTTTAGTAACACCTTGTAATATTTTAATATTATTAATTGATTAAAAGTGAATTTTAATTGACCATGGGATCTACTTCATATTAATATGGTGGAGGCAAGATTTAAATGAGACCAAAGTATCTCATATGATTTAATTAATAGGTTTGAAATATTTAAATACTACTTATGAGAATGATTAAATATTTTCAAATAGGAATCTAGGGGTTAATAATATATGTGTTATTAATTCTCATTGAACTATTTGGATTAATAATTTAATTGAGGAACTATGCTTCATATAAGTTAAACTATCATCTAAATGATTTTGAATCTATAAGTAACTAAGCATGAGATTTTCTTGACCAGGGTCAGTACCTCTATTTGAATTACTTAAGCTCACAATTTAAATGAGAGAGGAGCCCTCATATTGTTTTAAATAATTCTATGTGTATGTATTAAATGAACTAGAAATGGTTCCATAGCCATTATTTTAACTCTAGTTCATGATCATGCAAAACAACTATGATATATTTTTGCATAAACAATTAGATTATGTCAAATGTGATTTATTAGAGTTGGAATCAACTTAAAATCATTTATAGATAATTTCTAATATTTATTTGAAGTCAGAAAAGTCCCTGCCTTGTTATTTTTATCATTTAAATTTAATTTCGAATTTGGACATGAGGCCAGTGCCATTATTTAGACAATTTCATGAGCTTTCTAAATATATAAAATTTGCTAAATTTGGTTTAGTAGAATTTAAACTATTTAAATTTGAAGTTGGCACCAGTATTGAATTTGAACTAAATAGATTAAATCGAATTTGAATTACTGGGCCACGCGGGAAAGCAAACGGGCTAAACGGACTAAAAACATTGCTACGGGTTTGAAACACAGGCAGTGGGCGGGAGCGACGTGGCGCTATCTGGAGCGTTCGAGCGATCGAGCGGCTCACCTCCTCCGGCGAGGTCCTAACCCTACCGGTGACAGCGAGGGTCGTCGGCGGCGTACCTGGGCTCCGGCAGGACTTGGCGAGGCGGGCGATCGAACGAGAAGACGATGGCGAGGCAGAGGGTGGTCGCAGCAGGGCTTGGGGTGAAGTAGATCAACGGCGTCGGGGAGCTACTGTGGCGGCGGACTCCGATGAAATTCCGGCGAACTAGCGACTAATTGAGGAGGGGAGGTGGTCGAGGAGAACAAGGAGAAGGAGGGGAGCAGGTTCTGTGTGGAGAAGGGAGGCTGAAATGGTCTCTATTTATAGGACGGGAGGTGACCGTGGGGTGCTGTGGAGGTCGTCCATGGCGCGGCCGTCTGGAGCGGTGAAGGGGCAAGGTAGGGGGCGCGCGAGGTAGGCGACGGCTAGGAGAGGCTAGCGCACTTGAGGAGATGACAGAGGGAGGACGGGAGCGTGCTGGCGACGGTGGCGTCCTCGCGGTACGGGAGCGACAGAACGTCGATCATGGCGACGGCCAGGGAGCGTGCGCGAGCTAGGGGTGGTGTCTAGGAGGTAGCTGGGGTAGTGGTGATCACGCGTGTAAGAGGGTAGGGCGAGGGGAGGACGAGAGGCTCCAGGCGAGGACGTGTACTGCGGCGTCCAGTGTCGTGCCAGGGCGCGCTCACCGCGTGCGCTGGCATGCCCTGGGCTTGTCTGGGCACGCGCGTTCTGGACCGTAGCGTGTGTCTCCTGGCTTAGGGCTCGTATCAGCGGGTTCATGGAGGAGCAGGCTAGCTAGTTGACATGGTACAAGGGGCCAGAGAGAGATGGAGAGGATGAATGGCATGGTGGCCGGCATGGGTACGGCATGGATGGATTGGTGATCATGGCCTCACTTTAACCAGAGCAAATGAGTTGGGTTCGATGCAGAGGAAGTACCAAGGTGTGATGATCATCAAACTAAAGTGGTGGAGGCTAAAAACCAGTGTGTAAAAGGGTGTATGTCCAAATCCAATTGTTGCCTGCAAGGTGTTCGATGATATGGCCGCATGAAGAAAAATTTAGAATTTTGCAATTCTTTTTGGTGGAGTTCATTTATATAATTAGTGTGTTGGAATGGTGGTGGTGGTGTCCATTTTGATGAAGGTTTGTGAGATTTCAAAATGTGGTATGATCTTCACATAGTTTCAACATCACCATTTGTCAATTCTTTACTGGTCAACCTGGTCAACATCAGCACTAATGGTCAACATGAGAGTTGTTCACTTTCATGTGGTCTTGGATGACATGGTCATAGTTGACCAAGTTTGGTTGAAGAAAAGTCAAAGCCAGAGGGGTAAAGAGGGGAACATTTTATAAAGTGACAAAATGACCATTATCACATGTATGTTGATTTTGAGTTTTGCTTTGATTTGATTCTTGATCCAATGATGCAATTGTGTTAGTTTATCATATTGAAGTATTTTAGAAACAATGGGGCAAGCAAATTTGGCCTTGGTGGAGGATTTGCATTTTGGCATATGTGTATGTGAGTGAATTTTGGGAATTCTCTCCCTATTTGATTTCTCTCTATTTGATTTGACTTTGGTTGACTCTAATGTGGTTCTTATGAGTTTAGAAACATTTTAAGAGCATTGAAACTAAATCAAATGGTCTTGTTCAAAGATTTGCAAATTTGGCCTTAACACATAAGGAATGAGGTGTCCAATTTTCATAACTTGTACTAGGGTTGTTCTTGCCTCACTTGGACATGGGTTAGGGTCCATTTAGTGTTATAATAGGTTTAGAGAGGGTTTCACACCATTTGGTCAAGGTTTAGGGACATAGGTCAATGTTTGGTGAAATGCCTATGTGTCACATATGCTTTTATGCATATGTGGTATTTTATTTTTAATTTGACTTGGTTTGATTCACAATGGTGTTGTGAATTGTTGAAATGATATATGGAGGTGATCCAACCATTTATAACAAGTCCTAGGGTCAATTTTCTTGAATTCCCATATTTGCTATTTTACTCTCATATGCCTCTATGGCATTTTTAGTTTCTTTTTATTTTCTTTGGTTTCAACTTGGAAATGATTTAAGAAGTATTATATAAGGTTTATGAAGCATTTCCAATCCTCTAAATAAAGTGGGAAAGTCTAGGGTAAAGATTTATAATTATAGCCATAGGCACATATGCCTTTTTCTTATTTAATTTCCTTTTACTTTATTTTCACTAGTATGGTGAGAAGAGGGGTGGGGTTTTATGGTTTAAGATTATTTCAAATACTCATAACAAGCAATCATGGCAATAGCACAAGAATTATGCAAGATTATTATGTATCAATCTTAATTTAATAAAAGTTTTTGTTGGTTCCAAAATTTGGAACTAGGGAAATTTGTTTATTTTGTTTTAAATTTCTGGGATGTTACAAACCCTTCCCCCTTAAACAAATCTCGTCCCGAGATTTTAAGAGGAGTTAGGTTCCTAAGAGAGATTGAGCATTTTGATTAGCAGGAAGGCATACTTGTCAGGGTCTGGGGTGCTTCCTGGGCTTCAGTGGCAGTCATGTGGTAGAAACGGCCGTTGTTGTTATTCTGGTTCCTTCTACCTGCGAAGCGGCGCTGTTGCTGGGCAGGTGCAGCGGTGTTGGCGGCAATCTTGGCAAGCTTCTTGGGGCATTCTTTGGAAAAGTGGCCCACAACTCCACATTCATAGCAGTTTACCGTTGATTTGTCCTTCGGGGTGACGGGGATGGCATTGCTTCCAGTTCTCGGGCCAGTGTTGGTGTTGGTGTGGTTCCCATTGTTGTTGTGGCTGTTGGGGTTGCGGTTGTTATTGTTGTTGCCTCCGGGCTTCGGGGGTCCTCCGTGGTTGTTGCTGTAGTTGGGGCGATAAGTCTGAGCAGGTGGCCTGTTGTTTCTGGGGGTGAATCCTCCAGAGGAGTTATTGCGGTACTTCTGAGTATGGTGGGGTCCACTCTGGTTCATCATTCTGCGCTTGCGGTTCTCATTGGCCTGATGCAGCTTTCCTTCCATCTGTATGGCTGAGTCTACGAGGGCTTCGAGGTCAGCGAACGGGATATTTACTAACACAGTTTGCATCTCGTCATGCAGTCCGTTCAAAAAGCTTTCCTTCCTTTTCTCATTGGTGTCGGTCTCGTCCGGGGCGTACCTTGACAGAGTGAGAAACCTGTCGCGGTATTCCACCACGGACATTCTTCCTTGTTTGAGTTCACGGAACTCATCTCTCATTTTCTTGATTAATCCTTGGGGCACATGGTACTTGCTGAACTTCAGCTTGAAGTCTTCCCATGTCATCATTTGTCCCGCATTCATTGCACGGGCACTAGTCCACCAGGCTCTTGCAGGTCCTGACAGGTAGTGGGTGGCAAACAGTACTTTTTCTGCGGCTTCAACTCCCGCAACTTCAAGGTTGTTCTCTATTGTCTGGATCCAGTCATCAGCATCGAGGGGTTCTTCGGTTTTGCTGAACATTGGAGGGTTAGTGTTTTGGAAATTCTTCAGCTTTGACCCAGGGTGATCGTGGTTTCCATGGCCTTGATTGTTCTGAGCTATCTGTTGCAGTGCAGCAAGGTTTGCTTGGCGTTCCGCTCTTTCGGCTTCCCGGTCTGCCATCATTGTCTGCAGTAGTTGCATCATGGCATCCTGATTTGCGTTGCGGTTTGGGGGTGCCATCTGATTATGTAGATATATCATGAGGTAAGAGGGAAATTTTCTATGGCTTATTTTGAATAAGTTTAAAATTAAACTTAAGATATTTTCAGGATGATCATAACACATATTTTATTTATTCACAACAAACATCACACATTACAAGCTAAAGCACTAAGGGTTTTAAGAACCCTTTTTCCACAATCTACGATACATGGTGCGGGGTACAACTCACACCTACGTAAGTGAAGCTAGTGCAACTATTCCTCATTGTCTTCATCCACATCGATGGGAATGATCCCATCCTCTGCAGCCTCCAGAAACTCATAGTCCTCCTCATCAGTGAACTCGTCATCCTCAAAGTCGTTGTCGTCACTCAGGAAATCATCGCCTCCTTGGATGTCTTCTCCATCTTCCTCCATCTCCTGGATCTGGTCCTGCTGTGTCCGGACAGTCACCTCCAAGGTGCGAATCTTCTCGCGAAGACGGGTGATAGTAGCGACATTCTTGGCGCGCTGCAGGCGGAGTGACCGGCGGTCCTTGGCGAGTAGCCTGATGGCGTCAGCATGATGAGCCAAAGCCATCTGGGCACGGTGGGAGTGAACACGTGTCAACTCCAGGTCCTTCCGGGTCTCATGAAGCATAAAGTCCAAATGCTGCACATGGATCTTGAGCACCGGGTGCGAAGAGAGTGCCATGGGTTCCCCCATGGTGTCGTGCCTCGCGAAGTGGGCGAAGCGGCTTCCCCGGAGTGCGGCGATGTTCTGTCCACACACCCGAGCAAGTCCCTCCTGAAGGGCGTGAGCAAGACCGTCCACCCAGCTGTATGCCTTGAAGGAGAAAAGGATCCTCTCCGAGATGGGAGGTTCCGAACTTCCCTTCAAGTCAGCGGTGATCATCCACTGCTGTTCCCCAGCCGGGGTGTTGTGGATCCGGACTCCGTGGAACTGGGGAGGTGGGCGTTCGAGCCTCTCGGACACTAGGTACAAGTCACGCTCAAACACCAGACTTCCTCCGTTTTCCAGATCGTAGGTCTCCGTCTGGACGTAAGGCTCCATCTGAAAGTGAAATGGATGAGTAAGTTAGAGAGGTGAACAAGTGTGGCAAAATTTTAAATGGATTTATAAGGAGATGCATGGCTTATTATTTTTAAGAAGATCTGGTAGAGAAGGAAATGAATAAGTTTTTCACAAATACTCACTTCATTTGTTTTAGAAACTAAAATTTTCCGAACGTCCATTCTAACTAGGGTCTCCTAAGGTCAAACAATGGCTCTGATACCAACTTGTCAACACCCGGATTTTTAAGTCCAGATGCCTATTATGCCCTTCATCGCAATCCCAGGAATATTGTTTTTGCGAGACATAATAGCTTGATATCACAACACATCATTTATTACAACACGTAATCGTCTTACAACAAAGGATCACATGATCCAGTCTTAATACAACATAGTGGATCTAGAGATCCTATTACAAAACACATAGCGGAAGCGAAGTAACGGTCGTGGTCCATCTGTTCCACAGGCAACTGTTGACGTCAGGAGCGGTCCTAGTTGTCGTAGACGTTCTGCTGTCCATCTTCCTCGTACAGCTGTTCACCTTCATAGTCTGGCCATTTGAATAGCCAGGGACAAAGCCATGAGTACTTTTAAAGTACTCGCAAACTAATACTAATGTAAGCACTATCAATTGTGGTAAAGGGGTACTAAGCTCTAGGTTTATTTGCATAAAGCCAAGTTTATTTCATAAACATTTAGTAAAGATGCTTGAATCACTAGACTAACTCAAGTGGGAACATTAGTGTCATTCCCACAACTCTGTTGTGGTCCAAATCAAAGTCACCATTCACCGGTCAACTTCAAGTCACCAGTCATATGTCACATTTTTGAAAATGGTCTGATGACGGAACAGTATGGCCTTTCCAATCGTCCGTAACCGTGGACACGGCTATTCGAATAGTTCTACACTCTGCAGAGGTCGTACACTTGTGCCACAATATTTGCAATAATCCGTCAGGGTTAACTGGCCCTGATTTATCATACTCCGTATGCGGACTACCAACCATAACCTTTCACTTAGATACTCTAGTACAGGCACCTCTCCCCATGAGCTTGGCCTCCCGGTGAAAACCAACCTGTTAACCCGGGAACTGCACAGGGCTTGGGCCGGACAATTCACCTCGTTCACGTCATTCCGCAATATCTCATATTGCTTCGGAGGCAGCCCTTGGCATAACCCCTATGACGCTTGTTTAGAGGGAACCCATACTAAAGCACATAAATTTCTAGTTAAGCCCGTACCCATTTTGGGTATTGTGGGGGTACTTTCAAAATTGGAATGGTATCGCATCCGAACCCAACCATCAGTTTTATATCAAAAATCACCATCTTCTCTTGGTCATATTCACCTTCAAAGTCATTCAATGGAATGAACCATCATTCCAAGGTTTCAACTTCATTTCAAAGTCACATGTTCCCATCTAGAGTAGTCCAAATTTTAGTTGATTAGCGATAGCAACTATATGAGGGGTGCTATCTAGCTTTGAGGGGTGCCAATCTAAATCAAGTATTGTTCTACTCTAGACCAAGTGAATCATAAACCAAAAAGTAACTTTGATAAATAAAATCAAGTAAAGCTTATAAAGTAAAAACTTTGGGATAGGTTCATAAAGTAAAATGTAATGATGCCTTGCTCTAGTAGAGCTTTGCACCCTGATGGTTAGCAAGTTTATTAGCTTGCATTAGTCTAGCTTGCAAGAATGTTAGCTTGCTTGTATGGGTAATAGCTTGCCTTGATTGGTGTAGTGATCAAAGTATTCTTCTTCTTCCTCTTGGTAGAATACCTCCTCCTCTTGATAGTCTCTGGTACTAGCGTCTATAAACGAATACAAGGATACAATCACCAAACAATACTTAAGCACTCTTAATTAGCCTTAGTGGCTCACACAATGATCTAGCATCACTACTTAATATTTATTACAAGATTATGCTAGGGTTTCCTTATTTAATAATAGGAAAATAATTTCCTCTCATTGAAAAATGGAGTTAGGGTTTCTCTTTAGTATGTGAGAAAATAATTTCCTCTCATTGAATCTTCTTAAGATTTAATTTCTCTTATGAATAATATATGACCTAGGTTGACTAAAGTCAACCTCTTCATACTTATCATTCGGGAAAATGATTTAAATGAGGTTCCATACCTCATGTAATTTAATACTAACATGGTAGTGATTTAATGCCATCAAATAATTTAATATGAGGTTACTTAGACCATGATCACTACCTCATATTGAATTACTTGAGAACAAGATTTAAATGAGAGGAATATCTCTCATATGATTTAACCCATAGTTGTAACTAATTTAAAGGACTATTATTGAGGTGATTTAATATTCTCAAAATAACCAGGGATGATCCCTTGTTGACCAAGGTCAACACTTCACACTTAGTATTTTGAGAAAGTGAGTTAAATGAGATTCATCATCTCATGTGATTTAATTAATTTAAATAATATTTAGATTTAAGATTTATAAGGGAGCAAGTATGAGCTTAGGAAGGTAAGGGGCAATACATTACTTCTTATTATTTGAGAAAGATAATTTAAATGAGGTAAGCACCTCATACTATTTTAGTAACACCTTGTAATATTTTAATATTATTAATTGATTAAAAGTGAATTTTAATTGACCATGGGATCTACTTCATATTAATATGGTGGAGGCAAGATTTAAATGAGACCAAAGTATCTCATATGATTTAATTAATAGGTTTGAAATATTTAAATACTACTTATGAGAATGATTAAATATTTTCAAATAGGAATCTAGGGGTTAATAATATATGTGTTATTAATTCTCATTGAACTATTTGGATTAATAATTTAATTGAGGAACTATGCTTCATATAAGTTAAACTATCATCTAAATGATTTTGAATCTATAAGTAACTAAGCATGAGATTTTCTTGACCAGGGTCAGTACCTCTATTTGAATTACTTAAGCTCACAATTTAAATGAGAGAGGAGCCCTCATATTGTTTTAAATAATTCTATGTGTATGTATTAAATGAACTAGAAATGGTTCCATAGCCATTATTTTAACTCTAGTTCATGATCATGCAAAACAACTATGATATATTTTTGCATAAACAATTAGATTATGTCAAATGTGATTTATTAGAGTTGGAATCAACTTAAAATCATTTATAGATAATTTCTAATATTTATTTGAAGTCAGAAAAGTCCCTGCCTTGTTATTTTTATCATTTAAATTTAATTTCGAATTTGGACATGAGGCCAGTGCCATTATTTAGACAATTTCATGAGCTTTCTAAATATATAAAATTTGCTAAATTTGGTTTAGTAGAATTTAAACTATTTAAATTTGAAGTTGGCACCAGTATTGAATTTGAACTAAATAGATTAAATCGAATTTGAATTACTGGGCTTGGAAAGCAAACTGGCTAAACGGACTGGGCCGGCCCAACATTGCTACGGGCTGGGTTTGAAACACAGGCAGTGGGCGGGAGCGACGTGGCGCTATCTGGAGCGTTCGAGCGATCGAGCGGCTCACCTCCTCCGGCGAGGTCCTAACCCTACCGGTGACAGCGAGGGTCGTCGGCGGCGTACCTGGGCTCCGGCAGGACTTGGCGAGGCGGGCGATCGAACGAGAAGACGATGGCGAGGCAGAGGGTGGTCGCAGCAGGGCTTGGGGTGAAGTAGATCAACGGCGTCGGGGAGCTACTGTGGCGGCGGACTCCGATGAAATTCCGGCGAACTAGCGACTAATTGAGGAGGGGAGGTGGTCGAGGAGAACAAGGAGAAGGAGGGGAGCAGGTTCTGTGTGGAGAAGGGAGGCTGAAATGGTCTCTATTTATAGGACGGGAGGTGACCGTGGGGTGCTGTGGAGGTCGTCCATGGCGCGGCCGTCTGGAGCGGTGAAGGGGCAAGGTAGGGGGCGCGCGAGGTAGGCGACGGCTAGGAGAGGCTAGCGCACTTGAGGAGATGACAGAGGGAGGACGGGAGCGTGCTGGCGACGGTGGCGTCCTCGCGGTACGGGAGCGACAGAACGTCGATCATGGCGACGGCCAGGGAGCGTGCGCGAGCTAGGGGTGGTGTCTAGGAGGTAGCTGGGGTAGTGGTGATCACGCGTGTAAGAGGGCAGGGCGAGGGGAGGACGAGAGGCTCCAGGCGAGGACGTGTACTGCGGCGTCCAGTGTCGTGCCAGGGCGCGCTCACCGCGTGCGCTGGCATGCCCTGGGCTTGTCTGGGCACGCGCGTTCTGGACCGTAGCGTGTGTCTCCTGGCTTAGGGCTCGTATCAGCGGGTTCATGGAGGAGCAGGCTAGCTAGTTGACATGGTACAAGGGGCCAGAGAGAGATGGAGAGGATGAATGGCATGGTGGCCGGCATGGGTACGGCATGGATGGATTGGTGATCATGGCCTCACTTTAACCAGAGCAAATGAGTTGGGTTCGATGCAGAGGAAGTACCAAGGTGTGATGATCATCAAACTAAAGTGGTGGAGGCTAAAAACCAGTGTGTAAAAGGGTGTATGTCCAAATCCAATTGTTGCCTGCAAGGTGTTCGATGATATGGCCGCATGAAGAAAAATTTAGAATTTTGCAATTCTTTTTGGTGGAGTTCATTTATATAATTAGTGTGTTGGAATGGTGGTGGTGGTGTCCATTTTGATGAAGGTTTGTGAGATTTCAAAATGTGGTATGATCTTCACATAGTTTCAACATCACCATTTGTCAATTCTTTACTGGTCAACCTGGTCAACATCAGCACTAATGGTCAACATGAGAGTTGTTCACTTTCATGTGGTCTTGGATGACATGGTCATAGTTGACCAAGTTTGGTTGAAGAAAAGTCAAAGCCAGAGGGGTAAAGAGGGGAACATTTTATAAAGTGACAAAATGACCATTATCACATGTATGTTGATTTTGAGTTTTGCTTTGATTTGATTCTTGATCCAATGATGCAATTGTGTTAGTTTATCATATTGAAGTATTTTAGAAACAATGGGGCAAGCAAATTTGGCCTTGGTGGAGGATTTGCATTTTGGCATATGTGTATGTGAGTGAATTTTGGGAATTCTCTCCCTATTTGATTTCTCTCTATTTGATTTGACTTTGGTTGACTCTAATGTGGTTCTTATGAGTTTAGTAACATTTTAAGAGCATTGAAACTAAATCAAATGGTCTTGTTCAAAGATTTGCAAATTTGGCCTTAACACATAAGGAATGAGGTGTCCAATTTTCATAACTTGTACTAGGGTTGTTCTTGCCTCACTTGGACATGGGTTAGGGTCCATTTAGTGTTATAATAGGTTTAGAGAGGGTTTCACACCATTTGGTCAAGGTTTAGGGACATAGGTCAATGTTTGGTGAAATGCCTATGTGTCACATATGCTTTTATGCATATGTGGTATTTTATTTTTAATTTGACTTGGTTTGATTCACAATGGTGTTGTGAATTGTTGAAATGATATATGGAGGTGATCCAACCATTTATAACAAGTCCTAGGGTCAATTTTCTTGAATTCCCATATTTGCTATTTTACTCTCATATGCCTCTATGGCATTTTTAGTTTCTTTTTATTTTCTTTGGTTTCAACTTGGAAATGATTTAAGAAGTACTATATAAGGTTTATGAAGCATTTCCAATCCTCTAAATAAAGTGGAAAGTCTAGGGTCAAGATTTCTAATTATTGCCATAGGCACATATGCCTTTTTCTTATTTAATTTCCTTTTACTTTATTTTCACTAGTATGATGAGAAGAGGGGTGGGGTTTTATGGTTTAAGATTATTTCAAATACTCATAACAAGCAATCATGGCAATAGCACAAGAATTATGCAAGATTATTATGTATCAATCTTAATTTAATAAAAGTTTTTGTTGGTTCCAAAATTTGGAACTAGGGAAATTTGTTTATTTTGTTTTAATTTTCTGGGGTGTTACACTTGGTCAAATCCTAGGCTTGATAATGATTTAACAAGATTAAAATATGAAAATGCAAAGGTAAGCATGGATCCTTCTTAGTCACTCTAAAATGAAGCTTTTGGGAAAAACCACTTCTCTTCATATGCTTGACTTCATAAGACTTTAGGGGTTAGGGGGTATAGATACATGATTTGTCTAGTTTGAATATGTCTAGACCTTGTTTATCAACTTAATTGGCTTACTATATGACATAAGAAAACTATTTGCTTTGGTTTTTCTTTTTCCTGATTTTTTTCAATTTTGATGCCCATTTGAATCTTGTCAAATCCTAGGTTTGACCGAGATAATTTAAACAAGCTTAAAACATGAATATGAAAAGGGAAGCATGTATCCTTCTTTGTCACTCTAAAATGAAGTTTTTGGGAGGTTTTTCAAATTTCCATGTTTGAAACCCAAAACCACTTCTCTTCATATGCTTGACTTCATAAGACAGAGTTCAGGGGTTAGGGGGTATAGATACATGATTTGTCTAGTTTGAATATTTCTAGACCTTGTTTATCAACTTTAATGCTTAATATATGACATAAGAAAACTATTTGCTTTGGTTTTCTTTTTTCTGACTTTTTTTCAATTTTGATGCCCATTTGAATCTTGTCAAATCCTAGGTTTGACCAAGATAATTTAAACAAGCTTAAAACATGAATATGAAAAGGGGAGCATGTATCCTTCTTAGTCACTCTAAAATGTAGTTTTTGGGAGGTTTTTGAAATTTCCATGTTTGAAACCCAAAACCACTTCTCTTCACATGCTTGACTTCATAAGACAGAGTTTAGGGGTTAGGGGTATAGATACATGATTTGTCTGGTTTAATATGTCTAGACCTTGTTTATCAACTTTAATGCTTACTATATGACATAAGAAGACTATGTGATTTGGTTTTTCATTTTTCTTTTTATTTTTTTCTGCCCATTTGAATCTTGGTCAAATCCTAGGTTTGACCAAGATTTAGACAAGTTTAACACGTAAATGAGTTAACTTGGATTTCCTACCCTTGAATCCATAGGAAACTTTGTTCTAATGCACTATTATAATCAACCGAGTTTTTACACCAACAGGTCTGTCACTTACGTGTGGTGCCCACGCTTGAGGTCCCACACTTCAGTGAGCACAAGTCACGTGCAATAGGTACGCAAACTCCCAGCCATCTTCTTTGTCAAGAGAAGACGCATCAGATGCGTATTGGAAGTCTGTGGGTCCTTCTGGATCCTTCCGTTGTCCCTCTCACAAAAACAAATCTCTCTCATTCTCGGCCTCGCTCGACTCGCCGCTCGCTCGCACCTCCTGCTCACCGACAAACCCCGCACAAAAGTCAACATCATCACCCGAAAAAGGGGAGACACCATAATTCTCTCCCTTCTTCTCTCCTTCCGAGTGATCCCTCTTCCTCCGAGTTTCACTCGACGGGCAAACACCCATGTGCTGCATAGTAATAATAAAAAGGTAGTACTCGTAGAAAAATCGATATACGAATCTGTAATTAAATAGGTTAAACTAGGGTTTTGCCCAGTTCTACAGATCAAGGGTTCAAAAAATCCAACTACGGGGTTCGAACAACACGATTCTAATCCAAGAATTTTTTCGACCTAGGTCACCCAAATGGCCTCAAACTATAGGGTTAGCATCTAGTGCAGTATGTGTGAAAATGTATGCACTATGTGTGCTATAACTTGTATGTCTTTCATATTTGAACCAAATTTGAATAAGTTAGAAATATTTGAAAAGGGGCTTTTGGCTTAAACGTTTGAAACCAAAAACCACTTCTCTTCATGCATGCTTGACTTCATAAGACAGAGTTTAGCTAGGGTTAGGGGGTAGATGCATGATTTTCCTGGTTTGAATATGTCTAGAGCTTGTTTATCAACTTAATTGAATGCTTACTATATGACATAAGAATACTATGTGCATTGTTTTTTATTTTTTTTTTTTTAAAATTTATGCCCATTTGAATCTTGGTCAAATCCTAGGTTTGAACATGGTTTAAACAAGTTTAAATCATGAATATGAAAAATTAAGCATCTATATATCCTTCTTCGTCACTCCAAAATGTAGCTCTT
Source organism: Lolium multiflorum (assembly GCA_030979885.1). Classification (NCBI taxonomy): domain Eukaryota; kingdom Viridiplantae; phylum Streptophyta; class Magnoliopsida; order Poales; family Poaceae; genus Lolium; species Lolium multiflorum. The sequence continues at coordinate 171,088,927 of CM061749.1, read as the reverse complement.
GGGAGGTTTTTTCGAAATTTCCATGTTTGAAACCAAAACCACTTCTCTTCATGCTAGACTTCATAAGACAATTTAATTAGGGGTTAGGGGTAGATACATGATTTGTCTGGTTTGAATATGTCCAAACCTTGCTTGTTTATCAACTTGAATGCTTACTATATGACATAAGAATGCTTACCATATGTTTGAATTTTAAAAGCATATAGTCTTCTTATGTCATATAGTAAGCATTCAAAAGGTTTTCTTTGAGAGAGTAGCATGCATTCAAAAGTTGATAAATAAGATTTGTACATATTCAAACCAGACAAATCATGTATCTACACCCCCTAACCCTAAACTCTGTCTTATGAAGTCAAGCATGAAGAGAAGTGCTTTTGGGTTTCAAACATGGAAATTTCACAAACCTCCCAAAAGCTTCATTTTACAGTGACTAAGGGCTCCTTTGATTCATAGGATTTGCATAGGAATTGTGTAGGATTTGGTTCCTATGGGAAAATTTCCTATACATGTTGTTTGATTCATAGAAACATATCCTATAGGAAAAATTCCTATAGGAATCTTGTAGCGTAATTCCTATAGGAAAAAACATTGGCTCATACCTCATGAAAAAATTCCTTTGCTACAATCAAACACACTTCATCTTTCTATAGGATTCAAGTAGACATGTCATTCCAATCCTATGCCTTTCCTATTCCTATACTTTTCCTATCCTTTAAATCAAAGGAGCCCTAAGAAGGATCCAGGCTTACCTTTTCATTTTCATTTTTAAACTGCTTGTTTAAATCTTGATCAAACCTAGGATTTGACCAAGATTCAAATGGGCATAAAAAATCAGGAAAAAATGAAAAATGAAAAAACAAAACACATATATAGCCTTCTTATGTCATATATATAGTAAGCATTCAATTAAGTTGATAATTTTAAACAAGGTCTATACATATTCAAACCAGAAAAAAGCATGTATCTACCCATGCATATATATATAACCCTATACTTTTGTCTTATGAAGACGTCAAGGATGAAGAGAAGTGGATTTGGGTTTCAAACATGGAAATTTCAAAAACCTCCCAAAACATGTATATATCTACCCCTAAACCCTAATCTTTGTCTTATGAAGCCAAGCATATGAAGAGAAGTGATTTTGGGTTTCAAACATGGAAACTTAAAAACCTCCCAAAAGCTTCATTTTAGAGAAACTAAGAATGATCCATATGCTTACCTTTTCATTGCCATGTTTTAAACTTGTTTTAACCTTGGTCAAACCTAGGATTTGACCAAGATTCAAATGGGAGTAAAAATTCAGAAAAATTCAAAAAAATGAAAAACCAAAGCACATATATATATATAGCCTTCTTATGTCATATAGTAAGCATTCAAGTTGATAAACAAGGTCTAGACATATTCAAAGCAGAAATATCATGTATCATATCTACCCCTAACCCTAAACTCTGTCTTATGAAGTCAAACATATGAAGAGAACTGGGGTTTTGGGTTTCAAACATAAAATTTTCAAGTACCTTCATTTTAGAGTGAGTAAGGAAGGATTCATGCTTACCGTTTCATTTTCATGTTTTAAACTTGTTTAAACCTAGGATTTGACCAAGATTTAAATAGGCATAAAAAATCGAAAAAATCAAAAAATGAAAAACCAAAGCACATATATATAGCCTTCTTATATCATATAGTAAAAAATTCAAGTTGATAAACAAGGTCTAGACATATTCAAACAAGAAAAATCATGTATCTACACACCTAACCATAAACTCTGTCTTAAGTGGTTTTGGGTTTCAAACATGGAAATTTCACAAACCTCCCAAAAGCTTCATTTTACAGTGACTAAGGAGGATCCATGCTTACCTTTTGGCTTAAACGTTTGAAACCAAAAACCACTTCTCTTCATGCATGCTTGACTTCATAAGACAGAGTTTAGCTAGGGTTAGGGGTGTAGATACATGATTTCCTGGTTTGAATATGTCTAGATCTTGTTTATCAACTTAATTGATTGCTTACTATATGACATAAGAAGACTACGTGCCTTGGTTTTCATTTTTTTGTTTTTTTTGAATTTTATGCTCATATATTTGAATCTTGGTCAAATCCTAGGTTTGACCAAGATTTAAACAAGTTTAAAACATGAAAATGAAAAGGGAAGCATGTATCCTTCTTAGTCACTCTAAAATGAAGCTTTTGGGATGTTCTTGAAATTTCCATGTTTGAAACCCAAAACGACTTCTCTTCATGCTAGACTTCATAAGATCAACATGGGGTAGATACATGATTTGTCTGGTTTGGATATACCTAGACCTCGTTTAACTTGAATGCATACGATATGACATAAGAAGACTACGTGCTTTTGTTTTTCATTATTCTGATTTTTTTGAATTTTGTGCCCACCCATTTGTATCTTGGTCAAATCCTAGGCTTGATAATGATTTAACAAGATTAAAATATGAAAATGCAAAGGTAAGCATGGATCCTTCTTAGTCACTCTAAAATGAAGCTTTTGGGAGCAAAACCACTTCTCTTCATATGCTTGACTTCATAAGACGGAGTTTAGGGGTTAGGGGGTATAGATACATGATTTGTCTAGTTTGAATATGTCTAGACCTTGTTTATCAACTTAATTGGCTTACTATATGACATAAGAAAACTATTTGCTTTGGTTTTTCTTTTTCCTGATTTTTTTCAATTTTGATGCCCATTTGAATCTTGTCAAATCCTAGGTTTGACCGAGATAATTTAAACAAGCTTAAAACATGAATATGAAAAGGGAAGCATGTATCCTTCTTTGTCACTCTAAAATGAAGTTTTTGGGAGGTTTTTCAAATTTCCATGTTTGAAACCCAAAACCACTTCTCTTCATATGCTTGACTTCATAAGACAGAGTTCAGGGGTTAGGGGGTATAGATACATGATTTGTCTAGTTTGAATATTTCTAGACCTTGTTTATCAACTTTAATGCTTACTATATGACATAAGAAAACTATTTGCTTTGGTTTTTCTTTTTCCTGATTTTTTTCAATTTTGATGCCCATTTGAATCTTGTCAAATCCTAGGTTTGACCAAGATAATTTAAACAAGCTTAAAACATGAATATGAAAAGGGGAGCATGTATCCTTCTTAGTCACTCTAAAATGTAGTTTTTGGGAGGTTTTTGAAATTTCCATGTTTGAAACCCAAAACCACTTCTCTTCATGCTTGACTTCATAAGACAGAGTTTAGGGGTTAGGGGTATAGATACATGATTTGTCTGGTTTAATATGTCTAGACCTTGTTTATCAACTTTAATGCTTACTATATGACATAAGAAGACTATGTGATTTGGTTTTTCATTTTTCTATTTTTTATTTTTCTGCCCATTTGAATCTTGGTCAAATCCTAGGTTTGACCAAGATTTAGACAAGTTTAACACGTAAATGAGTTAACTTGGATTTCCTACCCTTGAATCCATAGGAAACTTTGTTCTAATGCACTATTATAATCAACCGAGTTTTTACACCAACAGGTCTGTCACTTACGTGTGGTGCCCACGCTTGAGGTCCCACACTTCAGTGAGCACAAGTCACGTGCAATAGGTACGCAAACTCCCAGCCATCTTCTTTGTCAAGAGAAGACGCATCAGGATGCGTATTGGAAGTCTGTGGGTCCTTCTGGATCCTTCCGTTGTCCCTCTCACAAAAAAAACAAATCTCTCTCATTCTTGGCCTCGCTCACTCGCTCGCTCGCTCGCACCTCCTGCTCACTGACAAACCCTGCACAAAAGTAAACATCATCACCCGAAAAAGGGGAGACACCATAATTCTCTCCCTTCTTCTCTCCTTCCGAGTGATCCCTCTTCCTCCGAGTTTCACTCGATGGGCAAACACCCATGTGCTGCATAGTAATAATAAAAAGGTAGTACTCGTAGAAAAATCGATATACGAATCTGTAATTAAATAGGTTAAACTAGGGTTTTGCCCAGTTCTACAGATCAAGGGTTCAAAAAAATCCAACTACGGGGTTCGAACAACACGATTCTAATCCAAGAATTTTTTCGACCTAGGTCACCCAAATGGCCTCAAACTATAGGGTTAGCATCTAGTGCAGTATGTGTGAAAATGTATGCACTATGTGTGCTATAACTTGTATGTCTTTCATATTTGAACCAAATTTGAATAAGTTTGAAATATTTGAAAAGGGGCTTTTGGCTTAAACGTTTGAAACCAAAAACCACTTCTCTTCATGCATGCTTGACTTCATAAGACAGAGTTTAGCTAGGGTTAGGGGATAGATGCATGATTTTCCTGGTTTGAATATGTCTAGACCTTGTTTATCAACTTAATTGAATGCTTACTATATGACATAAGAATACTATGTGCATTGTTTTTTATTTTTTTATTTTTTTAAAATTTTATGCCCATTTGAATCTTGGTCAAATCCTAGGTTTGAACATGGTTTAAACAAGTTTAAATCATGAATATGAAAAATTAAGCATCTATATATCCTTCTTAGTCACTCCAAAATGTAGCTCTTGGGAGGTTTTTTCGAAATTTCCATGTTTGAAACCAAAACCACTTCTCTTCATGCATGCTTGACTTCATAAGACAGAGTTTAGCTAGGGCGTTAGGGGGTAGATACATGATTTTCCTGGTTTGAATATGTCTAGACCTGGTTTATCAACTTAATTAATTGATTGTTTACTATATGACATAAGAAGACTATGTGCCTTGGTTTTAAATTTTTCTGTTTTTTTTGAATTTTATGCCCATATATTTGAATCTTGGTCAAATCCTAGGTTTGACCAAGATTTAAACAAGTTTAAACATAAAAATGAAAAGGGAAGCATGTATCCTTCTTATTCACTCTAAAATGAAGCTTTTGGGATGTTCTTGAAATTTCCATTTTTGAAACCAAAAACGACTTCTCTCTTCATGCTAGACTTCATAAGATCGACAGGGGGCAGATACATGATTTGTCTGGTTTGGATATGTCCAAACCTTGCTTGTTTATCAACTTGAATGCTTACTATATGACATAAGAATGCTTACCATATGTTTGAATTTTAAAAGCATATAGTCTTCTTATGTCATATAGTAAGCATTCAAAAGTTTTTCTTTGAGAGAGTAGCATGCATTCAAAAGTTGATAAATAAGATTTGTACATATTCAAACCAGACAAATCATGTATCTACACCCCCTAACCCTAAACTCTGTCTTATGAAGTCAAGCATGAAGAGAAGTGCTTTTGGGTTTCAAACATGGAAATTTCACAAACCTCCCAAAAGCTTCATTTTACAGTGACTAAGGGCTCCTTTGATTCATAGGATTTGCATAGGAATTGTGTAGGATTTGGTTCCTATGGGAAAATTTCCTATACATGTTGTTTGATTCATAGAAACATATCCTATAGGAAAAATTCCTATAGGAATCTTGTAGCGTAATTCCTATAGGAAAAAACATTGGCTCATACCTCATGAAAAAATTCCTTTGCTACAATCAAACACACTTCATCTTTCTATAGGATTCAAGTAGACATGTCATTCCAATCCTATGCCTTTCCTATTCCTATACTTTTCCTATCCTTTAAATCAAAGGAGCCCTAAGAAGGATCCAGGCTTACCTTTTCATTTTCATTTTTAAACTGCTTGTTTAAATCTTGATCAAACCTAGGATTTGACCAAGATTCAAATGGGCATAAAAAATCAGGAAAAAATGAAAAAATGAAAAAACAAAACACATATATAGCCTTCTTATGTCATATATATAGTAAGCATTCAATTAAGTTGATAATTTTAAACAAGGTCTATACATATTCAAACCAGAAAAAAGCATGTATCTACCCATGCATATATATATAACCCTATACTTTTGTCTTATGAAGACGTCAAGGATGAAGAGAAGTGGATTTGGGTTTCAAACATGGAAATTTCAAAAACCTCCCAAAACATGTATATATCTACCCCTAAACCCTAATCTTTGTCTTATGAAGCCAAGCATATGAAGAGAAGTGATTTTGGGTTTCAAACATGGAAACTTCAAAAACCTCCCAAAAGCTTCATTTTAGAGAGACTAAGAATGATCCATATGCTTACCTTTTCATTGCCATGTTTTAAACTTGTTTTAACCTTGGTCAAACCTAGGATTTGACCAAGATTCAAATGGGAGTAAAAATTCAGAAAAATTCAAAAAATAGTGAAAAACCAAAGCACATATATATATATATATAGCCTTCTTATGTCATATAGTAAGCATTCAAGTTGATAAACAAGGTCTAGACATATTCAAAGCAGAAATATCATGTATCATATCTACCCCTAACCCTAAACTCTGTCTTATGAAGTCAAACATATGAAGAGAACTGGGGTTTTGGGTTTCAAACATAAAATTTTCAAGTACCTTCATTTTAGAGTGAGTAAGGAAGGATTCATGCTTACCGTTTCATTTTCATGTTTTAAACTTGTTTAAACCTAGGATTTGACCAAGATTTAAATAGGCATAAAAAATTCAAAGAAATCAAAAAATGAAAAACCAAAGCACATATATATAGCCTTCTTATATCATATAGTAAAAAATTCAAGTTGATAAACAAGGTCTAGACATATTCAAACAAGAAAAATCATGTATCTACACACCTAACCATAAACTCTGTCTTAAGTGGTTTTGGGTTTCAAACATGGAAATTTCACAAACCTCCCAAAAGCTTCATTTTATAGTGACTATAAGGAGGATCCATGCTTACCTTTTGGCTTAAACGTTTGAAACCAAAAACCACTTCTCTTCATGCATGCTTGACTTCATAAGACAGAGTTTAGCTAGGGTACGTTAGGGGGTGTAGATACATGATTTCCTGGTTTGAATATGTCTAGACCTTGTTTATCAACTTAATTGATTGCTTACTATATGACATAAGACGACTACGTGCCTTGGTTTTCATTTTTGTTTTTTTTTGAATTTTATGCTCATATATTTGAATCTTGGTCAAATCCTAGGTTTGACCAAGATTTAAACAAGTTTAAAACATGAAAATGAAAAGGGAAGCATGTATCCTTCTTAGTCACTCTAAAATGAAGCTTTTGGGATGTTCTTGAAATTTCCATGTTTGAAACCCAAAACGACTTCTCTTCATGCTAGACTTCATAAGATCAACATGGGGTAGATACATGATTTGTCTGGTTTGGATATACCTAGACCTCGTTTAACTTGAATGCATACGATATGACATAAGAAGACTACGTGCTTTTGTTTTTCATTATTCTGTTTTTTTTGAATTTTGTGCCCACCCATTTGTATCTTGGTCAAATCCTAGGCTTGATAATGATTTAAACAAGATTAAAATATGAAAATGCAAAGGTAAGCATGGATCCTTCTTAGTCACTCTAAAATGAAGCTTTTGGGAGCAAAACCACTTCTCTTCATATGCTTGACTTCATAAGACGGAGTTTAGGGGTTAGGGGTATAGATACATGATTTGTCTAGTTTGAATATGTCTAGACCTTGTTTATCAACTTAATTGGCTTACTATATGACATAAGAAAACTATTTGCTTTGGTTTTTCTTTTTCCTGATTTTTTTCAATTTTGATGCCCATTTGAATCTTGTCAAATCCTAGGTTTGACCGAGATAATTTAAACAAGCTTAAAACATGAATATGAAAAGGGAAGCATGTATCCTTCTTTGTCACTCTAAAATGAAGTTTTTGGGAGGTTTTTCAAATTTCCATGTTTGAAACCCAAAACCACTTCTCTTCATATGCTTGACTTCATAAGACAGAGTTCAGGGGTTAGGGGGTAGATACATGATTTGTCTAGTTTGAATATGTCTAGACCTTGTTTATCAACTTAATTGGCTTACTATATGACATAAGAAAACTATTTGCTTTGGTTTTTCTTTTTCCTGATTTTTTTCGATGCCCATTTGAATCTTTGTCAAATCCTAGGTTTGACCGAGATAATTTAAACAAGCTTAAAACATGAATATGAAAAGGGAAGCATGCATCCTTCTTAGTCACTCTAAAATGTAGTTTTTGGGAGGTTTTTGAAATTTCCATGTTTGAAACCCAAAACCACATCTCTTCATGCTTGACTTAATTTATAAGACATAGTTTAGGGGTTAGGGGTAGATACATGATTTGTATGGTTTGATATTTCTAGTCCTTGTTTATCAACTTTAATGCTTACTATATGACATAAGATGACTATGTGATTTGGTTTTTCATTTTTATGTTTTTTATTTTATTTTTCTGCCCATTTGAATCTTGGTCAAATCCTAGGTTTGACCAAGATTTAGACAAGTTTAACACGTGAAAACGAATAAGTAAGCCTGGATCCTTCTTAGTCACTCAAAAATGTACCAATCGATAGATGTGTTAACTTTGCTTCATGGAAATAATAATGTCATGTAAATGAGTTAACTTGGATTTCCTACCCTTGAATCCATAGGAAACTTTGTTCTAATGCACTATTATAATCAACCGAGTTTTTACACCAACAGGTCTGTCACTTACGTGTGGTGCCCACGCTTGAGGTCCCACACTTCAGTGAGCACAAGTCACGTGCAATAGGTACGCAAACTCCCAGCCATCTTCTTTGTCAAGAGAAGACGCATCAGATGCGTATTGGAAGTCTGTGGGTCCTTCTGGATCCTTCCGTTGTCCCTCTCACAAAAAAAAACAAATCTCTCTCATTCTCGGCCTCGCTGACTCGCTCGCTCGCTCGCTCGCACCTCCTGCTCACTGACAAACCCTGCACAAAAGTCAACATCATCACCCGAAAAAGGGGAGACACCATAATCCTCTCCCTTCTTCTCCTTCCGAGTGATCCCTCTTCCTCCGAGTTTCACTCGACGGGCAAACACATGTGCTGCATAGTAATAATAAAAAGGTAGTACTCGTAGAAAAATCGATATATGAATCTGTAATTAAATAGGTTAAACTAGGGTTTTGCCCAGTTCTACAGATCAAGGGTTCAAAAAATCCAACTACGGGGTTCGAACAACACGATTCTAATCCAAGAATTTTTTCGACCTAGGTCACCCAAATGGCCTCAAACTATAGGGTTAGCATCTAGTGCAGTATGTGTGAAAATGTATGCACTATGTGTGCTATAACTTGTATGTCTTTCAAATTTGAACCAAATTTGAATAAGTTTGAAATATTTGAAAATGGGCTTTTGGCTTAAACGTTTGAAACCAAAAACCACTTCTCTTCGTGCATGCTTGACTTCATAAGACAGAGTTTAGCTAGGGTTAGGGGGTAGATGCATGATTTTCCTGGTTTGATTATGTCTAGACCTTGTTTATCAACTTAATTGAATGCTTACTATATGACATAAGAATACTATGTGCCTTGTTTTTTTATTTTTTTATTTTTTTAAAAATTTATGCCCATTTGAATCTTGGTCAAATCCTAGGTTTGAACATGGTTTAAACAAGTTTAAATCATGAATATGAAAAATTAAGCATCTATATATCCTTCTTAGTCACTCCAAAATGTAGCTCGATCTTGGGAGGGTTTTCGAAATTTCCATGTTTGAAACCAAAAACCACTTCTCTTCATGCATGCTTGACTTCATAAGACAGAGTTTAGGGTTAGGGGTAGATATATACATTATTTTCTGGTTTGAATATGTCTAGACCTTGTTTATCAACTTGAATGTTTAATTACTATATATATATGACATAAGAATGTTATGTCCTTTGGTTTTTCATTCTTTTGATTTTTTATGAATTTCTATGCCCATTTGAATCTTTTGGTCAAATCCTAGAGGTTTGACCAAGATTTAAACAAGTTTAAAACATGAAAATGAAAAGGGAAGCTTGTATATCCTTCTTAGTCACTCTAAAATGAAGTTTTTGGGAGGTTTTTGAAATTTCCATGTTTGAAACCCAAAACCACTTCTCTTCATGCTAGACTTCATAAGACAATTTAATTAGGGGTTAGGGGTAGATACATGATTTGTCTGGTTTGAATATGTCCAAACCTTGCTTGTGTATCAACTTGAATGCTTACTATATGACATAAGAATGCTTACCATATGTTTGAATTTTAAAAGCATATAGTCTTCTTATGTCATATATATAGTAAGCATTCAAAAGTTTTTCTTTGAGAGAGTAGCATGCATTCAAAAGTTGATAAATAAGATTTGGACATATTCAAACCAGACAAATCATGTATCTACACCCCCTAACCCTAAACTCTGTCTTATGAAGTCAAGCATGAAGAGAAGTGCTTTTGGGTTTCAAACGTGTAACTCACACGTTCGTTGGGAACCCCAAGAGGAAGGTATGATGCGCACAGTTTTCCCTCAGAAAGAAACCAAGGTTTAATCGAACCAGGAGGAGCCAAGAAGCACGTTGAAGGTTGATGGTCGCGAAATGTGATGCGGCGCAACACCAGGGATTCCGGCGCCAACGTGGAACCCGCACAACACAACCCAAGTACTTTGTCCCAACGAAACAGTGAGGTTGTCAATCTCACCGGCTTGCTGTAACAAAGGATTAAGCGTATCGAGTGGAAGATGATTGTTTGCAAGAAAACAATAAAACAAGTATTGCAGTAGATTGTATGCTATGTAAAGAATAGGACCGGGGTCCACAGTTCACTAGAGGCGTCTCTCCCATAAGATAAAAGCATGTTGGGTGAACAAATTACAGTCGGGCAATTGACAAATAGAGATGGGCATAACAATGCATGTACATGATATGATAAATATAGTGAGATTTAATTGGGCATTACGACAAAGTACATAGACCGCCATCCAACTGCATCTATGCCTAAAAAGTCCACCTTCAAGTTATCATCCGAACCCCATTCAGTATTAAGTTGCAAAGCAACAGACAATTGCATTAAGTATGGTGCGTAATGTAATCGACAACTACATCCTTAGACATAGAATCAATGTTTTATCCCTAGTGGCAACAGCACATCACAACCTTAGAACTTTCTGTCACTGTCCCAGTGTCAATGAAGGCATGAACCCACTATCGAGCATAAATACTCCCTCTTGGAGTTAAGAGCAAAAACTTGGCCAGAGCCTCTACTAATAACGGAGAGCATGCAAGATCATAAACAACACATAAACAATAGATTGATAATCACCATAACATAGTATTCTCTATCCATCGGATCCCGACAAACACAACATATAGTATTACAGATAGATGATCTTGATCATGTTAGGCAGCTCACAAGATCCAACAATGAAGCACAACAAGGAGAAGACGACCATCTAGCTACTGCTATGGACCCATGGTCCAGGGATGAACTACTCACTCATCACTCCGGAGGCGATCATGGCGATGAAGAGTCCTCCGGGAGATGAATCCCCTCTCCGCAGGGTGCCGAGGCGATCTCCCGAATCCCCCGAGATGGGACGGCGGCGGCGTCTGAAGGTTTTTATCGTGGCTCTCGGACCGGGGGTACGAGGCTTTAAGTAGGCGGAAGGGTCAAGGGGCGGCGCGAGGGCCCACACCACAGGCGGCGCGGCCCCTCCGGCCGCGCGCCCATGGTGGCGGCGCCTCGTCGCCCCACTTCTTATCCCTTTCGGTCTTCGGAAGCTTCGTGTAGGACCCTAGGAGGTGATTTCGTCCAATTCCGAGAATATTTCGTTACTAGGATTTCTGAAACCAAAAACAGCAGAAAACAGGAACTGGCTCTTCGCATCTTGTTAATAGGTTAGTTCTAGAAAATGCGTAAATACGACATATAATGTGCATAAAACATGTAGGTATCATCAATAAAGTAGCATGGAACATAAGAAATTATCGATACGTTGGAGACGTATCAGCATCCCCTTAGTTCTGCTCGTCCCGAGCAGGTAAAACGATAACAAAGATAATTTCTGAAGTGACATGCCATCATAATCTTGATCATACTATTTGTAAACATATGTAATGAATGCAGCGATCAAAACAATGGTAATGACATGAGTAAACAACTGAATCATAAAGCAAAGACTTTTCATGAATAGTACTTCAAGACAAGCATAAATAAGTCTTGCATAAGAGTTAACTCATAAAGCAATAAATCAAAGTAAAGGTGTTGAAGCAACACAAAGGAAGATTAAGTTTCAGCGGTTGCTTTCAACTTATAACATGTATATCTCATGGATATTGTCAACATAAAGTAATATAACAAGTGCAATATGCAAGTATGTAGGAATCAATGCACAGTTCACACAAGTGTTTGCTTCTTAAGGTGGAGGGAGATAGGTAAACTGACTCAATAATAAAAGTAAAAGAATGGTCCTTCAAAGAGGAAAGCATCGATTGCTGTATTTGTGCTAGAGCTTTTATTTTGAAAACATGAAACAATTTTGTCAACGGTAGTAATAAAGCATATGAGTTATGTAAATTATATCTTACAAGTTGCAAGCCTCATGCATAGTATACTAATAGTGCCCGCACCTTGTCCTACTTAGCTTGGACTACCGGATCTTTGCATGCCATGTTTCAACCAAGTGTCACAAAGGGGTACCTCCATGCCGCCTGTACAAAGGTCTAAGGAGAATGCTCGCATTTTGGATTTCTCGCTTTTGATTATTCTCAACTTAGACATCCATACCGGGACAACATGGACAACAGATAATGGACTCCTCTTTAATGCATAAGCATGTAGCAAAATTATTATTCTCATATGAGATTGAGGATATATGTCCAAAACTGAAACTTCAACCATGATTCATGGCTTTAGTTAGCGGCCCAATGTTCTTCTCTAACAATATGCATGCTCCAATCATTAAGGTGATAGATCCTTCAGACAAGACGGACATGCATAGCAACTCACATGATATTCAACAAAGAATAGTTGATGGCGTTCCCCAGAAGCATGGTTATCGCACAACAAGCAACTTAATAAGAGATAAAGTGCATAAGTACATATTCAATACTACGATAGTTTTTAAAGCTATTTTGTCCCATGAGCTATATATTGCAAAGGTGAATGATGGAATTTTAAAGGTAGCACTCAAGCAATTTACTTTGGAATGGCGGAGAAATACCATGTAGTAGGTATGTATGGTGGACACAAATGGCATAGTGGTTGGCTCAAGGATTTTGGATGCATGAGAAGTATTCACTAGTAGGAAAACCCTTATAGGCAAAGCTTAGTTCTGTGGCGCACCGTTTTGAATGCGCCACAGAAACTTATTTTGTGGCGCACCAGCGTGCGCCACAAAAATAGCTTATTTTTGTGGCGCATGGCTGAACCGTGCGCCACAGAAATTGTGGGGCCCACATTCTGCCACCACGAATTATTAGGTAGGTATTTCGTGGCACCGTTGCGCGTAAATAACTATTTATGTGGCGCCGGCTCGGTGCGCCACGTAGTAGTTATTTTGTGGCGCACCGGCTCGTGCGCCACGTAGTTATTTCGTGGCGCACTTCGCTGGTGCGCCACGAATTAGGTGTTATATCATCCCCGCCTCCCCTCCCCTCCCCACGCCCGTACGTTCACCTCCCTCCCTCTCCCCGCCGCCGCCGCCATGGTCGCCGCTGCCGCCGCCGCCGCCTTCCTCCGCGAGGGCCGCATGCCGCCACGCTCCACCCATCCCCGCCACCAGCAGCACAAGCCGCTGCGGCGTGGAGGAGGAGGGGCCGCCGCATGGAGGAGGAGGGGCCGCCGCGTCAAGGAGGAGGAGCCGCCGCGTCTTCCTCCTCCTCCACCCCTGCCGTCGTCGTCAACCTCCTCCTCCACCCCTATCGTCGGTGAGCTCCACCTCTCCCCTCCCCTCCCTCCTCCTCCACCCCTGCCGCGTCGTCAACCTCCTCCTCGATCCACCCCTAGCCGGTGAGCTCCACCTCTCCCTCCCTCCATCTTCCTCTACCCCCGCTCCGGATGTGTTGATGTTGTGCTCGATCTGGATGCTCTTGTGCTGCCGTTGTTCTCTGGATGTTGATGCTGCTCTGGACAAAATTACAGAGAGGATGATGTTGTGCTCGATCTGGATGCTGTTGTGCTGCTGTTGTGGTCATCATGAATAAAAACAGTCAAACATTCTTTTTGTTTTACTGTGCTGTTAGCTATATATTTTTTCTATGCTCTGCCTGTGATGCTTGTGTTTTGGAGCAAGCAGCTGGCATGGCATGTGAGAGAGAGCATGAGAGAGTTCTTGGGGGCAGAGATGATGGCAACATCAGCACTGGTCCTGCATTGGTCCTGCTTTGAATTAGTAAGATCAAGTAGTGGCTTGAGTTCCTGTTGGTAACCAATACCAACAGAGAGCTACTTCATTTTAAGTAGAATTTCTTTTAAGGACTCTAGCTAGATTAGAGGGGAAAAAGATTGCTGATTTGTTGCCTATGATAATGGATCATCAAATGTTTCCCTTTGTCCCTGGTTGCCTCCTTAATTGATGCCTTATGATCCAAATGATCCAAGTCCCTTGCATGATCCCATTTGTCCCTAATGTTGCTTAATTAAGATGAATAAATTCCCTCTAATCACCATTTGGAGATCAAGACTAGTTCTTGATATCCATTAGCTAGACTCCAATATTAAAAATGTCTCCCAAATATGGAGACAAACATTTTAACATTACCCCAATTGATGCCTTTGTCCCTGGTTGCCTCCTTAATTGATGCCTTATGATCTATTTCTTGTTGGCTTTGATGAAAATAGAGATATCCACAGTAGGGGATCATGTAAATGAATGCCACTGTGGTATCCTTTGAAGAAAAAGGACTGTTTCTGATGGTTTTAAAAGGCTAGGTGGTGCTAGGTGATTAAGTTGGCTACCAAGACTTGTCTCATCTGGTTAGCTGGGATATGCTATGTGTTGTTGCTTGTTTAGGCATATCTATCACTTACTGGATTTACTGGTTCTTGATTGGCCTCTCTTTTGCCAGCATCACTTGGTCTATATACCAAGTGATGAATAATCCCTTTGGAGCATCTGCTCCATGCATGCTATGTGTGTTTGTGCATCTTGACTTATGTCACCATGGTTGCTGGTTTGGTGGTGTTTTTGTACTTGCCGATGATTAGATGGTTGGTCGATATCACTCGTACACTCGGGGGTGGAGCAAGTGAGCCTGGTGTGATGGCACAAATATCAATATCTTGTGCATCCTACCTGGCCTCACTTACTCCATCCCTGGATGTTAATATTTGTTTCGACCAACAAAGTATGAGGCATATGCTATTTAGTTGATACCACTTGGCTCTTTCTTCCATTTTAGTGCCGATGATTAGAATGTTCGGTCAACTTTACACTCCGGGGTGTCGCTAGTGAGCCTGGTGTGATGGCACAAATATCAATCTCTTGTGCATCCTACCTGGCCTCGCTAACGCCATCCCGGGATGTTCATATTTGTTTCGACCAACAAAGTATGAGGCATTCCATTTAGTTCATACTAGCTACTTCTTAATTGCATTGGCCTTTCTTCCATTCTAGTGCCGATGATTAAATTGTTTGGTCACTTGTACACTCTGGGGTGGGGCCACTGAGCCTGGTGCGATGGCACAACTATCAATCTCTCTTGTGCATCCTACCTGGCCTCGCTGACCCCATCCCTGAATGTTAATATTTCTTTCGACCAACAAAGTATGAGGCATATGATATCTAGTTGAGATACCACTTGGCTCTTTCTTCCATTTTAGTGCCGATGATTAGAATGTTTGGTCACCTATACGCCGCAATATACTTTGTAGACGGGCCCCCCTTTCCCCGGCCGCCGTTCCGTGAACGAGTCTTTGACGAGACAACAACGCCGACATGCCTCTCCGGCGCAGAACCACGCCAGTCCCAGCCGCCTCTCTTGTGGCCGCGTCTCCTGCGCCATGCACTCTTCGCCTTCTTGCCCGGTGAACAATAGACTGATCGTTGGAATAAGGAAGCCGATGACGGCCGATCGCAATCTAATCTTGCGACCGGCCGTCATCGGTTTCCTTATTCCAACGATCAGTCTATTGGTTCACCGGGCAAGAAGGCGAACAGTGCAGGACGCGGGACACACGGCCACAAGGGAGGCGGTTGGGACTGCCGTGGTTCTGCGCCGGAGAGGCAGATCGGCGTTGTTGTCTCGTCAAAGACCCGTTCACGGAACGGCGGCCGGGGAAAGGGGGCCCTTCTGCAAAGTATACTGCGGTGTATACTGCAACTATGGTTTCTGACCATAGTATTTGTGTTGACCAATAATGTATGAGGCACTTATTCCATTTTGTCATTCCATTTGCTTTGAGATTTTCAAAATGCCGATGATTAAAATGTTTGGTCCCCGTACACTTGGGGGTGGCGTAAGTGAGCCTGGTAAGATAGCACAAATATCAATCTCTTGTGCATCGGACTTGGTCTCACTTACGCCATCCCTAAATGTTAATATTTGTGTTGACCAACAATGTATGAGGCATTTATTCCATTTCTCTTGTGCATCGGACTTGTTGGTCTCACTTTCTTCCATTTTCATCATAGTAGGAACTGGATATGAAGACCCCGATGCAAGCGAGCCTGGTGGGTAGAGATGAGGGAGCAAAGGAGGAACCGGATGAAGACTACTTTGTATCTCGAAATTGTGAAATTTGTATGAATTAAGAGTTGTATGCAAAACATTTGACACTTAATTGCCACTATATATGTATTCGATCGGGCTCTAAGTAATGTGATGATGATGTCTATGTTATATCTGTGCAATGTACATGATATTTATATTATATCTGAATGTTGCTGTATATAACCTGTGTATCTGTATTGCTGTCTATAAACTGCATGTGTATAGCAGGCAGCACAAAATCGTGTATAATACAAGCAAATTCTGTGGCGCACTAAAAACCAATTCTGTGGCGCACGCTTTTCTGTGGCGCACCTAAGAACAAGTGCGCCACAGAAACCTTAATTCTGTGGCGCATGGGCAGGTGCGCCACAGAAACCTTATTTTTGTGGCGACGTTTCTGTGGCGCACCTCCCATGCGCCACAGAATCCATTTTTGGTGCGCCACTGATGAGGCTTTTCCTACTAGTGATTCCCTCTCGATACAAGGTTTAGGCTAGCAAGGTTATTTGAAGCAAACTCAAGGATGAACCGGTGCAGCAAAACTCACATAAAAGACATATTGTAAACATTATAAGACTCTACACCGTCTTCCTTGTTGTTCAAAACTCAATACTAGATATTATCTAGACCTTAGAGAGACCAAATATGCAAATCAAATTTTAGCAAGCTCTATGTATTTCTTCATTAATGGGTGCAAAGCATATGATGCAAGAGCTTAAACATGAGCACAACAATTGCCAAGTATCACATTATCCAAGACATTTTAGAGTTACTACATGTAGCATTTTCCAATTCCAACCATATAACAATTTAACGAAGAAGAAACTTCGCCTTGAATATTATGAGTAAAGCCTAAGGACATATTTGTCCATATGCAACAGCGGAGCGTGTCTCTCTCCCACAAAGTGAATGCTAGGATCCATTTTATTCAAACAAAAACAAAAACAAAAACAAACCGACGCTCCAAGTAAAGAACACAAGATGTGACTGAATAAAAATATAGTTTCAGGGGAGGAACCTGATGATTTTGTCGATGAAGAAGGGGATGCCTTGGGCATCCCCAAGCTTAGACGCTTGAGTCTTCTTAGAATATGCAGGGGTGAACCACGGGGCATCCCCAAGCTTAGAGCTTTCACTCCTCTTGATCATAGTATATCATACTCCTCTCTTGACCCTTGAAAACTTCCTTCACACCAAACTTCAAGCAAACTCATTAGAGGGTTAGTGCACAATTAATAATTCACATGTTCAGAGGTGGCACAATCATTTTTTATACTTCTGGACATTGCATAAAGCTACTGGACATTAATGGATAAAAGAAATGCATCCGATATAGCAAAAGAGGCAACGCGAAATAAAAGGCAGAATCTGTCAAAAACAGAACAGTCCGTAAAGACGAATTTTAAAATGGCACCAGACTTGCTCAAATGGAAAAACTCAAAACTAATGAAAGTTGCGTACATATCTGAGGATCACGCTCGTAAATTGGCAGATTTTTTCGAATTTTCTACAGAGGCCTGTGCCTAGATTCGTGACAGACAGCAATGCTGTTTCTGCGCAGCGATCCCAAATATAACATCAACTTTAACATAGAAACTTTACTTGGCACAAAAACATGATAAGGAGAGGTTGCTACAGTAGTAAACAACTTCCAAGACTCAACAAAACAAAAATTCTGTAGTAAAAACATGGGTTGTCTCCCATAAGCGCTTTTCTTTAACGCCTTTCAGCTAGGCGCAGAAAGTGCAAATCAAGTAACATCGAGAGTAGAAGCATCAACATCATAACTTGTTCTAATAATAGAATCAAAAGGCAACTTCATTCTCTTTCTAGGGAAGTGTTCCATACCTTTCTTGAGAGGAAATTGATATTTAATATTACCTTCCCTCATATCAATAACAGCACCAACGGTTCGAAGAAAAGGTCTTCCCAACACAATAGGACAAGATGCATTGCATTCGATATCCAAGACAACAAAATCAACGGGGACAAGGTTATTGTTAACCGTAATGCGCACATTATCAATCCTCCCCAAAGGTTTCTTTTTAACATTATCGGCAAGATTAACATCCAAATAACAATTCTTCAATGGTGGCAAGTCAAGCATATCATAAATCTTTTTAGGCATAACAGAAATACTTGCACCAAGATCACATAAAGCATTACATTCAAAGTCATTGAATTTCATTTTAATGATGGGCTCCCAACCATCTTCTAACTTTCTAGGAATAGAAGTTTCAAGTTTTAGTTTCTCTTCCCTAGCTTTTATGAGAGCATTTGTAATATGTTTTGTAAAGGCTAAATTTATAGCACTAGCATTAGGACTTTTAGCAAGTTTTTGTAAGAACTTTATAAATTCAGAGATGTGACAATCATCAAAGTCTAAATCATTATGAGCTACAGCAATGGGATCATTGTTCCCAAGATTGGAAAAAATTTCAGCAGTTTTATCACAAGCAGTTTCAGCAGTTTTAGCAATTTCAGGCAGCTTTTGTACGCTTTGCACTAGGAGTAGAAACATTGCCAACACCAATTATTTTACCATTGATAGTAGGAGGTGCAGCAACATGTGAATCATTATCATTACTAATGGTGGTGATAGTCCAAACTTTAGCTACATTATTCTCTTTAGCTAGTTTTTCATTTTCTTCTCTATCCCACCTAGCACGCAATTCAGCCATTAATCTTATATTCTCATTAATTCTAACTTGGATGGCATTTGCTGTAGTAGTAATCTTATTATCAATATCCTCATTAGGCATAACTTTCAATTTTAATAACTTAACATCAGAGGCAAGTCTATCAACTCTAGAAGCAATAATATCAATTTTATCAAGCTTTTCCTCAACAGATTTGTTAAAAGCAGTTTGTGTACTAATAAATTCTTTAAGCATAGCTTCAAGACCAGAGGGTACACTCCTATTATTGTTGTAAGAATTCCCATAAGAATTACCATAACCATTACCATTAGCAGAAGGATATGGCCTATAGTTATTACCAGAGTTGTTCCTATAAGCATTGTTGTTGAAATTATTATTTTTAATGAAATTCACATCAACATTTTCTTCTTGAGAAACCAATGAAGCTAAAGGAACATTATTTGGATCAACATTAGATCTACCATTCACAAGCATAGACATAATCACATCAATTTTATCACTCAAGGAAGAGGTTTCTTCAACAGAATTTACCTTCTTACCTTGTGGAGCTCTTTCCGTGTGCCATTCAGAGTAATTCACCATCATATCATCAAGAAGTTTTGTAGCCGCCCCCAAAGTGATGGACATAAAGGTACCTCCAGCAGCTGAATCCAATAAATTCCGCGAAGAAAAATTTAGTCCTGCATAGAAGGTTTGGATGATCATCCAAGTAGTCAGTCCATGGGTTGGGCAATTCTTTACCAAAGTTTTCATTCTCTCCCATGCTTGAGAAACATGTTCAGTATCTAATTGCTTAAAATTCATTATGCTACTTCTCAAAGATATAATTTTAGCGGGAGGATAATATCTACCAATAAAAGCATCCTTGCATTTAGTCCATGAATCAATACTATTCTTAGGCAAAGATAGCAACCAATCTTTAGCTCTTCCTCTTAATGAGAAAGGAAACACTTTCAATTTAATAATATCACCATCTACATCCTTATACTTTTGCATTTCACAAAGTTCAACAAAATTATTGAGATGGGCAGCAGCATCATCAGAACTAACACCAGAAAATTGATCTCTCATAACCAGGTTCAGTAAAGCAGGTTTAATTTCAAAGAATTCTGCTGTAGTAGCAGGTGGAGCAATAGGTGTGCATAGGAAATCATTATTATTTGCGTTTGTGAAGTCACACAACTTAGTATTTTCAGGGGTATTCATTTTAGCAACGGTAAATAAAACAAACTAGATAGAGTAAATGCAAGTAACTAATTTTTTTGTGTTTTTGATATAGAGAGCAAGACAATAAATAAAGTAAAACTAGCAACTAATTTTTTTGTGTTTTGTTTAGGTGCAGCAAACAAAGTAGTAAATAAAATAAAGCAAGACAAAAACAAAGTAAAGAGATTGAGAAGTGGAGACTCCCCTTGCAGCGTGTCTTGATCTCCCCGGCAACGGCGCCAGAAAAAGAGCTTGATGGCGTGTAACTCACACGTTCGTTGGGAACCCCAAGAGGAAGGTATGATGCGCACAGTAGCAAGTTTTCCCTAAAGAAACCAAGGTTTAATCGAATCAGAGGAGCCAAGAAGCACGTTGAAGGTTGATGGTCGCGAAATGTGATGCGGCGCAACACCAGGGATTCCGGCGCCAACGTGGAACCTGCACAACACAACCCAAGTACTTTGTCCCAACGAAACAGTGAGGTTGTCAATCTCACCGGCTTGCTGTAACAAAGGATTAAACGTATCGAGTGGAATATGATTTTTTGCAAGAAAACAATAAAACAAGTATTGCAGTAGATTGTATGCTATGTAAAGAATAGGACCGGGGTCCACAGTTCACTAGAGGCGTCTCTCCCATAAGATAAAAGCATGTTGGGTGAACAAATTACAGTGGGCAATTGACAAATAGAGATGGGCATAACAATGCATGTACATGATATGATAAATATAGTGAGATTTAATTGGGCATTACGACAAAGTACATAGACCGCCATCCAACCGCATCTATGCCTAAAAAGTCCACCTTCAGGTTATCATCCGAACCCCATTCAGTATTAAGTTGCAAAGCAACAGACAATTGCATTAAGTATGGTGCGTAATGTAATCGACAACTACATCCTTAGACATAGAATCAATGTTTTATCCCTAGTCACTACAAGAAAAGTTCTGATAGACAACGTCCCAAAATCGTCAACTAAGGGGCATTTTTCGTCGCCTATGGGCCTAACCCGACGATATGGGTTCCGTTGTCGAAACTGCGTCAGGCAAAGTCCAACGACGATTTTTTCGGTCCGTCGCGCTTGGGCGCCCTTCCGCCACGGAAAATCGGACCGTTGCGGAAGTGTTTTCGGAGCCCGTTGACTGCTGACGTCATGCAAACTGACACGTGGCGACGCCGTTAACTGCCAACGGCGTTAACCGGCTGAAACCCCGTGGTAGATGGTAGGCCCACACGAGGCCTGCCACGTCTTAAGCGGCCGGGCCAGATGACATAGTTTGACCGGTCAACTATATAGCTGGGCTGGTCCATTAGTTACGTGGGCCGGGCCTAACCTCTAAGGTTGTGTCAAAACTTAAATGGGCCGCCCATTTAACATGTGGGTCCACCTTAAAGAATCGGCCGCCCAAGCAAGTGGGCGGGCCAAAAACACAGTGGGTCCCACTTTCCTGTTAAAAGGCCGGCCCATATAGTGTGTGGGGTCCACCGTATAGCAAGTGGGCCGGCCCAACAAGCTAGTGGGCGGCCAAAAACACAGTGGGTCCCACTTTCCAGCTCGGCTCGCCCATTTAGTATGTGGGGTCCTCCATATAGCAAGTGGGCCGCCCAACAAGATAGTGGGCCGGCCAAAACACAGTGGGTCCCACCTTCCCAAAGGGCCGCCCATTTAGTATGTGGGGTCCATCATATAGCAAGTGGGTGGCCCACCAAGATAGTGGGCCGGGCCAAAAAACACGGTGGGTCCCACATTCTGTTAATGGGCCGGCCCATTTGATAAGTGGGGTCCACCATATAGCAAGTGGGTGGCCCGACAAGATAGTGGGCCGGCCAAAAGCAAAGGTGGGCCCCACTTTCCCGTTAAAGGGCCCCAAGAGTATGTGGGGTCCACCATACAGAAGTGGGCCGCCCAACAAGATAGTGGGCCGGTCCAAAAACACATGTGGGTCCCACTTTCATTTTAAAGGGCCGGCCCATTTAGTATGTGGGGTCCACCACAAAAGCAAATGGGGCCCAACTAATTAGTGGGCCCCAGTTGTGGGTGGGGTCCACCTTACAGCAAGTGGGCCACCCAATTATAGTGTGGGGTCCACCGTAAATCAAATGGGCTGGCCCAATAAGTAAGTGGGCCAGCCCGTTTAGTTGCTGTTTATATGCCGGCATAATATGCGCTTTGGGATTTTGCGGGCAGGCACATATGTGATTTAGCTTAATTGGGCCGTTTAAGGGATGGGAATTCGTGATTTAGATACTGAGAATATTTACGCAGCATTGATTTCTGTCGGATAGCCTCACTTACCACAAGCACCAAAGAAAAAATGCGCGAAAGAACTATAAAAACTAACTAAATATTACATCAGCTGCAAGGCATTGAAAAAATATTACAGAACCCAGAGAAATTGAATGGTAATTAAACCTAGCAATACAATGAAGCGATCCGGCAATCTTTTAAGTTGTCCATGCAACACCTATATCTGAAACAAAGACATTACAAGTTAAGACAAACAATGGAAAGGCAAAGACACTACAATATTGTTTGGCAAAGAATTTGGAACTCATCATTTCGTCGTTATAACAAGATCATTGTAATGCGCACAATAAGCAAACAAAGAGTGCATGCCGCATACCAACAGCCAATATAACAGAGCATGTTAGAATGAAACAGCAGACTTACTACTGTCGAGTCCCATGCAAACCAACATGTTCAGGGAGTACAAAATTGGCATGAACAACATAGTAGCAGGCTATAAATTTTGTAACAACGACTGAGCAAGATGAAGTTATGATGGCTACATCTACAGAGCAGGGAATGTAAACCAAAAATAGAAGTTACGATGGCAAAAGCTAAAGAGGAGGGAATGTGAACCAACATGTGCCAAGTGCAATTACTTCATTTTGGTCGTGAACTAAATAATACTCCTGAACTTATAGTGAAGGGGATGCAAATCAAGATGTTTCGGGATATAAACTTGTAATGAGCAACACATAGAGGATAGTTAATGCTGGAGCTTAGGATGGACCAGATACAGAATATAGTGGGATCACCTGTGAACTTGTATAAGAGGGAATGCAAACCAATATGTTCAGCTTTCCATATGTGAGCGTCATGCCAAGTCAGAGAAACAAGTCAATAATGCAGCTTTTGAAGAACAAGATGGCACGCAAAATTATTATCTAGTAGTATGACAAGTTTATTTGTACTACAGGCTAGATAGCAGAGTGATAGCATGCCAAACTAAGTCCTTACTTTGTTAGCTTACAATGAACTAGATACAAAACAATGGCATCACCTGTAGTACAGGGAATGCAAGCCAACATGTTCATGGAGTAAAAAATTGGCACAAACAACATAGTAGCAGGCCATAATTTTTGTAACAACGACTGAGCAAGATAAAGTTATGATGGCTAGATCTACAGAGCAGGGAATGTAAACCAAATATAGAAGTTACGATGCCAAAAGCTATAGAGCAGGGAATGCGAACCAACATGTGCAATTACTTAAAATTGGCCATGAACTAAATAATAGCAGGATGTTACTATAATACCTATAATTTTTGTAACAACGACTGAGCAAGATAGAAGTTATGATGGCTACATCTACAGAGCAGGGAATGCAAACCAAAATGTTCAATCGCTTAAAGTTAGCAATGAAGTAGAAAATAGCAACGTGTTACGGTCATAGCTAGGAATGAACTAAAAGAGCTTCAGACAAACAAGAATCTGAACCCAGAACATGGCGCTAAAACAAGGGACTTACATTAGGAGAAGCACTCTGTGGGAGTCACAGCAGATCTTCCTGGGGTTGAT
Organism: Lolium multiflorum; assembly: GCA_030979885.1. NCBI lineage: Eukaryota > Viridiplantae > Streptophyta > Magnoliopsida > Poales > Poaceae > Lolium > Lolium multiflorum. Next base: position 171,064,794 of record CM061749.1, on the reverse strand, counting down.
AGATCCGGTGATGAAGTACGCTACATGTGCTACTTGGGGTTGGAGAGACGGCCATTACACTTCATGGTTACTCATCTCATCTGCAAAAACGTAACGGCGCGTCGTTAGCACAAACAGGTTCCCCCAAGATTAAACAAGAACTTGCAGGCAAGCAATAGAAAAGCGACAGTAGAAGAGTTTAGATCATGCACCGCCGGTGAAGCAGATCCGGTTCATGCACAGCGGTGTCGGTGAGCAAGATCCGATGCGGTGGACGACGGATCCGGCGAAGCGGCTCCGGCGGGTGGACGATACCGCAGCTGAAGCGACTGCGGTAGACTGCTGGATGAGCATATGGTTTCGAGGTTCGGCGGGGATGATCCGGTCCGGTTGATGACGGCGTCGATGAAGCGGCTCCGGCAGGCAGCCGGATGACGAGGATCGCGAGGCCTCGGGTAGGCCAGGGAAGTCCGGCGGGGATGTTCCGGTGCGGTGGTCGTGGAGGTGGGAGAGAGGGACTTGGGAAGTTCCGGTGGGTGGTCTGAGGGAAATGAATTTTTTTGGGAGGGTTTCCGGGCTAGGGAGGTGGTGATCCAAAAAATGACGGGCAGACCCCCCCACCAACCGACTTTGCTGCCATCTCCACAGGGGTAGAATGGGAATTTGGAAGCGTGTGAAATTTTTGTATTTTGTGGGCGGGAAGTTTTGCCGCTATGAGATTTTGAATTTGGCCACCGTCCAAGTATAATGATAAAAAATTGTGAGACCGTACTAGTACCTCTGTTCAAGGCCGAGTGCAAAATCAAATCATCATCACGTTGAAAATTTGTTACCAACTTACCATGATCATGATCTACCTCTGAAAATGGGCGCATCCACTAAAACTTGCAAAGTATAATGATACAAATTTGTGAGACCGTACTAGTACTTATGTTCAAGGTCGAGTGCAACATCAAATCATCATTATATTGAAAATTGTGTTACCATGATCACGATCTATCTCTGAATTTGGCGCATCCGCTAAATCTCGCAAAGTATAATGATAAAAAAATTGTGAGACTGTACTAGTACTTCTGTTCAAGTTCGAGTGCAACATCAAATCATCATCACGTTGAAAATTTGTTACCATGATCATGATCTATCTCTGAATTTGGCGCATCTGCTAAATCTTGCAAAGTATAATGATAAAGAAATTGTAAGGCAGTAGTAGTACTTCTGTTCAAGGTCGAATGCAACATCAAATCATCATCACGTTGAAAATTTGTTACCATGATCCTCTGAAAATGGGCGCATCCGCTAAAAGTTGCAAAGTATAATGATACAAAATTGTGAGACCGTACTAGTACTTATGTTCAAGGTCTAGTGCAACATCAAATCATCATTACATTGAAAATTGTGTTACCATGATCATGATCTATCTCTGAATTTGGCGCATCCGCTAAATCTCGCAAAGTATAATGATAAAAAAATTGTGAGACTGTACTAGTACTTATGTTCAAGGCCGAGTGCATGATCAAATCATCATCATGTTGAAATTTGTTACAACGATCATGACATATCTCTAAAATTGGCGCATCCGCTAAATCTTGCACGTGGCGCATCTCGGTGCGGAGCAACAAGCCGGTGCTATCAAGGTTGAGGCGTCGGTAGCGTCATCGGGCTCTCCTCTTTTGATAGATCTTCTACATGGCGTGGCGCACCGCCCACCGAGAAGCAGTCACATGTGAGATCGAGGTGGAGACGTCGCCGGCATCCTCGAGGCGCGACCGCCCTTCTACGAGCCAGAGTCGACTCAAGGTATGAATCCATGCGCTGTCGCGTCCCTTCTGCATATGAAGTGGGATGCCTTAGATTTATTGTTCTTCTCTTACGATTATTTCTAGCCGGACATGTGTGCTCTTTCTCTGAATATATTGCTTGAAAAGCTAACCAAGTTACTTAAATTCACTTCGTTCTTAATCTTGCGTGCTAATTTTGTTATTTTTGCTGACAGTGGTGCACGCAAGGAAATTTATTTCTGGGTGTGCTGAGCTGTTAGGCCTAAGTCGAAATCCTCAGCTAAACAAGGCCTCAGCTTAACACATAAAAAGGTGTTCAATCTCGCCCACAATGTCCTCTTCTTTCCTCTTCCTTTATTGGAACTTGTTTTGCAGACAAGGAAAGTGGCACGTGTAATGTGAGTAAAACCCTCTTAGCCAAAATCAGCTACGAGCAAGATTTTATGTATTGTAGATTCCCCAATTGACTCTCATCCCCAATGTAGTCTTTTTTATGTCAGTATAGACTTCTTTACTGGATGTATATACTATCGTACATGGCATGCATTTGCCTAATGAGGAGCATTGTATTGCCATTCTAGCCAACCTGATCGATCTGTCAAGCTTCATGCACGAGATGCCATGTTTAATTTACTCCCTCGCTCCGATCCATATTTCTTGGTGTAAAATGAATGTGAATCGGAGGGAGTACTTTTCTTAGATAGTACTATACCAGTTCAAAAAAAAGTACTGTACTACTACATCACAAATGCATCAAAAGAGTACTACATCACAAGACCACCACGGTTGTACTAGTAGAGTTTAATGCTTAACTTCCAAAGGGAATAAGATTACACATATGAACTTTAAACAGGCGCTGTCCGATGTCTGCTTGTTTGGGAGCACAACATAAATAATACTACCCCCGTCCATACATAAGTGACTAAACTTTGTCTGAAGATGGTTTCATCTATATATGTTTTTAGTGTGTAGATACATCCGTATCTTGAAGGAAAAAGGTGAGCCGCTAACTTTTTGAATAGAGTGAGTAATACAATTCGGATAAACAATGGTGTAGTAAAACAAATACTCCTGCCCATCATAAAACAAAACACAGACTGACTCAAATATATGTACAGATCACAAAAAAGGTTTCATCAGAACCCGAACATATACATGCAGAGATGACCGTTTGATCACATAAAACAAAGGTTTCGTGGCATATTTATGCCCCCAAAACAAGCAGACGTAGGACAGCGCCAACGTACTAGCAGCTAGCACTATGGAGCTGCAGTACAAACAAATGGTGCAGCGACATTTCCACCAGAACGAAAACTAAAAGACATCAGACCAAACAAAAGCTGGGCTATCACTTCTTGCCCAAACAAGCCTTGCTCCTTCATATGCGACTTCCTTTTCTCTTATGGATGTTGAACTTTGAATTAGATGGGTTCCTGACAGCGCGTTCTTTTTCGTGTCCTTGATGTTGCACTCTGGATCAGGTCGGTTACTGTCAGGAAATGAACAAATTGATCAGCAAAAGTCATATGTAAATGAATGCAAAGGTTACATATGAATGACTAACCCGGTCTAACTGAGTAGGGATGTAAAGTGCACCAACGTCTAGCAGAATTGTACTTTCTCCACTGCCAGTTGCTCATATCTAATTGGAATACTCCCTCCTTTGCCCGTACAACCAGCTCATTTTTGTCCTCAAATACGCAGAGTAACCTTACTGCATGTTTCCAATTGTATGGAAATGATGTGTCAAGGCCAAAAAAAGTATCCAATTCAAAATTTATATGACATGTCCATGACTCGTGATCGCCTGTTGATGATCTTGTACTGGCCCATGTTTGTAGGGTGAAGTCTCTTATAACAGCAAGGGCAACATCTCCATTATGTCCCTTGAAGATGTGAATGTTAAGCATGAATATATCATGCGTCTCATGAGGGCACTGAATATATTTCAGAGCCTTCTTTGCATGGTCAAGCTCAATGATATATCTAGACTTCGTTGGCCAGTACAAAATACCCCCTATGAGAGTTGCCGGTCTACGGTCAATCTCTGACAGCATCTGTAACATCCCAATTTTAAAACTTCCAAACATCATGCATGGCATTCATACGCATCATGTCATCATTGCATTTATAGGGAAAACCCAAAATTCAAATTCGTTTAAAACCCCGAACCCCAAAATGGCAATATAGCCACATAGGCATGTATGCCAATTTTTGTTTTATAAAATATTTTATTTTGTTTCAAAAGTGGTCTCATAGTGAAGACCTTTTCACAAGGTTTCCAACAATATTTTATTCGTATTTTTCCGACTATTTTTGAGTGCTGAAATGCATAATCAATTAAGAGAGAGAAATAAAAAAAAAAAAGAAGGGCCGACCCAACCTGGCCGACCAGGCCAAGCACCGGCCCAGGGCCACCCGCGCCCGTCCCCAACCTCCGAACCGCCGCCACCTCCCTGCACGCACAGGACGCGCACGTACAGCGACCACGCCGCCCACTCGCCCACGACCTCCCTCGTCTCTCACTCTCCCGTCCGAGACCGCCCATATAGCCCCTGGCCTCCTCTCCCATTCCCCTCTTTTTCCTCTCTATCCCGCCCCAGCTGCCCAGTTCGCCGGAGGAGTCGCGCGCCGCCTCCATCCACCGGACAGCGCCGCCGGGCCGGGCTAAGCCGCGCCGCTGCCGCCCCTAGCTCCGCATCGCCAAGGCGCACTCCGTCCCAAATTCGCCCGACGCCCGGAACCGCCGAGGCGCCGCCGTCGAGCACGGCCAGGCCGCCGCCGGCCATCTCCTCGTCGCCGGCCACGTCACCCTCCTGCATCAGCGCCACGCGTGCACCACGCGTACGCCGGCGCCACCTGGGTAATCCCCTTTTTCTCCTTTTCTTCTTTCCAATTCCAGCAAACAAATCTGAGCCGTAGACGTTATGTTGATCCAGCGGATGAAAGAGCGTGATCCGCGTGAAGAGGTATCAACCAATAGGATTGCGCCATGTGTCGACACACCCTAGATTGCGTTTAATTAGAATTTCGATAGTCCGCGCTTTGTAAAAATCGTAACCAGAGATCCGCTTGTCCAAAAATTACAAACTTTATACCTCTGGAATCCTAAAAATATGAGGAACATTTTGGAACAATAAAATGTAGACTTACAGAAGTTTGAGATTCATCCATATTTAAATGCCTAATCGGAGTACTTCATCCATAAAATGATATCTACATACCCTTTTCGGGTGATTCCTTTTGCATATGATTGCAAATGTTATCCTCTGTCCAGTAGTACCAAGACCATCATTTTAATACTGTACCAAAATACCTTTTTCAACTAATGGTAGTTGCCCTTCGCTAGTGAGACATAGACGGTTCGCAATAATCCAACCAACCGTAAAACTTGACCATGGCATCATGCATATAGTGACAACCAGAGAACAATAAATGAAGTGCACTTGTGTAAATCTCATATGCATCTCATGTCTATGTTTGTGCATTTGTGTCTTGCATTGTGCTTATGGTGCAATGTTATCGGATTGTAGATTGTGATTGTGCCGACTGCAACGGTTGTGCTTGTGAAGATTGTGCCAACTCTCCACCTTATCCAGGCAAGTGACACACACCAAAAGTCCCAGTTTTAATCTATGCACAGTAGAGATTTTTGTAGTATACATGTGTAGGGTTTTATGCTTTGCTATGCAATCCCAGTAGTCTAGCTACCCCTACTTGAATTCTTTGTCGCCATTAAATTTAGTTGTTGCTCAGCTATGCTATAAAATGATTTTGATAGTGAGTTATGGAAAAACAACTAAGTTTAATGAATTACCTGGGTGGAATTGGTATTGCTCGGGTTATGTTGAGTGGTTCCCTGGGGTCATGTCGTCGAACCTCTGAACCGCCAGGTGTATCGCACTTGTGGACGGCCACCCAGGAACAAAGAGATAATAGACAACCTTGCTCATTAGCTTACCGTACAGCCACATGCTAATATGGGCTCTGGCTTGATGGAGTATGTTGTGAGAACCCGGATCCTACGTGACAGATGATGTAGGGGATTGTAGGTTGGTACGGGTCCGTAGAGAATGGTCTGGGGGATTACTTCGGAAAAGTCTTGTCCTAGTCAACATCTGTCCATTTGAGCAAAATGTGCATCATGGAAGAAGAGCAGACTAGGTCATGTGGGTAAATTTGTACAACCTCTGCAGAGTGTTAAACTAAGTACTTAGCCGTGTCCCCGGTTACGGACAATTTGAGCGAACTGACAAGGATCCTGTTCGAAAGTCTCCTCATCCCAATTTCTTAAATAAAACTTGATGGGTGAACAGGGATATGTCAATTGGTGCAAGTGACTATCGGCTAGCAGGTCCCGTGCCATGTCTATGGTCTGAGTCTGCAGGGGTAGGTCGCCCAAACCAAGTTGGTCATATGAAATAGGAAGGCTCACTGATGTCTATCGGTGGTGTCCGGGTTCATTGATGTCTATCAATGGTACCGCTTAATTAGTATGAAAGAAAATGATTTGTCAAATGATAGGATAAAATTGGCTTTATGCAAATATGCCTGAGCTCTACCAGCCAAATGATCACGTATGTGTTAGGTTGCCATTTGAGTCCACCATAGTGTCATCTTGCCAATACAATTCCAAATGTATTGACCTTCGGGCTGTAACGTTTTATGTTGCAGGTTACTTCTCTAGCTGAAGATGTTTGTTTAGGTTCACGAGTCTTTGCCCAACATGTCTGCCTGTGGCTTCATGAAGGAAGATGGCTCCATGCTTTATGTTTTCCTTGCTGCTTTAAACTCTGAATTTGTGCTAGCCTGAGAGCTATGCAACTTGTATCGAACTATTTTATTTCCGCTGGATCTTAGGTTGTAATGAAGACCTTTGCTACTTGGTATTTCATCTTAAACTGTGTGTGCTAGCAGTTCGATCCAGGGACTAGCACGGTTGCACAGAGACTCTCAAAGGTGAGGTCACTACAGATGGTATCAGAGCACTGTGTTGCCCATAGGTTCGTGACCCTAGGTTTGGATTAGAAATAGGAAGACCTTAGGATGAAATTCCATCTTATCTATCTAATCCATTTTCTATTGAAAAGAAATGTTTGCAAATTTTGCTTTCTTGTATTCTCACCTATTCCATCTTCAAAACAAATCTTCATACTTTAGACGTCCAATCTTAGAAGACCTCAAGGAAGTGGAAGAGAAGCTTGAAGCACCCAAGATGGAAATAGAGTAGACCACCACTTTCTCTCTTTTATCAGACCAACGATATCTTAAAACACATTGATCATACCAAATTGTGGTATGACCATACTAGTGTTTTAAAAAAATTGCTTGCGTGATTTTATGGATTGTTTATTGTGTGACTTGTTTGTGCATGGGTCGGAAATTTTATTCCCTAGATCTATCTATCTTGTTTCTCATCTATGCTAAACAACCGCAAATGCTGCCAAGACGTGATCCAACCCAACTGGTAATTTTGGAATCCCAAGGTTTAGATGTAATCCTGGGAATGGATTGGATGACCGCCTACGGAGGTATAATAGATTGTACAAAGAAAACTGTTACACTCACAACCCCAGAAAAGAAACGAATCCGTTTCAACTCAACCTTTGAGCTTAAGGGTAGTAAGGTCAATTCTCTTAAGGGGGTTAGCCTAGAAGATGTACCCGTTGTGAGGGAATATCTGGATGTTTTCCCGGAAGAATTGCCAGGACTGCCACCTGATAGAGATGTTGAGTTTCTCATTGAACTTTTGCCCGGTACTGGACCCATAGCCAAGAGACCATACAAAATGGATGTTGATGAACTAAAGGAACTCAAGAAGCAGCTTAAGGAGCAAATTGAGAAAGGATTTATTCGACCTAGTTCATCATCTTGGGGAGCACCTGTACTGTTTGTTGAGAAGAAAGACTCTAGCAAAAGATTGGTGATGGACTACCGATCGTTGAATGAGATGACAATTAAAAACAAGTACCCATTGCCCAACATCAATGACTTGTTCGACCAATTGAAGGGAGCAAAGGTATTCTCCAAGATAGATCTTCGATCGGGTTACTTCCAACTGAAGATCCGGGAGGAGGATATACCTAAGACCGCATTCACAACTAGATACGGTCTGTATGAGTACACCGTTATGCCCTTTGGACTAACCAATGCTCCGGCATACTTCATGACCATGATGAACAAGGTATTCATGGAATATTTGGATAAGTTCGTGGTGGTATTCATCGATGATATATTGATCTATTCAAAAGATGATGCCGAGCACGAGAAACATTTGCACCTAATCATGGAAAAGCTCAGAGAGCACAAGTTGTATGCCAAGTTCAGCAAGTGTGAGTTCTGGTTAGACAGAGTTGGATTCCTTGGGCACATAGTTTCAGCAGAAGGAGTCGCAGTAGACCCAAGCAAGGTTGCAGCTGTGACCGAATGGGAGTCACCCAAAATGCAGGAGAGATTCGGAGTTTCTTAGGACTCGCTGGATACTACCGGAGATTTATTGAGAATTTCTCCAAAATTGCAAAGCCCATGACAGAACTGTTGAAGAAGGATAAGAAATTCATATGGACTGACGAGTGTGAGGCTAGTTTTCAAGAGTTGAAGCAACGCCTAGTAAGTGCACCAGTTCTATGTTTGCCGGATATCAATAAGGATTTCCAAGTGTATTGCGATGCTTCTCGCCAAGGACTTGGAGGTGTTCTAATGCAAGATGGAAAAGTTGTGAGTTATGCTTCGCGACAGCTCAAACGTCATGAGAGAAACTATCCAACTCATGACTTAGAGCTAGCATCTGTCGTGCATACTCTCAAGGTATGGAGACATTATCTGATGGGAAAGCATTGTGATGTGTTCACAGACCATAAGAGCCTGAAGTACATTTTCACTCAGAAGGAACTAAACATGAGGCAAAGAAGATGGTTGGAACTAATAAAGGATTATGATATGAGTTTGCAATACCATCCAGGAAAGGCTAATGTTGTAGCCGATGCGCTGAGTCGTAAGACCTATGTAAACGGCCTCACCGCAGGAGAACTACCTGAAGAGTTGTGTGAACATTTCAAAGATCTCCGACTAGAGATTGTGCCAGAAGGTTATTTGGCATCGCTTGAAGTTCAGCCAACACTAATGGATAAGATTAGAGAAGCTCAGAAGTTAGACAAAGAAATAGAAGTAATCAAGGCCAATATGAGAGAAGGCAAAGCAAAGGGATTTCATGAGGATGAGCAAGGAACCATATGGTTCGAGAAGCGAATTTGTGTGCCTCAAGACCCTGAACTTAGGAAGTTGATTCTTCAAGAAGCACATGATTCACCATACTCCATTCACCCTGGAAATACTAAGATGTACATGGATGTAAAGGAAAGGTTCTGGTGGACTAACTTGAAGAGAGACATTGCCGAGTATATTGCACTGTGTGATGTTTGTAGTAGAGTCAAAGCAGAACATCAGAAACCAGCAGGATTGTTGCAACCCCTACCAGTACCAGAGTGGAAGTGGGAAAATATTGGCATGGACTTTATCACCGGATTGCCAAAGACTAGATCAGGATATGATTCAATTTGGGTCATAGTGGACCGTCTAACTAAAGTGGCTCACTTTATACCAGTGAAGACCACCTATACGAGTGCCAAGCTAGCCAAGATATACATGAGCAGAATCATTTGTTTGCATGGAGTGCCCAAGAGCATTGTTTCAGATAGAGGTACTCAGTTCACCTCTCACTTTTGGCGTCAAATACATGAGTCCTTGGGAACTAGACTTGAGTTCAGCACAGCGTTTCACCCACAGACTGATGGACAAACAGAAAGGGTAAACCAAATCTTGGAAGATATGTTGAGGGCTTGTGCGCTGGATTATGGATCCAGCTGGGATGAAAATTTGCCATACGCAGAATTTTCATACAACAATAGCCACCAAGCTAGTATTGGAATGGCTCCATTTGAGGCACTATATGGAAGAAAGTGCACCACCCCACTACTATGGAGTGGAGTAGGAGAAAGGAGTCTATTTGGCCCAGACTTGATCAAGGATGCAGAAGAGAAGGTCAGGTTGATCAGAGATAGACTGAAGATAGCTCAATCCAGACAGAAGAGCTACGCTGACTCAAAGCGTAGGGAAGTGACCTATGAGATAGGTGATAGAGCATACCTTAGAGTCTCACCACTTCGTGGTATGAAGAGGTTTGGAGTCAAAGGAAAGTTAGCACCCCGCTTTGTAGGACCATTCAAGATCCTGTCTCGCAAAGGTGAAGTAGCTTATGAGTTGGAACTGCCAGAATCCCTATCTGCAGTTCATAACGTGTTCCATGTAAGCCAGCTGAAGAAGTGCCACCCAGATATGGAAGAGACCCCGTTGAGAGATACAGTGCCACTTGAGGAAGTTCAGTTGGAGAGTGATCTCACATATGAAGAGAAGCCAATCAAGATACTGGAGATGGCAGAAAGAGCTACTCGTACTAAGATGATCAAGTTCTGCAAAGTCCAATGGAATCACCACACCGAGGAAGAAGCTACCTGGGAGCGAGAAGATGATCTTCGAGAAGACCATCCACACCTATTTGCTAGCCACTCCGATTCTCGAGGGCGAGAATCATCTTAAGGGGGGTAGGTTTGTAACATCCCAATTTTAAAACTTCCAAACATCATGCATGGCATTCATACGCATCATGTCATCATTGCATTTATAGGGAAAACCCAATTTTCAAATTCGTTTTAAAACCCCGAACCCCAAAATGGCAATATAGCCACATAGGCATGTATGCCAATTTTTGTTTTATAAAATATTTTATTTTGTTTCAAAAGTGGTCTCATAGTGAAGACCTTTTCACAAGGTTTCCAACAATATTTTATTCGTATTTTTCCGACTATTTTTGAGTGCTGAAATGCATAATCAATTAAGAGAGAGAAATAAAAAAAAAGGTGGCCGACCCAACTGGGCCGACCAGGCCAAGCACCGGCCCAGCCAGGCCAGCCCGCACCCAGCGCCCCGTCCCCAACCTCCGAACCGCCGCCACCTCCCTGCACGCACAGGACGCGCACGTACAGCGACCACGCCGCCCACTCGCCCACGACCTCCCTCGTCTCTCACTCTCCCGTCCGAGACCGCCCCCATATAGCCCCTGGCCTCCTCTCCCCATTCCCCTCTTTTTCCCTCTCTATCCCGCCCCCAGCTGCCCAGATTCCTCGCCGAGGAGCTCGCCGCCGCGCCTCCATCCACCGGACAGCCGCCGGGGCCGGGCTAAGCCGCGCCGCCGCGCCCCTAGCTCCGCATCGCCAAGGCGCACTCCGTCCCAAATTCGCCCGACGCCCGGAACCGCCGAGGCGCCGCCGTCGAGCACGGCCAGCCGCCGCCGCCATCTCTCGTCGCCGCCACGTCACCCTCCCGCCACGCGTGCACCACGCGTACGCCCAGTCAGCGCCACCTGGGTAATCCCCTTTTTCTCCTTTTCTTCTTTCCAATTCCAGCAAACAAATCTGAGCCGTAGACGTTATGTTGATCCAGCGGATGAAAGAGCGTGATCCGCGTGAAGAGGTATCAACCAATAGGATTGCGCCATGTGTCTGGACACACCCTAGATTGCGTTTAATTAGAATTTCGATAGTCCGCGCTTTGTAAAAATCGTAACCAGAGATCCGCTTGTCCAAAAATTACAAACTTTATACCTCTGGAATCCTAAAAATATGAGGAACATTTTGGAACAATAAAATGTAGACTTACAGAAGTTTGAGATTCATCCATATTTAAATGCCTAATCGGAGTACTTCATCCATAAAATGATATCTACATACCCTTTTCGGGTGATTCCTTTTGCATATGATTGCAAATGTTATCCTCTGTCCAGTAGTACCAAGACCATCATTTTAATACTGTACCAAAATACCTTTTTCAACTAATGGTAGTTGCCCTTCGCTAGTGAGACATAGACGGTTCGCAATAATCCAACCAACCGTAAAACTTGACCATGGCATCATGCATATAGTGACAACCAGAGAACAATAAATGAAGTGCACTTGTGTAAATCTCATATGCATCTCATGTCTATGTTTGTGCATTTGTGTCTTGCATTGTGCTTATGGTGCAATGTTATCGGATTGTAGATTGTGATTGTGCCGACTGCAATGGTTGTGCTTGTGAAGATTGTGCCAACTCTCCACCTTATCCAGGCAAGTGACACACACCAAAAGTCCCAGTTTTTATCTATGCACAGTAGAGATTTTTGTAGTATACATGTGTAGGGTTTTATGCTTTGCTATGCAATCCCAGTAGTCTAGCTACCCCTACTTGAATTCTTTGTCGCCATTAAATTTAGTTGTTGCTCAGCTATGCTATAAAATGATTTTGATAGTGAGTTATGGAAAAACAACTAAGTTTAATGAATTACCTGGGTGGAATTGGTATTGCTCGGGTTATGTTGAGTGGTTCCCTGGGGTCATGTCGTCGAACCTCTGAACCGCCAGGTGTATCGCACTTGTGGACGGCCACCCAGGAACAAAGAGATAATAGACAACCTTGCTCATTAGCTTTCCGTACAGCCACATGCTAATATGGGCTCTGGCTTGATGGAGTATGTTGTGAGAACCCGGATCCTACGTGACAGATGATGTAGGGGATTGTAGGTTGGTACGGGTCCGTAGAGAATGGTCTGGGGGATTACTTCGGAAAAGTCTTGTCCTAGTCAACATCTGTCCATTTGAGCAAAATGTGCATCATGGAAGAAGAGCAGACTAGGTCATGTGGGTAAATTTGTACAACCTCTGCAGAGTGTTAAATCTAAGTACTTAGCCGTGTCCCCGGTTACGGACAATTTGAGCGAACTGACAAGGATCCTGTTCGAAAGTCTCCTCATCCCAATTTCTTAAATAAAACTTGATGGGTGAACAGGGATATGTCAATTGGTGCAAGTGACTATCGGCTAGCAGGTCCCGTGCCATGTCTATGGTCTGAGTCTGCAGGGGTAGGTCGCCCAAACCAAGTTGGTCATATGAAATAGGAAGGCTCACTGATGTCTATCGGTGGTGTCTAGGTTCATTGATGTCTATCAATGGTACCGCTTAATTAGTATGAAAGAAAATGATTTGTCAAATGATAGGATAAAATTGGCTTTATGCAAATATGCCTGAGCTCTACCAGCCAAATGATCACGTATGTGTTAGGTTGCCATTTGAGTCCACCATAGTGTCATCTTGCCAATACAATTCCAAATGTATTGACCTTCGGGCTGTAACGTTTTATGTTGCAGGTTACTTCTCTAGCTGAAGATGTTTGTTTAGGTTCACGAGTCTTTGCCCAACATGTCTGCCTGTGGCTTCATGAAGGAAGATGGCTCCATGCTTTATGTTTTCCTTGCTGCTTTAAACTCTGAATTTGTGCTAGCCTGAGAGCTATGCAACTTGTATCGAACTATTTTATTTCCGCTGGATCTTAGGTTGTAATGAAGACCTTTGCTACTTGGTATTTCATCTTAAACTGTGTGTGCTAGCAGTTCGATCCAGGGACTTGCACTTGCACAGAGACTTGCACGGTCGGTCAATCTCTGACAGCATCGGAGTTGATCGAGCTAGAAACTCCCATTCTTTTGAATCTGGTGAGTAGATATGAGCCTGTGCATCGTAACGTTTAGTTGTTATCCAAACAACCGAGAACTTGCCACAATGTGTAAACGGTTCAGAGTTGTTTCTCGAACAGAGAATTGAGCCGCTGCTTTCAATTGTGTGATTGCGCCACAATGGTGGTTCTGGTATCGCTGTGATACGTCTCCAACGTATCGATAATTTCTTATGTTCCATGCTACTTTATTGATGATACCTACATGTTTTATGCACATTATATGTCATATTTATGCATTTTCCGGAAACCCTATTAACAAGATGCCGAAGAGCCGTTGCTTGCTGTTTTGGTTTCAGAAATCCTAGTAAAGAAATTCTCGGGACGAAACTTTCGCCCGGGTCCTATTTTTGCACGAAGCCAGTTCCTAATGGGGACCACGAGGCGGCCAGAGGGAGGCCGGCGCGGCCCAAGCCCGGCCGCGCCGACCTGCCCCCTGGGCCCCTCCGCGTTGACCCTCCGCCTACTTAAAGCTTCCGTCGCGAAACCCCCAGTACCGAGAGCCACGATAAAACCTTACAGAGACGCCGCCGCCGCGAATCCCATCTCGGGGGATTCGAGATCACCTCCGGCACTGCCGGAGAGGGGATTCATCTCCCGAGGACTCTACACCGCCATGGTCGCCTCCGGAGTGATGAGTGAGTAGTCCACCCCTGGACCATGGGTCCATAGCAGTAGCTAGATGGTCGTCTTCTCCTTGTTGTGCTTCATTGTTGGATCTTGTGAGCTGCCTAACATGATCAAGATCATCTATCTGTAATACTATATGTTGTGTTTGTCGGGATCCGATGGATAGAGAGTACTATGATTATGGTGATTATCAATCTATTGTTCATGTGTTGTTTATGATCTTGCATGCTCTCCGTTATTAGTAGAGGCTCTGGCCAAGTTTTTACTCTTAACTCCAAGAGGGAGTATTTATGCTCGATAGTGGGTTCATGCCTCCATTGAATCTGGGACAGTGACAGAAAGTTCTAAGGTTGTGGATGTGCTGTTGCCACTAGGGATAAAACATTGATGCTATGTCTAAGGATGTAGTTGTTGATTACATTACGCACCATACTTAATGCAATTGTCTGTTGCTTTGCAACTTAATACGGAGGGGGTTCGGATGATAACCTGAAGGTGGACTTTTTAGGCATAGATGCAGTTGGATGGCGGTCTATGTACTTTGTCGTAATGCCCAATTAAATCTCACTATATTTACCATGTCATGTATATGCATTGTTATGCCTTTCTCTATTTGTCAATTGCCCGACTGTAATTTGTTCACCCAACATGCTTTTATCTTATGGGAGAGACACCTCTAGTGAACTGTGGACCCCGGTCCTATTCTTTACATAGCATACAATCTACTGCAATTGTGTTTACTGTTTTCTTTGCAAACATCTTCCACTCGATACGTTTAATCCTTTGTTACAGCAAGCCGGTGAGATTGACAACCTCACTGTTTCGTTGGGGCAAAGTACTTGGGTTGTGTTGTGCAGGTTCCGCGTTGGCGCCGGAATCCCTGGTGTTGCGCCGCATCACATTTCGCGACCATCAACCTTCAACGTGCTTCTTGGCTCCTACTGGTTCGATTAAACCTTGGTTTCATACTGAGAGAAACTTGCTTCTATACGCATCATACCTTCCACTTGGGGTTCCCAACGGACGTGTGCATCTACGCGTATCAAGCTAAATTTCTGGCGCCGTTGCCGGGGAGATCAAGACACGCTGCAAGGGGAGTCTCCACTTCTCAATCTCTTTACTTTGTTATTGTCTTGCTTTATTTTATTTACTACTTTGTTTGCTGCACTAAATCAAAACACAAAAAAATTAGTTGCTAGTTTTACTTTATTTACTGTCTTGCTCTCTATATCAAAAACACAAAAAAAATTTAGTTACTCGTCTTTACTTTATTTGCCTAGTTTACTTTTTGCTTATTGCATCATGTTTCCTTTTAATTTCACCACAAAAGACATACCGGTAGGACGTGGGTCCATAGTTGGGAGAAATAATATAGAAGAATTTTTCAATCATGTTAGTATTACTGAAAATTTTGAAGATAGACACTTGGTAGAACTTGCACCTACCTATGAAATTGCTGCTGCTGCTTTAGTTCGCATGTTGGAAACTAAATTTGTTAATCTCAATCCTATAATCCAACACATGTTTCTTACACTTGGCGATATGGAAGAAGGGGAAAAGAAAGATTTTGTTTTAGAAACCCTTCTTAGAGAATTTGGTGGTCTAGCAAGAGAGGCTAGAAAGGTTTTTGCTAAATTTAATATGCTAGGTTCTCATACCAATTTTATTGGTCTCCTTGAAAAAATGGACATGGATAGAATAATGTACACTAATAACATTAATGATGGAGGGGAAATCAAAGCACCAATACCATGTAAACTCCTAGCTATGAATGATGCACTAGAAAATAACTATGCTTGGCTTGTTCCTGAAAATTTGTTCGATGAGAGTAGCAAGCCTAAGACTAATGAAAAGGGAGACGCTAAAACTTATATATCAAATATACTATGCTTGGTTGAGAAAACTCCCAACACCCCTGGTAATGATGTTGATGCTTCTACTCTCGATAATACTTGATTTGCACTTTCTGCGCCTAGCTGAAAGGCGTTAAAGAAAAGCGCTTATGGGAGACAACCCATGTTTTTACCTACAGCAATTTTTTGTTTTGTTGAGTCTTGGAAGTTGTTTACTACTGTAGCAACCTCTCCTTATCATGTTTTTGTGCCAAGTAAAGTTTCTATGTCAAAGTTGATGTTATATTTGGGATCGCTGCGCAGAAACAGCATTGCTGTCTGTCACGAATCTGGGCACAATTCTCTGTAGAAAATTCGAAAAAATCTGCCAATTTACGAGCGTGATCCGCAGATATGTACGCAACTTTCATTAGTTTTGAGTTTTTCCATTTGAGCAAGTCTGGTGCCATTTCTAAATTCGTCTTTACGGACTGTTCTGTTTTTGACAGATTCTGCCTTTTATTTCGCATTGCCTCTTTTGCTATGTTGGATTTATTTCTTTGATCCATTAATGTCCAGTAGCATTATGCAATGTCCAGAAGTGAAAATAATGATTGTGTCACCTCTGAATGAGTGAATTATTAATTGTGCACTAACCCTCTAATGAGTTTGCTTGAAGTTTGGTGTGAAGGAAGTTTTCAAGGGTCAAGAGAGGAGAATGATATACTATGATCAAGAGGAGTGAAAGCTCTAAGCTTGGGGATGCCCCCGTGGTTCACCCCTGCATATTTTAAGAAGACTCAAGCGTCTAAGCTTGGGGATGCCCAAGGCATCCCCTTCTTCATCGACAACATCATCAGGTTCCTCCCCTGAAACTATATTTTTATTCAATCACATCTTGTGTTCTTTACTTGGAGCGTCGGTTTGTTTTCGTTTTTGTTTTTGTTTGAATAAGATGGATCCTAGCATTCACTTTGTGGGAGAGAGACACGCTCCGCTGTTGCATATGGACACATGTGTCCTTAGGTTTTACTCATAATGTTCAAGGCGAAGTTTCTTCTTCGTTAAATTGTTATATGGTTGGAATTGGAAAATGCTACATGTAGTAATTCTAAAAATGTCTTGGATAATGTGATACTTGGCAATTGTTGTGCTCATGTTTAAGCTCTTGCATCATATACTTTGCACCCATTAATGAAGAAATACATAGAGCTTGCTAAAATTTGATTTGCATATTTGGTTTCTCTAAGGTCTAGATAATATCTAGTATTGAGTTTTGAACAACAAGGAAGACAGTGTAGAGTCTTATAATGTTTACAATATGTCTTTTATGTGAGTTTTGCTGCACTTGTTCATCCTTGAGTTTGCTTCAAATAACCTTGCTAGCCTAAACCTTGTATCGAGAGGGAATACTTCTCATGCATCCAAAATCCTTGAGCCAACTACTATGCCATTTGTGTCCACCATACCTACCCACTACATGGTATTTCTCCGCCATTCCAAAGTAAATTGCTTGAGTGCTACCTTTAAAATTCCATCATTCACCTTTGCAATATATAGCTCATGGGACAAAATAGCCTTAAAAACTATCGTAGTATTGAATATGTACTTATGCACTTTATATTTTATTAAGTTGCCTGTTGTGCGATAACCATGCTTCTGGGGAACGCCATCAACTATTGTTGAATATCATGTGAGTTGCTATGCATGTCCGTCTTGTCTGAAGGTCTATCATTTTAGTGGTTGGAGCATGCAAAATTGTTAGAGAAGAACATTGGGCCGCTAACTAAAGCCATGAACCATGGTGGAAGTTTCAGTTTTGGACATATATCCTCAATCTCATATGAGAATAATAACTTTGCTACATGCTTATGCATTTAAGAGGAGTCCATTATATGTTGTCCATGTTGTCCCGGTATGGATGTCTAAGTTGAGAATAATCAAAAGCGAGAAATCCAAAATGCGAGCATTCTCCTTAGACCTTTGTACAGGCGGCATGGAGGTACCCCTTTGTGACACTTGGTTGAAACATGGCATGCGAAGACCCGGTAGTCCAAGTTAAGTAGGACGAGGTGCGGGCACTATTAGTATACTATGCGTGAGGCTTGCAACTTGTAA
The DNA here is from genome assembly GCA_030979885.1 of Lolium multiflorum. Lineage (NCBI taxonomy): Eukaryota > Viridiplantae > Streptophyta > Magnoliopsida > Poales > Poaceae > Lolium > Lolium multiflorum. The sequence continues at coordinate 171,046,856 of CM061749.1, read as the reverse complement.
GATATAATTTTCATAACTCATATGCTTTATTACTACCGTTGACAAAATTGTTTCATGTTTTCAAAATAAAAGCTCTAGCACAAATACAGCAATCGATGCTTTCCTCATTGAAGGACCATTCTTTTACTTTTATTGTTGAGTCAGTTTACCTATCTCCTTCCACCTTAAGAAGCAAACACTTGTGTGAACTGTGCATTGATTCCTACATACTTGCATATTGCACTTATTATACTACTTTATGTTGACAATATCCATGAGATATACATGTTACAAGTTGAAAGCAACCGCTGAAACTTAATCTTCCTATGTGTTGCTTCAACACCTTTACTTTGATTTATTGCTTTATGAGTTAACTCTTATGCAAGACTTATTGATGCTTGTCTTGAAGTACTATTCATGAAAAGTCTTTGCTTTATGATTCAGTTGTTTACTCATGTCATTACCTTTGCTTTGATCGCTGCATTCATTACATATGTTTACAAATAGTATGATCAAGATTTTGATGGCATGTCACTTCAGAAATTATCTTTGTTATCGTTTTACCTGCTCGGGACGAGCAGAACTAAGCTTGGGGATGCTGATACGTCTCCAACGTATCGATAATTTCTTATGTTCCATGCTACTTTATTGATGATACCTACATGTTTTATGCACATTATATGTCATATTTATGCATTTTCTGGAACTAACCTATTAACAAGATGCCGAAGAGCCAGTTGTTTTCTGCTGTTTTTGGTTTCAGAAATCCTAGTAAAGAAATATTCTCGGAATTGGACGAAACTTTCGCCCAGGGTCCTATTTTTGCACGAAGCTTCCAGAAGACCGAAGACCTAACGAAGTGGGGCCACGAGGCGGCCAGGAGGGAGGCCGGCGGGGCCCAAGCCCTGGCCGCGCCGACCTGCCCCCTGGGCGCCTCGTGTGGCCCCCGCGTTGACCCTCCGCCTACTTAAAGCTTCCGTCGCGAAACCCCCCGAGAGCCACGATACGGAAAACCTTACAGAGACGCCGCCGCCGCGAATCCCATCTCGGGGATTCTGAGATCACCTCCGGCACCCTGCCGGAGAGGGGATTCATCTCCCGGAGGACTCTACACCGCCATGGTCGCCTCCGGAGTGATGAGTGAGTAGTCCACCCCTGGACCATGGGTCCATAGCAGTAGCTAGATGGTCGTCTTCTCCTTGTTGTGCTTCATTGTTGGATCTTGTGAGCTGCCTAACATGATCAAGATCATCTATCTGTAATACTATATGTTGTGTTTGTCGGGATCCGATGGATAGAGAGTACTATGATTATGGTGATTATCAATCTATTGTTCATGTGTTGTTTATGATCTTGCATGCTCTCCGTTATTAGTAGAGGCTCTGGCCAAGTTTTTACTCTTAACTCCAAGAGGGAGTATTTATGCTCGATAGTGGGTTCATGCCTCCATTGAATCTGGGACAGTGACAGAAAGTTCTAAGGTTGTGGATGTGCTGTTGCCACTAGGGATAAAACATTGATGCTATGTCTAAGGATGTAGTTGTTGATTACATTACGCACCATACTTAATGCAATTGTCTGTTGCTTTGCAACTTAATACTGGAGGGGGTTCGGATGATAACCGAAGGTGGACTTTTTAGGCATAGATGCAGTTGGATGGCGGTCTATGTACTTTGTCGTAATGCCCAATTAAATCTCACTATATTTACCATGTCATGTATATGCATTGTTATGCCTTTCTCTATTTGTCAATTGCCCGACTGTAATTTGTTCACCCAACATGCTTTTATCTTATGGGAGAGACACCTCTAGTGAACTGTGGACCCCGGTCCTATTCTTTACATAGCATACAATCTACTGTGTGTTTACTGTTTTCTTTGCAAACATCTTCCACTCGATACGTTTAATCCTTTGTTACAGCAAGCCGGTGAGATTGACAACCTCACTGCTTCGTTGGGGCAAAGTACTTGGTGTGTTGCAGGTTCCGCGTTGGCGCCGGAATCCCTGGTGTTGCGCCGCATCACATTTCGCGACCATCAACCTTCAACGTGCTTCTTGGCTCCTACTGGTTCATTAAACCTTGGTTTCATACTGAGGGAAACTTGCTTCTATACGCATCATACCTTCCACTTGGGGTTCCCAACGGACGTGTGCATCTACGCGTATCAGTATCGCTGTGAGAACTTGCCTAATTGGATCCCAGACTGATATATACGCACTGGATACATTAGAATGGAGTAGCACCATACCATCGCGGCATCCCAGGACATAGATTTTGGGACCGTTCACTTGAGACGGGATTGCCAGCATCTTCAAGATGGCCGGGTGAAGATCATGCTCTGTGATGAATCGATTGTCCTCGGAGTTGTTGGTGAAAAACCCTAGCAACGGGTTTCCTCCGTTGTGTGACACAGTTAGCTTTCTGAAATAATTGCTTCCCATACATTGCCTCCATGCTTTCTTGGTGCCTGATGCAGCTAGTAAGCAGGTTGGATGGGGAGGAAGCCTGACAAGAATCTGAGAGACTACATCTCCAGGCAGATCGTTGATTGTTGTGGGTGTCCTTCGACTGAAGCTGGTAGGATTATGCAAATCGCACGATGCATCGTCAAAATTATGTAAACAGCACACTGCATCATCTATTTTTTAAAACAAAATGCAACATCTAATTTGACTAAGCAGATCAAAGTTTCCTAAACTGCATGGTGCATCAGCAAAATCAAAATAGTGTAAACAGCACAATGCATCAGCAAAATCAAAATAATGTAAACAGGACAATGCATCAGCAAAATCAAAATAATGTGAACAGCACAATGCATCAGCAAAATCAAAATATTGTAAACAGGACAATGCAATTGTAATCCTGTTGCATAATCAATGAAGCCCTTAATTTGCAAAAAAAAACACCACAAAAATAGGACGCACCAACGGAAGGCAATCTCGCATATACAGTAATAATTGCTAACGTGTCAACACGATTGGAGGAAAAAGAGACCTCTACAGGACCCAAAACGCTGTGGTAACATCAGATGGGGTTAGCTTTGATATAGGTAATAAAATGTAAACAGCACAATACATCATCTAAGTTGACAGCAAAATTCTTCATCGAAATTTCCCACACTGTTCAAGGAATCAGAAAAATTACCTAAAAGGCTAAAAGAGCAAAATGCATCATCAGAGTAAAATATATGTAAACGGTACAATGCATCATCCAACTTTTGGCTAAACAGCAGAGAGCATTAGCTAGGTTGACAGAAAAAAAAAAAAAAAAAACCATGAAAAATTCCTGAAGAGGTGAGTGCATCAGAAAAATTACTACCTAAAAAGCATAATGAATCACCCAAATTACAAAAGAAGCAGAATGCATCATCAAAAATACAAAAACATCTCAATGCATCATCACGTCTGGTTTGGGCAAAAAACCCAATCCACCAGATCTAACCTCATTGCAGTTGGGGAAGGTAGAACTTACAAAGGGGTTGACGAGTCACGATCAAATGCAACAAGCGCCGCCTTAGATGAAGTCACCATCCAAGCTCTCGACGCGTTCAAAGCAGCCAGCTTCGAAGCCTCCGACGGTTCTCCCGGCTGCGCCGCCAAAACTCTCGAAGCACGCGCCAAGACTTTCCAACAAAATGCAGCTTCGATACGAGCATTTGCCAGCGCCACAGCGCCCGGGCCCGTCCTAGCCACCGCCTTCGCCTTTGCCTCCGCATCCGCATCCGCTTTACATGTCTCCGCCGATGCATGCAGAGCATCCGTCTCCGCTTTCCATGTATCCGCCGACGCAGTGTAGGCATCGAGCGACGCCGTTTTCATTTCCTAGAAAACCCAGTAAGTTACTCACATTGCAATCCCCAAATTAAGGTTATATCGAACACAATGACCGATGAACCTCTGTACTCGCCGGAGGTTGGAGATGTACATACCTGCGAAGATCGGTCCGGTGGTGCTTGACGGTGGTGCGTCGGGGACGGGGGAGAACTCGGCGGGGAGAATGGTGGCGCGGCCCAAGACGGCGGCGCGGAGAGGGGCGACGGTGCGGTCATCGAACCTCGGCAGACAGTATTTTGTATATATATATATGAGAAGAAGAATAAAGTCTGGTCGAATGAGGCAGCGCGACCGGCAGAGTACAACCGAAGGCTACTAGTGCTACCTTGGAGTATTGTAGTAATACTATAACATAATAAAAATAATGGCCTTGTTTAAACCACTCTTGTCAGTGTGGCATCGCGTCCAAATTTAATGCATTCTGTGGAAATCGGAATAATGCTGTAAAAACTCTCATACTAGTGTGGTATATATAGCATGCACCGACACTTTTCAACAAAATGTCGTCTCCATTTCATAGGAGACTGCTTGCACACTGGGATACGATGCTGACATGACGAAGGGCGCAGAAGTATTTTGGAGTATTTCATTCGAGCAGATCGGGGCGACGGTGCGTCTTTGGAGGGAATACCGTGTGGTGTGTCTTTGGAGGGAATACCGTACGTACTTAGGAGTATTTCATTCGAGCAGACTGCTTGCACACTGGGATACGATGCTGACATGACGAAGGGCGCAGAAGTTTGCGAAAATGGTTGTACTACCATCCGACCATTAGTATAATCATTGCGCGATAGCTTACACGAGAAGGAAAAGAGCCGAACAGCTGTGGATAATAAAAGCATTTGGCTCTTCGAGGATCCTTCTTCTACTACCTTCTCAAAGGAGTACTACTATTGTAATCTTTTTTTGTTTTTCTGGGACCTTCGGGTCCCTTCCCCGTTGAAAAGTGAAGTGTTTCGAATACATTCATATGCCTATGTTTCTATTTTTACAAGCAAATAAATAACAAAGGATGACTCAATGCACAAGTTGATCTCATTTTGAAATTTTTTAAAACTTCTTCTATTGTATTCAAATTTGATTAGAAGGAGTCGATCGATTGTACATGCCAATCGTATAGCTTGGTGGGTGGATTGGCATTTGAAGTTTGGTCATTGTGTTCTTGTTTGTTACCACCCTCGCAAGGCACGTCCAAGTATTTCCTGTCAGAATTTATGGCATGTATGTAGTTAAATAACCTACATTATTTCAATTATGAGTTTAATTACTAGGCAAAAGCTTAAAAATCCATATATAGTTGCAGATTAAGATGAACAAATCCTTGAACCTATATCTACAAAATTGATGGCACTAACACATCCTACCAAGCGGAAAGCATGTCTACCCTACTGCTTCCAAAAGGTGGAATTATGACAATAATGTGCAACTGTTAAAATTTGGTAGCCCTCCTTCACAATTAACACACATCTAGCCATTTTTGTACAGTAATAAAAAAGGGAAATCATTCTTTCATGCATGCATATAATTGTTAGAATCTCTTGTTTGTGAAGTTGCTTAAAATACGATCTCTTCCAAACTTGAGGTCATATGATAACTAAAAAGTTTTGTATGGCGGGATTTTGCATCAAAGTACATGCGCACAATACTCACTTGTGGGCAGAAAGCCAAACAAACTCATATTACTAGGTTTGTATTAATTTGTTCAAGAAATTTCACCATCACACATGATTTTGTGCTTGCGTTAATTTTACTTTAAAAAGTTCTTCCAAATTCAAATTTTCTTCAAACATGCCAACGGTACATGTCTACCAATTAATAATTAAGGGTACACCACACGTACTGCCTCGTAGGGTACATAAAAATTTACTATATTTTATGGCATGTACTAATTTCACATAATCTACAACTCAATGTTGAGTTTAATGATCAGCCCAGAACTAGAAAACAAATATACATATAGTTGCAAATTAACCTAGAAAAGCTCTAGTATCCTTTAAAACCCTAGAAAATGGACATGCATGCATGCATCCTACTCATAATAATTAATTAAGGTCTCGATCTCTATACTGCTCACGAAGTTTGGAATTCTGGCAAATATGCAACTTGTTTCATTAATTTACCATGGCGAGATAGATGCATGCACATCGATCACTTAAAAAATATAAAGTTTGTAAAGGATTTGGCATCCATATATGCTCACCGGATATATAGATAAGGCCAAGCAAACACATCGAATATTTGTGAAGAAATGTTTTTGCTAGAACCTTCAAATTTTTAGATTTACATCACACACAAAGAACACACCTTTAATTTCGCCAGGTTTGTGCACTAATAAAGTACTCCTACAGTACTAGAAATTGGATTGTTCTACTCCGGAGTGATATGCTCACCGGAGTATTTTTGGATCTTAGCTGGAGCGGCGTTTGGCGGTTGCACGAAGCCGTGCTGGATGTTAAGCCTGTCGAGGCACGCCTGGTGGAAAGCGTGCGCCACCTTAGCCTCATCGGCGCGCCGCTGCAATGCTGCGTCCCTGGGATTTGCAGCCGCCGCATTCTTAGCCTGCACGAAAGCTTGCAGAGCATCCCGGCATCTATAGAGTGCCGGGAACATCACGTTATATACGAGCTCCTTGGCGGTGTTGCTCCTGCAAAGGGCGTCGCCGTGATGCGCTTCGAAAGAACGGCCTGGCTCCACGGCCGGCACCGCCTGAAGTGCGGTCGGATTAGGCGGCTGGCCACGGGAGCTCCCTGCCTCCGCATCGTTCGCGCCGGCCGGGAAGGGGATCTCACCTGCTGGCAAAGAAAACCATGCGGCATGCGCGGGCGGAAAAGCCGGCCAGGGCCGAGCGGGCGTCGCATGCGGGGTTGCGTGGGAGATCCCTGCCTCTGCATCCATCGGCCCGCACGGGAAGCGGCTGGCGAGGGGCTCCACGGCCAGCGCCGCCGCCGCGGGCTGAACAACCGGCCAGTGCAGAGCGGGCGGGTTATGCCTTGGTGCGCGATGGACGAAGCGAAGGCGGCGCTGATGCTCCGCTTCCTCGTCGGTGGTAGGACTACGCGCGCGGCGACCAGAGCCAAGTCGGAAGGCCATAGATATGTCGATTGGTCACTTAAGCTGGAGAGGTTCTCTTACCATTTCGGAGAAGCGGAGTAAGAGGAAGTTGTTGCTTATACGGGTTCACTGCCACGTTGGGTTAAGAGGGGCAAAGTTGGTCAATGCCTAGGAAGTTGGAATCGTTTTGGCCCCAATTTTTTAATTACCTTGCGGTTCATCTCTCGGTCTCTCCCACCTCTTCACTATCCCTCCCCTTGCCTCCTTTCATGCTTCATCGTAGTGCATCTTGTTTTTCTAGCACCTTCACAAAAATCATACACATTTGGCCGATTCTGTCATTGTGTGCACTAATAAAGTAAAAAATCCATTATATGTGAATAAACGTTTAATACACTAGCTCGCAAAGATGTTTCTCAAGGCGATATGCACAATGCCTGCCAAAAATGGGTCATGATAACTAAATTTCGTGTTAATTTTTGCATGACATGTACTCACTTGTGTATGAAGCCAAGCAAACTCATAATCTATACCAAAAAAATGTGAAAGAGTTCTTTTTAGTATCCTTCATACATGGGGTTCCTATTTTTACTTTCTATTTTTACTAGTTACAAGAAAAAATGCATGAAAACTTTTGAAAATATGTGCATTTTGGGCTGTGTGGAGACATGGTACAATAATATATTCAAGTTGATATACAAAGTCTAGACATATTCAAACTAGACAAATAATGTATCTAACCCCCTAACCCTAAACTCTGTCTTATGAAGTCAAGCATGCATGAAGAGAATTGGTTTTGGGTTTCAAACATGGAAATTTCAAAATCATCCCAAAAGCTTCATTTTAGAGCGACTAAGAAGGATCCAGGCTTACCTTTCCATTTTCATGTTTTAAACTTGTTTAAATCTTGGTCAAATCCTAGATTTGACCAAGATTCAAATGGGCATAAAATAAAAAAATGAAAAAATGAAAAACCAAAGCGCACATAGTCTTCTTATATGTCATATAGTAAGCATTAAAGTTGGTAAACAAGGTCTAGACATATTCAAACTAGACAAATCATGTATCTACCCCCTAACCCCTAAACTCTATCTTATGACGAAGTCAAGCATGAAGATTAAGTGGTTTTGGGTTTCAAACATGGAAATTTTGAAAACCTCCCAAAAACTTCATTTTAGGGTGACTAAGAAGGATACAGGCTTCCCTTTTCATTTTCATGTTCTATACTTGTTTAAATCTTGGTCAAACCTAGGATTTGACCAAGATTCAAATGTGCATCAAAATTCCAAAAAAATCAGAAAAATGAAAAACCAAAGCACATAGTTTTCTTATGTCATATAGTAAGCATTAAAGTTGATAAACAAGGGTCTAGACATATTCAAACAAGAAAAATCATGTATCTACCCCCTAACCCTAAACTTTGTCTTATGTAGTCAAGCATGAAGAGAAGTGGTTTTGGGTTTCAAATATGGAAATTTCAAAAACCTATCAAAAGCTTCATTTTAGAGTGACTAAGAAGGATCCATGCTTGCCTTTTCATTTTCATATTTGAAACTTGTTTAAATCATTGTCAAACCTAGGATTTGACCAAGATTTAAATGGGCATAAAATTAAAAAATCGGAAAAATGAAAAACAAAAGCACATAGTCTTCTTATGTCACATATATATATAGTAAGCATTCAAAAGTTGATAAACAAGGTCTAGCTAGACATATTCAAATAAGACAAATCATGTATCTACCCCTCTAACCCTAAACTCTGTCTTATGAAGTCAAGCATGAAGAGAAGTGGTTTTAGGTTTCAAACATGGAAATTTCAAAAACCTCCCAAAAACTTCATTTTAGAGTGACTAAGAAGGATACATGTTTCCCTTTTCATTTTCATGTTTTAAACTTGTTTAAATCTTGGTCAAACCTAGGATTTGACCAAGATACAAATAGGCACAAAAAATGAAAAACAAAAAGCACATAGTGTTCTTATGTCATATCGTAAGCATTCAAGTTGATAAACAAGGTCTAGATATATCCAAACCAGACAAATCATGTATATATGTACCCCGTGTCGATCTTATGAAGTCTAGCATGAAGAAAAGTCGTTTTGGCCGGGTTTCAAACATGGAAATTTCAAGAACATCCCAAAAGCTTCATTTTAGAGCGACTAAGAAGGATCCAGGCTTACCTTTCCATTTTCATGATTTAAACTTGTTTAAATCTTGGTCAAATCTTGCTCAAGCATGAAGATAAGTGGTTTTGGGTTTCAAACATGGAAATTTCAAAAACCTCCCAAAAACTTCATTTTAGGGTGACTAAGAAGGATACAGGCTTCCCTTTTCATTTTCATGTTCTATATATACTTGTTTAAATCTTGGTCAAACCTAGGATTTGACCAAGATTCAAATGTGCATCAAAATTCTAAAAAAATCAGAAAAATGAAAAACCAAAGCACATAGTCTTCTTATGTCATATAGTAAGCATTAAAGTTGATAAACATGGTCTAGACATATTCAAACCATACAAATCATGTATCTACCCCTAACCCCTAAACTATGTCTTATGAAGTCAAGCATGAAGAGAAGTGGTTTTGGGTTTCAAACATGGAAATTTCAAAAACCGCCCAAAAACTTCATTTTAGAGTGACTAAGAAGGACACATGCTTCCCTTTTCATTTTCATGTTTTAAACTTGTTTAAATCTTGGTCAAACCTAGGATTTGATAAACATGGTCTAGACATATTCAAACCAGACAAATCATGTATCTACCCCCTATCGACCCTAAACTTCGTCTTATGAAGTCAAGCATGAAGAGAAGTGGTTTTGGGTTTCAAACATGGAAATTTCAAAAACCTCCCAAAATTAAAGCTTCATTTTAGAGTGACTAGTTAAGAAGGATCCAGGCTTACCTTTTCATTTTCATGTTTTAAACTTGTTTAAATCTTGTTCAAACCTAGGATTTAACCAATATTCAAATGGGCATAAAATAAAAAATAAATAAAATAAAAAACCAAAGCACATAGTCTTCTTATGTCATATAGTAAGCATTCAAGTTCATAAACAAGGTCTAGACATATTCAAACCAGACAAATCATGTACCCCTAACCCTAAACTTTGTCTTAATTATATATGAAGTCAAGCATGAAGCAGAGAAGTGTGGTTTTGGGTTTCAAACATGGAAATTTCAAAAACCTCCCAAAAAGCTTCATTTTAATTAGACTGGCTGGTTAATTAAGAAGGATCCATGATTAATTACCTTTTCATTGTCATGTTTTAAACTTGTTTAAATCTTGGTCGAACCTAGGATTTGACCAAGATTCAAATGGGCATAAAAATTCAGAAAAAATCGAAAGAATGAAAAACCAAAGCACATAGCCTTCTTATGTCATATAGTAAGCATTCAAGTTGATAAACATGGTCTAGACATATTCAAACCAGAAAAATCATGTATCTACCCCTAACCCTAAACTCTGTCTTATGAAGTCAAGCATGAAAAGAAGTACGGTGGTTTTGGGTTTCAAACATGGTAAATTCAAGAACCTCCCAAAAGCTTCATTTTAGAGTTACTAAGAGAAAGATCCAGACTTAATTACCTTATCATTTTCACATGTTAAACTTGTTTAAATCTTGCTCAACAAACCTAGGATTTTACCAAGATTCTCAAATGGGCATAAAAATCAAAAAATGAAATACCAATGCACATAGTCCTCTTATATGTCATATAGCTAGTAAGCATTCAAGTTGATAAACAAGGTCTAGACATATTCAAACCAGACAAATCATGTATCTACCCCCTAACCCTAAACTTCGTCTTATGAAGTCAAGCATGAAGAGAAGTGGTTTTGGGTTTCAAACATGGAAATTTCAAAAACCTCCCAAAATTCAGCTTCATTTTAGAGCGACTAAGAAGGATCGATGCTTTTACCTTTTCATTTCCATGTTTTAAACTTATTTAAATCTTGGTCAAACCTAGGATTTGACCAAGATTCAAATGGGCATAAAAATTCAGACAAAAAATCTAAAGAATGAAAAACCAAAGCACATAGCCTTCTTAATTATGTCATATAGTAAACACTCAAGTTGATAAACAAGGTCTAGACATATTCAAACCAGAAAAATCATGTGTATATCTACCCCTAACCCTAAACTCTGTATTATGAAGTCAATCTCTAGGATTTGACCAAGATTCAAATGGGCATAAAATAAAAAAACAGAAAAATGAAAAACCAAAGCGCACATAGTCTTCTTATATGTCATATAGTAAGCATTAAAGTTGATAAACAAGGTCTGGACATATTCAAACTAGCTAGACAAATCATGTATCTACCCCCTAACCCCTAAACTCTGTCTTATGACGAAGTCAAGCATGAAGATAAGTGGTTTTGGGTTTCAAACATGGAAATTTCAAAAACCTCCCAAAAACTTCATTAATTTTAGGGTGACTAAGAAGGATACAGGCTTCCATTTTCATTTCCATGTTCTATACTTGTTTAAATCTTGGTCAAACCTAGGATTTGACCAAGATTCAAATGTGCATCAAAATTCCAAAAAAAATCAGAAAAATGAAAAACCAAAGCACATAGTTTTCTTATGTCACATACATATATATAGTAAGCATTCAAAAGTTCATAAACAAGGTGTAGACATATTCAAACCAGACAAATCATGTACCTCCTAACCCTAAACTTTGTCTTAATTATATATGAAGTCAAGCATGAAGCAGAGAAGTGTGGTTTTGGGTTTCAAACATGGAAATTTCAAAAACCTCCCAAAAAGCTTCATTTTAATTAGACTGGCTGGTTAATTAAGAAGGATCCATGATGAATTACCTTTTCATTGTCATGTTTTAAACTTGTTTAAATCTTGGTCGAACCTAGGATTTGACCAAGATTCAAATGGGCATAAAAATTCAGAAAAAAATCGAAAGAATGAAAGACCAAAGCACATAGCCTTCTTATGTCATATAGTAAGCATTCAAGTTGATAAACATGGTCTAGACATATTCAAACCAGAAAAATCATGTATCTACCCCTAACCCTAAACTCTGTCTTATGAAGTCAAGCATGAAAAGAAGTACGGTGGTTTTGGGTTTCAAACATGGTAAATTCAAGAACCTCCCAAAAGCTTCATTTTAGAGTTACTAAGAGAAAGATCCAGACTTAATTACCTTATCATTTTCACATGTTAAACTTGTATAAATCTTGCTCAACAAACCTAGGATCTTACCAAGATTCTCAAATGGGCATAAAAATCAAAAAATGAAATACCAATGCACATAGTCCTCTTAATGTCATATAGCTAGTAAGCATTCAAGTTGATAAACAAGGTCTAGACATATTCAAACAAGACAAATCATGTATCTACCCCCTATCGACCCTAAACTTCGTCTTATGAAGTCAAGCATGAAGAGAAGTGGTTTTGGGTTTCAAACATGGAAATTTCAAAAACCTCCCAAAATTCAGCTTCATTTTAGAGCGACTAAGAAGGATCGATGCTTACCTTTTCATTTCCATGTTTTAAACTTGTTTAAATCTTGGTCAAATCTAGGATTTGACCAAGACTCAAATGGGCATAAAATAAAAAAACCGAAAAATGAAAAACCAAAGCGCACATAGTCTTCTTATATGTCATATAGTAAGCATTAAAGTTGATAAACAAGGTCTAGACATATTCAAACTAGCTAGACAAATCATGTATCTACCCCCTAAAACCCCTAAACTCTGTCTTATGACGAAGTCAAGCATGAAGATAAGTGGTTTTAGGTTTCAAACATGGAAATTTCAAGTACGTCCCAAAAGCTTCATATATTTTAGAGTGACTAATTAAGAAGGATCTTGGATTACGTTTTCATTTTCATGCTTGAAACTTGTTTAAATCTTGGTTGAACCTAGGATTTGACCAGAATCAAATGTGCATAAAATTCTTAAAAAAATAGAAAAATGAAAAACAAAAGCACATGGTCTTCTTATGTCATATAGTAAGCATTCAAGTTGATAAACAAGGTTTAGACATATTCAAACCAGACAAATCATGTATCTACCCCCTAACCCTAAACTCGGTCTTATGAAGTCTAGCATGAGGAGGAGTCGTTTTGGGTTTCAAACGTTTAAGCCAAAAGCCCCATTTCAAATATTTCAAACTTATTCAAATTTGGTTCAAATTTGAAAGACACACAAGTTATAGCACACATAGTGCATACATTCTCACACATACTGCACTAGATGCTAACCCGGCCTATAGTTTGAGGCCATTGGATGAGGTCGAAAAAAATCTTGGATTAGAAATGGGGTTGTTCGAACCCCGTAGTTGGATTTTTTGAACCTTGATCTGTAGTACTGGGCAAAACCCTAGTTTAACCTATTTAATTATAGATTCGTAGGTCGATTTTTCTACCTTTTTATTATTACTATGCAGCACATGTGTGTTTGCCCGTCGAGTGAAACTCGGAGGAAGAGGGATCACTCGGAAGGAGAGAAGAAGGGAGAGAATTATGGTGTCTCCCCTTTTTCGGGTGATGATGTTGACTTTTGTGCAGGGTTTGTCAGTGAGCAGGAGGTGCGAGCGAGCGAGCGAGCGAGTCGAGCGAGGCCGAGAATGAGAGAGATTTGTTTTTTTTTGAGAGGGACGACCGAAGGATCCAGAAGGACCCACAGACTTCCAATACGCATCCTGATGCGTCTTCTCTTGACAAAGAAAATGGCTGGGAGTTTGCGTACCTATTGCACGTGACTTGTGCTCACTGAAGTGTGGGACCTCACGCATGGGCACCACACGTAAGTGACAGACCTGTTGGTGTAAAAACTCGGTTGATTATTATAGTGCATTAGAACAAAGTTTCCTATGGATTCAAGGGTAGGAAATCCAAGTTAACTCATTTACATGACATTATTTTTTCCATGAAGCAAAGTTAACGCACCTATCAATTGGTACATTTTGGAGTGACTAAGAAGGATCCAGGCTTACTTATTCGTTTTCACGTGTAAAACTTGTCTAAATCTTGGTCAAACAAAATTGGCAGAAAATTAAAAAAAAACAGAAAAATGAAAAACCAAAGCACATAGTCTTCTTATGTCATGTAGTAAGCATTAAAGTTGATAAACAAGGTCTAGACATATTCAAACCATACTAATCATGTATCTACCCGCTAACCCCTAAACTATGTCTTAAGAAGTCAAGAATGAAGAGAAGTGGTTTTGGGTTTCAAACATGGACATTTCAAAAACCTCCCAAAACTTCATTTTAGGGTGAGTAAGAAGGATACAGGCTTCCCTTTTCATTTTCATGTTCTATACTTGTTTAAATCTTGGTCAAACCTAGGATTTGACCAAGATTCAAATGGGCACAAAAAAATAAAAAAAGCACATAGTGTTCTTATGTCATATCGTAAGCATTCAAGTTGATAAACAAGGTCTAGATATATCCAAATTAACCAGACAAATCATGTATCTACCCCCTATCGACCCTAAACTTCGTCTTATGAAGTCAAGCATGAAGAGAAGTGGTTTTGGGTTTCAAACATGGAAATTTCAAAAACCTCCCAAAATTCAGCTTCATTTTAGAGCGACTAAGAAGGATCGATGCTTTTACCTTTTCATTTCCATGTTTTAAACTTATTTAAATCTTGGTCAAACCTAGGATTTGACCAAGATTCAAATGGGCATAAAAATTCAGACAAAAAATCTAAAGAATGAAAAACCAAAGCACATAGCCTTCTTAATTATGTCATATAGTAAACACTCAAGTTGATAAACAAGGTCTAGACATATTCAAACCAGAAAAATCATGTGTATATCTACCCCTAACCCTAAACTCTGTATTATGAAGTCAATCTCTAGGATTTGACCAAGATTCAAATGGGCATAAAATAAAAAAATAGAAAAATGAAAAACCAAAGCGCACATGGTCTTCTTATATGTCATATAGTAAGCATTAAAGTTGATAAACAAGGTCTGGACATATTCAAACTAGCTAGACAAATCATGTATCTACCCCCTAACCCCTAAACTCTGTCTTATGACGAAGTCAAGAGCATGAAGATAAGTGGTTTTGGGTTTCAAACATGGAAATTTCAAAAACCTCCCAAAAACTTCATTAATTTTAGGGTGACTAAGAAGGATACAGGCTTCCATTTTCATTTCCATGTTCTATACTTGTTTAAATCTTGGTCAAACCTAGGATTTGACCAAGATTCAAATGTGCATCAAAATTCCAAAAAATCAGAAAAATGAAAAACCAAAGCACATAGTTTTCTTATGTCACATACATATATATAGTAAGCATTCAAAAGTTCATAAACAAGGTCTAGACATATTCAAACCAGACAAATCATGTACCTCCTAACCCTAAACTTTGTCTTAATTATATATGAAGTCAAGCATGAAGCAGAGAAGTGTGGTTTTGGGTTTCAAACATGGAAATTTCAAAAACCTCCCAAAAAGCTTCATTTTAATTAGACCGGCTGGTTAATTAAGAAGGATCCATGATTAATTACCTTTTCATTGTCATGTTTTAAACTTGTTTAAATCTTGGTCGAACCTAGGATTTGACCAAGATTCAAATGGGCATAAAAATTCAGAAAAAAATCGAAAGAATGAAAAACCAAAGCACATAGCCTTCTTATGTCATATAGTAAGCATTCAAGTTGATAAACATGGTCTAGACATATTCAAACCAGAAAAATCATGTATCTACCCCTAACCCTAAACTCTGTCTTATGAAGTCAAGCATGAAAAGAAGTACGGTGGTTTTGGGTTTCAAACATGGTAAATTCAAGAACCTCCCAAAAGCTTCATTTTAGAGTTACTAAGAGAAAGATCCAGACTTAATTACCTTATCATTTTCACATGTTAAACTTGTTTAAATCTTGCTCAACAAACCTAGGATCTTACCAAGATTCTCAAATGGGCATAAAAATCAAAAAATGAAATACCAATGCACATAGTCCTCTTATGTCATATAGCTAGTAAGCATTCAAGTTGATAAACAAGGTCTAGACATATTCAAACAAGACAAATCATGTATCTACCCCCTATCGACCCTAAACTTCGTCTTATGAAGTCAAGCATGAAGAGAAGTGGTTTTGGGTTTCAAACATGGAAATTTCAAAAACCTCCCAAAATTCAGCTTCATTTTAGAGCGACTAAGAAGGATCGATGCTTACCTTTTCATTTCCATGTTTTAAACTTGTTTAAATCTTGGTCAAATCTAGGATTTGACCAAGACTCAAATGGGCATAAAATAAAAAAACCGAAAAATGAAAAACCAAAGCGCACATAGTCTTCTTATATGTCATATAGTAAGCATTAAAGTTGATAAACAAGGTCTAGACATATTCAAACTAGCTAGACAAATCATGTATCTACCCCCTAAAACCCCTAAACTCTGTCTTATGACGAAGTCAAGCATGAAGATAAGTGGTTTTAGGTTTCAAACATGGAAATTTCAAGTACGTCCCAAAAGCTTCATATATTTTAGAGTGACTAATTAAGAAGGATCTTGGATTACGTTTTCATTTTCATGCTTGAAACTTGTTTAAATCTTGGTTGAACCTAGGATTTGACCAGAATCAAATGTGCATAAAATTCTTAAAAAATAGAAAAATGAAAAACAAAAGCACATGGTCTTCTTATGTCATATAGTAAGCATTCAAGTTGATAAACAAGGTTTAGACATATTCAAACCAGACAAATCATGTATCTACCCCCTAACCCTAAACTCGGTCTTATGAAGTCTAGCATGAGGAGGAGTCGTTTTGGGTTTCAAACGTTTAAGCCAAAAGCCCCATTTCAAATATTTCAAACTTATTCAAATTTGGTTCAAATTTGAAAGACACACAAGTTATAGCACACATAGTGCATACATTCTCACACATACTGCACTAGATGCTAACCCGGCCTATAGTTTGAGGCCATTGGATGAGGTCGAAAAAATCTTGGATTAGAAATGGGGTTGTTCGAACCCCGTAGTTGGATTTTTTGAACCTTGATCTGTAGTACTGGGCAAAACCCTAGTTTAACCTATTTAATTATAGATTCGTAGGTCGATTTTTCTACCTTTTTATTATTACTATGCAGCACATGTGTGTTTGCCCGTCGAGTGAAACTCGGAGGAAGAGGGATCACTCGGAAGGAGAGAAGAAGGGAGAGAATTATGGTGTCTCCCCTTTTTCGGGTGATGATGTTGACTTTTGTGCAGGGTTTGTCAGTGAGCAGGAGGTGCGAGCGAGCGAGCGAGTCGAGCGAGGCCGAGAATGAGAGAGATTTGTTTTTTTTTGAGAGGGACGACCGAAGGATCCAGAAGGACCCACAGACTTCCAATACGCATCCTGATGCGTCTTCTCTTGACAAAGAAAATGGCTGGGAGTTTGCGTACCTATTGCACGTGACTTGTGCTCACTGAAGTGTGGGACCTCACGCATGGGCACCACACGTAAGTGACAGACCTGTTGGTGTAAAAACTCGGTTGATTATTATAGTGCATTAGAACAAAGTTTCCTATGGATTCAAGGGTAGGAAATCCAAGTTAACTCATTTACATGACATTATTTTTTCCATGAAGCAAAGTTAACGCACCTATCAATTGGTACATTTTGGAGTGACTAAGAAGGATCCAGGCTTACTTATTCGTTTTCACGTGTAAAACTTGTCTAAATCTTGGTCAAACAAAATTGGCAGAAAATTCAAAAAAAAAAAAAAATGAAAAACCAAAGCACATAGTCTTCTTATGTCATGTAGTAAGCATTAAAGTTGATAAACAAGGTCTATACATATTCAAACCATACTAATCATGTATCTACCCGCTAACCCCTAAACTATGTCTTAAGAAGTCAAGAATGAAGAGAAGTGGTTTTGGGTTTCAAACATGGACATTTCAAAAACCTCCCAAAACTTCATTTTAGGGTGAGTAAGAAGGATACAGGCTTCCCTTTTCATTTTCATGTTCTATACTTGTTTAAATCTTGGTCAAACCTAGGATTTGACCAAGATTCAAATGGGCACAAAAAAATAAAAAAAGCACATAGTGTTCTTATGTCATATCGTAAGCATTCAAGTTGATAAACAAGGTCTAGATATATCCAAATTAACCAGAAAAATCATGTATCTACCCCCTAGCGACCCTAAACTTCGTCTTATGAAGTCAAGCATGAAGAGAAGTGGTTTTGGGTTTCAAACATGGAAATTTCAAAAACCTCCCAAAATTCAGCTTCATTTTAGAGCGACTAAGAAGGATCGATGCTTTTACCTTTTCATTTCCATGTTTTAAACTTATTTAAATCTTGGTCAAACCTAGGATTTGACCAAGATTCAAATGGGCATAAAAATTCAGACAAAAAATCTAAAGAATGAAAAACCAAAGCACATAGCCTTCTTAATTATGTCATATAGTAAACACTCAAGTTGATAAACAAGGTCTAGACATATTCAAACCAGAAAAATCATGTGTATATCTACCCCTAACCCTAAACTCTGTATTATGAAGTCAATCTCTAGGATTTGACCAAGATTCAAATGGGCATAAAATAAAAAAACAGAAAAATGAAAAACCAAAGCGCACATGGTCTTCTTATATGTCATATAGTAAGCATTAAAGTTGATAAACAAGGTCTGGACATATTCAAACTAGCTAGACAAATCATGTATCTACCCCCTAACCCCTAAACTCTGTCTTATGACGAAGTCAAGAGCATGAAGATAAGTGGTTTTGGGTTTCAAACATGGAAATTTCAAAAACCTCCCAAAAACTTCATTAATTTTAGGGTGACTAAGAAGGATACAGGCTTCCATTTTCATTTCCATGTTCTATACTTGTTTAAATCTTGGTCAAACCTAGGATTTGACCAAGATTCAAATGTGCATCAAAATTCCAAAAAAATCAGAAAAATGAAAAACCAAAGCACATAGTTTTCTTATGTCACATACATATATATAGTAAGCATTCAAAAGTTCATAAACAAGGTGTAGACATATTCAAACCAGACAAATCATGTACCTCCTAACCCTAAACTTTGTCTTAATTATATATGAAGTCAAGCATGAAGCAGAGAAGTGTGGTTTTGGGTTTCAAACATGGAAATTTCAAAAACCTCCCAAAAAGCTTCATTTTAATTAGACCGGCTGGTTAATTAAGAAGGATCCATGATTAATTACCTTTTCATTGTCATGTTTTAAACTTGTTTAAATCTTGGTCGAACCTAGGATTTGACCAAGATTCAAATGGGCATAAAAATTCAGAAAAAAATCGAAAGAATGAAAGACCAAAGCACATAGCCTTCTTATATGTCATATAGTAAGCATTCAAGTTGATAAACATGGTCTAGACATATTCAAACCAGAAAAATCATGTATCTACCCCTAACCCTAAACTCTGTCTTATGAAGTCAAGCATGAAAAGAAGTACGGTGGTTTTGGGTTTCAAACATGGTAAATTCAAGAACCTCCCAAAAGCTTCATTTTAGAGTTACTAAGAGAAAGATCCAGACTTAATTACCTTATCATTTTCACATGTTAAACTTGTATAAATCTTGCTCAACAAACCTAGGATCTTACCAAGATTCTCAAATGGGCATAAAAATCAAAAAATGAAATACCAATGCACATAGTCCTCTTAATGTCATATAGCTAGTAAGCATTCAAGTTGATAAACAAGGTCTAGACATATTCAAACAAGACAAATCATGTATCTACCCCCTATCGACCCTAAACTTCGTCTTATGAAGTCAAGCATGAAGAGAAGTGGTTTTGGGTTTCAAACATGGAAATTTCAAAAACCTCCCAAAATTCAGCTTCATTTTAGAGCGACTAAGAAGGATCGATGCTTACCTTTTCATTTCCATGTTTTAAACTTGTTTAAATCTTGGTCAAATCTAGGATTTGACCAAGACTCAAATGGGCATAAAATAAAAAAACCGAAAAATGAAAAACCAAAGCGCACATAGTCTTCTTATATGTCATATAGTAAGCATTAAAGTTGATAAACAAGGTCTAGACATATTCAAACTAGCTAGACAAATCATGTATCTACCCCCTAAAACCCCTAAACTCTGTCTTATGACGAAGTCAAGCATGAAGATAAGTGGTTTTAGGTTTCAAACATGGAAATTTCAAGTACGTCCCAAAAGCTTCATATATTTTAGAGTGACTAATTAAGAAGGATCTTGGATTACGTTTTCATTTTCATGCTTGAAACTTGTTTAAATCTTGGTTGAACCTAGGATTTGACCAGAATCAAATGTGCATAAAATTCTTAAAAAATAGAAAAATGAAAAACAAAAGCACATGGTCTTCTTATGTCATATAGTAAGCATTCAAGTTGATAAACAAGGTTTAGACATATTCAAACCAGACAAATCATGTATCTACCCCCTAACCCTAAACTCGGTCTTATGAAGTCTAGCATGAGGAGAAGTCGTTTTGGGTTTCAAACGTTTAAGCCAAAAGCCCCATTTCAAATATTTCAAACTTATTCAAATTTGGTTCAAATTTGAAAGACACACAAGTTATAGCACACATAGTGCATACATTCTCACACATACTGCACTAGATGCTAACCCGGCCTATAGTTTGAGGCCATTGGATGAGGTCGAAAAAATCTTGGATTAGAAATGGGGTTGTTCGAACCCCGTAGTTGGATTTTTTGAACCTTGATCTGTAGTACTGGGCAAAACCCTAGTTTAACCTATTTAATTATAGATTCGTAGGTCGATTTTTCTACCTTTTTATTATTACTATGCAGCACATGTGTGTTTGCCCGTCGAGTGAAACTCGGAGGAAGAGGGATCACTCGGAAGGAGAGAAGAAGGGAGAGAATTATGGTGTCTCCCCTTTTTCGGGTGATGATGTTGACTTTTGTGCAGGGTTTGTCAGTGAGCAGGAGGTGCGAGCGAGCGAGCGAGCGAGTCGAGCGAGGCCGAGAATGAGAGAGATTTTTTTTTTTTTTGAGAGGGACGACCGAAGGATCCAGAAGGACCCACAGACTTCCAATACGCATCCTGATGCGTCTTCTCTTGACAAAGAAAATGGCTGGGAGTTTGCGTACCTATTGCACGTGACTTGTGCTCACTGAAGTGTGGGACCTCACGCATGGGCACCACACGTAAGTGACAGACCTGTTGGTGTAAAAACTCGGTTGATTATTATAGTGCATTAGAACAAAGTTTCCTATGGATTCAAGGGTAGGAAATCCAAGTTAACTCATTTACATGACATTATTTTTCCATGAAGCAAAGTTAACGCACCTATCAATTGGTACATTTTGGAGTGACTAAGAAGGATCCAGGCTTACTTATTCGTTTTCACGTGTAAAACTTGTCTAAATCTTGGTCAAACAAAATTGGCAGAAAATTCAAAAAAAAACAGAAAAATGAAAAACCAAAGCACATAGTCTTCTTATGTCATGTAGTAAGCATTAAAGTTGATAAACAAGGTCTAGACATATTCAAACCATACTAATCATGTATCTACCCGCTAACCCCTAAA
The DNA here is from genome assembly GCA_030979885.1 of Lolium multiflorum. Taxonomy (NCBI): domain Eukaryota; kingdom Viridiplantae; phylum Streptophyta; class Magnoliopsida; order Poales; family Poaceae; genus Lolium; species Lolium multiflorum. The sequence goes on along the minus strand of CM061749.1, from coordinate 171,025,529 downwards.
CTATGTCTTAAGAAGTCAAGAATGAAGAGAAGTGGTTTTGGGTTTCAAACATGGACATTTCAAAAACCTCCCAAAACTTCATTTTAGGGTGAGTAAGAAGGATACAGGCTTCCCTTTTCATTTTCATGTTCTATACTTGTTTAAATCTTGGTCAAACCTAGGATTTGACCAAGATTCAAATGGGCACAAAAAAATAAAAAAAGCACATAGTGTTCTTATGTCATATCGTAAGCATTCAAGTTGATAAACAAGGTCTAGATATATCCAAATTAACCAGAAAAATCATGTATCTACCCCCTAGCGACCCTAAACTGTCTTATGAAGTCAAGCATGAAGAGAAGTGGTTTTGGGTTTCAAACATGGAAATTTCAAAAACCTCCCAAAATTCAGCTTCATTTTAGAGCGACTAAGAAGGATCGATGCTTTTACCTTTTCATTTCCATGTTTTAAACTTATTTAAATCTTGGTCAAACCTAGGATTTGACCAAGATTCAAATGGGCATAAAAATTCAGACAAAAAATCTAAAGAATGAAAAACCAAAGCACATAGCCTTCTTAATTATGTCATATAGTAAACACTCAAGTTGATAAACAAGGTCTAGACATATTCAAACCAGAAAAATCATGTGTATATCTACCCCTAACCCTAAACTCTGTATTATGAAGTCAATCTCTAGGATTTGACCAAGATTCAAATGGGCATAAAATAAAAAAACAGAAAAATGAAAAACCAAAGCGCACATGGTCTTCTTATATGTCATATAGTAAGCATTAAAGTTGATAAACAAGGTCTGGACATATTCAAACTAGCTAGACAAATCATGTATCTACCCCCTAACCCCTAAACTCTGTCTTATGACGAAGTCAAGAGCATGAAGATAAGTGGTTTTGGGTTTCAAACATGGAAATTTCAAAAACCTCCCAAAAACTTCATTAATTTTAGGGTGACTAAGAAGGATACAGGCTTCCATTTTCATTTCCATGTTCTATACTTGTTTAAATCTTGGTCAAACCTAGGATTTGACCAAGATTCAAATGTGCATCAAAATTCCAAAAAAATCAGAAAAATGAAAAACCAAAGCACATAGTTTTCTTATGTCACATACATATATATAGTAAGCATTCAAAAGTTCATAAACAAGGTCTAGACATATTCAAACCAGACAAATCATGTACCTCCTAACCCTAAACTTTGTCTTAATTATATATGAAGTCAAGCATGAAGCAGAGAAGTGTGGTTTTGGGTTTCAAACATGGAAATTTCAAAAACCTCCCAAAAAGCTTCATTTTAATTAGACTGGCTGGTTAATTAAGAAGGATCCATGATTAATTACCTTTTCATTGTCATGTTTTAAACTTGTTTAAATCTTGGTCGAACCTAGGATTTGACCAAGATTCAAATGGGCATAAAAATTCAGAAAAAATCGAAAGAATGAAAGACAAAGCACATAGCCTTCTTATATGTCATATAGTAAGCATTCAAGTTGATAAACATGGTCTAGACATATTCAAACCAGAAAAATCATGTATCTACCCCTAACCCTAAACTCTGTCTTATGAAGTCAAGCATGAAAAGAAGTACGGTGGTTTTGGGTTTCAAACATGGTAAATTCAAGAACCTCCCAAAAGCTTCATTTTAGAGTTACTAAGAGAAAGATCCAGACTTAATTACCTTATCATTTTCACATGTTAAACTTGTATAAATCTTGCTCAACAAACCTAGGATCTTACCAAGATTCTCAAATGGGCATAAAAATCGAAAAATGAAATACCAATGCACATAGTCCTCTTAATGTCATATAGCTAGTAAGCATTCAAGTTGATAAACAAGGTCTAGACATATTCAAACAAGACAAATCATGTATCTACCCCCTATCGACCCTAAACTTCGTCTTATGAAGTCAAGCATGAAGAGAAGTGGTTTTGGGTTTCAAACATGGAAATTTCAAAAACCTCCCAAAATTCAGCTTCATTTTAGAGCGACTAAGAAGGATCGATGCTTACCTTTTCATTTCCATGTTTTAAACTTGTTTAAATCTTGGTCAAATCTAGGATTTGACCAAGACTCAAATGGGCATAAAATAAAAAAACCGAAAAATGAAAAACCAAAGCGCACATAGTCTTCTTATATGTCATATAGTAAGCATTAAAGTTGATAAACAAGGTCTAGACATATTCAAACTAGCTAGACAAATCATGTATCTACCCCCTAACCCCTAAACTCTGTCTTATGACGAAGTCAAGCATGAAGATAAGTGGTTTTAGGTTTCAAACATGGAAATTTCAAGTACGTCCCAAAAGCTTCATATATTTTAGAGTGACTAATTAAGAAGGATCTTGGATTACGTTTTCATTTTCATGCTTGAAACTTGTTTAAATCTTGGTTGAACCTAGGATTTGACCAGAATCAAATGTGCATAAAATTCTTAAAAAATAGAAAAATGAAAAACAAAAGCACATGGTCTTCTTATGTCATATAGTAAGCATTCAAGTTGATAAACAAGGTTTAGACATATTCAAACCAGACAAATCATGTATCTACCCCCTAACCCTAAACTCGGTCTTATGAAGTCTAGCATGAGGAGAAGTCGTTTTGGGTTTCAAACGTTTAAGCCAAAAGCCCCATTTCAAATATTTCAAACTTATTCAAATTTGGTTCAAATTTGAAAGACACACAAGTTATAGCACACATAGTGCATACATTCTCACACATACTGCACTAGATGCTAACCCGGCCTATAGTTTGAGGCCATTGGATGAGGTCGAAAAAATCTTGGATTAGAAATGGGGTTGTTCGAACCCCGTAGTTGGATTTTTTGAACCTTGATCTGTAGTACTGGGCAAAACCCTAGTTTAACCTATTTAATTATAGATTCGTAGGTCGATTTTTCTACCTTTTTATTATTACTATGCAGCACATGTGTGTTTGCCCGTCGAGTGAAACTCGGAGGAAGAGGGATCACTCGGAAGGAGAGAAGAAGGGAGAGAATTATGGTGTCTCCCCTTTTTCGGGTGATGATGTTGACTTTTGTGCAGGGTTTGTCAGTGAGCAGGAGGTGCGAGCGAGCGAGCGAGCGAGCGAGTCGAGCGAGGCCGAGAATGAGAGAGATTTGTTTTTTTTTTGAGAGGGACGACCGAAGGATCCAGAAGGACCCACAGACTTCCAATACGCATCCTGATGCGTCTTCTCTTGACAAAGAAAATGGCTGGGAGTTTGCGTACCTATTGCACGTGACTTGTGCTCACTGAAGTGTGGGACCTCACGCATGGGCACCACACGTAAGTGACAGACCTGTTGGTGTAAAAACTCGGTTGATTATTATAGTGCATTAGAACAAAGTTTCCTATGGATTCAAGGGTAGGAAATCCAAGTTAACTCATTTACATGACATTATTTTTTCCATGAAGCAAAGTTAACGCACCTATCAATTGGTACATTTTGGAGTGACTAAGAAGGATCCAGGCTTACTTATTCGTTTTCACGTGTAAAACTTGTCTAAATCTTGGTCAAACAAAATTGGCAGAAAATTCAAAAAAAAACAGAAAAATGAAAAACCAAAGCACATAGTCTTCTTATGTCATGTAGTAAGCATTAAAGTTGATAAACAAGGTCTAGACATATTCAAACCATACTAATCATGTATCTACCCGCTAACCCCTAAACTATGTCTTAAGAAGTCAAGAATGAAGAGAAGTGGTTTTGGGTTTCAAACATGGACATTTCAAAAACCTCCCAAAACTTCATTTTAGGGTGAGTAAGAAGGATACAGGCTTCCCTTTTCATTTTCATGTTCTATACTTGTTTAAATCTTGGTCAAACCTAGGATTTGACCAAGATTCAAATGGGCACAAAAAAATAAAAAAAGCACATAGTGTTCTTATGTCATATCGTAAGCATTCAAGTTGATAAACAAGGTCTATATATATCCAAATTAACCAGACAAATCATGTATCTACCCCCTAGCAACCCTAAACTTCGTCTTATGAAGTCAAGCATGAAGAGAAGTGGTTTTGGGTTTCAAACATGGAAATTTCAAAAACCTCCCAAAATTCAGCTTCATTTTAGAGCGACTAAGAAGGATCGATGCTTTTACCTTTTCATTTCCATGTTTTAAACTTATTTAAATCTTGGTCAAACCTAGGATTTGACCAAGATTCAAATGGGCATAAAAATTCAGACAAAAAATCTAAAGAATGAAAAACCAAAGCACATAGCCTTCTTAATTATGTCATATAGTAAACACTCAAGTTGATAAACAAGGTCTAGACATATTCAAACCAGAAAAATCATGTGTATATCTACCCCTAACCCTAAACTCTGTCTTATGAAGTCAATCTAGGATTTGACCAAGATTCAAATGGGCATAAAATAAAAAAACAGAAAAATGAAAAACCAAAGCGCACATAGTCTTCTTATATGTCATATAGTAAGCATTAAAGTTGATAAACAAGGTCTGGACATATTCAAACTAGCTAGACAAATCATGTATCTACCCCCTAACCCCTAAACTCTGTCTTATGACGAAGTCAAGAGCATGAAGATAAGTGGTTTTGGGTTTCAAACATGGAAATTTCAAAAACCTCCCAAAAACTTCATTAATTTTAGGGTGACTAAGAAGGATACAGGCTTCCATTTTCATTTCCATGTTCTATACTTGTTTAAATCTTGGTCAAACCTAGGATTTGACCAAGATTCAAATGTGCATCAAAATTCCAAAAAAATCAGAAAAATGAAAAACCAAAGCACATAGTTTTCTTATGTCACATACATATATATAGTAAGCATTCAAAAGTTCATAAACAAGGTGTAGACATATTCAAACCAGACAAATCATGTACCTCCTAACCCTAAACTTTGTCTTAATTATATATGAAGTCAAGCATGAAGCAGAGAAGTGTGGTTTTGGGTTTCAAACATGGAAATTTCAAAAACCTCCCAAAAAGCTTCATTTTAATTAGACTGGCTGGTTAATTAAGAAGGATCCATGATTAATTACCTTTTCATTGTCATGTTTTAAACTTGTTTAAATCTTGGTCGAACCTAGGATTTGACCAAGATTCAAATGGGCATAAAAATTCAGAAAAAAATCGAAAGAATGAAAGACCAAAGCACATAGCCTTCTTATGTCATATAGTAAGCATTCAAGTTGATAAACATGGTCTAGACATATTCAAACCAGAAAAATCATGTATCTACCCCTAACCCTAAACTCTGTCTTATGAAGTCAAGCATGAAAAGAAGTACGGTGGTTTTGGGTTTCAAACATGGTAAATTCAAGAACCTCCCAAAAGCTTCATTTTAGAGTTACTAAGAGAAAGATCCAGACTTAATTACCTTATCATTTTCACATGTTAAACTTGTATAAATCTTGCTCAACAAACCTAGGATTTTACCAAGATTCTCAAATGGGCATAAAAATCGAAAAATGAAATACCAATGCACATAGTCCTCTTATGTCATATAGCTAGTAAGCATTCAAGTTGATAAACAAGGTCTAGACATATTCAAACAAGACAAATCATGTATCTACCCCCTATCGACCCTAAACTTCGTCTTATGAAGTCAAGCATGAAGAGAAGTGGTTTTGGGTTTCAAAAAAGATCCAGACTTAATTACCTTATCATTTTCACATGTTAAACTTGTTTAAATCTTGCTCAACAAACCTAGGATTTTACCAAGATTCTCAAATGGGCATAAAAATCAAAAAATGAAATACCAATGCACATAGTCCTCTTATGTCATATAGCTAGTAAGCATTCAAGTTGATAAACAAGGTCTAGACATATTCAAACAAGACAAATCATGTATCTACCCCTATCGACCCTAAACTTTGTCTTATGAAGTCAAGCATGAAGAGAAGTGGTTTTGGGTTTCAAAAACATGGAAATTTCAAAAACCTCCCAAAATTCAGCTTCATTTTAGAGCGACTAAGAAGGATCGATGCTTACCTTTTCATTTCCATGTTTTAAACTTGTTTAAATCTTGGTCAAATCTAGGATTTGACCAAGATTCAAATGGGCATAAAATAAAAAAACCGAAAAATGAAAAACCAAAGCGCACATAGTCTTCTTATATGTCATATAGTAAGCATTAAAGTTGATAAACAAGGTCTGGACATATTCAAACTAGCTAGACAAATCATGTATCTACCCCCTAAAACCCCTAAACTCTGTCTTATGACGAAGTCAAGCATGAAGATAAGTGGTTTTAGGTTTCAAACATGCATGGAAATTTCAAAAACCTTCCAAAAACTTCATTTTAGGGTGACTAATTAAGAAGGATACATGCTTCCCTTTTCATTTTCATGTTCTATATATACTTGTTTAAATCTTGGTCAAACCTAGCTAGGATTTGACCAAGATTCAAATGTGCATCAAAATTCCAAAAAATATCAGAAAAATGAAAAACCAAAGCACATAGTTTTCTTATGTCATATAGTAGCATTAAAGTTGATAAACAAGGTCTAGACATATTCAAACAAGAAAAATCATGTATCTACTCCCTAACCCTAAACTTTGTCTTATGTAGTCAAGCATGAAGAGAAGTGGTTTTGGGTTTCAAATATGGAAATTTCAAAAACCTACCAAAAGCTTCATTTTAGAGTGACTAAGAATGATCAATGCTTACCTTTTCATTTTCATATTTTAAACTTGTTAAAATCATTGTCAAACCAGGATTTGACCAAGATTTAAATGGGCATAAAATTAAAAAAATCAGAAAAATGAAAAACAAAAGCACATAGTCTTCTTATGTCACATATATATATAGTAAGAGCATTCAAAAGTTGACAAACAAGGTCTATACATATTCAAATAAGACAAATCATGTATCTACCCCTAACCCTAAACTCTGTCTTATGAAGTCAAGCATGAAGAGAAGTGGTTTTTGGTTTCAAACATGGAAATTTCAAAAACCTCCCAAAAGCTTCATTTTAGAGTGACTAAGAAGGATCCAGGCTTACCTTTTCATTTTCATGTTTTAAACTTGTTTAAATCTTGGTCAAACCTAGGATTTGACCAATATTAAAATGGGCATAAAATAAAAAAATAAAAAAAACCAAAGCACATAGTCTTCTTATGTCATATAGTAAGCATTCAAGTTCATAAACAAGGTCTAGACATATTCAAACCAGACAAATCATGTATCTACCTAAACTTCGTCTTATGAAGTCAAGCATGAAGAGAAGTGGTTTTGGGTTTCAAACATGGAAATTTCAAAAAACCAAAAGCTTCATTTTAGAGCGAGTAAGAAGGATCGATGCTTATCTTTTCATTTTCATGTTTTAAACTTATTTAAATCTTGGTCAAACCTAGGATTTGACCAAGATTCAAATGGGCATAAAAATTCAAACAAAAATCTAATTAAAGAATGAAAAACCAAAGCACGTACATAGCCTTCTTAATTATGTCATATAGTAAACATTCAAGTTGATAAACAAGGTCTAGACATATTCAAACCAGAAAAATCGTGTATCTACCCCTAACCCTAATTAAACTCTGTCTTATGAAGTCAAGCATGAAGAAAAGTGGTTTTGAGTTTCAAGCATGCATGGAAATTTCGAGAACCTCCCAAAATAAAGCTTCATTTTAGAGTGACTACGAAGGATCCATGCTTACACCTTTTCATTTTCAAGTTTTAAACTTGTTTAAAACCTCGTCAAACCTGGGATTTGACCAAGATTCAAATGGGCATAAAATTCAAAAAAATACATAAATGAAAAACCATAGCACATAGTCTTCTTATGTCATATAGTAAGCATTCAAGTGGATAAACAAGCTCTAGACATACTGAAACCAGACAAATCATGTATCTACCCCTATCCCTAAACTATGTCTTATGAAGTCTAGCATGAAAAGAAGTGGTTTTGGGTTTCAAACATGGAAATTTCAAAAACCTCCCAAAAGCTTCATTTTGGATTGACTAAGGAGGATCCAGGCTTACTTTTTCATTTTCATATTTTAAACTTGTTTAAATCTAGGTCAAACCTAGGATTTGACCAAGATTCAAATGGACATAAAAAATCAACAGTTTACAACAGCACACAAAATAAACATGAAATTACATCTAAATCCCTAACTTTTACATGGAGGACCCCAGGCTGAAAGCAAGAAATGCGATCGGGTCTTGAATCTTGATGCGTCTTCTCTTGACAAAGAAGATTGCTGGGAGTTTGCGTACGTACATCACGTCACTTGTGCTCACTGAAGTGTGGGACATGACGCATGCATGGGCAACACACGTAAGTGACATGGATTCAAGGGTAGGGAAGCCAAGAGAAAAAAACGAGAATTTGGACAAAAATAACCCAATCTTGCTAGTATGTCGAAAGTTTGTTTTTCCCAATCTTTTCGACTTTGGGTTATTTCTGTCTATTTTGCCGAAAAAACGAGGACAGAGACTGGAAACGGTGATGCATCTAGCTTCAGAGTACGTCAGATTAAGACTTCATGAGCAACACTAGTCTGACGTAAGTACAGTGTATACAGACAAGACAGGGACTAGACATTGCTACCCACGTCCCTCTGCGCCCCTTCAAAGAAATCATACTCCGTACTAGAATCTCGAAACGTAGGAATTAGTCTGACACGATTTCTGATTGTTTAATTCATAGGATTGCAATTTTCAGAATTCATTGACAATACATTTTTATACAAAAACAAAAAATCCTTCATTGTGTAACCGTATGTTACTACTAGTATTTCTTTTGGTTTTCACACGCAATCAAATGTTATTGGATCCAAATACCGTTGTTTCTCAATCCTATATATTTGGAGATGATCATCACTCTCTAATCATACAATTTTCATATTCCCGCACTTTGAAAATCTTGCGAATAATCAAAGCAGCCAAAATCTATGGTGTGTATTGTATATGTTTATGCCATGCTTAGTTTCATCGAATATTGTTTGGTTGCATCGCGGGGAAACCGCGTGAATTTAGATTAATTGTTGCATGTTTGTTTGTGGTGTGACCAACTGCTTTTGCAACGAAACAACCCCCCCCCCCACCATGTACGCATTGTTTGGGTCGCATGCATGATGTGTACAAAATGTTAAAATAGAAATAATGTAGGAATTGAATATGATTGCATGTTGAATTAATCCTATATGAGAGAAATCACACAAATTTGAATTGCATGTTCTTTGGTTGTAGTGCTACACAAAAAACACGTGAATTAGTATGAATTATCATGTATTCAAGAATCAAAGGAGCCACTGAGATTTGAATCCCACAAAATTTCTATGAATTTTCTTCGAACCAAACAAGCCCAACAAGATTCCAAAGGAATATAATACAACGAATCAAACAACTTCCGTTGTTGGAATATTTCCTTAGGACATCAATCCAATAGAAACTATATGATCCAGTTTCAGCGACAATCTGGTCGGTGTAGGCTCGAGGAGGCCAATTGTATATATATGTTTGGACCCGGTTGGTTGAGTGATCATGCTCGTGACATCCAGCCTGAAAGGTAAAATTCGGGCAAGGCCAGCGTGACGCCACAATACTTTTGAAATATTCAAAAGCGCGTAATATTTGTGAAATTTTAATAATAGCTACTACTTATGTGAATTTTTTTCGTTCATACGCTTATTGGGGGGTAGGCTAACCCTAATGGCCTCCTCAAGATCCCTACCTCTACCAAGGTTTCCCGAGTTCATCCACCTCGATGGGTTCCTTGCCACTTTCGACCATGTTGTGGGCATCATTTCGGGTTCCCGTACCACGGCCAGTCCTTTTCAGGAGTCCCGAACCCGATGCCATAATATTTGTTTGAAAAAAATTCAAGACCGCACAATATTTGTTGAAATAAATGAATAAGCATTTTTAAATAGCTAAATAAAAGAAGTACGAATTTTGAAAAATTTATTTTTTCTAAAACATTAATTGGAGCATTGACATGTTGAACCCACTTGTCGATTTTGCTATCAACATGACTAACTAGCTGATTAGATAACCAAGTGGTGAAATTTGCAACATATTAGACCACCACATGGTGGAAACTGCAAAAAAAATGTCCAAGTGGTGGTTTGTGCAACATATAGAGCAGTACAGTATATGGTAGTACAAGATGAAGAGGCCTCCAAGATGAATGTGCACTGCCGTGGGCCCGTGGTAATATATCATGATGATGGCAAAGGATCTTTTCTCTGCTGAAACTGTCCAGAGCTGATTTGATGAGACAAAATACAGCTCCACGGCGTGCAAGGACAGTATACAGTACATTAGCTTCTTCTCGGGTCACACGCCTTCACGACAGGTGCAGTAGTGCAGCAGAGACCAGAGAGAGAAGGCACGCCCGTAGTACTCGTATTATTGATTTCAATTCAAATTGTTTTTTTTTGCCTGCTTCTCCGTCTTCTTCATCTCCATCTTCTCTGGCGACCCCGCCTACACCAGCAGCCCCTGCACCACCGCCGCCATGCCTTTTTCGGATCATCTCGAGCCACCTGTTTGATGGTACTAGTAGGAGTTGTGGACTTTTATCCATATCGCTCTACCAGCTGCCGCTCGCACTGTCCTCCAATACCTCATACCCAAACGCCAGCGTCCCACTCCCACACCCCCACACCCACTTGACCGCATCCTTCCAATGGCGAGATCGATCAATGAGAGTGGCAGTTCTTGGGTGTTTCCTGATGGCCCCCTTGAAGAAATCGCATCCCGATGCGATGTCATCACCGCCGCGAGCCTCGTCGGTTCATGCAAGTTTTATCATGATTCAGCAACACAAAGTGTAGCTCTGCCTGCATCTCAGCCGTTTGGCATGCCCTGTGTTCTTCATACTCACCAAACTGAGGTACCGCCCGCGCACAATCCCTTCTACCGCGTCCACAAGTTCAAGCAGGAGGGTGCGCAGAAGGACAAGCAGCATGATGCAAAAGATCGCAAGGGTACCTTGTGCCAACTGACGCCGCTGGACAGGATCTCTTCCGATGCCGTGATTCCAGATGGTGGTACGGGCATGTGGGCAGGCGCGAATGGAGATTGGATCGCCCTTCTTGGCTTCCCCTGGAATTGGGAGCTTGTCAATGTGTACACTGGTCGCCGGATTCCTCTACCACCAATAAGTGAGTTTAAATCCACCCCGGATAAACTTGTGTTCGAGTCTAATGATCAACATCTTCAACTGCTGAAGATAGCTATTTGCCGAGTTCCAACAGCTGCTTCAAATTATACTAGTTTCTCTGTTCTTGCCATCTTCAACGCGGCAATTGCAGTCCTTCACTGTGCTTCTAGCAGATGGACAGTTCTTGACAACCAGTTCTTAGCGTACGGCTACTCCGATGCAATCATCCACAAGGGTATTGTATTTGCTGTAACTCAGACAGGCGAAGTTTATGCATGGAATCAACTTTCTTGGGGTAATTTTTCTCATCTCATATGATGTGTTTTCGCTATTACCTGCTAGTTTCAGATTTAGCTTTAGCCTTTTTCTTTTTGTTGTGCAGTTTTCGTGTCATGCCTGTACCTTTCCCCCTCTATATTCAATCAAAATCAGCAGCGATATGCCTTTGAGTCAAAATAAAGTACTCCCTCCGATCCAAATCAAATTGACTCAGCTTTGTCTAGCCAGTGCATCTAGCTAGACAAACTTGAGTCAATTAATTTGTGCATATCTAGCTAGACACATCCAGTTGAGTCAATTAATTTGGATCGGAGGCAGTATTTTAGCTACATCATTATTCATGTATGTAATGAACTAATCAAGTTTTGCTGAACTGACTTCAAGCTGTGCTTTCCTTTGCAAGGTCCTTTGTTGATCAGCACGGCACCTATTCCGCCAGAACTTGATGAACAAGGTCGGTACAATCTTGGCTCCTGGTGGTTAGCACGATCTCCTGATGGTTCTAGACTTTTTCTGGTCCATACCTGGGGCGTTACTGACGGGCGGGATTATACTGGACTGGTTCGGATTTTACCTGCTGCTGCTACCTCTGAGGGTCGTCATGGTCGCACTATTCGCGGGTATGGTAAGGGTTTACTTGGCTGCGAGGTGTACAGCATGGACACCAGTCAGTTGATGCCACCGAGGCCATGGAGGAGGATTATTTCCCTTGGATCATATTCTCTCTTCCTTGGAGTGAACTATCCGATTATCATTCCAGTAGAAGACGGGGCAGAACATGACCGTCCAAATATGGCGAGAAGCAACTCTGTTTACACATCGCACCATGCAGTAGGCCTTGCATATCCTCCTTCTCCAGAAATTTGCCGCTTCAGTTTGAATTCTGAAGACTGTACTGTTGGTTTCCAAACCAACATTAGATGGACATGGCGGCAGGTTCCGTTGTGGCTCATCCCAAGCTTCGCCAACGCCCGGCAATGGAACCTGCCTTCGCGTCACAGGTCCAGAAAGAAGGGCTGATGTACTTTATGTAATACTCGTGTTGTAATGCAAGATTTGTATCTGTTGAACTATTTCATTTGCATGTTTATCTCTACCTAGGCTACTCCCTTTCCGTAGTTGTGTTGTACTATCTGTTGAACTATTTCCTTTGCATGTTATCTCTACCTAGGCTACTCCTCCGTAGTTGTTAAATTGATGTAATGCTCCTACAATGCACGCTACACTGGGCGTGTGGCCTGTAATGTTATCAAACACCTTTTGTACTCGTTCTAGTAAGCATTTCACACTATAGCTCACATAATTAAAGTACTCCTACAACGTATTAGTTGAAAGATATCTCTCATAAGTAAGTACCCCTCTTTGAGCTTATGCGAAACATAAATGACTATTTTAGAAATATATACTCTCGACACAAGATTATATTAAAAACAATGGTACATAGTTCTATTAGAAAAAGAAAGTGTGAATAGTAGAATGATGGAGAAGTGTTTTTTGAGGTCTGTGCATAGCTAGTGTTCATGGTGCAAAAGCACTTAGACTAGTCACAATGGGAAGTATACTAGTCTATGATACAACACCTTCAATGCATAGTATCATGAATTAGTATCATGCAATGTTGCGAAAAACCAATTATTCATTTCTTTCCAAATAGACTAGCTTTGCGAGGATGACAAAACATTTCTTTATTGCCCTCTCGTATGAATCTCCTCCATACATCACCTCTCATACCGATTGAAAGCCATTCCAAATCGTTGGTTCAAGACCATGAATACCAAGCCAATTTTGTTAGCTAGTTGGACCACCCTCGGATTGAGAACCAACGGTTGAAAGAAAGGTGGGCGCCAACTCATATTTTTTTCTCGAGAGTCCGACACTTGATGTTGATTGCAAAGTTCACAAAGGCCAAAATTTTGACATCCTCTTTGTGCAAGTCTTGCCACCATCCAAACTCGGTTTTGAAGTACCAACCAAGAAAAAAAAAGCTTGCACTTTGGAGGACCCCATGGACCATGAAAATTTTGAAAAACTTCCAGTAAATCATGCATATTTCGATTTATATTTTGGTGAAGTTTCATTCGATTTGAATCATAGGTTTGTGAGCAAATATATATTTAGTTTAAACTAGTGCTCGAGTACGTAAGAATCTATTTAATCACAAGCTAGTCATCCGAATGGGATGAAATATTCATAGATTTTAAAACAAGGAATCTACATATTACTGGATTTTTTTTCAAAATTTTCTGAATAGTTTTTCTTTTTTAGCTTCGAAATAAGAGATAGTTTGGAACGTTGGATCTCAAATGGATGGTAGATGGTGGGACACAGTCACAATGTATCTTGGAAGCATCAAGTCACTGAAGCTCTGTCCGGTTTCCAAACCAAGCTAGGAAAGGCATTGAAAATGAAGTTCTGCTCTAAAACATTTCTCATTCCATTTTGGTGCTCGCGCGGTTGCATGCTGCCCACGTGTTAAGGTACGTGTCTCTGGCATGTAGAGAACTACGATTATTGGCGAAAAATATATCGAAATGGAAACTGTAAAAAAAAGCCCTCTCTGGTCAACCTGATGTGACGAGACATCACTGCACCAAACGTCGTCGCAAATTTATAGATGGGTGGCGTGCTAGTCTACCAACAGTCAAATCGGCGCCCAGTCGCAGCAGCAGCCTAGAGTACTACCTAGTTTTTGCCCCTTGCATGTCTATCATCTTCTTCTTCACCCCGTTACAAAAAAAAAACTTCTTCTTCACCCTCCCAGAATCACGCGCACGCGCAGGATCTCGATCCCCACCACGCCGGATCACTAGTACTACTCCGTATACCTTTCTCTCCTTACCCCGGCCGGCCGCGCGCCGCATCGTTCCTTCCATAGCGCTCGCCCTCTCCTCCGAAAACCCCAAGCGCAGTTGCATCCGCCATCCACCTAAATCCATCTTCACGTGATGGATTATTCTAGGCTTTGCCGGGGCGGCGGGGACGGCCACTTGGAGGCTCTCACCGGCGACAACATCGACCTCATCGCTGCGCATCTGGACGTTACCTACACCGTCCGACTTGCTGCATGTTCCAGGGAGCTCTACGACATGATCAGCAAGGATGAAGGTAAGATGCACCATTGGGATGAACCCTGCCTGCTGATGCCTCCGCCTGCTTATTGGTTCGATGAACACTGGGACGTGGCGAGAGCATCTCGTCTGCATGATACCGTGTACGACCTGGTGCCCCTCGACCATCCTCGCCGTTCTGTCGCCCTGCCGTTCATGCACGACAGAAAATGGCTTGGCGCGAACGGCGACTGGATCGCCGCCGCCGATCATCATGAGTGGTGCCTCGTGAACGTCTACACCGAGCGACATATCCCCCTTCCATCCCTACCTGATTCGAAGATTCGTCATAGTATTGTTTCATCTCGACCTGCATACTCTTTTAACTGGCGTCCAGAAATTTATTTGTTGAAGATTGTAATCTGCCAAGTGCCCACAAAAGGTGGGAGGTACGCAGATTACAAGCTCATCGCCTTGTTCGACAAAACGATTTTCTACCTTGAAGGGGGTGGCGACTGGAGAATGCTGGAGGCCCTTACACCTGCACCTGATTATCCAAATTACTGTGATGCCATTGAACTCCGTGGCCACGTTTTTGCGGTGGACGAAACTGACGGCTCCACGTACTTCTGGGACACCGCAAATGGTATTTTTTCAGTCCTTATGTTGCATTGCATGATACACTGCCTTAACCAATGAAGTTATTCATGAACTACCTTGTTTATATTTTACCTTTCTTATATGACTTAATGATCACACCCCCTTTTGCTGAATATGAATGAACCGTTGCTTGCAATGAATTAGTAGTACTAATTAGTCACCAACAAACATAGTATGCTCAGTATGTGATTGCATTCCTGAATTAGTAACTCTACGCCACTGCAGAATATGGGTGTAATTAACCAGTATCTCAAAAGATAACGTGGCACTATGAAGGCACCCTTTTTGATAACCTTTTACACCCATTGTTTCATATATAACTAATTGATTTTGCCTCCAAAAGGAGGACGAGAGACCCCCGCCATCTGCATCAGAGAGATGCATAAGGACTTTCATAAGTATATGACTTAACGATCACATCCTTTATCTGAATATGAATGAACCGTTGCTTGCAATGAATTAGTACTAGTCAGTCATCAGCAAACATAGTATACTCCGTATGTGAATGCATTCCTGAATTAGTAACTCTATGCAACTGCAGAATATGGATGTAATTAACAAGTATCTCAAATGTTAACGTAGAAACAGAAAAATAGAAGAAAATCGTTTGTAATTACATGCGTAGCTTATATTTTCTAGAGATCGGGGAAAAAGCCTTGATTGGATGTACCTACATGCAGATCAAACAGTTCTTTGTTTATATCGGTGAACAATCTGCAGAATGGTATAATTAATTTTGTTTTTGATACATTTTTTCTCCCATTTTCTTGAATAGATTTCAGTTTCCCACAATTATCTTTCATTAGTGATTGTGACGTCCCCTCATTCAAAATAACTCAGGTTATCTTTTTCCTAATTCAGTGATATTTAAGTTTGAGTAAGTTTACGATTAATATCTACAACCTCATATATATATAAGATTTAGCACCTGCAGGCCTAACAAAGTTAGCTGCCTCTAGTCCCCTGTATAGTTCTTTCTTTTTGCTTTCTCAGTTTTTCGTAGCCTTGCTACAACCCTGTATGCTCTAATATATAATGATGCACGACTAGGCATGTGTTCGAGAAAAGAAAATCTAAATATCTTTTGTAATATATGAACCTATATTGATGTTTTAGATGTTGGTAGTATAATTTTCGATAAACTTGAACAGACTTAAATCAGTTTAACTTAGCACAACCATATAGCGTACCTTTTTTAGAACGCGAAAATGAGGTAAACAAATACCATGTGTACCCTTTACTATCAATAGTAGAGAAGAGATTATGAACCTTCAACTCTAAAATGCAAATTCTTCTACTGAATGGATAGCTGCATCTGATACCTATTTTGCAAATGTTACCAGACTTGGGGTTAGCTATAAAGAGCATTTCTTTCTTGTCAAGCTTCATGCACTACCAACACAACCAAAAGTCCGAACTGATCGCAAGGGCGGCAATCCACTTATACAATTCAACACCCCCCGTCACGTGTGATGGGAGACAAGTCAACATGTGGAAAGACTCAGAGGTATAGCTCAAGAGGCATATAAGTGGACTCCGAGGGGGCAACAACAATTTTAGGATAAATTGCGAAAGCCAGGACTCGAACTCGAGACCCTGGCTCTGACACCATGTCAAGCTTCATGGACTAGCCAACGCAACCAAAAGTCCGAACTGATGGAAAGGTCTAGGCAATCCACTTATACAGTTAAACATTTCTTACCCTTCGGGTGGTCACAGGGAAGCTCTCTAATAGATCACTTAAGACAAAGGGAATTAACTACAGCACAGGACTTAAACTTAAGATGATATATATTTGTCAAAATTTGAATGTATCTATATGCTTTCACTGTCTAGATACATCTGAATTTGGACAAATCTCAGACACTTTCGGTGGGACAGAGGTAGTATATAACTGTGTATACACTAACTAGTGTCTAGTTTTGGCGAAGTTTAGACTAGTTTCGTGGGATGGATGCAGTATAACTGATATATTGGACACTTGATTTGAACACATGAATGACCAATGTCCTTAGCTTACATAGTCGTATTTATACTGTGAGCATGAACGATGAACAATGCTGCTGTTTGAATATGGTTGCCAGTAACACCCTATTCGTCTCCATTTCTAATATTGCAGAAAACCTGATGCTCCCGTTTGTAATCCCGCCACCGGTGGTGGATGATCAGCAGTACGCGTGGTTCCTCGCTCCATCTGCTGATGGCAAGCGATTGATGATCATCCTTACAGTAAACAAGATTGGGATTGCCAATGCTGAAGTACCTCCTGACATTCCCTATGCTGCTAATGGGCTTCAGCTACGGCAGTATCCTCCTGTTGCCACCTACGTCTTTGAGCTGGATCCCTTATCTACTGCACGTGCAGGGGACTTTCTTTGGAGGCAGGTTAACAGCCTCAGCGACCACTCTCTGTTCCTCGGACTCAATTACCCAATCATTGCCAACCTGAAGAAGCGTGAATCCAAAGCTCCTGATGGCACATTGGTTCCATTCATGAGGAAAAACTGCGTCTACACAGCATACCGGAATATTCGTTATAATCAATACCCTAAAATTTTGCGCTGCAACCTCCAGCCAGATGAAGGTGAGACTGTGGGAGTTATCAGCCTTCCCAAGGATGGTTGGGATAGTGTCCGACAAGCGGCTATGTGGTTTAAGCCTGCTTTAAACATTGCCCGTTCGGTGTTACCTTTAAAAAAACAGTGACACTTTTTTATTATGCTTGAAGTGTTGAGAAGTAGTACACTGTTTTTAGTATGTACTAGTTTGAATCAGTTTATTTGAACACTGCCCTGCTTTTGTATTTCGTGTTGCCTTCATATTATAACCCATGCATGGCTGTTTTAGGATTGACTTTATTTCAGCACTATAATTACAATGTGTGTACGTCCTTTATAATATAGCCACCTCTTGTTGATCATAGTCATGAGAGGACCATTCCTATTTTTTTCGCCGCTAAAGGGTAAAGTACATCCACTGGCACGGGGGTGTGTTCGGTTCCACCCCATCCCCAAACCGAACATGCATCAACTACGAGCAAGGAAGTAGATGTGCGACCTAGGTGACTGTGCGGACCCCACATGTGAACCAAAGAAAAAAACATGTCAATACGGAACTGATGTACATACGACAACTCCTATATGATATGCGTATGTACGATTGAGCATCTGGAGGTGTGCTGCCACCTGCTTCCTCACACGAAGGGTTGGATCTTGTGTTTCGTACACGGATCGGACTGAAATTGTCGTGTGCATAGCAAGGTTCATGTCAATAAGGCTGAGTTTGGCATCTAAGTCTAGGCAACAAATACTTTTGGGTTCCAACGGCCATCTACAAGGTATTTGCTATAGGCCTACTTGCTCCGGCTGTCGAAGCCCAATAACTACAAATGGGCCTTTCTGCTCATGCAATGTTGGCCCTTTTCTAAAGAACCACAGATCCTATGATTGGCAAAAAACAAAAACACGGAGATTCTACATAAAAGTTGTTTGTATTTATTTTGAATTATTGGGTTGCAATTTTTGAAACTGCTCATGGCCAATATGAAAATCCTTGATCGCTCCATACCCACATAGATCACGGTATTTTCAAAAATTCATAAAGTGGATTTGAAATTTAAAACATATCCTAATAATTCCATGATTTATTCTATTAACTTGCAAGATCTTGGAGCGAAAGAGCTTGTATTAGTCTGCGAAAATAATACTGATAAACCTGTCGTTAACAAGAAATGAAGGTTTATCGTTCAGAGAGGATGCCATGTGGGACCCATGAGACAGTAGCGTCCTCAACGTTTCAAAGAAAAAGGCAAGTAGCCCGAAAATAGGGGTAAAAAATAAATCCTACAAAGGAAACATTTATAGTTCATAGAGGCTGACATGTGGGACCGATCTGCCAGCTGCATCCTCATCATTTCGAAGTCGGCAGGGATCAGAAGAAAAAGGCAAATAGCCAGAAATTAGGGGTAAAAAATAAATCCAAAAAGGAAACTTTTATTCTTAATAGAGGATGACATGTGGGACCGACCTGCCAGCAGCGTCCTCATCGTTTCAAAGGCCGCAGGGGATCAAAAGAAAAAGGCAAATAGCCAGAAATTAGGGGTAAAAAATAAATACAACAAAGGAAAGGTTTATTGTTCATAGAGGCTGACATGTGGGACCCATGAGCCAGCGGCGACCTCAATTTCAAAGGCGGCATATGATCGAAAAGAAAAAGGCAAGTTAGCAAAAATCAGTGGGTAAAAAAAATCTAAGAAATGAAACTTTATTGTACAGTCCCAGTGTGTAAAAAAAAGGCAAATAGCCAGAAATTAGGGGTAAAAAATAAATCCAACAAAGGAAAGGTTTGTTGTCCATAGAGGCTGACATGTGGGACCCATGAGCCAGCGGCGACCTCAATTTCAAAGGCGGCATATGATCGAAAAGAAAAAGGCAAGTTAGCAAAAATCAGGGGGTAAAAAAATCTAAGAAAAGAAACTTTATTGTACATAGAGGATGACATGCGGGTCCCATGAGCCAGCACCTTACTCAACGTTTCAGAGGCGGCATGAGATCAAAAGAAAAAGGAAACTGACCAAATATCAGGAGCAAAAAATAATCCAAGAAAAGTAACTTTTATTGTACATAGAGGATGACATATGGGTCCCACTTATACAAGCTCTTTCGCTCCAAGATCTTGCAAGTTGATTGTACATAGAGGATGACATGCGGGCCCCATGTGTCAGCAGCTTAATCAATGTTTCCAAGGCGGCAGGGGATCAAAAGAAAAAAGGAAATAGCCAAAAATAAGAGGGTGAAAAAAAATCCAAGAAAAGAAACTTTTATAGTATAGAGGATGACATGTGGGTCCCATGAGCCAGCAGCTTCCTCAACGTTTCAGAGGCTGCATGAGATCGAAAGAAAAAGGCAAGTGACCAAAAATAAGAGGGAAAAAAATCCAAGAAAAGAGACTTGATTGTACATAGAGGATGACATGCGGGTCCCATCAGTCAGCAGCTTACTCAACGTTTCCAAGGCGGCAGGGGATCAAAAGAAAATGGAAATAGCTAAAGATCAGAGGGTGAAAAAAATCCAAGAAAAGAAACTTTTATAGTACATAGAGGATGACATGCGGGTCCCATGAGCCAGCAGGTTCCGCAACATTTTCAAAGGCGGCATGAGATCGAAAGAAAAAGGCAAGTGACCAAAAATCAGAGGGTGAAAAATAATCGAAGAAAAGAAACTTTTATTGTACATAGAGGATGACATGCTGTCCCATTTTGCAGCAGAGGTCCCAACGTTTCAAATGCGGCTTGAGATCAAAAGAAAAAGAAAGTAGCCAGAAATTAGGGGGTAAAAAAAACTCCAAGAAAGGAAAGCTTTATCGTTCATACAGGCTGACATGTGGGACCTATGAGCCAGCAGCTTACTCAACGTTTCAAAGGCGGCAGGGGATCAAAAGAAAAAGGAAATAGCCAAAAATCAGAGGGTGAAAAAAATCCAAGAAATCAAACTTTTATTGTACATAGAGGATGACATGTGGGTCCCATGAGCCAGATTCCTCAACGTTTCAAACGTGGCATGAGATCGAAAGAAAAAGGAAAGTGACCAAATATCAGGAGCCAAAAATAATCCAAGAAAGGAAACTTTATTGTACATAGAGGATGACATACGGGTCCCATTTGCAGCAGCGGTCTCAACGTTTCCAAGGTGGCACAGGACCAAAAGAAAAATGAAGTAGCCAGAAATCAGGGGGTGAAAAAAATCCAAGAAAAGAAAGATTTCAATTGGGCTGCATCTGGACATCTGGGCCTTCGAACTATCCTTCTGGGCCTTTTGATTCGTACAATTTCAGCCCACTCCAGAACATGGAAGTTCGGATTTTTCTCAAAAAAAACAGGAATGTCCTATGCTTCGCAAAAACAAAAAACAAGGAGATTCAAGATATAAGTTGTAAAAATAAAGATTTAATTTATCCGTTTGTAATAGCTCAGAGCGAAATACACTGTTTATTGTCTGCAAAATAATCAAGATATCACATGTTTCTTGTACGGGGAGGCTGACATCAGGGACCCATGAGCCAGCAGCGTCGTTAACGTTTCAAAGGCAGTGGGTCGAAAATAAAAAAACAAAAAGTCAGTTGGTAAAAAAATCCAAGAAAAGAAAACATTTATCGTTCTGAGAGGATGACATGCGGGACCGATGAGGCAGCAGCATCCTCAACGTTTCCAAGGCGGCAGGGGATCAAAAGAAAAAAAAAGGAAATAGCCAGAAATTACTTAGGGGTCAAAAATAAATCCACCAAAGGAAACTTTTATTGTTCATAGAGGATGACATGTGGGACCGACCTGCCAACAGCGTCCTCATCGTTTCAAAGGGGGCATGGGATCAAAAGAAAAAGGCAAATAGCCAGAAATTAGGGGTCAAAAATAACTCCAATAAAGGAAACTTTTATTGTTCGTAGAGGATGACATGCGGGACCCATGAGCCAGCAGCTTACTCAACGTTTCAAAGGCGGCATGAGATCGAAAGAAAAAGGCAAGTGACCAAATATCAGGAGCCAAAAATAATCCAAGATTTATTGTACATAGAGGATGACATGTGGGTCCCATTTTGCAGCAGCGGTCTCAATGTTTGTAATGCGGCTTGAGATCAAAAGAAAAAGAAAGTAGCTAGTAATTAGGGGGTGAAAAAAATCCAAGAAAAGAAAGTTGATGGACATAGAGGATGACATGCGGGTCCCTTGAACCAACAGCTTACTCAACGTTTCAAAGGGGGCAGGGGATCAAAAGAAAAAGGCAAGCCAAAAATCAGAGGGTGAAAAAAATCCAACAAAGGAAACTTTTATAGCACACAGAGGATGACATGCGGGTCCCATGAGCCAGCAGGTACCTCAACGTTTCAAATGTGGCATGCGATCGAAAGAAAAAGGCAAGTGACCAAATATGAGGTGCCAAAAAAACTCCAAGAAAAGAAAGTTGATTGCTCATAGAGGATGACATGCGGGTCCCATTTAGCTGCAGCGGTCTCACCGTTTGAGAGGCGGCAGGGGATCGAAAGAAAAAGTCAAGTGACCAAATATGAGGCCAAAAATAATCCAAAAAAAGAAAGTTTTATAGTACATAGAGGATGACATGCGGGTCCCAAGCAGCAGCGGTATCACTGTTTGAGAGGCAGCAGGGGATCGAAAGAAAAAGTCAAGTTACCAAATATGAGGTGCCAAAAAAATCCAAGAAAAGAAAGTTTTATAGTACATAGAGGATGACATGCGGGTCCCATTTAGCAGCGGTATCACCGTTTGAGAGGCAGCAGGGATCGAAAGAAAAAGTCAAGTGACCAAATATGAGGTGCCAAAAAAATCCAAGAAAAGAAAGTTTTATAGTACATAGAGGATGACATGCGGGTCCCATTTAGCAGCAGCGGTATCACCGTTTGAGAGGCAGCAGGGGATCGAAAGAAAAAGTCAAGTGACCAAATATGAGGTGCCAAAAAATACAAGAAAAGAAAGTTTTATAGTACATAGAGGATGACATGCGGGTCCCATTTAGCAGCAGCGGTATCACCGTTTGAGAGGCAGCAGGTGATCGAAAGAAAAAGTCAAGTGACCAAATATGAGGTGCCAAAAAATCCAAGAAAAGAAATTTTTATACATAGAGGATGACATGCGGGTCCCATTTAGCAGCAGCGGTATCACCGTTTGAGAGGCGGCAGGGGATCGAAAGAAAAAGGTAAGTGACCAAATATGAGGTGCCAAAAATAATTCAAGAAAAGAAAGTTTTATAGTACATAGAGGATGACATGCGGGTCCCATAGCAGCAGCGGTATCACCGTTTGAGAGGCGGCAGGGGATCGAAAGAAAAGGCAAGTGACCAAATTTGAGGTGCCAAAAAACTCCAAGAAAAGAAAGTTGATTGCACATAGAGGATGACATGCGAGTCCCATTTAGCAGCAGCGGTCTCAACGTTTCCAAGGCGGCAAGGGATCAAAAGAAAAAGGAAGTAGCCAGAAATCAGGGGGTCAAAAAAATCCAAGAATAGAAAGAATTTTGGTTCATAGAGGATGACATGCGGGACCCATGATCCTGCATCGTAAACGGCTCGATCGGAGAACGTTGAACGAGATGGCGCGATCGAGAAAAAAACAATGCCAGAGAGGCTGCCATCTGGGCCCTACATCCCTCGGCGGTGCGGATTTGCGTTGACTCGGCCGGCGAACCCGAGATTTCGAGATGCACCACGTCCCGGGCCACCATACGCCACGTTTTGGCCGCTTTCGTCGGGCTAGGTGGCCTCAAAAACGAGAAAAAAAAGTTTTGACATGCACCACGGAGGGACCAAAATCGTCGGCCATGGTACACCAGCAACCACGGCGCGACTTCAACTTCGTCGGCCATGGCAACTTTTCTTGTAGTGAGTGGCAACAGCACATCACAACCTTAGAACTTTCTGTCACTGTCCCAGGTGTCAATGAAGGCATGAACCCACTATCGAGCATAAATACTCCCTCTTGGAGTTAAGAGCAAAAACTTGGCCAGAGCCTCTACTAATAACGGAGAGCATGCAAGATCATAAACAACACATAAACAATAGATTGATAATCACCATAACATAGTATTCTCTATCCATCGGATCCCGACAAACACAACATATAGTATTACAGATAGATGATCTTGATCATGTTAGGCAGCTCACAAGATCCAACAATGAAGCACAACAAGGAGAAGACGACCATCTAGCTACTGCTATGGACCCATGGTCCAGGGGTGAACTACTCACTCATCACTCCGGAGGCGATCATGGCGATGAAGAGTCCTCCGGGAGATGAATCCCCTCTCCGGCAGGGTGCCGGAGGCGATCTCCGAATCCCCCGAGATGGGATTCGCGGCGGTGGCGTCTCAGGTTTTCCGTATCGTGGCTCTCGCACCGGGGTTTCGCGACGGAGGCTTTAAGTAGGCGGAAGGGTAGGTCAAGGGCGGCGAGGGCCCACACCACAGGCGCGGGCCCCCTCCGCCGCGCGGCCCTATGGTGGCGGCGCCGTCGCCCCACTTCTTATCCCTTTCGGTCTTCTGGAAGCTTCGCAAAAATAGGACCCTGGGAGGTGATTTCGTCCAATTCCGAGAATATTTCGTTACTAGGATTTCTGAAACCAAAAACAGCAGAAAACAGCAACGGCTCTTCGGCATCTTGTTAATAGGTTAGTTCCAGAAAATGCGTAAATACGACATATAATGTGCATAAAACATGTAGGTATCATCAATAAAGTAGCATGGAACATAAGAAATTATCGATACGTTGGAGACGTATTTCAAACATGGAAATTTCACAAACCTCCCAAAAGCTTCATTTTACAGTGACTAATTAAGGAGGATCCATGCTTACCTTTTGGCTTAAACGTTTGAAACCAAAAACCACTTCTCTTCATGCATGCTTGACTTCATAAGACAGAGTTTAGCTAGGGCGTTAGGGGGTAGATACATGATTTTCCTGGTTTGAATATGTCTAGACCTGGTTTATCAACTTAATTAATTGATTGTTTACTATATGACATAAGAAGACTATGTGCCTTGGTTTTAAATTTTTCTGTTTTTTTTTGAATTTTATGCCCATATATTTGAATCTTGGTCAAATCCTAGGTTTGACCAAGATTTAAACAAGTTTAAACATAAAAATGAAAAGGGAAGCATGTATCCTTCTTAGTCACTCTAAAATGAAGCTTTTGGGATGTTCTTGAAATTTCCATTTTTGAAACCAAAAACGACTTCTCTCTTCATGCTAGACTTCATAAGATCGACAGGGGGTATAGATACATGATTTGTCTGGTTTGGATATACCTAGACCTCGTTTATCAACTTGAATTCATACGATATGACATATGAAGACTATGTGCTTTAATTTGTTTTCATTTTTCTGATTTTTTTGAATTTTGTGCCCACCCATTTGTATATTGGTCAAATGCTAGGCTTGATAATGATTTAAACAAGTTTAAAATATGAATATGCAAAGTTAAGCATGGATCCTTCTTAGAAACTCTAAAATGAAGTTTTTCGGAGGTTTTTGAAATTTCCATGTTTGCAACCCAAAACCACTTCCTCTTCACATGCTTGACTTCATAAGACAGAGTTTAGGGGTTAGGGGGTATAGATACATGATTTGTCTAGTTTGAATATGTCTAGACCTTGTTTATCAACTTTAATGCTTACTATATGACATAAGAAAACTATTTCCTTTGGTTTTTCTTTTTTTCTGATTTTTTTCAATATTGATGCCCATTTGAATCTTGTCAAATCCTAGGTTTGACCAAGATAATTTAAACAAGCTTAGAACATGAATATGAAAAGGGAAGCGTGTATCCTTCTTAGTCACACTAAAATGAAGTTTTTGGGAGGTTTTTGAAATTTCCATGTTTGAAACCCAAAACCACATCTCTTCATGCTTGACTTAATTTATAAGACATAGTTTAGGGGTTAGGGGTAGATACATGATTTGTATGGTTTGATATTTCTAGACCTTGTTTATCAACTTTAATGCTTACTATATGACATAAGATGACTATGTGATTTGGTTTTTCATTTTTCTGTTTTTTATTTTATTTTTCTGCCCATTTGAATCTTGGTCAAATCCTAGGTTTGACCAAGATTTAGACAAGTTTAACACGTGAAAACGAATAAGTAAGCATGGATCCTTCTTAGTCACTCAAAAATGTACCAATCGATAGATGTGTTAACTTTGCTTCATGGAAATAATAATGTCATGTAAATGAGTTAACTTGGATTTCCTACCCTTGAATCCATAGGAAACTTTGTTCTAATGCACTATAATAATCAATCGAGTTTTTACACCAACAGGTCTGTCACTTACGTGTGGTGCCCACGCGTGAGGTCCCACACTTCAGTGAGCACAAGTCACGTGCAATAGGTACGCAAACTCCCAGCCATCTTCTTTGTCAAGAGAAGACGCATCAGGATGCGTATTGGAAGTCTGTGGGTCCTTCTGGATCCTTCTTAGTCACTCTAAAATGAAGCTTTTGGGAGGTTCTTGAAATTTCCATGTTTGAAACCCAAAACCACTTCTCTTCATGATTGACTTCATAAAACATAGTTTAATTAGAGTTTTAGGGGTAGATATATACATGATTTTTCTGGTTTGAATATATATGTCTCTAGACCTTTGTTTATCAACTTGAATGCTTACTATACATATGACATAAGAATGCTATGTGCTTTGGTTTTTCATTCTTTTGATTTTTTTCTGAATTTTTAGGGCCATTTGAATCTTGGTCAAATCCTTGGTTTGACCAAGATTTAAACAAGTTTAAAACATAAAAATGAAAAGGGAAGTCTGTATCCTTCTTAGTCACTCTAAAATGAAGCTTTTGGGAGGTTTTTAAAATTTCAATGTTTGAAACCCAAAACCACTTCTCTTCACATGCTTGACTTCATAAGACAGAGTTAATTAATTTAGGGGTTAATTAGGGGGTATAGATACATGATTTGTGTGGTTTGAATATGTATGGACCTTATTTATCAACAACTTTAATGCTTACTATATGACATAAGAAAACTATTTGCTTTGGTTTTTCTTTTTTCAATTTTTTTTTCAATTTTGATGCCCATTTGAATCTTGTCAAATCCTAGGTTTGACCAAGATAATTTAAACAAGTTTAAAACATGAAAATGAAAAGGGAAGCATGGATCCTTCTTAGTCACTCTAAAATGAAGCTTTTGGGAGGTTTTTGAAATTTCCATGTTTGAAACCCAAAACCACTTCTCTTCACATGCTTGACTTCATAAGACAGAGTTTAGGGGTTAGGGGTATAGCTACATGATTTGTCTGGTTTGAATATGTCTACACCTTGTTTATCAACTTTAATGCTTACTATATGACATAAGAAAACTATGTGATTTGGTTTTTCATTTTTCTGTTTTTTTTTAAATTTTCTGCCCATTTGAATCTTGGTCAAATCCTAGGTTTGACCAAGATTTAGACAGGTTTAACACGTGAAAACGAATAAGTAAGGCTGGATCCTTCTTAGTCACTCCAAAATGTACCAATTGATAGATGTGTTAACTTTGCTTCATGGAAAAAATAATGTCATGTAAATGAGTTAACTTGGATTTCCTACCCTTGAATCCATATGAAACTTTGTTCTAATGCACTATTATAATCAACCGAGTTTTTACACCAACAGGTCTGTCACTTACGTGTGGTGCCCACGCTTGAGGTCCCACACTTCAGTGAGCACAAGTCACGTGCAATAGGTACGCAAACTCCCAGCCATCTTCTTTGTCAAGAGAAGACGCATCAGGATGCGTATTGGAAGTCTGTGGGTCCTTCTGGATCCTTCCGTTGTCCCTCTCACAAAAAAACAAATCTCTCTCATTCTCGGCCTCGCTCGACTCGCTCGCTCGCTCGCACCTCCTGCTCACTGACAAACCCTGCACAAAAGTCAACATCATCACCCGAAAAAGGGGAGACACCATAATTCTCTCCCTTCTTCTCTCCTTCCGAGTGATCCCTCTTCCTCCGAGTTTCACTCGACGGGCAAACACCCATGTGCTGCATAGTAATAATAAAAAGGTAGTACTCGTAGAAAAATCGATATACGAATCTGTAATTAAATAGGTTAAACTAGGGTTTTTCCCAGTTCTACAGATCAAGGGTTCAAAAAATCCAACTACGGGGTTCGAACAACACGATTCTAATCCAAGAATTTTTTCGACCTAGGTCACCCAAATGGCCTCAAACTATAGGGTTAGCATCTAGTGCAGTATGTGTGAAAATGTATGCACTATGTGTGCTATAACTTGTATGTCTTTCATATTTGAACCAAATTTGAATAAGTTTGAAATATTTGAAAAGGGGCTTTTGGCTTAAACGTTTGAAACCAAAAACCACTTCTCTTCATGCATGCTTGACTTCATAAGACAGAGTTTAGCTAGGGTTAGGGGATAGATGCATGATTTTCCTGGTTTGAATATGTCTAGACCTTGTTTATCAACTTAATTGAATGCTTACTATATGACATAAGAATACTATGTGACTTGTTTTTTATTTTTTGATTTTTTTAAAATTTTATGCCCATTTGAATCTTGGTCAAATCCTAGGTTTGAACATGGTTTAAACAAGTTTAAATCATGAATATGAAAAATTAAGCATCTATATATCCTTCTTACTCACTCCAAAATGTAGCTCTTGGGAGGGTTTTTCGAAATTTCCATGTTTGAAACCAAAACCACTTCTCTTCATGCATTTGACTTCATACAGAGTTTAGGGTTAGGGGTAGATATATACATGATTTTCTGGTTTGAATATGTCTAGACCTTGTTTATCAACTTGAATGCTTACTATATATATATGACATAATAATGTTATGTCCTTTGGTTTTTCATTCTTTTGATTTTTTATGAATTTCCATGCCCATTTGAATCTTTTGGTCAAATCCTAGAGGTTTGACCAAGATTTAAACAAGTTTAAAACATGAAAATGAAAAGGGAAGCTGTATATCCTTCTTAGTCACTCTAAAATGAAGTTTTTGGGAGGTTTTTGAAATTTCCATGTTTGAAACCCAAAACCACTTCTCTTCATGCTAGACTTCATAAGACAATTTAATTAGGGGTTAGGGGTAGATACATGATTTGTCTGGTTTGAATATGTCCAAACCTTGCTTGTTTATCAACTTGAATGCTTACTATATGACATAAGAATGCTTACCATATGTTTGAATTTTAAAAGCATATAGTCTTCTTATGTCATATAGTAAGCATTCAAAAGGTTTTCTTTGAGAGAGTAGCATGCATTCAAAAGTTGATAAATAAGATTTGGACATATTCAAACCAGACAAATCATGTATCTACACCCCCTAACCCTAAACTCTGTCTTATGAAGTCAAGCATGAAGAGAAGTGCTTTTGGGTTTCAAACATGGAAATTTCACAAACCTCCCAAAAGCTTCATTTTACAGTGACTAAGAAGGATCCAGGCTTACCTTTTCATTTTCATGTTTTAAACTTGTTTAAATCTTGGTCAAACCTAGGATTTGACCAAGATTTAAATGGGCATAAAAAATCAGAAAAAAACAGAAAAAATGAAAAACCAAATAACATAGCCTTCTTATGTCATATAGTAAGCATTCAAGTTGATAAACAAGGTCTAGACATATTCAAACCAGAAAAAGCATGTATCTACCCCTAACCCTAAACTCTGTCTTATGAAGTCAAGCATGAAGAGAAGTGGTTTTGGGTTTCAAACATGGAAATTTCAAAAACCTCGCGAAAGCTTCATTTTAGAGTGACTAAGAAGGATCCATGCTTACCTATTCATTTTCATGTTTTAAACTTGTTTAAACCTTGATAAAACCCAGGATTTTACCTATTTAATCATAGATTCATAGGTCGATTTTTTACTTTTTTATTTTTACTATGCAGCACATGTGTGTTTGCCCGTCCAGTGAAACTCGGAGGAAGAGGGATCACACGGAAGGAGAAGAAGGGATAGCAGTCACGGGGCCCCTCTTATTATTTATGGTGTATATCTTTTTTCTGGTGATGTTGACTGTTGTGCAGCGTTTGTCAGTGCGCAGGAGGTGCGAGGCTGCGAGCGAGCGAGTCGAGCGAGGCCGAGAATGAGAGAGATGTTTTTTTCTTTTTCTTTTCCGTGAGAGGGACAACAGAAGGATCCAGAGACGACTTCCACTACGCATCCTGGTGCGCGTCTTCTCTTGACAAAGAAGATGGCTGGGAGTTTGCGTACCTACTATAGTACTACTACACAAGAACCATATACATGTCAAACTTTTCAATCATGACCCACATGCATTTTATGTATATATTCACAACTTTTAATGCATGCATGAAAACTCAGCAAAATATGTGCATTTTGGGTTGTCGCACATAAATGTGCTTTTACTTGTCTGCCACCAATCCAATTTTCATGTGAGGGGGAAACATGACACACGATGGACATTTCCAATGTTTCACGAATTAATTATCTCAATTTGCATCCATATATATATGCGCCTGGTTACTGAAAGATCGAACCAAAGGTGAACTTGAAACGTTTTCATTTTCATGTTTTAAACTTGTTTAAATCTTGGTCAACCCTTGGATTTGACCAAGATTCATAAAAAATTCAAAAACATAGTCTTCTTATGTCATACAGTCAACATTCAAGTTGATAAAACAAGATCTAAACATATTAAAAGAAGAATCATGTATCTACCCCCTAACCCTAAACTCTGTCTTTTGAAGTCAAACATGAAGATACGTGGTTTTGGGTTTACAAAATGGAAATTTCAAAAACCTCCGAAAAGCTTAATTTTGGAGTGACTAAGAAGGATACATGCTTACTTTTTCATTTTCATGTTTTAAACTTGTTTAAAGCTTGGTCAAACCTAGCTAGCTAGGATTTGACCAAGATTCAAGTGCGCATAAAAAATTCGAAAAAACCCCCAAAAATGAAAAACCATAACACATAGTCTTCTTGCGTCACATATATTGTAAGCATTCAAGTGTTGATAAACAATATCTAGACATATCAAACAAGAAAAATCATGTATCTATACCCCTAACCCTAAATTTGTCTTATGAAGTCAAGCATGAAGAGAAGTGGTTTGGGTTTTCAAACATGGAAATTTCGAAAACCGCCCAAAAGCTTCATTTCGGACTGACTAAGAAGGATCCATGCTTACCTTTTCATTTTCATGTTTTAAACTTGTTTAAATTCTTGTTCAAACCTAGGATTTGACCAAGATTCAAATGGGCATAAAAACAATCGAAAAAATCAAAAATGAAAAACCAAAGCACATAGTCTTCTTATGTCACATAGTAAGCCATTCAACTTGATAACAAGGTCTAGACCTATTCAAACCAGAAAAATCATGTATCTACCCCTAACCCTAAACTCATCTGTCTTATGAAGTCAAGCATGAAGAGAAGTGGTTTTGGGTTTCAAACATAGACATTTCAAAAGCCTCCCAAAAGCTTCATTTTGGAGTGACTGAGAAGGATCCATGCTTAATTTTTCATTTTAATGTTTTAAACTTGTTTAAATCTTGGTTAAACCTATGATTTGACCAAAATTTGATTCGGCATGAAAATTCAAAACAAATCAAATAAATAAAAAACCAATGCACATAGTACATCTTCTTATGTCATATACTAAGCATTCAAGTTGATAAGCCAGGTCTAGACATATTCAAACTAGAAAAATCATGTATCTACCCCTAACCCTAAACTCGATTTGTCTTATGAAGTCAATCATGAAGAGGTGTTTTGGGTTTCAGACATGGAAATTTCAAAAACCTTCCAAAAGCTTCATTTTGAAGTTACTAATTAAGAAGGATCACTACAAGAAAAGTTTGGCAACTTTTCTTGTAGTGGATCCAGGCTTAATTTTTCATTTTCATGTTTTAAATTTTGGTCAAACCTAGGATTTGACCAAGATACAAATGGGCATAAAAATTCAGGGTAGCATCATACCCCCCTCCTTCCCGCGTAGAAAAAGTGTTAGGCGAGTAGTAGAATGGCATGACCAACAAGTTTCAAGTAAAATTTTGAATATGACCAAAATATACCAATTGATAGATGTGTGTGACCCAAGATTGAGCCATGGTACATTTTGCCAACAAAGTAGCAATTGAGTTGGCTTTCTACCTTAGTAGGCGTGCATTGGAAGGATGCATTATGCCGGCAAAGTTTTCAAACGTTCAAACTTTTCCGGTTTCTCATACAGTATTTGGCTCCTTGAGAAGCATTGATGTGATCATATAAGGTTATGCAAAACTTCGCCTTTCCCGTATTTGCCCGAGCACTCGACACCCCTCGTCCCATGGCGACTCCTCCAGCCATAGCCCCGTGCACCCAGGCTCCACGACTCAGCCTCGGAGGGGTGTGCGCTAAAAGCTCGCAAATGTCTGTGTGCCATTGGTGTGCGATGAAGCAGGCGGCTCTGTGTCTTGCTGTGGCTAGACTCCTGGCGCCCTTTGATCTAGGAGAGGGAGAGGAGGGAGGGGGTCCCATGAAGCGGCGGTGGCCCAGGTATCGGCGGCAGCCCAGGCAGCAGCGGCAAAGTGGGCTGGTCGGAGCATAGGCATGCGCCGGGGGCGAACCTCGCCGGGTGAGGATGCTTCCATTGTGAAGAAGCACTTGCCATCCAGGGCTTCGGGTTCGCCAACAAACTCAGCGCCTCGGTCCATGGCGTTGCCGTCGTGGGGACGTCGGGGGCGGCGGCGACGTGCTGCAGCCCCAGCCTTTAGTGGGGACCAAAGTGCGACCGACCACATCACGGCGTCGGCAGCATTGGGGATGCCGATGGGCATCCACTGCCACACACAGATTTGGGAGGTTCTGGCCGGGCCGAGTTCCAAACTTCCATCATCGGAGCCGAGGGCTTGGTACTTCAAATTCCGAATCAGGCAATCCTTCGACCCCAATCAGCTTCTGCCTGTGGTCCAAATCCGAGATATCTTGGCGGCAGCTATGCTGGTTAAGCTTAGCCGGACAGCGGCAATCGACGATCTGCAAAACCTAGATGCCTTCCGAGGATTTGCAGCAGCCGTCAATGCACTCGTGGAGGCATCGCATGCTGGTAGCAGCGGCGAATGCGGGTATGTTGTTTTACTCCCTTTGTATGCTTTTGTCATAAAAATCAATTTGCTAATTCTCATTCGATTGAAAATTAGACCCATTCACCATCAACTCTCAAACAGTGGACACTAGTAATATGTAGAACTAGAAATTACACAAGATTTCTGTACTCCTAGTACTATTACTTCGACGCTACATGTTGTTTACACGAGGAAATTGCACAAACTACCGCTTATTGCTGCCTTCGTTGCGTAAAACACTTTTTAAAACTGTAATTTTTTTCCGCACAAACCACCAACTATCGTGTTCTGTTGCAGGGAATTTCAAATTTAGGATTGAGCTGTTTAAGAGCAAATCAGATGATCGGGGACCACCAACTACTATAGTTTTAATTGCAAATAGAATAGATTTTGCAAAATTATGAAACGCACATAACGTTTGAATTACTACAATTTTTTTGAAGGTTTGATATTTTCATCATTTTTGTGTGAATCTTACACCAAGTAACACAACTTTCAGACGGAATACAAAATATTTTCAAACTTCCTAGATTTGATAGCTCAAATATTTTTAATTACTAGTTTTTCAGTATTTTAAAAAGTCGAAACACTATATTTTGGCTGAATGTTAGAAAATATATTTCATGATTATCCCATATTAGTTAAGAAGTACATAAACTAGTAGTAGTAATAAAGAACAGAGGGAGTTTATGGAGATACATCCATTAAGGGCATGTTAGTGTGTGTTGGTGTATTACTTATGCCTTCTTTGGTTAATACACTTCTCAAGTGATCCCCGCAAACCCTCTATTCTTGCCTAGAATACAAAAACTCCCCATCAAAGTATTAGTGCATTTTTTGGATGAGTATTCGAGAGGATTGGGTGAACACCAAGGATTTGCATAGGGAATTGGTACAATTGAATCCTTGGCTGTTTGATTTGTAGGATTGTTTCCGATAGGAATTTTTCCTAAGGATTTCTTTGCACAGATTCCATAGAAAATTAAACATCTACTCATGCCTCTTTTTAAGAATGCTTTACTTTTCCTATGGTGGAATCAAACAAAGTTTGGATTCTATGAATTCCTATAGGATTGGAGTGGACATGACATTGCAATCCTACATTTCCCTATTCCTACATCTTTCGGTAGGCATTTGCCTAGAATAAATAACCATGTGTATTACGGAGTAGCAATAAAATATAGGTTTATTTCTCTAAAGCATCTTGCACTGTACTAGTACATGGCTTAAGAGACAATATTTTTACCATTTTTTTGCGAGAAGACAATATTATTACCATAGTTACTAAGTACATTTTATTGGATGATGAAGTGATAGCCCTCATCAATGCATTGTGAATTATTAGGGCATGGGTCGCACGTGATTTACGAGTACACCGCACGATCGAGAGCCGCCGTCCCTCTTTGCTTTCTACCGATGCGGCGGAGCTCCTCCCCACACCCACGAATAACTGAAAGCCACAACTGCTGGGGAAAAGTCTTGCGCCGAGAAAATCTACAACCGTGGTTGAGTACATGTGTTTCTTAAGATACGAGTGCTCCAATGCATTTTTTTCTTTCCTTTTACTAATTTACCTTGAAAATCCCGCACGTCCACTTATTTGTGGACGGAGGGAGTATCACGCCAAGAGGAAGTAGGACAATAGTGGGCGCTTATAGCCCGCCTACGTGGTACTTTTGCCAGCTGTTGGCTCTTCTATTGTTCTTGCTCTAAAGA
The DNA here is from genome assembly GCA_030979885.1 of Lolium multiflorum. Classification (NCBI taxonomy): domain Eukaryota; kingdom Viridiplantae; phylum Streptophyta; class Magnoliopsida; order Poales; family Poaceae; genus Lolium; species Lolium multiflorum. The sequence continues at coordinate 170,991,177 of CM061749.1, read as the reverse complement.
AACCCCGATTGTGAAAGGCCAAGGCGTACTTCTTTTGGTCACGCAAAATTCAAAATACTGCCATGGACATTGAATTGACATGACAACACATAGCTTGGGATGTCCAAATTTGCACGTTAGACCAGTGACTTGTTCTTCACCTTTTCAGAGGGAACAGTGACTTTTTATTATGGGTCTATACACTTTCCAAGAAACAGGAGGAGATGCTGTAGAGTGTAGAGGAGCGAAGTCAAGCGCCCCGCCCCCACCTGCCCTATTTCGGTTCACCTCCATCGTCTACCTCCGCCCCCGCCCGCACCAATCGACCACCTTCCATAGCACGCGCCAGTGCCGCCGCCATGCAGCTTTAGAATCAATTCCACCGCCCAGTTTGAGAGCCTCCGTTCTTCATCTTCCCCGCCACCTGCCGCCATCGAACCCAAATTAAACTCCAATCAGTTGAACCCAAACCTCATAGACCCACCCCCTGCCCTGCGATGGCGGCATCGAACAAGGAAAATGATGACTCTGAACTGTTTCAGAAGGTCTTTTCCGAAGGTCCCCTTGAAGAACTCGTAACAAGATGCGACGTCATCACCGCCGCGAGCCTCGTCGGTTCGTCCAAACTATTTTTCGACTCTGCAAATGATAGTGCAACTCTATCTTTTTCTCTCCCGTTTGGCCTCCCATGTGTTCTTCATTCTCACCCGACGAAGGTAGCACGGGATTGCAAGCTGACGCCGCTGGACAGGTTCTCCTCCGACGCTGTGATGCCAGACGGTACGGGTAAGCAGTGGGTAGGTGCCAATGGAGATTGGGTTGCCATGGTTGACACTGGCTTTCCTGCTTGCAAATGGAAACTTGTCAACGTCTACACTCGCCGTGAAATTCCTCTCCCTGTGCCGTTTGAAACCACCCACATTCCAAATATATACCACCACAACCTTCGTGCTATTATATTTCACAAGATATATATTTGCCAAGTTCCCACAGCTGCTGGGGGGTACAAAAATTTCTCTCTTGTTGCTGTTTTTGACATCAGAGTTGCCCTCCTTTGCGGCGAAGATTCTGGATGGACAGTTCTTACAGAGCCCAAGTCCCACATCTTTTACAATTACAGCGATGCAATTCTCCACAATGGGCTTGTGTTTGCCACAACTCATACTGGCACTGTTCACGCATGGAATCCTCAGCAAGCTGGTAATTTTCCTCCGGACGTAAGTAGTGTATGATGAGCTTCATTATTCATGGCTGTAAAGATAATTTTAATGCACAAACTTATTAATTTTCGAACCTGACTGATCTGACTTGGAGGCTTGGGGCATATTTGCTTCGGATGAAATTTCATTGGTATTTAGACTTTTTATTCGAGATGATTACCATAGAAAAATTTGAGGATTGTATAATTAGGAGTTTTATTCTCAGATTGAATTATGTTGGATTTTGACCTCTACTTGAACTTCTTGAAATGAATCCTTTGGTTTCCCATGTGATGTACTCAAATACACCAATATGCTGTATTATTGAATGGAAATGCCATTATATCATCCCATCTGAATCCTAATGCGTTTTCCCAATTCTTACGTTTTCAGATTTGTGCAAACCAAACATACCCTTCTTAACAGTAATTTCGTTTTCAAGCAGGTCCTCCGCTGATCGTAGAGCCACCGCCCATTGTGTTTGAATGGCGGTGTGCACTTGATGATGCTCTTGGCCATGATCACGAGGTCGATTATGGCATGTGGTGGTTAGCAAGATCTATAGATGGTTCTAGACTTCTTCTGATCCATACACTGGGCATTGCTGATGAAAGGGAATATTCCTGTAAAGTTTGCCATACTGCTTCTGATCGTCGTGTTCATCATGGTCGCACTGTTGGCAACTATGCTTCTGGGTTTGGTTGCCTGGTGTTCACGAAGGACACTAGTAAGTTAAATGAAGGTATTCCATGGGAAAAGATTGATGACCTTGGAGAATATTCTCTTTTCCTTGGAGTGAACTATCCGATTATGCTGCCATTAGGCGGTGCAGATGTTGTCCCAGGATGTCTGACGAGAAGAAATTGTGTGTACACCTTGCCGAATGAAGCATGGCTTCGCAATTCGCAGCTGCCTGAAATATGCCGATTCAGTCTGAATCGTGAAGATTGCGCCGTTGGTTTCCAAACCAACGCCTTGGAGAAAACATGCAAAACAAAAAAAGATAGGTACCTGGTAAAGACACCGCTTTGGTTCATCCCAAACTTCGCCAACGCCCCGGATTGGAACAAGTGTGATGTTTAATTCTGAAACAGGGCCTGCAGCCATTGTAGCTACTGATAGTATGTAATTTCATAGCTAATGAACGAGGCAATTGTGGTCTACTAATTACAACTGTTTTGTAAAGAGGTGGTCTATAAGTATACCCCTCTCTTCATTGATGCATTTGTGGTCTACATGATGGTACTCTTAAATATATGGGTGTGGCTCCTCAACACATAATGTGGGGGTATTATTGTGTTAAAGTTGAAGGCTTGATCAACTATAGGTTCACTTCTCTAGTTACATTACTAGGTACTCCGGTTGGCTATGTTGTGATGAACACATTGTGTTCTGTTGTTCGGTGAAGACAAAAGTAGAACTATGGTATGCTTATGTTTAAGAGCAAGCGAGGGTTTAGCTTGAGATGTTAAAATTCAGATTTGAACTATTTTTTGATATGGAAATTTGAAATATATATGGTACTGTATATGATTATGTATAACAACAAGCGACGAAAGGGCTGATGCTCCTATTCCTTGTCGGCGGGAGGACTATGTGTGCGGCGACTTGAGCCAAATTAGAAGGCCATAGCTATGTTGATTGGTCCTTGAAGTTGGAGGGGCTAGGATTTCGGATGAGCGGAGTGGGGGAAGTTGTTGCTCATGGAACAAAAGTCCTTAAAATAGTAATGTTAGTATATAGGAGTACAAGGTATATACTTGTACTATTTTAGTACTATAATAAGTATATCGGGTTCATCAAAAAGAATTATCTCGGGTTCACAACCACGTGGGGTCAAGGTGAGGGAAAGTTGGTCAATACCTCTTACCGCTATATCCCCGCCCCAAGTTCTAATGCGCAAGTGCTGTTATTTTTTTTAAGGGAAATAGTGGTTCCTCTCCCCCGGAAACATGCCCCGCATCTCCACCTCCTAGTATCGTAGTACTACTACTGCATCTTCTCCAAAAAAAACCCTCTTCTGTCTCTTTCTCCCGTTCACCCCTCTCTCCCTTGCATTGGATTACCGACTCCAATGAAGCAGAAGCGTAAGGTTGAGGAGATTCCTGATTGCTACCACCAGTCCATGGGGTGGGGCAACCTCCACTACCCACTGGTGGAGAACATAGCCGAGCGGGCGGATATCCTCAGCACTGGTCGCCTCGCTCGAGGCATGATCGGCATGCGGCATGCCATCCGCGGAGCGCATAAGGTTCCGTTCGGTTTACCGAGCCTGCTCCACTGCGACCCCGAGACATGGCCAGACGACCGCGACAATACTGTAAGAGTATTTATTTATTTACTCATCTCGTTTCAGCTTGTGTTTTTTCAATCAACTTTTCTTATTGCCAAACATCATGCATGAATTTAGACTCAACATCATCACCTGATTTGGGAGTACTGTAAGGTTTGCTGCCTTCACTATGCACATGTACTCTTCGGAATTGCTTTATTTATCCATTACATCTGTGCTTCAGTTCTGCACAATCCGCTCTTCATTCTGTCGAATACCTTGCATGCATAGACAATTTTGAAACAAATCCTATTTGCAGGGCATTCACGCGTTGCTGATGCCATTAGACAAGCCGACAGTTCCAGCATTTATCCATACCAAGGAGGAACTGGATGGACATGGACCCATGCACTGGGTGGGTTGTAACGGCGACTGGGTGGCATTTGTCCAGCAGGACGGGCACTTGACGATCCGCAACATATACATATCAGATACTATTATACCTCTTCCATCTCTGCAAGATGCAGGAATTTCTTTGGGCCCTACTAGTGAATGGTGGCATGGCAGCCCACCATTCCTGTTCAAATACAAAATAGATAAAAGTTTGGAACTGCTCAAAGTACGGATCGTCAAGAGGCCGTACAAAGATGATCTAGCAGGGCCATGGCATTACGAGGTAATCGTTGTATTTGACGAATTGATCGCTATCCTACAAGCGCCCCTAGAAAAGGAGTGGAATATCCTGAGAAACCCTGAATTCTTTGATAGAAACAGCTATGTCGATGCCATGGGCATTCCTGGATATGGTACAAGTTCACACCTACATCGTGTATACGCAGTTACATATCCGTATGGAGATGTTCTGGTTTGGGAACCATATACCTGTGGTGAGTCTTTGTTTTATGTCTTAACTAGTAAATGGCATGCTGCACATGTTGGACCAATTACGATTCGCAATACTGATGTATAAAAGTTGCGTTCTAAATGTTGTTCAAACTTTCAATACAACTAATAATTTGGTTATACCATCAAAATAAGTGTGAGCATACAGTTTATAAATATGAACAAAAATTTGGAACCTTTCTTAATCACTATCAAGTGGGACGTGTGATATCGGTGTGAGACTGCTCTGATTTTTCTTCATAATGGAAACATGACGGTTCTAGAAACACGTGGACACTGGTGTGGTATTTTTTTCACGCGAATACCTCTAATCCCAACCGTTAGATTTTGGACACCAACAGTTGGAATTGCTGCTACATGTCTTGTTAAAAACTGGTGCCTTATAGTAGTAGAAAATAGAAGATAGAAGAGAAGAGATAATTTTCAGTGTAGTTCCTACTTGCTGCATTGTGGTTGATCTTTGTGCATTGCAGGGACACATGCAGCCCCGCGTCTCATTGACGCCCCTGTCATTGAAGATGAAGAAGCAGAAGTGGCTGCAATTTTCGCTCAAATCGAGGGAGATGCTGTCATGGAAGATGATGAAGCAAATGTGGCTCAAGGCGATGGAGGTGCCGATGAAGATAATGATGCTGATGAAGAAGAATTAGAAGAAGAAGAATTAGAAGAAGACGAATTCGATGATGAAGAATTAGATGATGAAGAATTAGATGATGATGGTGATAATCATAATTATGAAGATGAAGATGTATTTCTTGGATTTTCTGACCAGCGCACTTGGTTCCTGGCACCAATGAGAGCAGAGTCCATTACTGGTGAATCTGATCTCGCGTGGATTCAGGTTAAAGGTTATCGGCCCATCCTCGGTCCTCCAATATTACATATGGGTAACAAGCTGAGGTCTTATCCTTTGGTACGGTGCTACGTTTTCTTGAGATCTGCCCATACCTTGGACCCTGTAGAAGAGGCAAGGTGGGAAAGATTGAACAATTTGAAGGGGCGTTCTTTATTTCTTGGACTCAATCACCCAATTTTCATGCTACCCCCGCCAATCGACGCAGAGGCTGCAGAACCAGATTTCCAATTGTTCAAACCTGACTGTGTCTTTGCTACCCACAATCGCGCCCGTGATACATGGATACGTCCAAGGCCAAATTGGTGCAGAATGCACGTCAATGGAGGTCCTGCCATAGGCTCAAGATTGCAGTACAAAAAAGAGAAGATTGAACATAGAGCCGAAGCACCCATGTGGTTCGTCCCAACACTTCCACCTGTTTTTCCTTGAGAAATAAGAGACAGATGGTGACCTTATTTTATAGAGAAAACATAGTGTTCGTGAACTTAACCTCATGAACATTCGCTGTTCGGTTTTTGCTGAAATCAAAATTTTGCAGAGATGAAGATCTTTGTTTGAATCCCGTGCTGAACATATTTTTCACAAATTAGCTACCCGTATTGTGATGAATACATGCTGGTTTGTTGTTTGGTGCAGTAGCAGACATGAAGATCTTTGTCCTGAATACCACAATGGACATCTTTTTTTTCTTCAAAAATTAGCTAAGCTCACGCTATTAGGCGCAAATGCCTATTAAGAGATTTGGTGCTCTTGGGCACCAGTGCTCCTGCTATTTTAGAAAAAAATAAAAAATATATTTATTTGTTCAAAAAATTAGAAAACAAATCATGGAGTAGCTAATGAATTGTCCCATAAACGTGCAAAATTTCAGTTTCAAATACAAAAAATTCTGGGCTACACAAAAGTAACAAACGTGTGGATCTGGGTATGCATATTTCAAATCTCCAAATTTCAACAGATTTTGTCTTTTTTGTGTAGTCTACAATATAAAGAATGTCATATTAAAATTTTACACGCTTGTAGGTTACTTTATTTATTATGTCTACATTCATTTTCAGATTTTTTTGAAACAAATATGTATGCTATTTGATTTTTTTTTAAACAGCAGAGCACTGGTGCCCATTAGCCAAAGACACTTTTCGCAAATGCCTACAATAAAGGAACGGATGGTGACCTTATTTTATAGAGAAACCATAGTGTTTGTGAACTTAAAGTCATGAACACACGCTGTTCGGTTTTTGGTGAAATCAAAATTTAGCAGAGATGAAGATCTTTGTTTGAATCCCGTGATGAACACATTTTTCCTAAATTAGCTACCAGTATTGTGATGAATACATGCCGGTCTGTTTTTCGGTGGAGTAGCAGACATGCAGGGGATCGAAAGAAACGGCAAAGTAGCCAGAAATCAGGGGTCAAATATAAATTCGAGAAAGGAAACGTTTATTCAACAGTCAGGCTGACATGTGGGACGTATCTTGCAGCCGCGGCCCCAACATTTATCATTCAGAGAGGATGACATGTGGGACCCACGAACCAGCATCGTTCTCGACGTTTCTCAAAGGGGGCAGGAGATCGAAAGAAAAAGGCAAGTAGCTCGAAATCAGGTGTCCAAAAAATCCAAGAAAGGAAAGGTTTATCGCACAAAGAGGCTGACATATTGTACCCAGTTTGCAGCAGCGTCATCAACGTTTCAAAGGCGGTGGAGTTCGAAAGAAAAAGGCAAATAGCCAGAAATTAGGGGTCAAAAATAAATCCAGCAAAGGAAACTTTTATCGTACAAAGAGGCTGACATGTGGGACCCAGCCAGCAGCGTCCTCAACGTTTCTAAGGTGGCAGGCAATGGAAAAAAGGCAAATAGCCAGAAATTAGGGGTCAAAAATAAATGCAACAATAGAAACTCTTATTGTTCATAGAGGCTGACATGTTGGACCCATGAGCCAGCAGGGCCCTCAACGTTTCAAAGGCGTCACGGGATCAAAAGAAAAGAACCAAGTAGTCATTAATTAGGTGTCAAAAATAAATCCAAGAAAGTAAATGTTTTACTTTTCATAGAGGCTGTCATATGGGACCCATGAGCCAGCAGCGTCCTCAACGTTTCTAAGGCGGCTGGGGATCGAAAAAAAAGCGAAGTAGCCATTAATTAGGGGTCAACAATAAATCCAAGAAAAGAAATGTTTATTGTTCTTAGAGGCTGACATGTGGGAGCTATGCGCCAGCAGCGTCCTCAACGTTTCTAAGGCGGCTGGGATCGAAAAAAAAGCGAAGTAGCCATTAATTAGGGGTCAACAATAAATCCAAGAAAAGAAATGTTTATTGTTCTTAGAGGCTGACATGTGGGAGCTATGCGCCAGCAGCGTCCTCATCGTTTCAAAGGCGGTCGGGGATCCAAAGAAAAAGGCAAATAGCCAGAAATCAGGGGTAAAAAAAATCCAAGAAAAGAAATATTATTGTTCATAGAGGCTGGCATGTGGGACCCATGAGCCAGCAGCGTCCACAATTTCAAAGGCGGCACAGGATCGAAAGAAAAAGGCAAGTGACCAAAAATCAGGGGGTAAAAAATCCAAGAAAAAAACTTTATTGTACATAGAGGATGACATGCGGGTCCCATGAGCCAACAACTTACTCGTCGTTTCAGAGGGCCGAGGCGGCATGAGATCGAAAGAAAAAGGAAAGTGACCAAATATCAGGAGCAAAAAATAATCCATGAAAAGAAACTTTCATTGTACATAGAGGATGACATAGGGTCCCATGTTGTAGCAGCGGTCTGAACGTTTCAAAGACGGCATGAGATCGAAAGAAAAAGGCAAGTGACCAAATATCAGGAGCCAAAAATAATCCAAGAAAAGAAACTTTTATTGTACCTTTGAGAGTCGGCATGAGATTGAAAGAAAAAGGCAAGTGACCAAATATCAGGAGCCAAAAACCTAGAAAAGAAACTTTTATTGTACATAGAGTATGACATGCGGGTCCCATGACGCTGCAGCATCCTCAACGTTTCCAAGGCGGCAGGGGATCAAATGAAAAGGAAATAGCCAAAAAGCAGAGGGTGAAAAAAATCGAAGAAAAGAAACTTTTATTGTTCATAGTGGATGACATGTGGGACCCATGAGGCAGCAGCATCCTCAACGTTTCCAAGCAGCAGGGGATCGAAAGAAAAAGGAAATAGCCAAAAATCAGAGCGTGAAAAATAATCCAAGAAAAGAAACTTTTATTTTACATAGAGGATGACATGTGGGTCCCATTTTGCAGCAGCGGTCTCAACGTTTCAAATGCGGCTTGAGATCAAAAGAAAACGAAAGTAGCCCGAAATTAGGGGGAATAAAACTCCAAGAAAAGAAAGTTTTTTGTACATAGAGGATGACATACGGGTCCCAAGGCGGCAGGGGAACAAAAGAAAAAGGAAATAGCCAAAAATCAGAGGGGTGAAAAAAAATCCAAGAAAAAAGAAACTTTTAGAGTTCATAGTTCATAGAGGATGACATGCGGGTCCCATGAGGCAGCAGCGTCCACAACGTTTCCAAGGCGGCACACAGGACCAAAAGAAAAAGGATGTACCCCTGCTGGGCCTTTTGATCAAAAAATAATCCAAGATAAGGAAGATATAAATTGGGGCTGCCTGGCCATCTGGGCCTTCTAACCTGCTGGACGTCTTTTGACTCGTACAATTTCAGCCCACTCCAAAACAAGAAAGTCCTATGCTTCGCAAAAACAAAACAAAAACAAGGAGATTCATATTAGTTCGTTTATGTAAAAATAAAGATTTAATTTATCCGTTTGCAATAGCTCAGAGCGAAATACACTTTTTATTGTCTGTAAAATAATCAAGATATCACATGTTTCTTGTACGGGGAGGCTGACATCGGGACCCATGAGCCAGCAGCGTCGTCAAAGTTTTAAAGGCGGCAGGGGATCGAAAGAAAAAATAAATCAAAAATCAGTTGGTAAAAAAATCGAAGAAAAGAAACATTTATCGTTCTGAGAGGATGACATGCGGGACCCATGTGGCAGCAGCATCCTCAACGTTTCCAAGGCAGCACGGGATCCAAAAAAAAGGCAAAATAGCCAGAAATTAGGGGTCAAAATAACTCCAAGAAAAGAAAGGTTTATCGTCCATAGAGTCTGACATGTGGGACCCATTAGCGAGCAGATTCTTCAACGTTCAAAGGCGGCAGGGGATCAAAAGAAAAAGGAAGTAGCCAGAAATTAGGGGTAAAAAATAACTCCAACAATGGAAACTTTTATTGTTCATAGAGGATGACATGCGGGACCCATGAGCCAGCAGCTTCCTCAACGTTTCAAAGGCGGCATGGGATCGAAAGAAAAAGGCAAGTGACCAAATATCAGGAGCCAAAAATAATCCAAGAAAAGAAACTTTATTGTACATAGAGGATGACATGCGGGTCCCATTTAGCAGCAGCGGTATCACCGTTTGAGATGCGGCAGGAGGTCGAAAGAAAAAAGGCAAGTGACCAAATATCAGGAGCCAAAAAAATCCAAGAAAAGAAAGTTTTATAGTACATAGAGGATGACATGCGGGTCCCATTTTGCAGCAGCGGTATCACCGTTTGAGAGGCGGCAGGGGATCGAAAGAAAAAGGCAAGTGACCAAATATGAGGTGCCAAAAATAATCAAAGAAAAGAAAGTTTTCAACGTTTCAAAGGCGGCAGGGGATCAAAAGAAAAAGGAAGTAGCCAGAAATTAGGGGTCAAAAATAACTCCAAGAAAGGAAACTTTTATTGTTCGAGAGGATGACATGGGGGACCCATGAGCCAGCAGCTTACTCAACGTTTCAAAGGCGGCATGAGATCGAAAGAAAAAGCAAGTGACCAAATATGAGGTGCCAAAAATAATCCAAGATTTATTGTACATAGAGGATGACATGCGGGTCCCATTTTGCAGCAGCGGTCTCAATGTTTGAAATGCGGCTTGAGATCAAAAGAAAAAGAAAGTAGCTAGAAATTAGGGGGTCAAAAAAAATCCAAGAAAAGAAAGTTGATGGACATAGAGGTTGACATGCGGGTCCCATGTGCCAGCAGCTTACTCAACGTTTCAAAGGGGCCAAAAGTAAAAGGCAAGTGACGAAATATCAGGAGCCAAAAATCAGAGGGTGAAAAAATCCAAGAAAACAAACTTTTATAGCACATAGAGGATGACATGCGGGTCCCATGAGCCAGCAGGTTCCTCAACGTTTCAAACGTGGCATGAGATCGAAAGAAAAAGGCAAGTGACGAAATATCAGGAGCCAAAAATAATTCAAGAAAAGAAACTTGATTGTACATAGAGGATGACATGCGGGTCCCATGTGTAAGCAGCTTACTCAACGTTTCCAAGGCGGCAGGGCATCAAAAGAAAAAAGGAAATAGACAAAAATCAGAGAGTGAAAAAAACCATAGAAAATAAACTTTTATAGCACATAGAGGATGACATGCGGGTCCCATGAGCCAGCAGGTTCCTCAAAGTTTCAAACGTGGCATGAGATCGAAAGAAAAAGGCAAGTGACCAAATATCAGGAGCCAAAAATAATCCAAGAAAAGAAAGTTTTATAGTACATAGAGGATGACATGCGGGTCCCATTTAGCAGCAGCGGTATCACCGTTTGAGAGGCTGCACGGGATCGAAAGAAAAAGGCAAGTGACCAAATATCAGGAGCCAAAAATAATCCAAGAAAAGAAATTTTATTGTACGTAGAGGATGACATGCGGGTCCCATTTTGCAGCAGCGGTCTCAACGTTTCCAAGGCGGCACAGAACCAAAAGAAAAATGAAGTAGCCAGAAATCAGGGGGTGAAAAAAATCCAAGAAGAAAGATTTCAATTGGGCTGCATCTGGACATCTGGGCTTTCGAACTATCCTGCTTGGCCTTTTGACTCGTACAATTTCAGCCCACTCCAAAACAGGAAAGTTCCGAATTTTCTAAAAAAACAGGAAAGTCCTATGCTTCGCAAAGACAAAAAAACAAGGAGATTCAACATATAAGTTTGTTTATGTAAAAATAAAGATTTAATTATCCGTTTGAAATAGCTCAGAGCGCAATACATTGTTTATTGTCTGCAAAATAATCAAGATATCATATGTTTCTTGTACGGGGAGGCTGACATCGGGGACCCATGAGCCAACAGCGTCGTCAACGTTTTAAAGGCGGCAGGGGATGGAAAGAAAAAATAAACCAAAAATCTGTTGGTAAAAAATCCAAGAAAAGAAACATTTTCGTTCTGAGAGGATGACATGCGGGACCCATGAGGCAGCAGCATCCTCAGCGTTTATTGTTCATAGAGGTTGACATGTGGGACCCGTGAGCCAGCGGCGTCCTCAACGTTTTAAAGGCTGCAGGTGATCGAAAGAAAAAATAAGCCAAAAATCGTTTGGTCAACAAAATCCAAGAAAATAAACATTTACCGTTCTGAGAGGATGACATGCGGGACCCATGAGGCAGCAGCATCCTCAACGATTCCAAGGCGGCAGGGGAAATATCCAGAAATTAATGAGGGGTTCAAAATAAATCCATCAAAGGAAACTTTTATTGTTCATAGAGGATGACATGTGGGACCGACCTGCCAACAGCGTCCTCATCGTTTCAAAGGGGGCAGGGGATCAAAAGAAAAAGGCAAATAGCCAGAAATTAGGGGTAAAAAATAACTCCAAGAAAGGAAACTTTTATTGTTCGTAGAGGATGACATGCGGGACCCATGAGCCAGCAGCTTGCTCAACGTTTCAAAGGCGGCATGAGATCGAAAGAAAAAGGCAAGTGACAAAATATCAGGAGCCAAAGATAATCCAAGAAAAGAAACTTTATTGTACGTAGAGGATGACATGCGGGTCCCATTTAGCAGCAGCGGTCTCAACGTTTCAAATGCGGCTTGAGATCAAAAGAAAAAGAAAGTTGATTGTACATAGAGGATGACATGCGGGTCCCATGAGTCAGCAGCTTACCCAACGTTTCCAAGGCGGCAGGGGATCAAAAGAAAAAGGAAATAGCCAAAAATCAGAGGGTGAAAAAATAAAGAAAATAAACTTTTATAGTACATAGAGGATGACATGCGGGTCCCATGAGCCAGGGTTCCTCAACGTTTCAAACTTGGCATGAGATCGAAAGAAAAAGGCAAGTGACCAAATATGAGGAGCCAAAAATAATTCAAGAAAAGAAAGTTTTATAGTACATAGAGGATGACATGCGGGTCCCATTTAGCAGCGGTATCAGCGTTTGAGAGGCGGCAGGGGATCAAAAGAAAAAAGAAATTGCCAAAAATCAGAGGGTGAAAAAAAACCAAGAAAATGAACTTTTATAGTACATAGAGGATGACATGCGGGTCCCATGAGCCAGCAGGTTCCTCAACGTTTCAAACGTGGCATGAGATCGAAAGAAAAAGGCAAGTGAAAAAATATCAGGAGCCAAAAATAATTCAAGAAAAGAAAGTTTTATAGTACATAGAGGATGACATGCGGGTCCCATTTAGCAGCAGCGGTATCACCGTTTGAGAGGCGGGGGATCAAAAAAAAAGAAATTGCCAAAAATCAGAGGGTGAAAAAAGCAAGAAAATGAACTTTTATAGTACATAGAGGATGACATGCGGGTCCCATGAGCCGCAGGTTCCTCAACGTTTCAAACGTGGCATGAGATCGAAAGAAAAAGGCAAGTGAAAAAATATCAGGAGCCAAAAATAATTCAAGAAAAGAAAGTTTTATAGTACATAGAGGATGACATGCGGGTCCCATTTAGCAGCAGCGGTATCACCGTTTGAGAGGCGGCAGGGGATCGAAAGAAAAAGGCAAGTGAAAAAATATGAGGAGCCAAAAATAATTCAAGAAAAGAAAGTTTTATAGTACATAGAGGATGACATGCGGGTCCCATTTAGCAGCAGCGGTATCACCGTTTGAGAGGCGGCAGGGGATCGAAAGAAAAAGGTAAGTGACCAAATATGAGGTGCCAAAAATAATTCAAGAAAAGAAAGTTTTATAGTACATAGAGGATGACATGCGGGTCCCATAGCAGAGCGGTATCACCGTTTGAGAGGCGGCAGGGGATCGAAAGAAAACGGCAAGTGACCAAATATGAGGTGCCAAAAAAAATTCCAAGAAAAGAAAGTTGATAGCTCATAGAGGATGACATGCGGGTCCCATTTAGCAGCAGCGGTCTCAACGTTTCCAAGGCGGCAAGGGATCAAAAGAAAAAGGAAGTAGCCAGAAATCAGGGGGTCAAAAAAATCCAAGAATAGAAAGAATTTTGGTTCATAGAGGATGACATGCGGGACCCATGATCCTGCATCGTAAACGGCTCGATCGGAGAACGTTGAACGAGATGGCGCGATCTAGAAAAAAACAATGCCAGAGAGGCTGCCATCTGGGCCCTACATCCCTCGGCGGTGCGGATTTGCGTTGACTCGGCCGGCGAACCCGAGATTTCGAGATGCACCACGTCCCGGGCCACCATACGCGACGTTTTGGCCGCTTTCGTCGGGCTAGGTGGCCTCAAAAACGAGAAAAAAAAAGTTTTGACATGCACCACGGAGGGACCAAAAATCGTCGGCCATGGTACACCAGCAACCATGGCGCGACTTCAACTTCGTCGGCCATGGCAACTTTTCTTGTAGTGTATATTGTACAGGGATAATGGTAGTTGGGGCTAGTTCATCTGACGGATCAGGTACTAGTTAACTGCTCTAGTGGCAATCCGCAAAAACCTACTTCAAGATCACGTCCCCGGACATGATCTCGGGATACTGGTGTAAACTTCGACAGGTGCCGCTTAAGGTCTTACCATTCTGTCGAGTCCCAGTCATATTTTATCGGGTACCTAACGCGTCCGTTAGGATTTTTCTTCGTATCTGTTGATACGGAAAAAAGTAGCAAACCGCCGTCAGAGACGGTGCCACGCCGCTCAGAACGGATCTGGGGTCTTACCTTCGCAAAGTTTTGCGGCATTCAGAGATTATTCGCGACTTTTAGCGCTCTGAGAATATATTGTCGAGTGCTTTTCGGCTGTTGGAATAGCACATTTTATTGAGTCATATTTGATGACTTATTTTGCCTTCCCGATGGGAGTATATGTAGAGTTATTTGTATAACTCGAAATATACTCACTTCTTTTTCTCTATTTTTGTTTAAATTCATCGGGCACGCGAACAGCGTTCCCGATGGGAGTAGCCCCCGAGGCTACAGCCAAGGACTTGTGCTTGGGTGTAGGCTCCACAGATTAGTATCCTTTGCCGCTATATTTATAATCTTTCTCGATATTTTATATTTATCGGGTGCGCGACCAGCGCTCCCGATGGGAGTAGCCCCCGAGGCTATGAACAAATGCTTGCATTTGGTCATAGGCTCTCGCCATTTCTATATTGTCATACTCGAAATTTTCTATTTTTCCAAAGTAGCCCCCGAGCATTTGGGCAAAAACTTGTATTTGATCAAAGGCTCTCGAAATAATCTTATGTTGTCGACATTCTCACCAGGCTTAATAGTCGAGTTTTTCTCTTGCCAAGGTGACATCATTGCTGATGATAGCCACGATTACTGTATTGGGAACGTGCGAGAACTGCTTCTCTCTCTGCCTTGTGGGTCCTTTTTTCTTACCCAGTTGACACGTCGCGCAAGTGGGGGACACACGTCCTCCGCTTTTTCTGGTGCACGCACTGTGTCACCTGTCTCTTCCTTTCTCAGTAAAAATCCATTTTTACCCCTTGTCCACGTGTGCTCCATCTGCCCCACAATATTTTCATCCAACGGCTGCGTCGATTCGCCGCACCTCTACTTAAATCCATCTTCTTCTTCCTCTTGCACTTTCGCTCGCGCCGCACATCTGTTTCCCCGCAAAAGCTCTCTCTGCGCCCAGAATTTCTTGTGCTCCACCGCTCGTGCGCTCTTCTCCTCCATTCCCGTTCATGCCACCGCGCAACTCACCAAGCACAGCACTCCGGAATCCAAGATGGCGGCCGAAGATCTGGGAGCTTGGAGTGGGAGAGATCCAAAATCTCCCAAGATATGAACATGCTGAAGAAACTTGGCATCAGCGGGAAGCAAGACGCGCTGCGCTTCCCCAAGGAAGAAAGCTATCCAGCCCCGCCAATGCAATATCGGGTTAGTTTCGTCGACCACCTCATCCGTGGTCTTTCCACCCCCATCCATGATTTCCTTCGTGGGTTGCTGTTCATGTATGGACTGCAACTTCACCATCTCACTCCTAACTCCATCCTCCATATCTCTATCTTTATCACATTGTGCGAGTCTTTCCTTGGGGTCCAGCCCAACTGGTCCCTATGGAAACGTATCTTCTTTTGTCGCCGTAATGGCTCTTCCAGCATCGCCTATAACATAGGCGGCGTTGTGATCTGCGTCCGCCCTGACGTCGAATACTTCGACGTCAAATTCCCCGATTCGTTCAAGGGTGGCGCAAAATGGTTATACATCCGTGAGGAGAACCACGGCTCTTGAAGACAATATTCCTCCTTTTGATGGTGCCGAGAAAATCCTTCGCCGGCGACAGAGGCCCTGATGACACGCATCCACGAGCTCCAAAATACTCGTGGACAAGAATTGTCGGGTATCCAAATCACGGCATACTTCCTTAGGATTAGGGTGCAGCCTCTTCAAGCTCGCAAAAACCCCCTTTGGATGTATGCTGGCGATAAAGATGTGGATCGCTTGTCGACGGACTTATCGCCCAATGACTTGGCGAACTTGTCCGAAGATCTCGTCGCTGAATAAGAAAGACAGCGTCCCGACATCTTGCGGTGTGACGCCGTATAGCGCCACCAACGCACTCCCGCAGGTAATGTGTTTTTTAACATTAGCTTTGTTCATGCCTTTATTTTCCTTATATCTTCTTCATACTTCTTTTTCCTTCAATCGTTTCATGCCGATATTTTTTTTGTCTTTGAATAGAACCATGCAACTACGTCACCTCTTCCTCCCCTTCCCGAAGGTGGAAAAGTTGAAGAAAGGGCCGTTGTCACTGACGACAACCAGGGTACGTCTCGCCCTGAGAGTGAGGCCGCAGGTTCTCGAAAATCTGCGGCATCCTCTAAAAGGACGCCGAGGCCGAGGCAACTTCTTCGACACGCTCGCCTCCTTCACCGCTTCTCCCAGGAGTAAGAGGAAAAGGGACGAGGCTGTTGACTCTGGCACCTCCAAGGCCGGTGCTGCCCGTGCCGAAGAAGCTATGCCTGACGCTGGGAAGAGAGCTTATGATCTTTACGAAGCTGCTCTTATCAGCTCGTAAGTTTTTTATGCATTACCTTTGTCCCTTCTCGATATTTTTTCCAGATTGCTTTCTTATCGTGTCGCTGTATTTGTTATAGTGGCGATGAAGAGGAGGATGCACCTACTGACGCGACTGCTCGGACGAGCACGTCCCGTACTTTGGTTGTCTCAGAAGCTCATCCCGATGGCGACGAAACTTCGCCTCCTCAACAAAACGTCGCATCCTCCACCAGCTGTAAGCCCCCAAGATCCTTCGCCAAAGAGAGCTAGGGTAGAATCAGCCAAGGAACCAACCATATTAGCTGGTTGTTCCTCGACTCCTTTAATGGAAGAAGTAAGTTATCTTCTTTGCCTTATATTGACTTCATTTTTCTTGACTTCCCTCTCTCTGTTTCTTCGTGATGTCGAACTTTTTCATTTCCTGTATTGATTCCCTTTTTATGATCTTTCTTTAGCCTTTCATGAAGGAGCTTATCCGTTTCGGTACCCAATTTATCGGGTACCGCGAGTATGCCGCCAAACTTGAAGGTACCCTCTTTTTTTTCTTGTCCTCTTTCCTTGTCGAGTATATTCTGTCACTATTTTGTGCTGCAGTACTTTACTTGTCTTATGATGGCTGAAAAACTTGCGGAAGCCAACAAACGCGCTGACGCTCTTGCTGCTGAGTTAGAGCAAAGCGAAACAGCTTGCATGAAAGCTGAAGCAGATGCTGCTGCCGTCGAAGATCTTCAGAAAAGACTCGACGATGCAAAAAATGCTCTGAGCGAAAATGTAGCTCAGCATTCTGCTCGTGAAGAGGAAATCCTTAGTCGACTGGAAACGCAAAGTCGACGCTTTATTTTTAAGTGTTCAGACCCTTGCAGCTTCTTTGGATTGTCTTTATTCTCCTTTTAACTCCCCTCTTTTTTCTTGCTTTATTCAGGGAGGACAAATCAAGAGTATGAGTTGGAAAACCCAGAAGGTGACCAGCTCCTTGATGCGCTCTCTCTTCTTGAAATCCACGGCACTGAAGCCCGTGACGGCCTTGCTGAAGCTAGGATTGGCCTGTCGCGGCTTTTCCCCTATTTTTTCAAGAAGAAGGAGGAGCCCGCAATTTTTATTGATCTTGCCAAGTGCTTTTCTTCCCAAGAGGACCTTGGTCTCCAACTTCGCCAAGAAGGGTTGAAAGTAGGTGTCGAAGGTACAATCGCCTTGGTCGCTGAAAGCCAACAAAACGTCGACTGGGCAAGGGTTGGCAACACGGAGGAGATCGAGACGAAGAGGTGGCAATCGCTAATTAAAGCGGCGAAGCCCAATTCGAAGAAAATCCTTGCCACCCTTGGATACAAGCCAGCTCCTGCTCCAGTTCTTCGGAGGTCAAGTAGACCACCTTGTTTTGTCTTTTAGTTTTTTCTCTCTTTTGGCACTGTCGCCTTAGTGTCCTTGGCGGTGGTTGCTTCAGTAGTTGTCTAGGGGTCCTTCTTTTGTAATAGCCATGTACATACTTTGAGAATGAATGGAAATCTATCCTTGCTTGATGATTGATGTCGAAATTTTTGTTTTCAGTTGATTTTTGACAACTATACTGCAACTCCTGGTCCTTCCGAAGTTTTTCCTTCATCCCGTTTGAAGAAAACGCCTGTCGCTGCCGAATTTACGAGGATTCCTCGAGTAAAACTCAGCACAAGATTTGGAAGAACTTCGCCAACAGCTCCAATCCACGAAGAAGCAATCACTTATGCTCATGGAATAGTCTCGAAAATCCTCCGAGAGAGAGAAGGTTGCGCTTCAACAGGCTCAAGATGCTATAGCTGAAAAGGAGGCCGCGGTTGCTGAGGCTGCTGCAGCTTCTTCTCGAGAGAATTTCATGCTTCAGCTGTTGACAGATGCTAGCTTGGATATGGCGGGTATGCTTCATAAACTTTGTCGTGCTTCTTTATCTTTGTTGTTTCCTCCTCTTTTCCTGCCGTTTCTTTCAAAAATAGGTTCTTTCTTGGACTCTACTACCGAAAATGAGCGTGTTGAGGCTCGATCCAATGCGCTTCTCAGACTTGCGCGGGATCATGGTTCCAATTTTTGGGGCACACCTGATCGGACCCGCCATCGTCAGGTTTCAAGATCGCGCGCTTCAGGTTCGCGAATTTCTCGACTTTTGTACAAGGACTTTGTCTCTGGTCTATGGCACCATGTTTCCACGTAATAAAATGCCAGAGACTCTTCCTGCTTTGATGGACAAATTTCGGGATGCTCCTCGAATCCACGGCTTTGTGCGGGCCCAATTAGCTGCTGGCGCAAGGTTTGCTATGATCATGATAAAAATCTGCTACCCGAAGTTAGACGTGGGTCAAGTTGTTCCAAAGTGCCTGGCCAAGATGGCGAAGAGAAAGGAACTTCAGCAAATATGACGACGTTGTGACCCCTGTTGCCGAAGATATGATGGATGAGCTTCTTCGGATGGACGCCGAATTCTTCGTGAAGGGAAGCTATGCTGAACATAGCACTCGCGCTATAAATAATGAACGGTTGACGATAGATAATATATTCGTATCTTGTGTGTTGTAGACATAATCTATATTGTAAAGTCACTAGATTTTTGTTTTTCAATGTCAAGCCCCCGGGCGTTTTGATGGCGATGCTTTTTATAATGCGAGGTTGTCCCAAGGCAAGATAAATTATATTGTGTACTATTTTTGCGGGCGAGCCCCCGAGCTTTATGTTGATCACTATTTGGCGACACCTTTTTATTTTGGCGAGGTACTTTATACCAAGGCGAGATATTTTGCAAGTTGTATTTGTCGACATTGTGTATATATATATTGTATCTTCTGGGTGCAAGCCCCCGAGCCTGTCGAAAAGATATATAATTCTACTATCTTTATTATATTGCAGCACCGCGAGCCCGCCTCATTAAAAACCTTTTCCGGGCCCACTCGGTGCCCCGAAAAAGGAAAAGAGTGCGTCTGAAAACTCGTGGGCGTTTCAGT
The DNA here is from genome assembly GCA_030979885.1 of Lolium multiflorum. Lineage (NCBI taxonomy): Eukaryota > Viridiplantae > Streptophyta > Magnoliopsida > Poales > Poaceae > Lolium > Lolium multiflorum. The sequence goes on along the minus strand of CM061749.1, from coordinate 170,971,813 downwards.
ATATTGTATGTTTACATAGGAGACTATATTTCGGCTTCTAAGCGTAAAAACGCCTGAGCTGCGCCACGTTCCAAGGATTTGGCTCAGCAATCCCCGTCTTCTTGTCCTTGATTCTGTATGCTCCTCCTTCAATTACTTCTGTGACGATGTAAGGCCCAAGCCACGGCGACTCGAGTTTTTCATGGCTTTTTTGATTGAGTCGTAAAACCAAATCTCCAACTTGGAAAGATCTTGGTCGCAATCGTCGACTGTGGTAGTTTTTCAGGTCCTGTTGGTATTTGGCGACTCGTGACAACACTTCATCTCGAGCCTCATCAAGTGCATCGACATCATCCTCTAGAGCTCTTCTCGAAGTTTCTTCATCGTACTGTGTAACTCTTGGAGAATCATGCTCTATTTCTATCGGCAGGCTTCAGCTCCATGGACCAAAAAGAACGGCGTCTCCTGTGTCGCTGTATTTGGTGTTGTTCGGATGCTCCACAATACGCTTGGCAGCTCCTCTGGCCAAGTATGTCGAGCTTTTTCCAATGGTCCTAACAGGCGCTTCTTGATACCATTGCAGATGATGCCATTGGCTTTCTCGACTTGACCGTTGGTCTGAGGATGTGCGACAGACGCAAAACTCAATTTAATGCCCACTTCTGCGCAGTATGCTTTGAATTCCTTGGATGTGAAATTACTGCCATTGTCTGTGACGATGCTATGAGGTACTCCAAATCGAAAAACAATGCTTTCCACAAACTTGATTGCCGACGCGCCGTCCGATGAATTTATCAGCTTTGCTTCTATCCACTTAGTAAATTTGTCGACAGCAACGAGCATATACTTGTATCCTCCTAGCGAAGCTTTGTGTAATTTTCCCACCATATCGAGACCCCATTGAGCAAAGGGCCAAGACAATGGGATTGGCATCAATTCTGCTGCCGGAGAGTGAGGTTTTGCGGCGAATCTCTGGCACGCGTCGCAAGTTCGCACTATTTCCTTCGCGTCCTCAATTGCTGTTAACCAATAAAATCCTGCCCTGAAAACTTTGGCCGCGATAGCTCGACTGCTTGCGTGATGACCACATATTCCTTCGTGTACATATTTCAAGATTATCCTTCCTTCTTCGGGTGTGACGCACCTCTGTAGCACACCCGAAATAATTCGCTTGTACAACTCCCTTTGATCACAGTAAAAGCTTTAGATCGTCTAATTACTCGCCTTGCTTCAACTGGATCGTCGGGTATTGTTTTCCTTAGGATGTATGATATGTACGCCTGCATCCATGGAATTTGCACCATCATGACTAGCTCCTGTTCCTCCTCTTCTTCTTCTAATGATTCTTTTGTAGCACTCGAGGGTTTTTCTCTCCTTCTTCTTTGGTTTCATTGGCTTTGTTGATCTCTCGCTTATTTCTTCCCAAAACACGCCTGGAGGAATCGCGAGACATTGCGACCCGATGTTTGCAAGAACATCGGCTTCATCATTGCTCAACCTGCTGATGTGATTTACCTCGCATCCATCAAACAGCTTTTCTAGCTCATTATACATCTCCTTGTATGCTATCATACTCTCGTTGACTGCATCACATTGATTCATAACCTGCTGTGCCACCAATTGTGAGTCGCCAAAGATTTTCAGTCGGGTTGCACCGCAAGCTTTCGCCATCTTCATCCCGTGTATGAGAGCTTCATATTCTGCTTCATTGTTAGACGCGTTTGGAAACGTCATCCGTAGGACATACGTCAATTTGTCGCCTTCAGGTGATATTAGTATCACGCCTGCTCCAGCGCCTTCTAACCTTTTGGACCCATCAAAATTCATAGTCCAGGTTCTCGATAAATCTGGAGGCCCTGTATTTTGTAGCTCCATCCACTCTGCGATGAAATCTAAGATTTGCGACTTTATTGCTTTTCTTTTTTCATACGTGATGTCCCGAGGGGAAAGCTTTATTCCCCAAAGGGAGACACGACCCGTAGCTTCTGGGTTGTTTAATATATTTGACAGAGGAGCCTCATTGACCACTACTATCGGGTGTGCCGAAAAATAGTGTCGCAACTTTCTTGCTGTTGTAAACACTCCATACGCCAGCCCGGTATTGGGTACCGCTGTTTTGAAGGCGACAGTGATGAAATATACCGGCCTCTGTACTCCATGGAGCTTTCCTTCTTCTTCTCTTTCGACTACCAGAGCCGTGCGACCACCTGAGGTGTGGCTGTGATGTATAGTAGGAGGTTCCTTCTCTTTAGGCGCCACCGATTGGTGGTGTCGAAATTGTGCGCTTGAGGCTCTCAAAAGCTCTATCTCGCTTCCTCGTTCCATTGAAATTTCTCTCCTTGTTTGATCAATGCATAAACGGCAGGCCTTTTCTCCCAGCCTGACGAATCTGCTTAAAGCTCGACTCGCCCCGTCACCTGTTGTATTTCTTTCAACTTTGTCGGCTTCCTCATTGTTACGATGGCTTGTATTTTCTCTGGATTGGCTTCGATCCCTCTTGCTGATACTAAGAACCCGAGAAGTTCTCCGCAGAACGCCAAAGGAGCACTTTGTCGGGTTCAACTTAAGGCAGAACTTGTCGAGGTTGTCGAAGGTTTCTTTCAAATCCTCGATCAGCGTTGTCCCCTTTTTTGATGTTATCACGACATCGTCAATGTAGACTTGTACATTTTTCCCGATCTGTGTTGCAAGGCACTTCTGCATCATCCGCTGATATGTTGCTCCCGCGTTTTTCAGACCAAAGGGCATTGTTCTATAGCAGAACACACCGTAAGGTGTTATGAACGCTGTCTTAGCTTCATCATCTTCTTTTAATCTGATCTGGTTATAACCAGAATATGCGTCCAAGAAGGAAAGACGTTCACATCCTGTAGTGGAGTCGATGATTTGATCGATCCTTGGGAGGGGGAAGTGATCCTTGGGACAATTGAGACACGTAAAGTCGACACACATGCGAAGGACTTTCGTGTTTTTCTTCGGCACCATCACTGGGTTAGCTACCCACGTGGCTTCTGTAGATATCTCTTTGATAAAACCAGCATCTTTGAGTCGATCTATTTCTGATAGCATAGCTTTGCGGTTTGGTTCCGAAAAACGCCGCAAAGGTTGTTTGATTGGTCTCGCAATAGGATCCAAGTTTAGGTGGTGCTCGGCAAGTTCCCTGGGTACTCCTGGCATGTCAGCTGGACACCATGCAAAGATTTTCCAGTGCTCACGGAGGAACTCGACGAGCGCGCTTTCCTATGCGAGATCCATGTTTGCTGCAATGGATGTCGTTTTCTTTGGATCTGTCGGGTGGATCTGCACCTCTTTTGAATCCTTGGCATTATTGAAGGTTGGTTCCCTGAGTGGCCTCCCTGTATCTGGCAGCACATCATAATCAGTGAGCCTTGGCGCCATATATTCTGCTTGCATCCCGAAAGTTTCTGACAGTCGATGAAAATCCTTGTCGCACTTATCAGACAGCGCGAAACTTCCCTTAATTGTGATTGGTCCCTTAGGTCCAGGCAACCTCCACAATAAGTACGTGTAATGAGGTACCGCCATAAACCTGGCGTATGCTGGTCGTCCCAACAAGGCGTGATATTGCGACGGGAAATCCACAACTTCAAACTCTAAGTTCTCTATCCTGTAGTTTTCTCGGGTCCCAAACTGAACGTCGAGATTGATCTTGCCCAACGGATAACTTGGCTTCTCTGGCGTGATCCCGTGAAAACGTGTATCAGTTGGTTTTAAATTTGCCAGGGATATGTTCATCTTCCTTAGTGTATCTGCGTACATAAGGTTTAAGCTGCTGCCACCATCTATAAAGACTCTCGACACGTCAAAACCAGCAATTACTGCGGGTAAGATAAGTGCAGATTGCCCTGGTCGAGGAACTTGCTGCGGGTGATCCGCAATTGTGAAGCCAATGTCCTGTCCCGACCAATTTAGGTACTCGATCGTTGGTGGAGGCATCTTCTCTGCCATGAACACTTGCCGCGAGATTACTTTCTGCGCCCTATTTGATGGCCTAGCTTTCTGAATCATCGAGACCGCACCATTGGAAGGGTCAACATATGGAGGTGGGTGTGGTGCTGCCGCTATTCTGAGCTGGTGTCGATTTTCGTCCGTAATCGCGGGAGGAGGTGGGAGGTGGATCTCACTCCTTGGCCCCTGGGGGTTTCTGTTCATTGCTTGGGCATTGGCGATCCCTGCGGCCCGCAACATTGCTTGGAAATTGCGGCAGTCTTTCTGGAGATGTCCTGACTGCCTCTTTCCATTATTGTCGAGATAGAAGTGCATCTGACATGGCCCGTTCATCATTTCTTCGGGAGACACATAAGGTCTCTGAAACCTTGGTCCACTATTTTGCCTGTTACCACGGAAATCACCTCTATTGTCGCCTTGTTGCTCATTACTCCTTTGGTAATCATCTCGACTATTCCCTCCAGAGTTTCCTCGGAAACCAGCCGATATGTGGCCAGGAGCATCATTATTGTAGAACTGGCGAGAAAATCGCCTTCTATTTTGAAAATTTCGACTGCGGTCCTCCTCTGGCGACCTATGTCGCTTGTTGTGTATCGCATCTTCTCCATCTGCCCATCTGTTTGCTATTTCCATCAATGCTGATATTGTCTTAGGGTTGGTTCTCCCTAAGTCTTCGACGAAATCTCCCCGTCGAATTCCTGCCACGAACGCGTCTATTGCTCTCTCGTCAGATATATCCTCTGCCGAGTTTTTAATAATGTTCCACCTCTGTATATATTTTCTCATTGATTCATCATGTTTCTGTCTACACGCTCTCAGCTCTTCCAATGACGCGGGTTTCTTGCAGGTGGATCGGAAATTCCTCACGAAGATATCTTCAAAACTATCCCAGCTGTCGATGGAACCTGGGGGAAGTTTCTTTATCCAAGATCGCGCGGCTCCACTCAAGTGTACTTGGATGCTCTGCATGGCTGTTGCCCTGGTTCCGCCTATCAACTTCACCATCTCGAGGTAATCAACGAGCCAATCCTCGGGATCTTGTAGGCCGTCGAATTTCTTGAAATTTTCGGGTAACTTAAACCCTTTCGGGACTCGAGTTTTTCGAACTCGTCTCGTAAAGCACGGGAGCCCACACATATCTTCGTCGGCAACTTCCGGTGAATGCTGATGTTCTCTTCTTTCTTGTCGCGCTCTATCCACCCTTGCTTGAGCCGCTGTGTCTCTTGCTCCACTTGCTCTCGGTGGATCTTGCACTGCTGCGGTGGGTCGTGGACTATTTTGCCTTGGAGTTCCTTCGGGAGGTGTAGCCGCGAACGCTGTTCCCATTACTCCAACTCCAGCCATTGCCATATTGAACAATGCTTCTCTCGGGTCCCCCGGAGGTGGTCTGGACGCGAGGATATAAGCTTGCGTTGCCATGTACCCAGCTTCTGGTGTTTTTGGGATGATATTTCCCCTTGTATCAATCGTCATGAAGGACATGTCGAGATTTTGAATTATATTTCCTCTCTCTACTTCAGGTATATTTTGCAGCCGAGATCTTGCTCTCCTCCGAGCTTCTCTGTGACTATCTCCCGAAGTTCCTGATTGTCGACTGAGCTCTGCTCTTCGTCTGCTTGACGCGGAAGCTGCCTCCTTTCTTCTATTCAGGGATTCTGTCTGTTTTTCCAGCTCCCTACTCACACGAGCAAGTCTATATTGATATTCTTGTAATTCTTCTGCAGTGGCAGTGGTGGTCATTGGTTCTGAACCATCCATGGCTTTTGCGGCTCTATCCCACGCTGCCTGCGGGAGCTGAACTCTTAGACGTGGAGTTGTCCCGACATATTTTGTGCCTAGACCTCTTCTGAGATCAGAGGGATCAACGTATGGATTTCCCAAATCGTCGAAATCCTCTGACGTCTCCGGTTGTGCTCGGTTTGTCTCGATCGCATAGACCCGATGATATTTTGAGTACTGATTTTTATCGGGATTGGTGACACCATCATAGAGATTGGTGAAGACCTTTCCAATGGCAGCAGATTTGTCGATGAAGTTGAAGCTATCGACGCTGTCGGAGTCGCTGCTTATAATGGAGTCCGCAGACGACTCGAAGGATGTGTCGCTGAAGATCTTGGCGAGCTTTCCGCTTGCCTTAGTGTCGATGAAGCGTGGCGACGAAAGCTCTTCATCACTCGATGAAAAGTCAGAATCGATCGCTGAAAATTCCGACGAGATCGGAACTTCGAGACGATAGGATCCTTCCTTGTTGACGCCAAATCGGAATTCTCCGAACGTCATGACGATGGGCTCCTCCAGATAGGCACATGCATCCAAACGGGAGGGCGGGTGAGGAATAAAATCGACTAGATCAGTTTTTTCCCGTTTACCTCGATCCATCGCATTGCTTGCCACCGACGAAGTCGACGATTCTGGACGTGCCATCGAGATCAGCTCCTTGCAACCTCTAATTCCCACAGACGGCGCCAATTGACAAAGGATTAACTTGTCAATGCCTACAGATTGTAGACTAGGGTTTTGCTAGAAGTAGAGGGCAAGTAGATCTCGAAGGTTTCAGCCGAAAAGTACTCGCTGATTGTAAAAACTAGGGTTCTGTTGACAATAGATTCGATCCTTTCTTCGTCCCTCGACTCCCCCTTATATAGGAGGTGGAGCCGAGGGTTTTCGTAATACACAAGTTACAGAGTTCGGGAGGGTTTCATACCCGTCCCGTAAGATTACAAGTCTATATTTCCTAATACAATCTATCTTTCCTTAACACTAATTGGGCTTCCGAATCTTCTTATCCTTCGAGTCCTGGGCCTTCAGTAAACCCCGGGTACCATCTTCGGCAGGCCCATTGGGGATGCCTATGTCACTACTTGTCATCCCCAAACTGATGGTCAAACTGAAGTGGTGAATAGAACCTTGTCACAACTGTTGAGATCCATGATCAAGAAGAACCTGAAGGAGTGGGAAGAATGTTTGCCGTATGTGGAGTTTGCTTACAACAGGGCGGTACATTCTACCACAGAGCTGTGTCCTTTTGAGGTGGTGTATGGTTTCAAACCCATTACTCCACTTGATTTGTTGCCTCTACCCATACATGAGAGAGTTAATATGGAGGCATCCAAGAGGGCAGATTTTGTGAAAAAGATTCATGTGAAGACTAAAGAGTTGATTGAGAAGAAAGGCAAGAGCAATGCTGCAAGGATGAACAAGAAGCGCAAGGAGATGTTGTTCAAGCCTGGTGATATGGTCTGGGTACATTTTCGCAAGGATAGGTTCCCGAAGCTACGGAAGTCCAAGTTGCTTCCTCGTGGTGCTGGTCCTTACAAAGTGCTTGCCAAGATCAATGATAATGCATACTCGATAGATCTTCCAGAGATGAGTTTGGTGTCAGTAATTCTTTCAATGTTGCTGATTTGACACCATATGACGGAGAAGACCTTGGGGCGTCGAGGTCGACGCCTTTTGAAAGGGGGGGAGGAGATGATGAGGACATCCCTACCTCACTACTACCGACACGAGCTCGTGCGAAGCTACTTAAACAACAGGTGAACTTGTTCCTTAGTGATACTTTGATCGATGATAATTTTATACTGCCTAAGTCCTATTACTTATGTATGATCAGGTATGAAGAGGAACTAAGCATCACACGAGGAGGAGAGGAGCAGCTGGACCAGAAGATGGACGTGAAGCTGGACATGGAGATGGACATGAAGACATCCCATGGACGTGCGAGGGAGGAGCGGGAGGAATGCGCGAGGGGAGAAGATGATGTCCAGGCCGGTGCCAGATCCGGCCCGACCGGCCGTGCCGCCGGACCATCCGGTCCGAGGCCTGGTCCGACCGGATCCTGCGCCGGGTACGCCCGGTCCAAACCGGCCGTGGCGCTTGTGCCATCCGGGCGCTATCCAGTAAGCCGGGAGCTTCGCCCGGTCACCACCCGGTCCCAGGTCCGGTTTGAACCGGACCGGCCGGTCCCAGACCCGGTCGACCGGCCCCCGGGCCGGCCGAGTCCGAGTCTGTCTCGACCAGATCTATTCTGGGACGGTTATTTTCGTACGTTTTCGACCTGAGGTCGTCCCAGACGCCTATATAAGTCCCTGGGACGCCCCCAAAGTTGCTTTAGACCACGTTTAAGATAAACCCTAGTTCATAGTTGTTTGCTTTGCAACTCTATTGAATCTCTACACCCGATTGCTTTGATTTGGTGTGGAATCTCTGAAAGTCTTGTGTGATCTGCTGTTCCATTGGGAATTTGGAGGTTGCAACTTACCGTTTGTGGTCGGCGGCTACGTGCGCAAGTGTGTGGAGTTGCGAATATCTTGCAGGGTTGAGAGCTGTTGCATCGACAGGGACCAATCGAGAGATCTCGTTGCGTCATACAAGTTATCATCAAGTTATCTCCGCTGTGTTCATCGTGTGTTCATCACCATCCACCTCGCTTACGGAGAAGATCGGGCCACCCCTTATCAACTATGGTAGGAGCATTACAGTATCTTATTCTCACAAGACCTGGTATTTCCTATGCAGTTAATACGGTATGTCAATACTTACATGCTCCCACCACTCTGCACTGGACAACTGCTAAATGTATCATGAGATATGTTAAACATACCGTTGGTGTTGGACTAAAATTTATGAAGTCAAGTTCCACACTAGTCACTGCCTTTTCAGATGCTGATTGGGCAGGATGTGCAGATGACCGCAGATCAACTGCAGGCTTTGCTGTCTTTTTTGGGCCAAATCTTATTTGTTGGAGCGCTAAGAAGCAAGACAAAGTCTCTAGGTCCAGTACAGAAGCAGAGTATAAATCTTGGCAAATGCAACAACAGAAGTAATATGGATAGAGTCATTGCAGAACTAGGAGTCAAGTTAACTCAGCCACCATGTTTGTGGTGTGACAGTATGGGAGCAACATACTTATCAGCAAATCCAGTGTTTCATGCACGAGCCAAGCATATTGAGATAGACTTTCAATTTGTGTGAGAGAGAGTTCTGAAGAAGCAACTTGAGATTCGGTTTGTTCCTTCAAAGGATCAAGTCGATGATGGTTTTACAAAACCCCTTCGTGTTCGAACTTTCGAGAACTTCAAACATAATCTCAACTTAACCAAGTTGTGATTAAAGGAAGGTGTTAGATGTAGGTATTAAAATACGTATTGTATCCATAATACACATCTTGTACCTATACCGCTTGGCACCGCAAAGTGCAGAATATAAATAGAAGGAGATCAGGACTCGGATCCCATCCGAGTACAACGTCATATTTGACAGTTCATAGCCATACATCTCTGGCGTAATGCATCTAAGAATCAGTGTAGTGGAGTATGAGCACTGGTACTACTATTTTAAGGATCGAACGCTGGAACTTCAGTGTTGCCCCCCCGAGCAGCTTTATACAAGAGCCTCGGAAAGAGCTTCCTGTACTTGTCCTCCTCCCTCTTCTCCAGCAGATACGAGATTATGCCTTCCACCTCCGATTTAACGTGCGTGTAGAGACGTGCTGCGGCATGCCGATCAGTCAGGACGTCTTGTCTTCCTTTCGTCGGGATAGGTTTCCCAAATCGGTAGTAGAACCGGCCCGGGATTTTCAGATATACGCCCGGAAATATCACCTCGTGATCAGCATCCCTGACAGTCACAAAACATGGTGATTGGTTTTGAGAAAATGCCTGGCAAAAGGAGCTACTCTCAAGTGTGAAGAGAAATCTCAAGATACCTTAGCTTGAGATGGTTGCTGTAGGCGCGCATGATTTCCTTGCCAAAGGGTGCGCTCCTGATGTCGTCGAATGTACAAAGCAGCTAGAGGAACAGAAGTGCGTTTATTATTAGCTACCGATGGAGGGATATAATCGAGTAACAGAGTAGTAAAGCACCGTGCTATGCTACGCAATGCATGCGGTTTTATTCTGAATCTTGAGTAGTATTCAGACTATGGGTAAACGTATAATCTTACTCAGTTCACAGACAATGGGCTTACATTTAATAGATCATCCTCTCCAACGACTCCAAATGGCACGATTGTGGCATTGAACTGCGCTGCCATCCTAACAAATTCAGTCCTGTCTGGCCAAAAGATCCTGTGCTCTTCACCCTACGATCCACAAGTTTAAATTGAAGTTTGCTCAAATGTCTGAGTATAATAATAGGTCTAATTAACCAAATAAGTTTTTTTCAGAATATACCCTGGAAGGTGTATTTAATATATTATATATAACAAACTGTGGTGTGTACCTTACAGTGGAGTGCCTCCCTGTAACCACCTGGGTATAGTAGAACGAACTCCCCAGCAGCCAGCAACTCGTATATGTACTTGTAGGTCATGGGCACGCCTCCCCACAGAATTAGGAAGTCAAAGAAGTCATGGCCCTCCGACCACGTCCTTGCCTTGTTCGGGAACAGCAGTGGGTGCGCGATGCCACGGACAACGGCCTTCTTCTGCCGCATGAACTCCGCAGCAAGCGAGATGAGCTCGATCCCCAGCAGCATGTGGTTGCCCACCAGAAGCACCGGCCCGTCATCGGGCACCCCGGCGAGGCCCCGGACCACCGTGCCATCCTCCATCGTCGAGAACATTGCCGGAGACGTTCTGAACGTCAGGTCGCTGCATTTACCCATGTGTAAGTAGCACATTCATGTGATGTGGAATCAACGTGTTCAGGATTCAGCATGTAAGCATTTCGCTGGGTGGTTACCTGCTAGCTTTGTCGACTTCCTTTAGCTCGGTCGTGGATGGCGGGATGTAGTCAAAAACCCGGTGATAGCGGCACGAGTGGCGGTAAAGACCAGCACACTTAATGATGGATGAGACATGAACACCATGCTCCTGGAATTTGGGATCAGTATCATCAGCACTGCCCCTTGAGTTGTACCACTTGTTGCTTTCAGTTCATAAAATATTCTGGTATTTGATACAGTCTGCTAAAATTAGTAGAAGTCTAGAACTCACCAACAGTAAGCTGTGCCCATGGTTCTCAAAGAAGAAAACTTTGCATTTACGTAGTTTCTTCTGTAGCCTGTCGGCTTCAGATTTGCTTGGAAGTAACCTGTCAGCGCCGCTGAGTGCAAGCATAGAAAAGAACTTCAGTCATGATAAAAAATTGTTAAAATTATGCATTTAAACAAGAAAAATAGCAAAATCTTGCAGTGGAATTTTCATGTCAACCTAAACACTAGGTGTTTTTCTTGGCTACTCTGGCATGACAGATAAACACTAGAAATCTTCTTCAAAGAAAAAGTTTTCAGCTTTGCAGTTATAATTGTGCAACTTTGAGTTGCCATCAGGTGGAAACACCAGTTCATATTTTATGGGATTGTCCTTTTGCTGCAAATTGTTGGGATTATATCTGCCCTCAGAGGACAAGGTAATTATTTGGTCTTGAAACTTTTGAGGACATCAAGCAGAAGATTGTTCCTTTGTTCATGTAGATGCTTATTTTGGCATCATGGAGTATTGGATTGTCAAGAACAACAAAAGTTTAAGGCCATCTATTTGCAAGAGCTAGTCTTAGTTGGCCACAAAATAAAACATAAATATGCTAAAAAAATTCACAGACTGGCTAGCTGAACAATTTTAATTTATTCAGTTTTCCTAAAACCTTCTTGTAATTATCCATGTACCTTTTATGACGTATTACTATGAGCTGCAATGGGAATCTCTCCCACTGTTTTACCACAAAGAAAGATCTGCAAGCTAACGATAGAATTGGAAATAGAGAACTGAGTTGCTTAAGGCCACAAACCTGGCTAGTAGTAGTACCTCAGCTGTAACTGATTGTACACGGCAATTAGCATATGAAGCAGCCCGTTTGATCAGATTCATTTTCCATCTTAGTGTGTCTTCTGGTAGTTTGTCCAGTATGTTCTACAATTAAAAGCACACATTTTCCTTGAAAGCAAAAATTACATGCCCATATTTGGACAAACTTTTTTTTACAAACCAAGAGAAACATGAAAAATATAGATTATAGGAAAAAAGAATGCATATCCATATTAATTTCTTCCTTGAACAAATTAAACACATAAAAACAAGATTCAAAGAAGACGATGGTACAGACCGAATGCTTCAGGGACGATGACAAGTTATTTGTCAATCTGCTGAGTGCTTCTAAAGGATGCTTCCCACTTTTCATTCTACTGAGTGCCATGTTCACTTCATTGTCTGGTCTCATGATCAGGATGAACAGAAGCAGCAAATACAACAAACTTAAATGAACAAATATTGACTTATACCAAGCAATTTTCATGTTCCCTTTTCTATTTTCGGCGCTGCAACCTACAAGGTACGTACCGATGTTGTAATTCAGTAGAGCTGTAATTGCAATGCAGGCGCGGTCCGACAACGGGCTGAAAACCGACAGAAGGGTTTTTATGTCTGACCTCTCATATGATGTAGCTTTTCCAGGAGGAAAATAGAGATAAAACAAAGTTATCAGAACTATTTCATAAATAGGAAGGTTCACAAAACATAGCATCAAATTTTCTGGCATACCTGGATTGACTAGTACCAGTATCAGATTAATACGGGGATGACGGGCAGCAACTGCTAGAGCTAAGCATCCCCCAAACGAATTCCCCAATAGATAGATGGTCTTATTAGGAGAAATGGAATGTTCTGCTCTAACAACATCTTCTACCATAGTGACAAGTTCTGAAAAAGGAAAGCAGCTAAAACTATACAACTAATCTTTAGAACTGAATAACTTGATGTATTTTCACTCTGAATCTTTAGGTTAGCACACAAGTTATGTTCAGATGAAAAATTCTTTGAGAGATAAATTAACCAGATTAATACACTGGTATCTGATACCTTCGAATGGCGTGCGGTCGTGAAAAGGAATGTGCATGCATCTAAGTTCAAATATCCTAAAAAGCAAGTATATACCATTATTCAAAGTATCAGAAGTACACACCAGGTTTGTTTAGTCTTATTAATCTGACTGTAACAATATTTCCAAGGAAACTTATTTTTATATCTCACCTTCCAAGAGCCTTATGGTGCATACAGAGCCCCATCCCCATTCCATCTACCCCTGAAAAGATTTAACCGCAAATCAGCAGCTGAGTTAGCCTAGCCATCTAGGCATCACCAACTCACTGGGAAGGAGCAAAGGCACGGACATAAGCAGTTGTATTCATATTTACCCGGCAAATACAGCATGAGTGGAGCATCCTCGACCGACGAGCCAGCATCAACGGGGCAGAACCATCGGGGCGGCCCACTGTCATGCTCCACCAGCTCCCCAAGTGCGTGGTAGTAGTAGTCCAGGTCCTTGACTGTCCCATACCCATCATCATGCATGGCCTCAAGCCCCCTGTAGCTCGCTTGCAGTCTTCCGGCATGCCTTAACTGGCAGCTGAATGAACCATGCCGCCATCGCTGCGCTTGTCGCCAAAGAGAGACATGAGGGTGTACCATATGCAGAGAAAGAGTCGCCATTGGTGCAGTGAGCTGCAAAACTTTTCTCAGTATCTCACTCGTGGTTTCAAAGGAGACTTAGGAAGCATGAGTCATGCACTCATGCATCTGATGCGTAACAGAAATAACTGAATTTTGAGGAGGCACAAAGGGTGTGAGCGAGACCATGGCATGGCAGCTAACAGTTAGGCTGGTTATGTATTGCTAATCTCTCTTGTGGAAATGATCAGAACTATATGATTGTAGCATCAGAATGTGAGGTGTCTCGTTAGGGCATGTGTAACTGTATGCCCTTAGAAGGTTGAAGTACTCAGCGTGTTCTCTTACGTAAAATTCAACAACAATCCAATTGTGGATTTGAACATGCAGCACATGACTTAATTAGACCACTGATATGCAAATACCAGTATTTTCTCTAAAATAAAGCAACTATTGCTAATGTACGTTTCCCACTTTTTGAAGAAGTATGACCCGCACTACAGGAAAACGATCGTGTGCCGACGGTGATTGCCATCGGCGTAGCCCCGAAAACCGTCAGCGGCGCTGCTCGCCGGCACCCGTCGGCATAGGATCACCGTCGGCAGAGGTCGATGAACCGACGAGGGTTCCTGGCCGACAGCCACGCCTGCGTTAATGGAGGCCATCTTACGGCGCATGAGCTATGCCGACGGTGATCACCGTCGACATACCCTGGCACCAGCCGCTGGGAGCCCGCCTAAGGCAGTTAGCTATGCCGACGGTTATACCGTGGGCATAGCTCCGCCACGCGTTGCTCGCTGGCACTCCCAGCCGCCGTCCCGCCTGCCAGACCTATGCTGCGGTTTTAAACCGTCGGCATAGATCCACGTGTCAACTACTGGTGCTCCCGGCGCGACACCTATGTCCATCTAGATTGTGCCAACGGTTAAACCGTCGGCATAGCTCTCAGGTTCTTTCTTTTCTTTTTTTCTTTGTTGTTTTCCTTTTTCTGTTTTAAAAGCAGTGGCTATATAGGCTCCCAGATCATATAAAATCACATATAGACATTGAGCACATCAAATGTAAGTGCGGCCATCATATAAAATCACACATACATAGATAAGATGTCATCATACACATATCCATATCCGTACATCGACAAAATGTATCACATCCATACACACACATACACCGCTGTATCCATACATAGAAATAATGTATCACATATTCATACAGACACATACACCGGTCACCTCGATCACCAGCACACCACAAATTTCGTCGTCGAGAGCATCATCACTACAAAATGGAAGACAACACCAATTCAACATGGATATTTGTGCAAGTAAAAGTCCATGAATGAAAAAATGATCAAAGTCATGCGTGAATAGTTTGGTAGGGAACTCACCAGTTGCGGCGAGTGTTGGCGGGACTCACGGCTCTCGCGATGGGGCGAGGCGCTGGCGGAGTGACCAGGACTCAGACCGCCTAAGTGAAGCGGAGTCCTCTCCGCGGGCGACGCGTCTAGCGAGGAGGTAGCAGCACGACCAAAGGGACTGTTCGAGTGAGTCGAGGATCCCTACATAGCACGAGCAAAAAATTGCTAAGTGTAAATATCAATGTGCAAGGAAACGATAAGTAGGAATCTAGTAGTATGGCAAAACACTAACCGGAGTCCCGCCATAGAGCTGTGCGAGGAATTCCGTCTTATTGCATCTTTGACAAAAGTGGTACCACTGGAGGTTCCACATTCTATGGCGGCTGAGCACCAGTCCTCAGAGCCTCGAAAAGCACCTGCAAGGTAGTTTAAATGTCAGGCGTGGAGAAAGTTAGAAAATAGTAAAAGTGGCTACGATGGGCAAAAATTAACCTTACTTTGTTCTCTATCGTGTTGTCTTGAGCCACTATACGCCACTTTGTATTCATGCATCTTCTGCTGAAACTCTTTCTGAAGCTGCTCGTAGGCTTCCGCCACGCGGGCCTACAATTTGACATAATGAGCCCCGCCAACATGGATATGCATGAAACCGAAGTCAAAATGAGGACAAAATGAGAGAAATCTTACATCGTCCGAAGTCTAGGTCGGACGCCGTGTACGAGGTGGCATAACACACTGGAGCTCGAGGTCATGTGCCGGATCCGTGGAAGAGTGATGGTAGGCTTGTGCCCCCCATTAAGAATGTTGGTCCGAACATGTGGCTTGCCTCAACCTGAGATCATGACCGCCATCTCGTCGAGTAGCTCTGAAAGTGGGTTAGAATCCTCCCCATGCAACGACTTGAACGCCTTCTTGTAAATTTCCATGGACACTTCGGTCTTGCCATAGTACACGACCGTGCCTTCAATAAGCTCCTTCTTCTTATGAGCCATCTACCAAACTTGGATACGAGGAATTTCCTGCCCTCCATGAGCGGCCACCTGAAGTGCAGAAAACACATGGTATGCAGAAAAGAAGGAACATGAAGAGAAATAGAAGGAGGTTGTTCTATATATATACCATGTCCTTCTCGTAGAGGGGGAAGGGTTTGTTTCCTTGATTGTGTGTTCCCCCTTTTCCACTATTGGCCTTTTCTTTGGATGCTCTTTGTCGTTGCCTATTCGACGGTACCTCGGAGGAGGGACCCTCACGAGGGGGAGAAGAAGTAGGGGCCATCGGACAGAGTCCTCGGGACGGTGGTACGCGATTTACCCAGCTACGGAACACCTGCACGATGATAGGGCCTACTGCTGCTTGTCTGGAATTATCTGGGCACTTTTGCGTTGTTACAATGAGTTGTGGTTGTGCCTCTAGGGCTCCCGGGATCCGGCTTATAAAGGCGCCAGGATCTAGGGTTTACACGGAGAGTCCTAGCCGGAATACAAGATGCCTAACTACGGAATATTACATTGCCATGCACGTCAAGGATCCACCTTTCCTTATATGCCGTATTGGATCCTGATACTTCATGGGCCTTCACAGATCCGACTATCTGCATAGGTCGGTTGAGATCCGGCTCCTATTCCTGGGCCGGACTTCATCCATCTTCTAACAACAGCTAC
Organism: Lolium multiflorum; assembly: GCA_030979885.1. Classification (NCBI taxonomy): domain Eukaryota; kingdom Viridiplantae; phylum Streptophyta; class Magnoliopsida; order Poales; family Poaceae; genus Lolium; species Lolium multiflorum. The sequence continues at coordinate 170,955,462 of CM061749.1, read as the reverse complement.
TGGGCTGCCCGATGGGCCATATGCCAACATCACCATCTGTGGGCCACCCGGGCTTGCCGGATCTGGACCACGTAGTTGATATACCCATAAAGTATACCCACAACAGTAGCCCCCGAAGTTCTTCAAGATTCGTCATTCTTCCGCCTATCTCTATCCGGATCCGAAGAGAATCACGAAGAGCTTCCAAAACTTCATCGTTTCCGACTTCATTCAAACGGAAATCATTCGTTCTTTCGTAACGGCAACTTGCAGATTTATCGCCCACGTCGCACATAAATTCCCCTTTCCCCGCGCTAAATTTTCGGATCTGCGGATCTTTAGCCGGAAATTTTGGAGGCGTGCAGTTAGGTCACCACTGCGTTCATTTCACCGATTTTGACCTAAGACACGTGGCGATCATCCAACGGTGCGACCGTTCCGTTCCCATCCTAGGATCCGACTCACGAATCTCCGCGCGAGGCCTATAAATACCCCATTCGCTTGGTCATTTTCACTTTTTCACCGCACGTCACCACTTCATCTTCTTCCTCGCGTCAGCGCTGCCCGTTAGATCTCACTCCGGCGAACTTCTTCCCGGAAAGCTTCAAGCGCCGCTACTCCAAGGCCTTCCACGACCCGAGCTGCCCGCGTTTGATCGGGAATTCGTCTCCGCCGCTGATTTGTGGTCTCGTCAGAGGCCTGCACGTCAAGTCTGCGACCTTCTCCTTCGCCGGCGTCACGGGGAACCGCCACGCCATTGCCGGTAAGTCCACCGGACTTGTAGAAGATAGACTTAGCAGGATCCGGCTTCCTAAGTTTTTACCATATGTATGCAGCTGGAAACATGTCCACTAGCTCACCTAAGTTCACTGGTAGCTCTCCAAATAGCCCACCGCCAAACTCAACGGAACCAACATTTGTTGAGCCTTTAGCATTCCTTCCGCCCAATATTTCCGATACTAGGCTAGCTAAACCTTACTCCGCCTCTTCCAGCAATATTCTTGGTCGGATCCCAACACTTGAAGAGATCCAAGCGGAACTAAAAGGGCAAGCTAGGATAGCTGCTAAAGTTCTGGAGGTGGAGCGGAAGAAGGGATTGAATGCCCGGAACCGTGAAGGGGAGAAGGGTCAATGGTAGCCCAGCGAGGTTACTGATTCGGAACTTAGAGCCTTCGAAAAGGAAGGACTCATAGCTCCGGATACCTGGAGTTTCAACAAAGACTCCAGCACTCCGACCCCAGAGCCTGACGAACGAGTCTTCACCAAAGCTTGGGTGGAGCGAGGTCTTTCTCTTCCTCCTTCCAAATTCTTTCTGTCAGTGCTTAGCACATATGGCCTCCAACCACACAATATATGTCCGAATTCGTTCCTCCTCCTCTCCAACTTCGCAACTCTCTGCGAAGGCTATCTCGGAGTTCGACCAGACATACGCCTCTGGCAGTTTTTCTATAGTGTCAAGAAGGAGATCAAGGACAAGGCTATGGTGAATTGCGGTAGCATGAATTTCGTGCTCCGCACTAAGAGGATCTTTCCGACTCTTGCTTCCCACGAGTCCGTCCGGTACTGGAACACCGGATGGTTCTATGCCAAGAATATCTCGGTTCCGGGCGTCCACGATGGTCTCCACGCCTTCGCCAACAAACCTCCGGAGGAGCTCGCTAGCTGGAGATTCATCCCTGCCCTTGCTCAGTATCCGGAGCTGGACAAGATGGCCCGGATGATCTCCTGGCTGGTCCATGACGGTTTAACCGGATTGGACCTAACCTTGATTTGGTTCACCCGTCGGATCCAGCTGCTAAAATTTAACAAGCGGCTGATCTATGAATACTCCAGGGTCGACGATCAGCTGCGAATGACCAAAGATAATCTGCCGACGGATTCTCTGAACAAGAGGATCCAGACACTTGTGAAGCTCAGCCGGGCCAGGAGGTCCCGGAGATCAACAAGGACATGTACATCAACAACAAGTGCCCTCCGGTGCATTTTCTCACTTAGTCATTTTGCTTCTTATATTTGAAATGTTCTAACTTCTTCAACGCTTCCTCTATCAGCTCAATTCTTTGGCGAAGGATGGTTTTAGAGATGTATTCCGCCTACCCACTGACGCTGGAAAGGTGGAGGAGGACCCGGAGGACGAAGATGAGGGGGAAGAACAAATTCCCAAGAAGAAGGCTGCCCCTCGTGCTCCAAAACGTCCCCGCGCCAAGGTTTCCGGCACTGATGCCGGAACCAGCGGCTAGGCCTTCGCCAAAAAGGAAAAAACCACAGCTCCTCCACGCCTCGACTCCAAGAAGGCGGAGCGCGCCCGCATCAAGATGTTGGCCACAGCCAGAAGAGGGTCACGCCCGCAACTCCCCGGAGCCACGTAAGTGTTCCGAAATATAAACTCTTAGTTGTGAAGCTAAAACTTTATCGCTTATGTCTTTTCTTTACTTGGTGCAGGAACCAGAAGATCACCGCTTCGCGGGTTAGCACCCAGAAGCCCATCACTAGATTCCTCAAGACATCTCTGGCCGTTGGTACCTCCAACCCAGCTCCCCAACCTACTCCGCCTGAGGCTCACCCCACCCCTGATCCCGCCGCCGAAACTCAGGTGGAAATAATTCCAGTGAGCAGCGGGAAAGGAGGCGGAAGCTGCTCCGCCACAAAGCGAGCTGGTCCTGAAGAGGCTCAAGACAAAGGTCCAGAGGAGGCGGAAGTCACCTCTGCAGATAAGGCTGAAGCTTCGGCTAAGGATGCCATCGTATTTTCGGCCAAGTTTGGCGATCCTTCTGACCTCTACGCTACACCCAAGGCATACTCCACCAAGCTCTTCAGCAAACTTACGGAGGCGGAGAAATGGGAGCTCGAGCAAGATCTGCTAAACTCCATGCTACAAAACGCATGGGGTAAAGCTGATGTTGAATATTCCAACATTCAAAATCACAAAAGGGAGATCAGCGAGTTCCTCGACCAACTTCTCTGCAAGCGCAAGGTAAACCAATCTCCCCAGTAGCCCCCAAGTATCTAGGCGGAAACTAATTATAGTTTGCACCTTGATACTTTGAGTAAACTATCCTGAGAAATTTTAAAGTGTCGTGATAGCCCCCAAGCGTCATGGCGGAAATTTTCCGGCAATGATGCTTCGAAAAGATCTACACTTAGTTATATGCAATCGGAATTTATCCTTATTTTTCATTGTCGTAGGAACAACAAGCGCTGCACTATGAGCTACACAAGAATATCTCTCTGCAGCGCCACGTTACTCTTGGGTAGGCGGATAATATTCATGATGCCAAAGAGAGGATCGCGGAGCTGGAAAAAATGCTGGCGGAAGCCCAAGGTCATGATTAGTACAAAACAAGAAACAAATAACAAGTATATGTTCCTATCAAACTACTAGGTGGTAGTGGTGGTATGCCGCTCATAAAATTGCAGATATAAAATTCTTACAAGTTCTTACTATTCAGGAGGTGGCGATCGGCAACCAACAGTATCAAGTAACTCCAAAGATTGAGCGAAGCGATTGCCAAACACACGTATACCGCACAATGTAGAAATATGTAGAGCTATAGGTAGGCTTAATATTTGTGGAACTACAACCACAATAATTAATGGAAAGCTGAAAATTCGTTCAAAGTTATCAAATGCTGGTTCTAGGCTAGACCGTGCTAGATACGCGAGCCTAAAACACAGAAAAATGATTTGTCACCGTAGCATGAAAATACACGCACTGATGGCCTGGAAGGAACAATGAACGTTGAGTGGATAAGCTAAAGCACGCACACAGCTTCAGTTGTGTCGGCAACTTCCCTGGCAAAGGCTGACCGAAGAAGTGCAGAACGTGAAGGTATGTGCTTTGATAATACCGAGAAGATGCCCTGAAGAAGTAACAGTGGAGTTCAATACACGTATAAAGGTGGTCAACAGATGTTGGATGAACTGTATACCTCACGTTGTCTTTCTCTCAACGGAAGCTAAAATCGAATCTATCAAGCTTGACACAGCATGAATAAATAAACCAGATTTCTTCACGAACCAAACTCCAAAGCAGAGACACGGCTTGCCCTTTCTTGAGATCTGATCGGTTATTCCCCCCTTTCCTTCTCTCCCCCTGCTACAGTTCTCTGGTCTTCTCCTCCACATCGCCGGGCCGATCCAAGGCCACTCCGCCGGAATAGCCGGCCGGAGTTGGTTGAGGTGGTGCGCCGGAGTAGCTAGGTCTAGTTTAGGTGTAGTTCTTTGCAGATTTTCGGTTTACCCTTGTGGATTTGGCGATATGCCCGTACAGAGGAGGTGGCGGTGGAGCTGGAGCTGCTCTCTGCTGCCGGCGGTGATGCTGCTGCTGCTCGTGGCGCTCCGGTGGTCGGAGCCGGAGACGAGCGGCATCAGAGCACCGGCATCCTCAACAATAAAGCTCACCTGCTGCTCTTCAGATCTGAGTGTTTTCATCTGGTTTTCCCCTATATCTGGCCACCGTGGTGGTGGAGATGTGGAGGGAAGTCGAGATGAAGATCCTCTTGCCGGATCTGGGAAGTGGCGTCCCGGAGCAGATCTTCCTCGTGCGCAACACGCGGTGACGAGCTTCCTCGCCGCGATCCTTGGCCAAGATGGTGGCCCATCTTCCTCAACCTCCATGGCGGAGGCCCTGACAACCAACTGCTGGAGCTCGACGCTGGTGGAAGGACAAGTGGTTCGTCCCCGTCCTTCCAACGGTAGCCAGGGGTTGGATCTCGCCGGAGATGAGCGTTCGAGCTCCTTGCGCTTGAAACTCGGCGGCAACGCCTTGAGTTCGCCGGCGTTCTGTGGCAGAGGCACCAATGGAGTCCTTGATTGCTTTTTCCTATTCTCTTCCAGGGTGTTTTGTGTAAAGTGGAGGGTCCCTTCTTCAAATATTAGGTTTCTCAGGGCAATAGATGTTAAGGGGCTTTCCTGCAATTTGTACCTGCCACTTGGTATTATATAAATGCTCCACCGGGGTCTTTTGACCCCTCTTGTGTTCAAAAAAAAAATAAGAGATCTGATCGGTCTCTTTTTCTCTTTTTTTTTTTTTCCTCTTTCTTTTGCACCAATCAGCCCACCAATTTTCTTTCCAAACTGAGCCGACAGCAAAACAAGTAGGCTCTCCCCATATAACTTTCCAAAACAACTACTACGCGTGTTGTTGGAACTTGAACCGGCCTTTTTAGTATGCAAACTTTCCAAACAGGAGGACGGAAATATGCTGTTTTCGTGAGATCTTGCTTTTTGTCTAGAAGAATCAAACGAACAAACTCGATCTGACAAGATTGTGAGATGGCTAGCGACGGCGGCACACAAGACCGAACAGATATGGAAGTATGCAGCGTCGTGGATGAACACGATGGTAAAAAGAAATAAAGATGTAGTGTGGCAGAAGGCGGAAGCGACAAGAATGACGTGGCGAAAACAAAAGATGGATGAAATAGAGCGACGTGACAAGAACGTGGTTAGAACTCGAAACTCTAAAAAGCTAGACACTAAAACCAGCAAATCGATAAACGATGCAACAAAAATTCAACAAAACAAAAACCAAGTGGTGATAGCAAAAAGGCTAAAATTGGTTTTAGGCGAGGATAAACTAATCTAACTTCTTTTTTATGGGCTCTTTTCTGGATTATAGGTAAAACAAATCTACTCTAGGAAAACTGGAAATCTCACCGAGGTGTCCGATCTTTCAATGAGATGAAGATAACGTCGATTTGTTGGTGGAGTTCGTGCTTGACGATCCGACTACACGTACAAAGCTCGTGCGCCAATGCAATCGCTAGAACTATCTCCGGGAGTTACTGATCTTGCGGATGCACGATCAGCCTGACCAGCTAGGGTCTTAATTCCTACCTGAAATCGAGAACAAGTAAAAACTAATATGCAATCAGAACTATTGTGGATATAGATGAAAACTTTATTGAAAAGGTGAGATTCCAAATAATCGGTCTTGTTCTGGGCGTTGGGCTCAAAAGAAATACACGAGAGTTGCAGCAATGACTAACTTTTAGTCTAATCAAAATCCGAGTTCTAAACCCTAGATGTGCTAGCTATTTATTGAGAATAGCCATAGTAGAAGTGCTGGTAAACATGGCGATTCGTCGTGGTCGTGGATGGGCCAACTGCGGGCTTAATTTGGTTGTCGCGCGCCAAAGCCTGGCCGCTCACTTGGGCCTCGTGCCTTTACATGCTGGTCTTTGTCCCTCTAGTGCATCCCCACGTACATGTCTTCTCATGTGTCCAAACGCCAGACTTGGTCGGCCACTTGCAGCACATGATTGCATCGCTTCATATTTGAGTCCAGCACTTAAGGGCATCTCCAACTGACCGACCCATCTCGAAACGGACAAAACCGCGGCTCAGCGCGCGGACCCATCGATAAAACGGATAGCCGTGGCGTCCGGGACGATCCAAACCCGGTCCAAATCTGGGACGAGTTTGCGTGGCCGCGGACGCCGAAGGCTGGTCGCTCGCGTCCTCCCCTTGTCCGCCCCTGGCCCGTCTGTCTGTCTCCCAAAACACAATCCCCTCGCACACATCTCCCGCCGCTCCGCCGCCACCCACGGACCGGCGATTTGGGAGCGGCGTCGACGCCGGCCACCGTCGTCGAGACGCCGGCAAGCGGGGCGGAAGCATAGGTCGTGGCCCCGCGCTGCTTTCGCCGCGTCGTAGCAGAGTCGGAGGACGCCGTCGCCGGCGCTGTTGTCCTCTCACCGTCGCGAGACCTCCCGCCGTTCGCAGCTGCGCCGTTTCCGCCGGAGGTGAGCTCTCCTGCACCGTGTTTCCAGACCGCAAGTCGGCCGAGACGGCCATGGCCTGCAGGTCCCTACGGAAGCATTGGATGGCCTCCGCCTGCGAGGTGTTCGATGAAATGGGCGATCTAAAATGTGTCCCTTTTCAGATCATGGTGGACAACAACGACGAGTACTTCTTCAAGAACTTCATCGACACATCGTCAGACGAGGAGTCCGACGACGAATTTTTCACGGAGGCTGCCCTGATCATCCACGAGCACATCGTCTCGCAGATCCCCGTGTACCGGGGGTCCTTGCCGGGGCGCGCGGCCGCCTTGGACCGCAAAAGAGAACGTGGCCACGACCAGCTCTTCAACGACTACTTCCAACCCAACCCATTGTTCACGCCGGCCTTGTTTCGCCGTCGTTTTCGGATGTCCAGACCGTTGTTCCGCCGGATAATGGATGGCGTCAAGCGCTACGACGACTACTTCTGCGCGAAAGTGGATGCAATTGGCAAGGTAGGCCTCTCTTCGTACCAGAAATGCACGGCAGCGATTAGGATGCTCGCATATGGTGTTGCCGGTGATTTCGTAGATGAGTACACGCGCATGAGTGAGTCAACCGGCTTGGAAGCGATGTACAGGTTCTGCAGAGCAGTGATCGGTTCGTTCGGAGAACAATACCTCCGGCAACCTAATGCAGAGGACACAGCTCGTCTGTTGTCAATCAACGCTTCCAGGGGTTTCCTGGGATGCTTGGCAGCATAGACTGCATGCACTGGGAGTGGAAGAACTGCCCCTTTGGTTGGCAGGGGCATACAGCGGCCATTCTGAGGGGTGCACAGTCATTCTTGAAGCTGTTGCTTCACATGACACATGGATTTGGCACTCATTCTTCGGAATGGCTGGCTCGCACAATGACATCAATGTGCTGCAGCGCTCTCCGGTGTTTGATAGGCTAGCGTACGGTCAGTCCCCTGATGTGGATTTTGAGATCAATGGCCACCACTACACCAAGGGGTACTACCTTGCTGATGGTATCTATCCACCTTGGGCTACACTCGTGAAGACAATCCGAAAACCCAACTCAGAGCAGGAGGCAGCCCGGAAAGATGTCGAGCGGGCGTTTGGCATCCTCCAAGCTCGTTGGGCTATCGTCAGACACCCTGCCAGAGCCTGGGATGTGCAAACTCTGTGGGAGGTGATGACCGCTTGTGTAATCATGCATAACATGATTGTTGAGGTAGAGCGGGATGATTCACTCTTTGATAATGAGTGGGATGGCCAGGGAGAGTTGGTTACTCCTCAAGGTGGTCCGGCATCATTCCAGGACATTCTTCATGCGCACCATGAAATTCGAGATCTAGCTGTACACAACCAGCTTCAGGCTGATTTGGTCGAGCACATGTGGCAGCATGTAGGCAACAATGCTGCAAACAACAATGATGAAGGAAATCCGGAAGCCTAGAGCATTTGTATCGTTCTTTTCATTTTATTTGAATAATACTTTATCCTTGATTACGTGGCACTAGTAGAAAAACGGGCATCTATACCGGTTCCAGAGGGCCATTTGCACCGGTTTCGCAACCGGTATAAAACATCTACAAAAGGCCCCACCTTTCGTACCGGTTCCTTACGAACCGGTGTTAATGGGACCTCCACGTGGGCGCCCAGGAGAGCGCACGGCGAGGGAGCTTTGGTACCGGTTTGTATTACAAACCGGTACCAAAGGTTGGCTACCGCGGCAGGAAATATGCATGAATCTCTGCCGCGGCAGAGAATTCAGGGTTTAGGGTTTTTGCAGGGGTTTAGGGGTATCGGAGCGTTTCATATCGCGTCGATGCACCGGAAACGCGTTTGGGTTTACGTAGTACATGAAGATCAAGGTGATGCATATCAAGTTGGTGCATATAATATAACACACATGTAATTGCATAAGTAGTACTCTCCGATGCATATCAAGTCGATGCACCAGAATTAAGTAGTACATGCATGAAGATCGATCTATTACATGTACCATAGTGGTACACTCCGAGTCAAACTATATATACACACAAAGCAATCGAGGAGCTGGAGAAGATCTTTATGCATAGTGGTACTCTCCGGATGGTGGTATGACTTCCCGAAGGAAAAATCCCGCCAATTCCTCGCCGATTGCTTTGAAGCGCTCCTCGATTGAGATCTTCTCCCGCTTTCTTCTCAACTGTAAAAGAATAAGATACAAATGAATACATGAGCTATGTGTGTGTGTACATATATGCATATATCGAATCACAAATCAAACAATTATTACTGAAACTCAGCACAACTTATGGTAAGAAAATAAATTTGTGAATATTGTTTTCGTACCTCTTTATTTCTTTCATTATTCGCTCTCTCGCTGACAATTCTGTGGATGTACTCGCAAACGTAGTATCCACATAGATCACTCCCCTTTGGTTGTTTCGCGCATTTCTGTACAAGAATATAATTCAGTCAAACAATAATGAAGTATGATAAAGGTGTGTGGACCTAGGTAGTACTACTTACTTTGTTCGCACGCCATATCAGCTTCGGTGCCCATTGAAAGGACTGATCTTCCTTGATGAAAGTTTCCCATACGCTGCCCGACAAAAGAAAATGCACAAAAGAGTTATCAATCAGTTGATATCAGGAAACTAACAAAAAAACCGATAAGAATTTGAATTACCTTTTGAGCATAAGAAAACAAGACTTGTATAGTATAGGCTCTTTGGTTAGTGAGTCAAAGACTTCAACTTCTCCTTCGTACATTTTAATGACGATAAGAATAAAGTGAAACCTGCGCACGTTTAAATATGTAGTGTCATATATATAAGTCATCAGTTAATATTTTAACATATGGTGAGCAAAATAGAATGTGTTATAAGAGAGTAACACTCACTGGAAGTTGTAAGGCCAAAGTATTGTCTTTTTGTCACGTTGTCGCTTCAAAAACCTTAGCAAAGTCTCCGGTGTATCCCTGTTATAGAGGGGTTCTTCTATGGTCTATACATGCATTGTGTTTGGGTCAATGAACCCAATGTCCGTGATTTCATCCCTTTTGCATTCGAGCATCTTCGATCTGCATAACATAGCGCACAAAAGATTATAATTTGCAGATAATGAAGGAGCTGAGCTAAAGACTTCTCAAATTATATAAATAAATCACTTACAGACAATAGCAACTGATGATAGATTTGTCGAGGGCCCGAAGATTGTATAACTGGAAAAGCTCGCAGAAGTCAACGCTCACAGAGTATTCTTGGAAGTAGTGCTCTTCCTTAACTCGCACCATGATAGTCTCGATCCCTCCCTTTGTGGCAACACCGTACCACGTATGCAAGTTACGCATACTTGTTGGTAGCTTCCTGAGATTCTCGACCAAATCTTTCCCTTGAACATATTTATATACTACCTTAGCCATGGCGTAATCGGTTGAGATTTGTCGAGAACTTTGAACGGCCTTCTCGTCAAACACCTTGAGAGGGGCGACCGATTGAACGGGTTGTTGTCCGAGCTGGTAGACTTGGTGTATCCCTTTTATCTCCTTGATACCCGAGCTGGTAGTGGGGTTTTTCGCCTCCATCATATCGTCATACGACCTTTCAATAGAACGCCTATAGTCAGATGGCGGCGATGGTTCAGGGTTATATAGATTCTCGACTGTACGATAAACTTTCACCGGATCTAGTGTCTTCTCAAAAGGTATCTCTGGCTCTTTCTTAGCAAAAAAGGCCCTCAGCTGGGACTCAACGGCTTCCTGGTTTTCCTTGGGAGTTTTTTTCCAAGGTAACTTCTCAATAGGTGGCAGTGGTTTCTCCTTTCTAGATCTCTTCCTAGGCGGCGTACAGTTCCGCTTAACGGGCGCTGTCTTACACGGAGGATCTCGAGGTGGTGGACTCACGCTGGGGTCCCTCTCAGGTAGGTGTGGACTTTGCTGCTCATGTGGACTGCTAGGAGGAGGAGTCGAAGGCCTTTGATGCTCATGTGGACTGCTACGAGGAGTCGGTGGCCTTTGCAGAAGGACGATGTATTTCTTGGGCCATAGGGTGAAACCGTGCTTGACATCGGCAAGTGTCTTCTCATCGTCACCTCTAGGAAAATCAAGCTCCACTGTTTCAAAAGCCGGAACAACTTCATCCACCCCGACACGAACACAGCCAGGTGGAATGGGCATATGGTGGTGCGTTGCTCCATCTTCACTTGGGTAAACATAACCGACCGCCACCTTAACGGACGCGTTCCTGAATAACATATAGAGCTCGCAATCTGTCTTCTCCGTGACATAATCCACGGGGTAGCTTCCTCCACATCCGCCAAGATGCGTGGAACCCACACTGCTTCTTCGCTGAGATGGGGCGGCATCGGCTTGAGGATCCTGTAGGAAGAGCGGCTGATCAGGTGGCCTCTGATTTTTCTCAAGCACCGACACCCTATTTAACAATTCCGTTAACGTGTCGGCGTCCTTCTTCTTCTTCTTCGCGAACGGCTTCTATAAGTGTCAGCGGACTCCGGGAACGCTTCCTTCATGGTGAGACCTGGGCGAGCTCGTACCCGTCCAACGTGTTCAGGATTCCCCAGAGCGAGTGTCAGCTCGTCATTCTCTCTATCGGGAATGTACTCTCCCTTTCGAACCTGTTCAATTGCAGCTACAAGCTTCGGTACGATTGCCTCAATTTTTTCCTTCCATTTTCCCTGCGCAACGATCAGCCCTGTCTTTGGGTCCAACCCTGCCCCATGCGCGAACAACCAGAACTTGGACCGTTCGGGCCAGTCCCATGTCTGTGGAGTGATTCCTGCAGCCATCAGTTCATTTTCATACGCTGTCCACTTCGGAATGGCAGTCTTGTAGCCACCTGACCCCAAATGATGCCAAAGTGTCTTCTTTGAAGCATTTTTCTTATTTGTGACCGATCGGGACACAAAAGTAGACGATTGCTTATACCTCTTAAATTCTTGCCAGTGATCCTTTATCTTCACTAGATTATCATCGAATACTGGATCTTCATTCTTATATTTGTCCCATAAATTTTTCTTCCAGGTCTGGAATTGTATGGCCATCTTCTTGAGAGTCCATTCCTTGACTTTATTCTTCTGGCCTTCCGTCATGTCTTCCGGTAGGCTGAAGCGTGTCAGCAGAGTTTCCCAAAGAAACTTTTTCATCGCGTCGTTGACATAACTAGCTTCATTCTCCGCTTTCTTCGGCTTATGCCACTCTCGAATGCTGATCGGTACATGGTCCCTAACAAGAACTCCAGCTTGATTTGTAAATTTGGTGCAGTGCTCTTTGGGATGCACCGGTTCACCATTATCCTTAAATGCCGTGAGGGCTAACCTACCCTCGCCCTTTAGAATTCGCGTCGGGCCTCGTTTTGTTTTAACAGACTTGCTCGATGATCCAGAAGGCTAAAAGAAAAATGATTCGTTAATAAGTGCAATACAAATAAATGAATGCATCTAGTGATGAACATAGACTTGATACATAAATATACACCTCGGCGGAGTTTGTTATGGACACTTCGTTGTCTCTTCTAATTTCTTCAGACTCAAGTCCCTCGCCGAAATCGTTCAGAAAGTCGGGGAACTCATAGTCATCTCCATCAGGCCCACGGGCACTCTCAAATATCATTTTCTGCATCGCTTCTTCTTGATCCTCATCTCAGACGAAGGTGCCGTCCGCCATACCTCAATGTCACTACAAAATGAAGAAAGCAATTATATTTCATTCATCATGTCATGATCATATAACAGATTGCTAGATGGATAACAATTCAAATGAAGAAAACAAAAACCCCAAACGGACCGCCACGGCCACGGACTCGGTGTTCCCCCTCCTCCTCTCGCTCTTCTCTCTTTTTCTCGACCCTAACCCTAACACTCGGCGCTCCTCCTCTCGCTCTTCTCTCTATGTCGCGGCGGCACCGCCACGGACTCGGCACCGCTACGGACCCTAACCCTAACACTCGGCGCTCCTCCTCTCGCTCTTCTCTCTATGTCGCGGCGGCACCGCCACGGACTCGGCACCGCTACGACCCTAACCCTAACACTCGGCGCTCCTCCTCTCGCTCTTCTCTCTATGTCGCGGCGGCACCGCCACGACTCGGCACCGCTACGACCCTAACACTAACACTCGGCACCTCCTCCTCTCCTCGGTGCGACTTGCAAGGTGAGTCGATGGTTTGGTGGGCCCCCATCGCTATCCACCGCGAGCCACGCGCTCTCCCCTGGGCCTCCGAGGTGGCGTCCCTCTTCCGCGCGGACCCGGCGGCGCTGCTGGCCGCCAACGCGCTCGACTTCGCCTCCCCGGGAGCCACTGCACGCAAACGCGACCGTGCTCACCGCGCACGCAGACGCGTGATACGTCTCCAACGTATCTATAATTTCTGATGTTCCATGCTAGTTTTATGACAATAGCTACATGTTTTGCTCACACTTTATAATGTTTTTATGCATTTTCCGGGATTAACCTATTGACAAGATGCCGAAGTGCCAGTTCCTGTTTTATGCTGTTTTTGGTTCCAGAAAGCTGTTCGGGCAATATTCTCGAATTCGACGAAACAAAAGCCAAACCTTCTATTTTTCCGAGGGACACACGGAGCCGTAAGGGCAAGCTCGGGGAGGCCCACGGCCTCGCACCACACCGGGGCGCGGCCAAGGAGGGGGCGCGCCGCCCTATGGGTGGGCCCCGGCACCCTCGCGCCGTCCTTTCGCCTATATTCCTCGCGACGCGAAAACCCTATATCAATCGATCATACTCCGAAAGACTCCCGGGCCGCCGCATCGCGAAACCTAGTTTCGGGGGTCAGAAATTCTGTTTCGGCACGCCGGACGGGGATCGACCCCGGAGCCTTCTCCATCGACGCCACCGCCTCCATCATGCTCCGTGAGTAGTTCCCCCATGGACTACGGGTTCTAGCAGTAGCTAGTTGGTACTCTCTCTCCCATGTACTTCAATACAATGATCTCATGAGTTGCCTTACATGATTGAGATCCATCTGATGTAATCGGTGTTGTGTTTGTTGGGATCCGATGAATTGTTACATTATGATCAGTCTATCTATAAAGTTTGTGAAGTTATTGTTGCTGCAATCTTGTTGTGTTTAATGCTTGTCACTAGTGCACGAGTGGATGATCTTAGATTTAAGCTCTATAATTATTGCTTAGATTGTATCTACAAGTTGTTTGCACATGTCTATGTCCGGAACCCGAGGCCCCAGAGTGACAGCAATTGGGATAACTAGAGGGGATGGCTTAGATATGAGGATCACATGTTTTCACCAAGTGTTAATGCTTTGCTCCGGTGCTCTAATAAAGGAGTACCTTAATTACCAGTAGATTCCCTTGAGGCCCGGCCACCGGCAGGTAGGACAAAAGATGTTATGCAAGTTTCTCATTGCGAGCACGTATGACTATATATGGAAAACATGCCTACATGATTAATAAACTGGATGTTCTATCTAAATGCTATTTCAATCCTATCAATTTCCCAACTGTAATTTGTTCACCCAACACTTGTTATTGGAGAGTTACCACTAGTGTAGATAGCTGGGAACCCCGGTCCATCTTCCATCATCAAATACTCACTCGGTCCTATATGCCATTAGAAGTAGTATCAACTATTTTCTGGTGCCATTGCCTCTGTGTTACTGCACGCTGTTGTGTTATGTTACTATTGCTCTCTGCTTTCACATCACCCCGTTACTAGTGCTTTTCCAGGTGCAGCTGAATTGACAACTCAGTTGTTAAGGCTTATAAGTATTCTTTGTCTCCCCTTGTGTCGAATCAATAAATTTGGGTTTTACTTCCCTCGAAGACTGTTGCGATCCCCTATACTTGTGGGTTATCAAGACTATTTTCTCGCGCCATTGCCGGGGCAGCATATAAGTTCACCTGGGGAGTACACTCTACCTCTCTCTCTGTTTTTATTTTATTTTGTTTTGCTTAGTTTACTTTTGTCTAGTTTATTTGTGCTTAGTTTATTTCTGTCTAGTATTATTTTGCTTAGTTTACTTTTGTCTAGTTTGTTTTTGTCTTGTTTTATTTTTCTTATATACCCGAAAATCCATAAAAATTTGAAAAACCGAAAAATTAAAAACTGTTGTTATGGAAGAACCCACAACCTGTATGGAGCTTATAGAATTATATATGAATTATAGAGAATCAAGAAAGGGTAAAGTCATGAGTGCCGTGTTAGAAAAATTGAATACAATTGCTAAAATCTTGCTTAAACGCCATGATATAAACTGTTGCTCTAAACAGGATACTAAACATCTTAAATTCCAATGTGGCTTTAGTGAAGAAGTTTTAATTGTGAACTATCATTGGAATAACTATATTCATCTTGGGTTCGAAGAAGTAGAACAATTTGTTTTATTTATGGGAGCTTCTGAAATAGAATCCTTCATGTCTAAAAATTATGAAACCTGTGTTGCTTGTAAGGACCTTAAAGATTATGTCTCTTCTATCCTTGATTTTTGCATAGAACATTACAACAATAATCCTTATATCATTGATTATAAAGAGAGACTCATTCATGCACAAGAATGCACTCACAATTTGCAGGAACCTGTGAAAGAAGAAATTGATGAACCTGAAAGCTCATTGGATGAAAAAGAGGAGGAGAGTGATGAACAAAAGGAGGAAGAATGGATTAGCTACCCATGCCAACCTTCTAATGAGAGTAACTCTTTATCTCTTACACTATTTGATTGTCCTCCATGCTTACCAAAGGAGGATGAATGTTATGTTCCTGTGGATTCTCTTGAAATATTCCCTATGAGTAAAACTTGTGAGAATAATTATGCTACTGTTATCTATGATAATCCATGCTATTTTGATAAATCTTATGATAATGCTTTGTTTGTGCCTGATATCGAAATGCATGGTACTAAAGAGTTTTGCTTAGCAAATGTTTATGATAAAGCTCTAGATGATGGTCCTATGTTACTTGATAATATTAATTGTACTACTAATGAAAATGGGATTGGAGAGGTCTTGACTTTATCTAGGAGTCCCATATCTCTTGAGAATGATCAATCATCTTGTTATAGATTTTTAAAAAGTGGGTTTGAAAGTTTTGATCCCACTATTTTTGAGCTTGATAAAAATTATGTGTTTGTAGATCATGAAAAGCATGCTATATGTGATAGTTATATTGTTGAGTTTGTTCATGATGCTACTGGAAATTATTATGAGAGAGGAAAATATGGTTGTAGAAATTTTCATGGTACTAAAACACCTCTCTACATGCTGAAAATTTTGAAGTTACTCGTGTTTTATCTTCCTATGCTTGTCACTTTGTTCTTCATGAATTTATTTGTGTACAAGATTCCTATGCATAGGAAGCGGGTTAGACTTAAATGTGTTTCAAATTTGCTTCTTGATGCTCCTTTTGCTTCATTTTCTATTTTCATGTGAGCATCATTAAAATCTTCTGCGCCTAGCTGAAAGGCGTTAAAGAGAAGCGCTTATGGGAGACAACCCATTGTTTTATTTCTATAATTTTTCTTTTATTTGAGTCAAGGAGTTTGCTTACTTCTGTAACTACTCCTTTGTATATTTATTTTCATGCATTGTTGTGCCAAGTAAAGTCTCTAATAGAAGGTTGATACTAGATTTGGATTTCTGCGCAGAAACAAATTCAATAAAGTAGCTATCATTATTATTCTCATCATCAAATATAGGAGGCAAAGTATCATCAAAGAAAATTTTCTCCTCAATGCTTGGGGGACTAAAAATACCATGCTCATCAAAACCAGCTTCCCCAAGCTTAGAATTTTCCATATCATTAACAACAATGGTGTTCAAAGCGTTCATACTAATATCATTGTTACCAGCATGCAAATAAGATTCCATAGGTTTTTTAATTTTCGCAGCAAACAATCCATGTCTTAACTCAGGAAATAGAAATAAAAGCTCACTGTTGCTTTCCATTATGCCTAACTAGTGTAAACAAGAAACCAAAAGATGCAATTGCAGGATCTAAAGGAAATAGCTTCGAGTACTTACAACGGCGCCGGAAAATAGCTTAGTAGCCGAGATCCGGAGTGTGAGTACCTTTTACCTTTCCTCCCCGGCGCCAGAAAATAGCTTGATGTCTACGGGTGCTTCTATTCTTGTAGACAGTGTTGGGCCTCCAAGAGCAGAGGTTTGTAGAACAGCACAAGTTTTCCCTTAAGTGGATCACCCAAGGTTTATCGAACTCAGGAGGAAGAGGTCAAAGATATCCCTCTCAAGCAACCCTGCAATCACGATACAAGAAGTCTCTTGTGTCCCCAACACACCTAATACACTTGTCAGATGTATAGGTGCACTAGTTCGGCGAAGAGATAGTAAAACACAGGTGGTATAGATGGTGGTAATATTGCAGAAAGTAAAGATGCAGTAAAACAAAACAAGCGGTGCCAGAAAATAGCTTGTGGCGTGGGAAGCAATTCTTTGGAAACAAGGCCTAGGGATCATACTTTCACTAGTGGACACTCTCAACATTGATCACATAATAAATAAGTTCTCTTCCTTGTGCTACATATACTCTTGTTTGATAATGAACACCATTCGTTGCGTAGGATTACATGAACCCTCAATGCCGGAGTTAACAAGCTCCACAACATTCGATATTCATGTTTAAGTAACCTTAGAGCATAATAGATCTTTGCAAAATAGACCGAGTACTAACATAGCATACACACTGTCACCTTTACACTATGAAGGGGGAATAAATCACATCAATACTATCATAGCGATAATTAACTCCATAACCTACAAGAGATTATGATCATAATCTACGACAAGAACTACACGATGCACACACTGTCACCATTACACCATGCAGGAGGAATAGACTACTTTAATAACATCACATGAGTAGCACATAGATAAATAGTGATACAAAACACATTGCAATCATAAAGGGATATAAATAAGCACTTCAATATGCTATCCATAACAGTGAATAAGTATTCTGTGAAATATAGCCTAAGAGACCCACACGGTGCACACACTGTCACCTTTACACACGTGGGACAAGGAGTCTCCGGAGATCACATAAGTAAAATCCACTTGACTAGCATAATGACATCTAGATTACAAGCATCATCATATGAATCTCAATCATGTAAGGCAGCTCATGAGATTATTGTATTGAAGTACATAGGAGAGAGATGAACCACATAGCTACCGGTACAGCCCCGAGCCTCGATGGAGAACTACTCCCTCCTCATGGGAGACAGCAGCGGTGATGAAGATGGCGGTGGTGTCGATGGAGAAGCCTTCCGGGGCACTTCCCGTCCCGGCGGCGTGCCGGAACAGAGACTCCTCCCCGATCTTGGCTTCGCGATGGCGGCGGCTCTGGAAGGTTTCGTACCGTGGCTTATTTGTATCGGGTTTTAGGTCAGGGACCTTATATAGGCGAAGAGGCGGCGTCGGAAGGTCAACGAGGCGACGACACAACGGGGCGAGGGCCCCCCTTGGCCGCGCGGGTGTTGTCTGGTGGGCTGTGGCCCCCTCCGGCCTCTCTGTGTTCGAAGCCTCCGGTGAAAATAGGGTACGGTTGATTTCGTCCGATTCCGAGAATATTTCCTTACTAGGATTTCTGAAACCAAAAACAGCAGGAACTGGCACTTCGCATCTCGTCAATAGGTTAGTTCCGGAAAACGCATCAAAACGATATAAAGTGTGAACAAAACATGTAGGTATTGTCATAAAACAAGCATGGAACATCAGAAATTATAGATACGTTTGAGACGTATCAACATCCCCAAGTTTAGTTCCTACTCGTCCTCGAGTAGGTAAACGATAACACAAATAATTTCTGAAGTGACATGCTACCATCATAATCTTGATCAACATTATTGTAAAGCATATGACATGAATGGAGTGATTCAAAGCAATATCTATAGTTTGCTAACAAATAGATAACATATAGCAAAACTTTTCATGAATAGTACTTTCAAGACAAGCATCAAAAAGTCTTGCATAAGAGTTAACTCATAAAGCAATAGATTCAAAGTAAAGGCATCGAAGCAACACAAAGGAAGATATAAGTTTCAGCAGTTGCTTTCAACTTTCAACATGCATATCTCATGGATAATTGTCAACATAGAGTAATATGATGAATGCAAATAAGCAAGTATGTAAGAATCAATGCACAGTTGACACAAGTGTTTGCTTCTAAGATGGAAGGAAATAGGTAAACTGACTCAACATAAAGTAAAAGATAGGCCCTTCGCAGAGGGAAGCAGGGATTAAATCATGTGCTAGAGCTTTTCAAGTTTTGAAATCATATAGAGAGCATAAAAGTAAAATTTTGAGAGGTGTTTGTTGTTGTCAACGAATGGTAATGGGTACTCTAACTACCTTATCAACCAGACTTTCAAGAGCGGCTCCCATGAAGGACGTTATCTCTACCAGCAAGGTAGATCATCCCTCTTCTCTTTTGTTTACACATGTACTTTAGTTTTATTTATTAGATGACACTCCCCCAACCTTTTCTTTCACAAGCCATGGCTAACCGAATCCTCGGGTGCCTTCCAACATTCACATACCATGGAGGAGTGTCTATTTGCAAATTTAAGTTGCTTACTGATAGATCAGAGCAAAACATGTGAAGAGAATTATTAATGCAAGTTAATTAATTGGGGCTGGGAACCCCATTGCCAGCTCTTTTTGCAAAATTATTGGATAAGCGGATGAAGCCACTAGTCCATTGTGAAAGTCTGTCAGAAGTAAATGACAAGATCGAAAGATAAAACACCACATACTTCCTCATGAGCTATAAAACATTGACACAAATAAGAGATAATAGCTTTTGAATTGTTTAAAGGTAGCACATGAAGTATTTACTTGGAATGGCAGGAAATACCACATAGTAGGTAGATATGGTGGACACAAATGGCATGGGTTTTGGCTCAAGGTTTTGGATGCACGAGAAGTATTTCCTCTCAGTACAAGGCTTAGGCTAGCAAGGTTGTTTGAAGCAAACACAAGTATGAACCGGTACAGCAAAACTTACATAAAAACATATTGCAAGCATTATAAGACTCTACACTGTCTTCCTTGTTGCTCAAACACTTTTACCAAAAAATATCTAGACCTTAGAGAGACCAATCATGCAAACCAAATTTCAACAAGCTCTACGGTAGTTCTCCACTACTAGATTTAAACTACATGATGTAAGAGCTTAAACATGATATATGAGAGCTCAAAACAATTGCCAAGTATCAAATTATTCAAGACCATATGAAGCATTTTCTGATTCCAACAAAATATCAACAAGTGAAGCGATCAACTTTCGCCCTTGAACATTAAAAGCATGAATGAAGAACACTAGTGTTCATATGAAAAAGCGGAGCGTGTCTCTCTCCCACACAAGGATGAACTTATTCAGAGAATGAAAATAACAAAACAAAAATAAAAGCACACAGACGCTCCAAGTAAAATACATAAGATGTGACTGAATAAAAATATAGTTTCACTAGAAGAAACCTGATAAGTTGTCGATGAAGAAGGGGATGCCTTGGGCATCCCCAAGCTTAGATGCTTGAGTCTTCTTAAAATATGCAGGGATGAACCACCAGGGCATCCCCAAGCTTAGACCTTTCACTCTTCTCGATCACATTATATCACCCTCTTCTATTGACCCTTGAAAACTTCTGCCACACCAAACTTCAAGCAAACTCATTAGAGGGTTAGTGCATAATAAAAATTCACATGTTCAGAGGTGACACAATCATTCTTAACACTTCTGGACATTGCACAAAACTTCTGAAAGTTAATGGAACAAAGAAACTCATTCAACTCAACAAAAGCGGCAATGCGAAATAAAAGGCAGAATCTGTCAAAAACAGAACAGTCCGTAAAGACGAACCTGGAAGGGGCACTTAACTTGCTCAAACGGAAAAACTCAAAACTAATGAAAGTTGCGTACATATCTGAGGATCACACACGTAAATTTGCAGATGTTTTTGATTTTTTTACAGAGACTTCTGCTCAAATTCGTGACAGACAGCAAATCTGTTTCTGCGCAGCAATCCAAATCTAGCATCAACTTTACCATAGAGACTTTACTTGGCACAAAAACATGATAAGGAGAGGTTGCTACAGTAGTAAACAACTTCCAAGACTCAACAAAACAAAAATTGCTGTAGTAAAATAAACACATGGGTTATCTCCCAAGAAGTTCTTTCTTTATAGCCATTAAGATGGGCTCAGCAGTTTTAATGATGCACTCGCAAGAAATAGTATTTGAAGCAAAAGAGAGCATCAAGAAGCAATTTCAAAACACATTTAAGCCTAACATGCTTCCTATGCATAGGAATCTTGTAAATAAACAAGTTCATGAAGAGTATAGTGGCAAGCATAGGAAGACAAAACAAGTGTAGCTTCAAAAATTTCAGCACATAGAGAGGTGTTTTAGTAACATGAAAATTTCTACAACCATATTTTCCTCTCTCATAATAACTTTCAGTAGCATCATGAGCAAACTCAACAATATAACTATCACATAAAGCATTCTTGTCATGAGTCTCATGCATAAAATTATTACTCTCCACATAAGCATAATCAATTTTATTAGTTGTAGTGGGAGCAAATTCAACAAAGTAGCTATCATTATTATTCTCATCATCAAATATAGGAGGCAAAGTATCATCAAAGTAAATTTTCTCCTCAATGCTTGGGGGACTAAAAATACCATGCTCATCAAAACCAGCTTCCCCAAGCTTAGAATTTTCCATATCATTAACAACAATGGTGTTCAAAGCGTTCATACTAATATCATTGTTACCAGCATGCAAATAAGATTCCATAGGTTTTTTAATTTTCGCAGCAAACAATCCATGTCTTAACTCAGGAAATAGAAATAAAAGCTCACTGTTGCTTTCCATTATGCCTAACTAGTGTAAACAAGAAACCAAAAGATGCAATTGTAGGATCTAAAGGAAATAGCTTCGAGTACTTACAACGGCGCCGGAAAATAGCTTAGTAGCCGAGATCCGGAGTGTGAGTACCTTTTACCTTTCCTCCCCGGCAACGGCGCAGAAAATAGCTTGATGTCTACGGGTGCTTCTATTCTTGTAGACAGTGTTGGGCCTCCAAGAGCAGAGGTTTGTAGAACAGCAGCAAGTTTTCCCTTAAGTGGATCACCCAAGGTTTATCGAACTCGGGAGGAAGAGGTCAAAGATATCCCTCTCAAGCAACCCTGCAATCACGATACAAGAAGTCTCTTGTGTCCCCAACACACCTAATACACTTGTCATGTATAGGTGCACTAGTTCGACGAAGAGATAGTAAAACACAGGTGGTATAGATGGTGGTAATATTGCAGAAAGTAAAAATGCAGTAAAACAGTAAACAAGCGGTGCCAGAAAATAGCTTGCTGGCGTGGGAAGAAATTCTTTGTGGTGGAAACAAGGCCTAGGGATCATACTTTCACTAGTGGACACTCTCAACATTGATCACATAATAAATAAGTTCTCTTCCTTACATATACTCTTGTTTGATAATGAACACCATTCGTTGCGTAGGATTACACGAACCCTCAATGCCGGAGTTAACAAGCTCCACAACATTCGATATTCATGTTTAAGTAACCTTAGAGCATAATAGATCTTTGCAAAATAGACCGAGTACTAACATAGCATACACACTGTCACCTTTACACTATGAAGGGGGAATAAATCACATCAATACTATCATAGCGATAATTAACTCCATAACCTACAAGAGATTATGATCATAATCTACGACAAGAACTACACGATGCACACACTGTCACCATTACACCATGCAGGAGGAATAGACTACTTTAATAACATCACATGAGTAGCACATAGATAAATAGTGATACAAAACACATTGCAATCATAAAGGGATATAAATAAGAACTTCAATATGCTATCCATAACAGCGAATAAGTATTCTGTGAAATATAGCCTAAAAGACCCACACGGTGCACACACTGTCACCTTTACACACGTGGGACAAGGAGTCTCCGGAGATCACATAAGTAAAATCCACTTGACTAGCATAATGACCTCTAGATTACAAGCATCATCATATGAATCTCAATCATGTAAGGCAGCTCATGAGATTATTGTATTGAAGTACATAGGAGAGAGATGAACCACATAGCTACCGGTACAGCCCCGAGCCTCGATGGAGAACTACTCCCTCCTCATGGGAGATAGCAGCGGTGATGAAGATGGCGGTGGTGTCGATGGAGAAGCCTTCCGGGGCACTTCCCCGTCCGGCGGCGTGCGAACAGACTCCTGTCCCCCAGATCTTGGCTTCGCGATGGCGGCGGCTCTGGAAGGTTTCACGTACCGTGGCTTATTTGTATCGGGTTTTAGGTCAGGGACCTTTATATAGGCGAAGAGGCGGCGTCAGAAGGTCAACGAGGCGACGACACAACAGGGGGGCGCGGGCCCCCCCTTGGCCGCGCTTGGTGTTGTCTGGTGGGCTGTGGCCCCCTCGCCTCTCTCGGGTGTTCGGAAGCCTCCGTGAAAATAGGACCGTTGATTTCGTCCGATTCCGAGAATATTTCCTTACTAGGATTTCTGAAACCAAAAACAGCAGAAAACAGGAACTGGCACTTCGGCATCTCGTCAATAGGTTAGTTCCGAAAAATCAAAACGATATAAAGTGTGAACAAAACATGTAGGTATTGTCATAAAACAAGCATGGAACATCAGAAATTATAGATACGTTTGAGACGTATCACTCCTACGTTGCTGCGGCGTAGGCGGTGATTGGTGTAGGGAGGCGAGGTGGATGAGGCCGCGCTGCGGCGTAGGCGGCGGCCGCTGTGGTGGGAGGCGCTGCCGGCCGGAGGAGGGGAGAAGGGGAGTGGAAAACCTCACCTGGTTGCCGGCGGAGGGGGGAGGGGGGTGACGACGACGTGGTCCTCGTGGCGACGGCGAGGGCGTTGAGCGCGTGGAGACGACGGCGGACACGGCAGCGACGGCGAGGGCGTCGCGCGCGCGGCTTCGATGCGTGTGAAATGTTGATTTGGAGGAATTTTCCCCGCGCGGCTAAGTGTAATGGAGGAGAACCCCCTTTGGCACCGGTTGGTGCCACCAACCGGTGCCAAAGGGTTTTTGTTTTGTTTTTGTTTTTGTTTTTCTGTTATCTCTTCTTTTGTTGTTTCTTTTCTATTTCTTTTTTTCTTTTCCGTTTCTTTTTTCTTTTTTGTTTTTTTCTTTTCTTTTCTTTTCCTGTTTCTTTTTCTTTTATTTTCTATTTCTTTTCTATTTATTTTTTCTATTGCTTTTCTTTTTCTTTTCTATTTCTTTTCTTTCCTTTTCTTTTCTATTTCTTTTCTTTACTCCTGCCACGTCCGCGCGGGAAAGTTTCCCGCCCCGACGTCGCGCGGGAAACTTTCCCGCCACGACGCCGCGCGTGGGAGAAAAAAGGCGAGAAAGAAAGGGCGGGAATAAAATTTTATTACGATTGAACTCGAATTAAAAGTACATAGCTCAACTGAAAATTAAGATACATGGCCAGATTTGACTGTTGGAGTCATTCAGTCATACTCGTGCCTAGCCCTATAGTAGTCGCCACTGTAGTCGTCGTAGTCGCCGTCATCATCGTCGCTGGCATCGGGGTCGCGGTAGTCGAACCTCGGCGGGAGAGCACGCGTGGGCTGGGACTGAGGGTAGCGCAGGCGGGGGCCACGGTAGGCCATGACGCCCTGGAGAGTCCGGCCGCGCCACCACAGCCGACGGCCGGCCTCCTCGTGCCTGGCAAGCGCCCTCTCACGCCGATTGATGAAGAAGCTTTCCCAAGTCGGGCTGTAGTCGGGATGCCACTGGGGATTCCTCCGCTGCTCTGGCGTGAGCTCGAAGTAGTAGTGGTTCGTGATGGCCATCTCGCGCGCCACACCTAGAGGGACTGGAGGGACCGGTACGCCTCCGACGCTTAGCAACCAGCCGGTCGGGACGCGGTAGCCC
This sequence comes from Lolium multiflorum, assembly GCA_030979885.1. Taxonomy (NCBI): domain Eukaryota; kingdom Viridiplantae; phylum Streptophyta; class Magnoliopsida; order Poales; family Poaceae; genus Lolium; species Lolium multiflorum. Next base: position 170,930,817 of record CM061749.1, on the reverse strand, counting down.
GGCGGGCAGGGGTAGTTCGAGGCGCAAAGCGCCTCCGCCTCCCGGGGGGTTAGAGATACGATGGAAGCCATGGGAGAGAATGATGAGGTTTGCAGATATGAGTCTAGATGTGATATGTAAATGGAGGCCAAGCCTACATATATATAGTGAAAAAATGGCGGGATGACGGAGGCGGGAACCGGTGGAAAGCGCGGGAAGAAAATAGGCGGGAAACCTTTAGTACCGGCTGGTGGGTGCAACCGGTACTAAAGGTGGTTTTTCTGTCATGTAACAAAGCTGTCGGTGGGATAAGGACGCGTGGGTAACCTTTAGTACCGGCTGGTGGGTGCAACCGGTACTAAAGGTGGTTTTCTGTCATGTAACAAAGCTGTCGGTGGGATAAGGACGCGTGGGTAACCTTTAGTACCGGCTGGTGGGTGCAACCGGTACTAAAGCTGTCGGCAGGATAAGGACGCCCTGCTCGATGAGATAAAGCATGTAGCGCACGACGCCCTGTCGGAGGAAGAAGACAAAGTAGAAGCGGCGCCGTGCCTATAAAAGGAGCATCGATACGCCATGGCAAGCAGCTCAACAAGCCAACATGGATGGAGAGTTTCATCCCCATGGATGGAGGAAAGGGTTGGGAAATCTCCCGTGGCGGAACTTCTCGAAGATGCCCTTGGTGCACACGCCCTATGGCATCTTCGGAAGTTCCGCCTCGGAAAAATTTCCCTGCAAGCCCGTGAAAGACTCCATCTCCTCTAACAATGTTGGGGAAAGGGTTGGGAAATCTCCCGTGGCGGAACTTCTCGAATATGCCCTTGGTGCACATGCCCTATATATGGCATATTCGGAAGTTCCGCCTCGGAAAAATTTCCCTGCAAGCCCGTGAAAGCTACTTAACTAGTAAAACAAGCCAACCATCTCCATTGTTAATATCTTACATACAGTAACATCATTACACAAAAGTGATTTCCATATTGAGATACACAAGTTATGATCCCTATCTAGCTAGTCTTCTGAGTTTTCTTCGTCTGTTTCCCTTTCTTCTGACTGCGACGCAACCATGGACAATCTTCATTATTTAAGATGATGCTTGGGTCAATTTTCACCTTGAAGGGTGGAATATCATCAAACTTATTATAATCTTCTGACATGTCTGTCTTGTCCTCTACTCCCACGATGTTTCTTTTTCCTGAAAGAACTATGTGCCGCTTTGGCTCATCGTATGATGTGTCCTCTTGCCTTTCTTTTCTTTTTTTCGGTTTGCTAGACATGTCCTTCACATAAAAAACCTGAGCCACTTCACTGGCTAGGACGAATGGTTCGGTGTCGTACCCTAGATTCTTGAGATCCACTGTAGTCATTCCGTACTGCGGGTCTACCTGTACCCCGTCTTTCAGGTTGAACCATTTGCACCGGAACAAAGGGACCTTGAAATTAGGTCCATATTCAAGTTCCCATATCTCCTCTATGTACCCATAATATGTGACCTTCTTCCCATTGTCATCTGCTGCATCAAAGCGGACACCACTGTTTTGGTTGGTGCTCTTTTTATCTTGGGCGAACGTGTAAAATGTGTTCCCATTAATCTCGTACCCTTGAAAAGTCGATATAGTCGAAGATGGTTGCTTGGCCAACAAGTATAGCTGCTCGTCATCAGTGGCATTCATGAGACGTGTTTGCAACCAACCGCCGAAAGTCTTCATGTGTTCTCCATCAATCCAATCTTCACGTTCCTCCGGGTATTTAGAGCGTAAGATATCCTTGTGTTCCTCTTTGTACGGAGCCACCAAGATGGAATTATGTAGAACTGTGTAGTGTGCTTGAGTGAAAGAATGTCCGTCCATACACGTTATTGCTTTCTTTCCTAGCGTGCCTTTTCCACGCAGTCTCCCCTCATAGCGTGATTCAGGAACACCGATCGGCTTAAGGTCAGGAATAAAGTCAACACAAAACTCAATGACCTCCTCTGTTCCATAGCCCTTGGAGATGCTTCCTTCTGGCCTAGCACGGTTATGAACGTACTTCTTTAAGACTCCCATGAATCTCTCAAAGGGGAACATGTTGTGTAGAAATACAGGACCGAGAACGCCAATCTCTTCGACCAGGTGAACTAGGAGATGTGTCATAATATTGAAGAAGGATGGTGGGAACACCAACTCGAAGCTGACTAGACATTGGACCACATCCTTCTGTAAATTTTGTAGAGTAAGTGGATTGATCACCTTCTGAGAAATTGCATTGAGGAACGCACATAGCTTCACAATGGGTACTCGAACATTTTCCGGCAGAAGCCCCCTCAATGCAACCGGAAGTAATTGTGTCATAATCACGTGGCAGTCATGAGACTTTAGGTTTTGAAACTTTTTCTCAGACATGTTTATTATTCCCTTTATATTCGACGAGAAGCCAGACGGGACCTTGATGCTACTCAGGACTTCAAAAAAGATCTCCTTCTCTTCTTTGGTAAGAGCGTAGCTGGCAGGACCTTGATACTTCTCTGGATTCAGGTTGTTTCCTTCGTGGATACTTTGCTGGTCCTGCCGTGCATCCGGTGTATCTTTTGTCTTCCCATACACGCCCAAGAAGTTTAGCAGGTTCACGCAAAGATTTTTCGTCACGTGCATCACGTCGATTGCAGAGTGAACCTCTAAGAATTTCCAGTAGGGTAGCTCCCAAAATATCGACTTCTTCTTCCACATGGGTACATGTCCGTCAACATGCGGAACAGATTGTCCGCCAGGACCCTTTCCAAAGATCACTTTTAAATCCTTGACCATATCATATATAACTTCCCCAGTAGGGCGGGTAGGCTTCGTTCGGTTATCTGCCTCACCTCCGAAATGCTTTCCTCTCTTTCTTACGTGATGTTGTTTTGGAAGAAATCGACGATGCCCTAGGTACACATTCTTGTTTCCCAAATATATAGTGTCAGTCTCACCTAAACAGTGTGTGCATGCATTGTATCCCTTGTTTGACTGCCCTGAAATGTTACTAAGAGCAGGCCAATCATTGATGGTTACAAACAACAACGCCCGTAGGTTAAATTCCTTTTGTTCGTGCTCATCCCACACAGGTACACCTTCGTCACGCCACAACTGTAAAAGTTCTTCAACCAATGGCCTCAGGTACACATCAATGTCGTTGCCGGGTTGCCTCGGGCCCTGGATGAGCACTGGCATCATAATGAACTTCCGCTTCATGCACAACCAAGGAGGAAGGTTATAGATACATAGAGTCACTGGCCAGGTGCTATGACTGGAGCTCTGCTCACCGAAAGGATTAAAGCCATCTGTACTTAGACCAAATCTTAAGTTCCTTGCGTCATCTGAAAATGACTTGAACTCTCTGTCGATTTTTCTCCACTGCGACCCGTCAGCGGGGTGTCTCAGCATCACATCTTTCTTACGGTCCTCTTTGTGCCATCACAACAACTTGGCATGCTCTTTGTTTTGGAACAAACGTTTCAACCGTGGTATTATAGGAGCATACCACATCACCTTCGCAGGAACCCTCTTCCTGGGGGTGGACTCGCCCTCAACATCGCCAGGGTCATCTCGCCTGATCTTATACCTCAATGCACTACATACCGGGCATGCATTCAAATTCTCGTACTCCCCGCGGTAGAGGATGCAGTCATTGATGCATGCATGTATCTTCTGCACCTCTAATCCTAGAGGGCAGACAACCTTCTTTGCTTCGTACGTACTAGAGGGCAATACGTTCTCCCCTGGAAGCATCTTCTTTATTATTTTCAGCAACTTTTCAAATCCCTTGTCAGAAGTACCATTCTCTGCCTTCCATTGCAGCAATTCCAGCGTGGTACCCAGCTTTTTCTGGCCATCTTCGCAATTTGGGTACAACAGTGTCTTGTGATCCTCTAACATTTTCTGCAACTTCAACCTCTCCTTTTCACTTCCGCAGCTTATCTTCGCATCAAGAATGGCCCGACCCAAATCGTCATCGGGGTCATCAAAAATCGGCTCATAAAAAATGGGCTCTTCTTCAGCTTCGTCTTCCCCCATTCTACTATCACCGTCTTCAGTGAACATAGGATAGTTGTCACTATCCTCTTCTTCTTCGTTGTCTTCCAATATAACCCCTCTTTCTCCATGCTTGGTCCAACAATTATAGCTGGGCATGAAACCGTTCTCCAGCAGGTGGACGTGAATGGTCTTTGAGGTAGAGTAATCCGTCATATTCTTACAGGAACTACATGGACAATAGATGAAACCATTCGACTGCCTGTTTGCCTCAGCCACGTTGAGAAAATAATGCATGCCATTAATGAAGTCGGGATGGCACCGGTCACCGTACATCCATTGTCAACTCATCTGCATTTTATATGTATATCAAATATCATTAATTACACAACATCATGGATATATGAGTGACCAACTTAATTAATATTCAAGTTCATCACATAAAACTAAGTTTTTTTTATAAAAAAGAAGAGGCTCACCGAGGTTGTACGGTGCCGGCTAGGGGACGACGCTGGCGATCGACGGCGGTGAGGACGGGGATGATACTAATTAAAACCTACAAAATATACCATAATTTCAGCTCAAATTGATTATAAAAAAGTAAAATCCCTAACTTAGGCATTTCATCGAACACCTTGCTAGCACTAGAAAAATAGTACGAGTTAAAACTACCAAAGAAATGTGCTAAATTAGGAACGCCGGAAGAAAGGATGATATTGCTAACCCTTGGATAGATGTATGCCCTTAATCTTGTTAAAATGGTGGAGAAAAAATAGAGATTTGTTGGAGTGTGAGAGGTGCAAAAAAATTTTGTGTGAGAGGAAGAAGAGAAAAATGAGATGAAGAGAAGAGCCGGCCAGGGGACGGGCTCGATGATGATATAGGGGGCACCCTTTGGTACCGGTTCGTGTTACAAACCGGTACCAAAGGTCCTGCCCGGGCCCCACCAAGCGTCTGACAATGCCTAATTGTAGACTTGGGTTTCGGGAGAGAGCGACGATGGAGATTCCGGGGACGAGATTAGGCACACGACGTACCCAGCTTCGGGTCCCCTCGGTGGAGGATCCCTACGTGCTGCTAGCAATCCACTATATGATGATATGTATGTTTACAGGGTGCCGCCATAGGCGGGGCTATGTTGTCTATCTGTTGTCTATCTGTTGGCCTCTCTCTTTCGGGTGCCCTGGCTAGCTTTATATATGCAACCAGCCTAGGGTTTTACAAGAGTCCTAGTCGACTACTTCTTCGGGTTGCCTTGTTGGGCCTTCTCCATATTTGGTCTTCTCCATATTGGGCCGAGCCAGGTATACTAATAATGGGTACCCAAAGGGTATGCCCATGTCAGTAGCCCCCGAGTTTATAGGGAAGTCGAAGACTTGCGTAGAAACTCCAAGCATAACCATCTCCGAAGTCGAAGAAATACAAGGCGAGGTCCATGTCGTAGATCATGTGTAGCGTAGATGATGTCGACGATTCTTGAAATTATCGGGTGCGCGGCAGCGCTCCCGATGGGAGTAGCCCCCGAGTCTATGGGTAAGTGCTTGCACTTGGGCATAGACTCAAGTTGTACTACTCGATGAAGAACTTAACTATATTTCTGGAGGACTTGATGAAATCCATGGGCTCCCGATGGGAGTAGGCTCCACTCGAATCGTAGAATCGAGTTGAGTCTACAAAGCTTGATTGTCGTAGATGTTGTCGAAGTTATTTTTCTATCGGGTGCGCGACCAGCGCTCCCGATGGGAGTAGCCCCCGAGGCTACAGCCAAGTGTTTGCACTTGGGTGTAGGCTCAACTTGCTTTTAATCGACTCCATAATTTTTCCTCTTTCTTGTATCTTATTGAGAGGGTGAACAATGCTCTCGATAAGAGTAGCCCCCGAGCCTATGGGCAGGTGCTTGCACCTAGGCATAGGCTCAAGTTGTACTACTCGATAAAGAACTTGACTATATTTCTGGGCGCAGCCCCTCTTTTTATCGACTCCAGGCCGTTGCTATTTTTATTTGACATTGATCTCTATATTGTACAGGGATAATGGTAGTTGGGGCTAGTTCATCTGACGGATCAGGTACTAGTTAACTGCTCTAGTGGCAATCCGCAAAACCTACTTCAAGATCACGTCCCTGGACATGATCTCGGGATACTGGTGTAAACTTCGACAGGTGCCGCTTAAGGTCTTACCATTCTGTCGAGTCCCAGTCATATTTATCGGGTACCTAACGCGTCCGTTAGGATTTTTCTTCGTATCTGTTGATACGGAAAAAAGTAGCAGAGCGCAGTCTTTGGCGATGCCACGCCACACAGAACGGATCTGGGGTCTTACCTTCGCAGAGTTTTGCGGCATTCAGAGATTGTTCGCTACTTTGGCGCTCTGAGAATATTTTGTCAAGTGCCTTGTTCGGCTGATGCAATGACCCATTTTGCGGGTTCTTCTATTTTTCTCTCGGGCTTGATGAGTCAGCCGAATATATTGCGTTCTTCTATATTGTCGTCAGGCATATCACCGATGTTCTTGATCGGAACAAATGACGAGTCAATGGACCCGAAGATTTGTCCACTGTTTTTTTTTTTTTTTTGGGTTCCTCCTTGATGAAAATTTCGTCGAGTTCCTTCTTCAGGAAAATTTCTTCGGGTCCTCTTTGAGGACAATTCTTCGGGTCCTCCCTGAGGACAATTCTTCGGGACCTCCTTGGAGATAATTTGTCGAGACCTCCATGAATAAAATTTCGTCGGGTTCTCTCAAGATTTCGTCGGGTACTCTTTTGAATTCGTCGGGTTCCCTCTTGAAGACAATTTCGTCGGGTACTCTTTTGATTTCGTCGGGTTCCTCCCTGAAGAAGATTTCGTCGGGTGCTCTTTTGAATTCGTCGGGTTCCTCCTTTCTTGAAGACAATTTCGTCGAGTTCTCCCTGTAGACAATTTCGTCGGGTTCTTTTTTGTAGACAATTTCGTCGGCTTTCTCCTGCATAAATAAACAAACTTTTTCTATCTTTTCTTTGACTCTCTTTTTGACATGGGCATACCCTTTGGGTACCCATTATTAGTATACCTGGCTCGGCCCAATATGGAGAAGACCAAATATGGAGAAGGCCCAACAAGGCAACCCGAAGAAGTAGTCGACTAGGACTCTTGTAAAACCATAGGCTGGTTGCATATATAAAGCTAGCCAGGGCACCCGAAAGAGAGAGGCCAACAGATAGACAAAGATAGACAACATAGCCCCGCCTATGGCGGCACCCTGTAAACATACATATCATCATATAGTGGATTGCTAGCAGCACGTAGGGATCCTCCACCGAGGGGACCCGAAGCTGGGTACGTCGTGTGCCTAATCTCGTCCCCGGAATCTCCAGCGTCGCTCTCTCCCGAAACCCAAGTCTACAATCTGTAGGCATTGGCGAGGTGTTCCCTCGTCACCGGGCCCCACCACGAGTCTGAGTTTTGGCCGAAGACCTTTCGTACCGGTTCCTAACACGAACCGGTACGAAAGCCCTCACGAACCGGTGCCAGAGCTCCTCGCCCGCCTGAGCCCCCAACCGGTGCAGATGACCCCATTGGTACCGGTTGGTAAGGGAACCGGTACCAATGGCTTAGATGGATGCCCCATTTTCCACTAGTGTGGACAATGTAATGTGTAATAAATTTTTAGCATTTTGTTACCCTCCAAAACCCCCCGACGGGCTTTGGCTAAGTAACACGAAGAGCCGGGAGGCTCCTAGGGCCGCTTAGTGGATCCCTGGCACCTCGCATCGTCCCGCAAATCTTCTGGCGCGCGTCCTGGCGGTTGCCTGGGCGTGCCACCTGACCTAGACCTGGTCAGGAAGGTGTTAGTGCTTCGATTGTTCCTGCATGGTAGACACGTGCACATTAAATACGAGCCTTATCGGCTCTCAGGTTTCCCTGTGGATCGGCTCAAAGAGCCGATCGCCCCATGGTCCTTGATGGATTAGCAATGGCATGGGGATCCTGCTTGATCAGGACAAAGCTAAAACGATCCACGACAGTTTAGGGTTTTCACCGCATAATCGGAACGTCCTACGTGCGATCGGGCCTAGCAGCTACGAGAGACGGTGCAAACTACCCCTACGAGAGGCCTAAAAACCAACATAACGTTGATCCCCGGAACATCCCTCGCAGGGACGGTAAACAGCATCTAACGCACCACCGGATCCTCCGACCCCAGCATAAGGCCTAACTATGCAGATATTAAACTAATCCCCGCAGATGCAGGGAGCAACCTGTTGGAGATATGCCCAAGAGGCAATAATAAAATGGTTATTATAATATATCTTTGTGTTTATGATAATGTTTGCATACCATGCTATAATTGTATTAACCGAAACATTGATACATGTGTGTTATGTAAACAACAAGGAGTCCCTAGTAAGCCTCTTGTATAACTAGCTTGTTGATTAATAGATGATCATGGTTTCGTGATCATGAACATTGGATGTTATTAATAACAAGGTTATGTCATTAGGTGAATGATATAATGGACACACACCCAAATAAGCGTAGCATAAGATCAAGTCATTAAGTTCAATTTGCTATAAGCTTTCGATACATAGTTGCCTAAGTCCTTCGACCATGAGATCGTGTAAATCACTTACACCGGAAGGGTACTTTGATTACATCAAACGCCATTGCGTAAATGGGTGGTTATAAAGATGGGATTAAGTATTTGGAAAGTGTGAGTTGAGGCATATGGATCAATAGTGGGATTTGTCCATCCTAATGACGGATAGATATACTCTGGGCCCTCTCGGTGGAATGTCATCTGATTAGCTTGCAAGCATATGAATGGTTCATAAGAGATCACATACCACGGTACGAGTAAAGAGTACTTGTCGGTAACGAGGTTGAACAAGGTATGGAGATACCGATGATCGAACCTCGGACAAGTAAAATATCGCGTGACAAAGGGAATCGGCATCGTATGTAAATGGTTCAATCGATCACTAAGTCATCGTTGAATATGTGGGAGCCATTATGGATCTCCAGATCCCGCTATTGGTTATTGCTCGGAGAGGAGTCTCGACCATGTCTGCATAGTTCGCGAACCGTAGGGTGACGCGCTTAAGGTTCGATGTCGCATAAGTAGATTCGAATATGAGTTGGAGTCCGAAGTTTTTGTTCGGAGTCTCGGATGGGATCCGGGACATCACGAGGAGGTCCGGAATGGTCCGGAGAATAAGATTCATATATGGGAAGTCAAATTCCGGGGTTCGGGAAAAAGTCCGGTGTTTTGACCGGAGCTTCTAGAAGGTTCTAGAGGGCCACCAGTGGGCCCACCACCCCGGGAGAGGCCACATAGGCGCCACATGGCATAGTGGGTCCTACCCACCATGACATGTGGGCCTAGGCCGGCCCCCCTTAGAGATAAGATCTATCTCTAGTTTAAATGGTTTAAATCTAGAGATAAGATCTATCTCCTAAAATAAATGGTTTAAATTAGGAGATAAGGGAGAAAACTTGGGGAGGGAGTTTGCCCCCCCATGTGGCCGGCCAAAGGGGGTGGGTGGGCCCTAGGGGAAACCCTAGGCCGACCCCCCACCTATATAAAGAGGGGAGGGGGTGGCCGGCCAAGGCACCCCATCCAGAAACCCTGGCCGCCCCCTCTCATATGCTGCGCAGGCTTAGGCGAAGCCCAATTCTTCTCCACCACCACCACCACGCCGTCGTGCTGCTGGGATTCCGTGGAGATCTACCACATCTCCGCTGCCCGCTGGAACGGGGAGAGGAAGGGCTTCATCGACACCGTACGCGCGACCGAGTACGGAAGTGCTGCCGGATTGCAGCACTGGGGATGATCGTCTACACCAACAACGAGATCTGATCTCGTAGGCTTTGGAAATCTTCAAGGGTTAGTACCTTATCAATCTCGTTGCTTCGATCTTGTAGATTAGATCTTGGGTGTTCCATAGATTAGATCTTGGATTTATTCGTCTTGCGGTAGGAAAATTTTTGTTTTCTATGCTACGAACCCCATCACAACCGTAACGGATCGGATCTACTAAGCATGATCAAGCAAGATGCTGCCCTTACGTCTGGATAGACGTAAGGGCAGCTAGATATGCAAGGGTTGCACTACGATAGCATATTACGTGAAGAACAATGCTAACCCTAACACATCTAAAGATAACTACGTTGCTCGCCATCAAAAGGCTTCAGTACGAGCAACGCATGAACAATACTAAGCTTTACGCTGCCTAGATCGCGAGATGCGATCTAGGCAGCATGATGCTTACCGGTAGGAACCCTCGTAGGAAAGGGGTGGCGATGCGCCGAGATTGGTTTGTTTTGGTTGAACGGTGATTGTCCTCCTTTTCCGATAACCCTAGATACATATTTATAGTCCAAGGGACTTTCTAATTGAGGCGTGCACCTAACCGTGCACGGGCCAGACTCTATCTCTTTAATCTAGATTACAACACGATCTAATATGTTACAGATACACGGGCAATTAAGCCCAAACTCTTAGCGAGGCCGCTTTGAAGATGTTCCACGTGTACGTCCTTCAAGTCCATCTTCACTTACGGCCCAACTCTTGATTTGGCCAGAATCGGGTGGTAACACATGCCCCCCTGGTTTTGATAATGATAATTGCAAAACCATCTGTTTTCCTCGAAGGGTCATGTCGTGGCAGAACCATCGCAGTTTTCTTCATGAAGACGTCTCGCCTCCTCGCCTTCTCTGCGCGACTTGACGGTTCTGGCACCGTGTCCTCGGGAACTGCTTATGCATTAAATCATTATTTCCCTAGCCACACCCTGTGGTTCCTCTCTTCATCCCCCTGCTCCACAATAGCCATCGGCAAACCGAAAAACCCTCCTTAGCCACCATGTCTTCTTCCTCGTCTTCTTCCTCGTCGGGCTCTTCCTCCCAATCCTCCACCTCCCGCGGGCCAACACCTGAATGGAACCCACAGGAGGCCCACGCGCCCAATATCCGCCGTGCCATGGCCGACGGAGACGAGTCTTTAACGGACGGAGAGAGCGACCTTTGCTTCCTTGCCGTTGGGCAATCGGAGGAGGAAAGCGACGACGACGGACCGCCGGCCAAGCGTCTCTGCCCTTGGGCAGGCAACACCTGCGACTTCGACAGCGACTATGGCGACGCCAGCGAAGAAGATGAAAACAATGTAGGTCCCGCCGGTGGTCACTATAGTAGTGACGACGAGCCGGCCGGGAGCAGCGCCGATAGCGGCGACGGCGACGATGAGGACAGCAGCGGCCCTTAGATAGGATAGAGCTAGGATTAGTAGATGGGGCAATGTTCCCCCTAGCAATCCCTTTTGGGAGCAATCAGCTCTTATGTAAGAAATCCTCGTTTATCAATGAAGAATTCCCCATTTGATTTTACTGATTCCTTATTGACGATTTAGCCAATTGCCCTTCGTACTGAGTCTGCCGATTGTCGCTTCGGTAGATGCTCAAAGAGCCGATGGCAAAGCATCAGCTGTTCCAATGGATTGCAAAACAGGTCGATCCAATCACCTTTTCAAATATTAACTTGCAATCCATGAAAATCAGGCCCAAACCTTCAACCGGACCGGTTCACGTGCAGCTGTAAGACCCCTAGATCCTTGGACTTTAATCATCCGATCGTAGTATTTGTCCTCTGCTCAACCGGTGTTTGCTCACAGCTTTCCTTGCGATGTCATACTCCTTCGCAGCGACGAACTGGTCTAGAGCCTAACCACTGAGGATGGCTCCTTCTTCAAACTCCTCCTGTCAATCCTGGTGGTTTTACTCTGCAAGAACTCTCCTGTTCCACATGGTTACGATGCAGAGATAGCCAACATCAACACCACGGGCTCTCAGAGCGAAGAATCTCCAGGGCCAGCTGCCCCCCGAGCCTTGGTCAAGGCTAGAATGAAAGTGCACCAGCGGCATTGGGTCACTATCAGCTTCTCAACTGTGGTGCAACATCAGCCGATTCTAACCAAATCGGCTTTTCAAAAATAGAGAACCTTCAACGTGAACTGCCCCCCGAGCTTCTCCAGTCCAATGGGGCAACCTCTGGTGAGAATGAAGTTCAGTCCAACTGGACGATCGTCGGTTGTTCTCGTGATCCTAGCCTGACCTGCACGTCCATGCTGTTCTTGCTGTTGGCTGGGGCTGCGATCCTCAAACTTGCTGGCAAACACCAACAGCTTAAATGAGAAAAGGGGCCGTCTTGGACACCCAAACTGACGCTTCTGTTGGTGCTACCGAGCTTGAAGTCTTGCCGAAGGAGTTGGAAATCCCTGAAGAGCGGGCCTGAGCCGCCAAGCAATCTCAATGATACCCCCTGAGTCGATGGCCGTGCACCGGCTTTGAATTCTTAAGTCGATGTCTACGCATCGGCTGTGCTCAAAATTTTTGGATTTTTGGATCTTCCATTTTTTGTGGCCGATTTGCTTACGTATCGGCCCCCATACTTGAGCTGCTCTGCTGGACATTTGACATTCGCTCCCAGCTCCGTATCCTCGTATCTCATCCATCTATGTGCCCCCGAGCCGATTCTATCAAGTAATTGATGGTATCGGCTCTTCAGGCGTCTGTTGGATCAATGCTGAATACAGACAAAAGAATGTTGAGGATAGTCTCGGCCGATTACCGGAATCGGCCTCCTTTTTTGTCGCAATGCTTGACGATGGTTTGCAACTTCTTGGATTTCCACTGTAGCTACGTGGCATGTTGGAGATAAGATCCTTTGCTTTCATTTTTGAGGGCCGATCGCAGGGATCGGCCTTGCCACGTATGTCCAATGTATTGGACGTGCTACTCTGTCCAGCCCACGGATACCATGTTTGTGTCTGCCGATGCGTCTGCATCGGCATCAGCCGATGCCTGTGCATCGGCTTTCGCCTGTTTGGGGCGCCATACTTTCTTTGGCGGGCGCGCCTTCGTCTCCACTATTTGCTGGATTTTCGCGGCCAGATCGGGCCGCGCTCTTCTCAACGTGTACAGGTACTGTGCCTCGGCTTCTTCCAAGTTTCGCAGCCGCTGCACCCGGCGCTTCTGAGAATGGCTGAGTCCATCGGGCACCACCTTGGTCGGTGATACCTATCTTCTTCTCCATCCGACTCCTCGAAGTCTTCTTCTTGAGATGACTCAGCTCGTTTACTCTGAGGTGGGAGAGGTCCTAGACGTTTGAACACTGAAACTTCGCTTGCCCCCTTCTTCCTTGCTGTTTGCATTCTGGGCAGTTCTCGATTGTTGGCAATCGGCTCATTCCTGAGTCCCAGCAATATTTGAAGAAGGGACAGCTCTAGTGCTTATCCACGTCGTCTTGCTCCTTAGACCTCCCTCTGGCGCGACGTTCGTACCCGTCGTTGTTGCCATTGTTCTGACGATACCTCCTGTCCTCCGCATCAGACCGACGGTGTTTCTCATCGTCTTCGTCGTAGCGTCGACGTCGGTCGTACTGCTGCTCATATTTGTTGAGGAGATGCACGGATAATGGGCGCTGATACCGTATGCTTCTCACCTCCTCCTCGGTCAGGTACCGTCTATCGTCGTCTTGGGGCCGGTCGCGTGGAACGGCCTCCTCTTTATCTTTGCCACGAGAGTGGCTGCTCTCTGCTTTGTCCGCGCCATGGCGAATCACGAACCCTGCCATATTGACATCGAAAGAGAACCCTGGTTCTCTTATGGAGTGGCTTAGGTCCACCATGTTGACGTCCGGAAACGGACGCCTGTCTACCTTCATGGCAAACTGTCCGAACGTTAATCGGCCTGCTTCTATCGCCATCTGAATTTGTGCGCGCAATACTTTGCAGTCGCTGGTGGTGTGCGTGAACGTGTGATGCCACTTGCAGTATGGCCTCTTGTTTATCTCTTGTGCCGTAGGGATCTTGTGGCCTTCGGGTAGCTTCAACTGTTTCTCTTTCAGTAACAGATCGAAGATCTGTTCGGTTTTGGTTACGTCAAAGTCCAACCCTCTTGGAGGCCCTGGTGGATTCACCCATTGGCAGGACACAGGCACTGGCGTCCGAGTCCACTCGGCTACTGCAATTTCCTGATCTTCCGTAGAATCTTCATCTTCATCGGCATTGACCAGGCTGATTGCGCGCTTGAACTTGTCTTGATACGTTCTGGATGGCGCTGCTAATATAAGGTCATCTGTGACCAGGTGCGTCAGCGAGTTGTACTCAACTTGGAACGTCAGATCCTTGAACGACGCTGCCAGGCCTGCCACGGCCAGCTCGACTGCCTCTTTCTCAGTTATATGAACCGAATAGCATCGATTCTTGACAGTTCTGAAACGCTGAATGTACCCAGCCACTGTCTCTCCTCGCTTTTGCCGAACCTGTGCTAGTTCGGCAATACCAGCTTCAGTAGTCTCTGAATGGTATTGGGTGTGGAACAGTTCCTCCAGCTGCTTCCATGATTGCACTGAATTTGGCTGCAAAAGGTGTACCACCCAAAAGCTGGACCGGTGAGGGATTGCGAGAAGCACCTCACCCGTAACTGATCTGACGCCGAAGCCATGCCCAGCTGGGCCAGGTATCGGCTCACATGCTCGATGGAGCTCGACCCTTCCGCCCCACTGAATTTGTTGAAGTCCGGAAGCCGGTACTTAGGCGGTAGTGGGATCAGGTCGAACTCATTGGGGTACGGCTTGGAATAGCCGATTATCTTCTTCTTCGGCAAGATGCCGAATTGATCTCTCAGGACTGCGCTGATCTGATCTGCGGTGGAGGTAGTAGCAGCTGAGCTTTCTCGGATTGGTGCAGTGGCGTACTTGGCTAGCCACGCTTGTTTCTCAGCTTCTGCTCCTAGACTCCCCGCTGCTGCAGTTATCCTTCCTGCCGGAACAATTGCTCCTGCTCCGGCAACCCCTCCTGGCGGAGCCTGGATCGCCTGCGTCCAGTTGTTGCAGTCCGGCACATACGCACACACGTATCCGTGTGGGATTTCCTTGGGCGGGTCAGGTAAGAACTGGTAGTCGCCCGGGTCACCCCCATCCTTGTAGACGACGTATGCCGGCGAGCTTTGTTGTGGTGGAGCCGCCATTGTGTACGGCAGAGGCGGCCTGGCGTGGAGCTGCACCTCTCCCTGGTGAGTCCCTAGAACAGGTCCTGAAGGGGAGTACCGACGCTCCATGATCTCTTGTACCACTCGGAGCGCAACGCGCTCCAAAGTGTTCACCAGGCTCTCAGAGTGCCGATGCAATGAATGGGCTACCACATAGTTGATCTCCTGACGCAGGGCTTGGGTACGTTCCTGTGAAGGGAGAGACAGATCCACCCCTTCAAGGACGCCTTGTGGCGTGAATCCTTTGAATCTGACGCCGTGCGACCGGGTCTTCTCAAAGGAGCCGATTAGTTCGGCTTCACAGATGGCTTTCAACTCGTCGTACTTTTTCTTGTGATCCGGAGGGAGTTCCTCGTACGTGATCTGTTCCTCTGCCATCTCGGATGCCGATGTTGATGTGGATGTTGACGTGGGTGTCCCACCGGCGTGCCAGAATGTGTTACCCTCCAAAACCCCCCGACGGGCTTTGGCTAAGTAACACGAAGAGCCGGGAGGCTCCTAGGGCCGCTTAGTGGATCCCTGGCACCTCGCGTCGTCCCGCAAATCTTCGGCGCGCGTCCTGGCGGTTGCACAGGGCGTGCCACCTGACCTAGACCTGGTCAGGAAGGTGTTAGTGCTTCGATTGTTCCTGCATGGTAGACACGTGCACATTAAATACGAGCCTTATCGGCTCTCAGGTTTCCCTGTGGATCGGCTCAAAGAGCCGATCGCCCCATGGTCCTTGATGGATTAGCAAAGGCATGGGGATCCTGCTTGATCAGGACAAAGCTAAAACGATCCACGACAGTTTAGGGTTTTCACCGCATAATCGGAACGTCCTACGTGCGATCGGGCCTAGCAGCTACGAGAGACGGTGCAAACTACCCCTACGAGAGGCCTAAAAACCAACATAACGTTGATCCCCGGAACATCCCTCGCAGGGACGGTAAACAACATCTAACGCACCACCGGATCCTCCGACCCCAGCATAAGGCCTAACTATGCAGATATTAAACTAATCCCTGCAGATGCAGGGAGCAACCGTAACGGATCGGATCTACTAAGCATGATCAAGCAAGATGCTGCCCTTACGTCTGGATAGACGTAAGGGCAGCTAGATATGCAAGGGTTGCACTACGATAGCATATTACGTGAAGAACAATGCTAACCCTAACACATCTAAAGATAACTACGTTGCTCGCCATCAAAAAGGCTTCAGTACGAGCAACGCATGAACAATACTAAGCTTTACGCTGCCTAGATCGCGAGATGCGATCTAGGCAGCATGATGCTTACCGGTAGGAACCCTCGTAGGAAAGGGGTGGCGATGCGCCGAGATTGGTTTGTTTTGGTTGAACGGTGATTGTCCTCCTTTTCGATAACCCTAGATACATATTTATAGTCCAAGGGACTTTCTAATTGAGGCGTGCACCTAACCGTGCACGGGCCAGACTCTATCTCTTTAATCTAGATTACAACACGATCTAATATGTTACAGATACACGGGCAATTAAGCCCAAACTCTTAGCGCGAGGCCGCTTCGAAGATGTTCCACGTGTACGTCCTTCAAGTCCATCTTCACTTACGGCCCAACTCTTGATTTGGCTAGAATCGGGTGGTAACACATTTGAACTATTTTATATATTTTCTATAATTTATTTTGTGTTTTATAGTGAATTTACAAGCAAAAACCTACCATACGGCGCCGCGACCCAAATCTGCGTTGGACGCAGTGCGCGACCCAAACGGACGCGCGGACACGGGCCGGGCTCCGTCCGCGCGTCCGCTCGGCCACCCAAACGACCCAAAACGGACGGCCCAGCGCGTCCGTTTGGGTCGCTCGGTTGGAGATGCCCTAAACTTCGTCTCCAATGATACTCATGCTGGGACATAGCTTTTAAGCATTGCACGTGAGCAACTTGCATGTACAAACACACACATGAACGTATAAATACTTGACCTTTTAGTCCGCCTTTAGTATACGACTTTATATCTTGATGACTTGCTGCAACATGATGGTTGCCAATTCGTATCTTGACACGTGGCTTATACATATACTCCATTATCCTGTATATTATTAAAGGTGTTGTATTTTTATTCTGTATAATATAAAAATATAATCGGATAATCATTACTAGAAATCACCCGATAAATATATCCACATGTATTGCATCCGGTCGTATCAGAGGTATTTATGACCATATCAGTCTGCCTTCGGACACGTCTACCATGGAACCCCACACAACCTCTGCGTGCATTTCGCCGGACACACCGCCACCGCGTTACAAACACGTAACAACGCATTGAGATTTTTTGCGGGTTACAATGCAATGTGCTTAGACGAGTGCTTACATGAATAAACCTGGTAACATATTTTATTAAGTACGAGGACAGGGATACTGCTTAATTGTGTAGGACAGGTCGTTACAAAAAATAATTATATAGAGCGCCTAGTTAATTAGGCATCCGTCTAATATAAATAAGAAATTATTATATGTTTAACCAAAAGTGGATTGTTTTGCTAAGCAAGTCTCGTAGCATCTTACACAGTGTATATGCGCTTAGGGTTTGTTCGTATATTGGTGACCTGACAGGATTATCGGTCCCTCGAGATATGGCTCCGGGCGCGTTTTTTTCTTTCTTTCTGCGGAGCAGAAGCATTTTCCCATTAGTGAAATGAACACTTGAAGCAGACCTGTTGGGCTATGTCTCCACATTGAAGTGTGTTGGAAGCCGAACTTCAGCCCACATCCAATGACTGAGGACCCACATGTTCGGAATTTTGTAATTTTTTGGCTCTCAGATTTGGCGTCAGAGCATAATTTTATCCACGAAATGTCCTTTCTAGCCGTCAGTTTCGCAGAAGTAGCCCCGAACCTTTTTGAGTGGCAAGGGTATTCAGGTAACTGTAATTCGATGGCGCCATAACAAGATGTTCGAATCTGAACTCAGCCGAGTTGTCTTAAACCCAGTTTCCCCATTTCATCGAACCCTAGATCTGCGTCCGGACACGTCTACCTAGCTCCCCCACCCCACTACTTCACCGTGCAGTTCGCCGGACACATTGCCGCCTCGTTACGGACACACCACGGCCCTCCATCGTCCAGGAAACATCTTCACCGTTTCTACAGAATGGTCTCACACACCATGACGCCAGGATTTGGTAATCTTTTCCATTTTCCGCAGCTAGTTTGTTTGTTTGTTTCTTGCGGTGCGCGTATGTTGGTCGATTACTATGCAATACTCCGTAATACTTTGTCGGTGGGTCGATGTCTAGAGAATAGATTTTTGGTGGTAGCTATTTTGTTAGTTTGTACTGCCTCCGTCCAATAATAAGTGTACCATTTTTTTCTAGATACGAATATATCTATATGCATTTTAGTTTAGATACATCCGTATCTAGAAGAAGTTGATATGCATTAGTTTATTAGACCAGTGCATCTCTTGGACGCGTCGCTCATGGAGAAGCTGATCTTCTGGTGTTGTCTTGGTGGTTTCACTATTGTTGTTTCATGTTTTCTATCTCTGTATCGGGGCTTTTCTTTTCTGTAATTCTTCTCTTTTTTTTTGGTTGCGTGCATTTTTTATGCCATTAGGGCATTATGTTCGTGTAGTTGGTATCTCCGTTATATTTATATATGCTTTTTATCGAAAAAAATAAACTAGTGCATATGTTCGATTTTCCCCTTTTATTCATCAATGGCATCACAATCTACGAATTTTTGCCCGTCCTTAATATCTTAGGCACCAAACACAGTGAAAATAGGAGCAACAAGCAGAATGTCAGAAGGAGCACTGCAAAACTTGGAGGTTCCCGTATTGAGAAGTTGGTAGCAGCCGCTGTTGAAACCGTGTTAAAGGATATTAAAAGGGGTTGCTCAGCAGCTAAGGGCAGCAAGAGAATATCAGCATCTCAGCCGTCCGAAGGAGATTCAGATCTTGAACTCTTATTATGCGATATGATAGAGACCTCCCCTGCTCTCCAAAGCTAAGGTGCTAGTTCCTTCATCCCATCGTGCCTTGTCATATTTATGTTTGATTGCTAATGCCAATTCATCGTTGTCATGGTCGCTTCATTTATCCATGTTTTGCTTTTTAAAAGGGAAATAAGTATCATGCTGCCAGCAACTGCAACAAACCTGACGCCTCCAGTTGGAATCACGTCCCAGATGAGCGCCAAAAGATCATCGCCAGACATGCCACCTGCTAGACTGAAATCAAATCCAATCTCAGTGTGCCGTAGATCTCTTCGTCTAAACCCTTCTCTCACTGAAGGCAAGTTGTACCACTAAGTTCTTACTGCATCTAGCATGCTGTACTCTGAACTTCTATCTTTGCATTTATGTTTTCTTTGGATGCACGATGACCACACTCAGGTTTGCCTCCCATGGACACAAAAAATGATGCTATGTGGCATGTCCTTGTGGACATAGTCACTGACCGGATCGATGCCACCAATCTCATGAATGTTGAAGGCTATGGAACTCCTCACCTTACTCAACATGATGAGGCTACCCTGCCTAGTAATGGGGTTAAAGGCATGTTTGGTGTATTTTGCCTGTTTCTTCCATATTTTATCTGTAGTATCATCATTGTTACCTCACAAATTGTCTATATGTGTAGTGGGAAAGAGAAAAAACATGGGAGAAGTACTGAGCAGATTGTACCGATCACGGGCTGGCAAACTGCCAGTGGTCATTCCAAAAGGAAGGATAAGGCCAGTGTCAGCTATAATCGCTGTAAAGTTTGCTACTGAATGTTACAAGACTGTCAAGAACCATGTGACTATGGGTTCGCACTGGAGGAAGTACAAGGGGACACTAGGC
Organism: Lolium multiflorum; assembly: GCA_030979885.1. Classification (NCBI taxonomy): domain Eukaryota; kingdom Viridiplantae; phylum Streptophyta; class Magnoliopsida; order Poales; family Poaceae; genus Lolium; species Lolium multiflorum. The sequence continues at coordinate 170,911,024 of CM061749.1, read as the reverse complement.
TCCTCTCTGACTATTACAACAGAGTTGGGGTAAGTATATACTGTAGGCCCTTTGCCCGACTGTAATGTTTATATACAGCTGATTTAAGAGATTTCCATTCTTATGCCTTGATACGTCTCCAACGTATCCATAATTTCTGATGTTCCATGCTTGTTTTATGACAATACCTACATGTTTTGCTCACACTTTATAATGTTTTATTGCGTTTTCCGGAACTAACCTATTAACGAGATGCCGAAGGGCCGTTGCTGTTTTCTGTTGTTTTTGGTTCCAGAAAGGCTGTTCGGGCAATATTTTCGGAATTCGACGAAACGAAGACCCAACATCTTATTTTTCCCGGAACCTTCCAGAAAGTCAAAGTGGGACCAGAAGGGTGCCTTGGGGGCCCCACACGTGGTGGCGGCGCGGCCCCAGGCCTGGGCGCGCCCCGCTAGTGTGAGGAGGCCCCGTGGCCCCTCCGACTCCGACTCTTCGCATATTTAAGCAGTCCTGACCTAAAACATCGATACCGATTGACGAAACTCCAGAAAGACTCCAGGGGGCCGCCGCCATCGCGAAACTCCAATTCGGGGATAGAATCTCTGTTCGGCACGCCGCCGGACGGGGAAGTGGCCCCGGAAGCCATCTCCATCGACGCCACCGCCTCCATCATGCTCCGTGAGTAGTTCCCCCATGGACTACGGGTTCTAGCTGTAGCTAGTTGGTATTCTCTCCCCCACGCTACTAGGAAATGGCCTACCGCCGGCGTCCTGAAATGGCCTACCGTCGGCGTTCTTGCATTCGCCGGCGATCACCTCGCCGGTGGTAAAGCCTCATCGCCGGCGCCTCCCAATTCGCCGGGGGTAAGTGCCGTTACCGCCGGCGTTCTACCAATTCGCCGGGGGTAAGTGTTGTCAATTCGCCGGGGTTAGTCTTACCGCCGGCGTCTTACCATTTCGCCAGGGGAAACAGGCCGTAGTGCTGGCGATTGCAAAACGCCAGGGATACATGTACATTTCGCCAGCGTTAACATTAGCAGGAGTAAAAAAATAAATCTCGAATTTGACAGCATATACACCAGAATTCAAGCATATACACAGAATATACAGGCAATTACCAGAATGACAGCAAAATAGACAACATTAGCAAGATACACATCATTGGCAATGATACACATCATTAGAAAGTCCCGAAATGTCCATAACATGCATGCATGCATCAATAACACAAGTGTCGACCATAGTTCAAACATCACGACTCGAAGTAGCACATGTTACAGAAATACATATAAGTCCAGTCGACGACCTAGCTAAACAACAATGACATAGTAAACTAGAGAGGCGGTGGCGGCAAGCATCATCACGATGAAAGGGGTCCTCCACATCTCCCTCCTCTGTCCCGCTCGAAAGTTGGCGTATCGAGTTTCCGCCTCCTCCAAAGTGGTGTACCCCTTGTAGCTGTTGCCGCTGAAACGGTGGACCTGCCTCCTACAGTCTTCCCAGTCCTCGTAGACTCCAGGAACCCTGCCGTGGTAGACGACATAGTACGTCATCTATGCAAACACACAACAAAGAAATGTAAGTTGTTAGTACATCCATAGAGAGAGATATAACATATAGGTGTGCAAAAGAACAAACATAAAAAATACTTATGTAATTTATGACTAACATTTGCAAAGGACAAAAGTTTTTGAGTCAAGTCGGCTTCGGCGGGAAGGGAAGGATGCCCTCGAGCGTGTTGAATGTTCTCTCGTCACATCCATCTTCTAATCGGCCTTCTATCTCGAAATTAGAAAGTGCGGGGCCATAGTTGAACAAGCCACCATTCATGACGACATCCCTCCATAGTATTGTGCAAATGGTCCGCTGGATGGCACGGAACTCGGCTCTCACGTTTTCATCGGTGGTGTCCGACATGTTGACGAAATTCCCTTGAAGACCAGATGGCAACAAGAGATCGTTCTGAGACCTTACAACCGCCCTCATCTGTAGGATGGCAAACCATGCCTCCATCCCATTGTCATCCGCCGATTGCTTGAGGCAGGGGAACTTGGTTATGTGGTTGCACACATGGCAACCTTTAACTTTCTTCTCATGCCTGAGTTTGTCGACGCCAATCTCAGCTATGAAGCCGCTGAGGGCTTTATCAAGTGTAGACTTAACGTCGGTGAAGTCTTTCTCCTTATCAAGCCCGGAGTCGAGATAAGTGACATGGGAATGATACGGGTGAAAGAGGAGGAGGGTGCAGTACTTGAGTCTGCGCAAAATGGAAATAAACCATCATACTCAGCTATTAAGGAAATTCATGAAAGAATGTAATATAGGGTACTTTAGTAACCAAATACTTACTCGCGGAAATATGGTATGACAAAGCATTTTTTATCCTTGTTTAACACCAAGAAATCCTTGATATACTTCGCGAGAAACGCTTGTTCGTTCTGGGTGGTAGCTGGAGTCATGTAGAAGGGGTCCATGATAGCGATGTGCGCTGTGTTCTCCATGGCGATATCGTGCGCCATACTGAGCGATACGAGGCGGACCAAGTTTCGGTCTAGCTGTTGCATGTGCAAGAGCCTGAAGATGTCTTCGTACCGAATGAACATCAAGTCCGCAGGGTATGTGTTGACAAAGCCAAAGCCAGTGGGCACCTTGGCTATCACAATCGGGTACGAGGGATTTCTTTCTTTAAGAAGTAGCTTCTCCTTCATTAGAATAGTATCATGCACGTTCCTCATATCCGGCGTCAACTTGTCTACAACGTGTGCCGGCAGCATCGGCTGGCCTATGTGATGCAACTTCCTCCACGGGGTCGGCAACTTGTCATTAACCACTATCTTGCTTTTGGCAACATCTCCCGACTTCTTCCGCTTCCTGCCCTTCTTCTTACTGCAACTGGGAGTGGCGTTTTGTTTCATACCCTCCGTGGTCGCACCAAGGAGTGTCCTCGGGGTAAGCCCAACTCGGGGCGGAGCGGTGAAGGCGGTAGTGTCCTCCTGCTCGGGCGTTTCTTGTGAAAGGAACAACTTCTTCTTTAGGATATGACCGGCGGGTGGCTTGTAAGGAGAAACCGCGTCGGCGTCGAGCTCGGCGATGAACGTATCAATGGGAGCTTGATCGATGTCCAACGCCTTGTCGTGCTGACTCTCGTGCTGACTATCGGGCTGACTATCGGGCTCAAAATGATCATAAGCCGGTGGAGGACTGGCCCTGCCTTTGCCTGCCGTCAAAGCAGTCGTTGGAGCTGGGACCTTGGCTTGGCTCGGGGCATCCGTCGCATCCTGAGGAGTGACCATGCCATAGCTTGCCTCCGAACCTGAGGCGGCGGTGTTCAGCCGAATTAGGGCTTTCGGCCATAGAAGGATGTGATTCTTGAGGTCCCCGAGAGTGAGCGGGGTTTCCGTTTCCGGGGGTTGATAAGGAGGATGGAGGTCTTGGCATCCCGGTAACGACCGGTTCACGCGAACCCGGCTCACGCTATCATCCATCCTGACGCAGTGGAAAATCCGCTGTGTTGGCAGGATGACACTGCCGCTCGCTACAGCCTTCAACTTGTTGTCCACATTCAGTAGCAAGGTGCAAGGAGTCGCGTTCGCCTGTGAAAACATGTGTAGGTCAGAGAGGGGCGACGACAAAGTAACTAATTTGTAGAGCTTGAGAGACTAAATTAATTACCGTGAGGGCGTCGAGCTCGGCTCGCGTTGAAGGACCGAGGCCAGGCGTGCAGGTGACTGAGGGGCTAGTACTGGGGCCCCCCAGGTCCGGCGAATCCTCTCTAGCGCCGACATTGCCGGCGGGTGGAGTCACCAAGTTGGGTGTGCATTGAGCGTGTCTAGTTGGAGGCCGGTTGTCCGAGTTGCTGGCGCCTAGGCTGATAACCGGCATCGGTCCCTTACCGCCGGCGTCGAAGTAATTCTTCATCGACAGCACAAGATCAGGGATGATTTCATTGACCCTGTTGGCCAGCGCGTCATCGACCTTGCTAGCAACCTCGGCAGTGACGCGTTGCTGAACCTCGGCACTGACTCGTTGCTGAACCTCGGCACTGACGCGTTGCTCCATGGTTGTTTCCAAGTCGGCCACCTTTTTCAGAAGAGCCTCGTGCTCCCGGTCCTTCTGCGCCTGCCGCGACTCCCTAGTGCTTGCGGGCACGTCCAAGCCATAGTCGGCAAGCTTGCGACCTCCTCCGGCGCCGGGGACACGGTGGGGCTTGTCCAAAAGCGGCCGCGCCTTCACGGTGTTCAGACCCCTGATAAAAGGCGTGTCCCACGGGACTTTGCCAGTCGACGTCTGGGACGAGGAGCCAGCTGATTCGGCGGCTGCTTGTTCCGTCAACTGCCAGAAGTAACATGAACAATTTTAGAATGTAATGGACTTGGTGAGCAGTATCAAATTAATAAGCTGGTAAATTGCTTACCACTGCTTTCTCAAGTGCCATCACCTTCGCGTCGGCGACCAACTCAACTCCCACCACCACATCAGGTTTCGTGACACGTTTCCCAGCCAATTCTCTATGGTATCGGGACCTGAGATATGCCCTGAAGAGTGGGTCTTTGTACTTGGCAAAAGGGGGCTCGAGGCCAGCATTTATGTAGGCCTGGTCCTCCTTGTCCCATACCGGCTGCTTGCCTTCGAAGCCACGGCAACCGAGATTGTGGTGACCGATGTTCTTATCCGCCAGCTCCTTCCCCCAGGTCGATTGTCTTTTGGTGTACTCGAGCTCCTCGTTTTCCAAGAATTTATTATACTGCTCCAGCGTCATCCGCGGGAAGTGGCGCTGGATCTCTTCCCAAGTCTCATTGTCACCAAGCATCCCCCTCAGCATGGTTTTATAACCGCTGAGGTTCTTGGAGAACTTAGAGAGGGCTCGTCTGTTCACGATGTTATCCTTGGGATCCTCGTTCCTGTATTCCACAGGGAACTCATACCGTGCGTGCAGCCGCGCAAGGAGTTGGGCCTGCAGATGCTGCTTCTTCTTGGTTCGGAGTTTCGTCTCGTTGACGTCGACGACGTCCCGAAGGATTGCTCCCAGTTGGAGGCCGTACCCCTTCGCCAGGTGCTTGGGCTCAGTAGGAAGACCGGTCTTGGCGTCCACCGCGGTGATTATCTCGCGAGTGGTGCCGACCCTGTTTGGGCGCCGCTGCTTCCGTTTCCTCTTGGCCTCGGTAGTAGTATCCGAGCTACCCCCGGCAACGCCACTGTCGGTGGTCTCGTCGGCAGCGGCCCTCTCATCCTCACCATCGTTGTCCATCTCATCATCCCCCTCCTCCGAGGACTCGTCATCGCTGCCCCTTGGAAGGTCCTCCAGCTGATCCGAGACCATGAGCCTGTAGTGCTCATCCAACTTCCGCTGAGAAGACCCGTCAACGTCTTCGTTGGGGTCTGCAGAAGACGACATCGCTAGCTATATATACCTAGCACTGCACAAACTAGCATACATACAGTAGCATCAAAAGTACTGACACAATAATGATGAGTAATGTACTACTCAATTAAACAGCCAGTTAATCCAGAGTTATACAGAGTTGCATTTGTTTCATTTGTTATACAGAGTTATACAGAGTTGCATTTGTTTCAGTTTGTTATATAGAGTTATACAGAGTTGCATTTGTTATACAGAGTACAGACACAATATTTTTTCAGTTATACAGAGTTGCATTTGTTTCATTTTCATCATCTTCAAAAATAAATCTACAAACTATAACTGAATTCAAGCCTAGGTGTTAACTGATTGACCTGCTATTCTAATCCATCTTAACACTACTATGTGGAAATTCACGGCGAAAATTCGGCATGACCTTTGCTAAAAATGGTCATGCCGGAGTGCCCGAAATTCGTCGGAATGGAAGTTAATCGACATTCCGGCGAAACATGGACACTCAATGTGTACCTGCAGAGATATTTCACAGCATAGAGATGCACAGGATACACATCAAACAGCTCATGCCATTTCACAGCTCATGCCATTTCACAGCATAGAAATGCAAACAGCTCATGCCATTTCACAGCATATGCAAACAGCATATGCACTCAGCTCATTTCACAGGTATGCCAATCACATTCATCCTCATTGTAATTACCTTGAGCTTCTGGAGGAGTGAGCGGTGAAGACGAGGTCGGAGAGGCGGGCAGCTTGTTCCTGCGGCGGTTCCTGCAATTTAGAAAATTCAACACTTAGTCTCCACATATAAAAATAACACATATGAATATTGATTCCAAATAAACATCTTAAATGCTACAGCTAGTAAAGGGCTTAACATCTTTATGACTGCTAGGGCAGGGGTAATGTCAGGATACTAACAGGTAAGCCTCTTCTGCTTTGGGACTATGCTACTATTCTTCGGACTATGCTACTATTCTTCAGACTATACAGGTAAGCCTCTTCTGCTTTGGGACGGTTATGCATCAGACTGTCAGAGCAGTCAGTTTGGCTTCAGATGATGATGCTAACTTGGGCGGGTTGTGTTTCTCAAAAATTAGATAATATACCTTGGTACGCCCGATGGATCTACATGCCATACAGGGGCAGAGACCTGCTGATACGTCTCCAACGTATCGATAATTTCTTATGTTCCATGCTACTTTATTGATGATACCTACATGTTTTATGCACATTATATGTCATATTTATGCATTTTCTGGAACTAACCTATTAACAAGATGCCGAAGAGCCAGTTGCTGTTTTCTGCTGTTTTTGGTTTCAGAAATCCTAGTAAAGAAATATTCTCGGAATTGGACGAAACTTTCGCCCAGGGTCCTATTTTTGCACGAAGCTTCCGGAAGACCGAAGACCTAACGAAGTGGGGCCACGAGGCAGCCAGGGTGGCCGGCGGCCCAAGCCCCGGCCGCGCCGACCTATCCCCTGGGCCCCTCGTGTGGCCCCTCGCGTGACCCTCCGCCTACTTAAAGCTTCCGTCGCGAAACCCCCAGTACCGAGAGCCACGATACGGAAAACCTTACAGAGACGCGCCGCCGCGAATCCCATCTCGGGGATTCGGAGATCGCCGGCACCCTGCCGGAGAGGGGATTCATCTCCGGGAGGACTCTACACCGCCATGGTCGCCTCCGGAGTGATGAGTGAGTAGTTCACCCCTGGACCATGGGTCCATAGCAGTAGCTAGATGGTCGTCTTCTCCTTGTTGTGCTTCATTGTTAGATCTTGTGAGCTGCCTAACATGATCAAGATCATCTATCTGTAATACTATATGTTGTGTTTGTCGGGATCCGATGGATGGAGAGTACTATGATTATGGTGATTATCAATCTATTGTTCATGTGTTGTTTATGATCTTGCATGCTCTCCGTTATTAGTAGAGGCTCTGGCCAAGTTTTTACTCTTAACTCCAAGAGGGAGTATTTATGCTCGATAGTGGGTTCATGCCTCCATTGAATCTGGGACAGTAACAGAAAGTTCTAAGGTTGTGGATGTGCTGTTGCCACTAGGGATAAAACATTGATGCTATGTCTAAGGATGTAGTTGTTGATTACATTACGCACCATACTTAATGCAATTGTCTGTTGCTTTGCAACTTAATACTGGAGGGGTTCGGACGATAACCTGAAGGTGGACTTTTTAGGCATAGATGCAGTTGGATGGCGGTCTATGTTCTTTGTCGTAATGCCCGGATTAAATCTCACTATATTTACCATGTCATGTATATGCATTGTTATGCCTTTCTCTATTTGTCAATTGCCCGACTGTAATTTGTTCACCCAACATGCTTTTATCTTATGGGAGAGACACCTCTAGTGAACTGTGGACCCCGGTCCTATTCTTTACATAGCATACAATCTACTGCAATTGTGTTTACTGTTTTCTTTGCAAACATCTTCCACTCGATACGTTTAATCCTTTGTTACAGCAAGCCGGTGAGATTGACAACCTCACTGTTTCGTTGGGACAAAGTACTTGGGTTGTGCAGGTTCCTAGTTGGCGCCGGAATCCCTGGTGTTGCGCCGCATCACATTTCGCGACCATCAACCTTCAACGTGCTTCTTGGCTCCTCCGGTTCGATTAAACCTTGGTTTCTTTCTGAGGGAAAACTTGCTACTGTGCGCATCATACCTTCCTCTTGGGGTTCCCAACGAACGTGTGAGTTACACGCCATCAAGCTCTTTTTCTGGCGCCGTTGCCGGGGAGATCAAGACACGCTGCATGGGGAGTCTCCACTTCTCAATCTCTTTACTTTGTTTTTGTCTTGCTTTATTTTATTTACTACTTTGTTTGCTGCACTAAATCAAAATACAAAAAAATTAGTTGCTAGTTTTACTTTATTTACTGTCTTGCTCTCCATATCGAAAACACAAAAAAATTAGTTACTTGCATTTACTTTATCTAGTTTGTTTTATTTACCGTTGCTAAAATGGCCAACCCTGAAAATACTAAGTTGTGTGACTTCACAAATGCAAATAATAATGATTTCCTATGCACACCTATTGCTCCACCTGCTACTACAGCAGAATTCTTTGAAATTAAACCTGCTTTACTAAATCTAGTCATGAGAGAACAATTTTCTGGTGCTAGTTCTGATGATGCTGCTGCCCATCTCAATAATTTTGTTGAACTTTGTGAAATGCAAAAATATAAAGATGTAGATGGTGATATTATTAAATTGAAAGTGTTTCCTTTCTCATTAAGAGGAAGAGCTAAAGATTGGTTGCTATCTTTGCCTAAGAATAGTATTGATTCATGGACTAAATGCAAGGATGCTTTTATTGGTAGATATTATCCTCCCGCTAAAATTATATCTTTGAGAAGTAGCATAATGAATTTTAAACAATTAGATACTGAACATGTTGCTCAAGCTTGGGAGAGAATGAAAACTTTGGTAAAGAATTGCCCAACCCATGGACTGACTACTTGGATGATCATCCAAACCTTCTATGCAGGACTAAATTTTTCTTCGCGGAATTTATTGGATTCAGCTGCTGGAGGTACCTTTATGTCCATCACATTGGGGGCGGCTACAAAACTTCTTGATGATATGATGATAAATTACTCTGAATGGCACACGGAAAGAGCTCCACAAGGTAAGAAGGTAAATTCTGTTGAAGAAACCTCTTCCTTGAGTGATAAGATTGATGTGATTATGTCTATGCTTGTGAATGGTAGATCTAATGTTGATCCAAATAATGTTCCTTTAGCTTCATTGGTTGCTCAAGAAGAAAATGTTGATGTGAATTTCATTAAAAATAATAATTTCAACAACAATGCTTATAGGAACAACTCTGGTAATAACTATAGGCCATATCCTTCTGCTAATGGTAATGGTTATGGTAATTCTTATGGGAATTCTTACAACAATAATAGGAGTGTACCCTCTGGTCTTGAAGCCATGCTTAAAGAATTTATTAGTACACAAACTGCTTTTAACAAATCTGTTGAGGAAAAGCTTGATAAAATTGATACTATTGCTTCTAGAGTTGATAGACTTGCCTCTGATGTAAATCTTTTAAAGTTGAAAGTTATGCCTAATAATGATATTGATAATAAGATTACTACTACAGCAAATGCCATCCAAGTTAGAATTAATGAGAATATAAGATTAATGGCTGAACTGCGTGCTAGGTGGGATAGAGAAGAAAATGAAAAACTAGCTAAAGAGAATAATGTAGCTAAAGTTTGGACTATTACCACCACTAGTAATGCTAATTCTCCACATGTTGCTGCACCTCCTACTATCAATGGTAAAATAATTGGTGTTGGCAATGTTTCTACTCCTAGTGCAAAGCAAACAAAACTGCCTGAAATTGCTAAAACTGCTGAAACTGCTTGTGATAAAACTGCTGAAATTTTTTCCAACCTTGGGAACAATGATCCCATTGCTGTAGCTCATAATGATTTAGATTTTGATGATTGCCACATCTCTGAAGTTATAAAGTTCTTACAAAAACTTGCTAAAAATCCTAATGCTAGTGCTATAAATTTAGCCTTTACAAAACATATTACAAATGCTCTCATAAAAGCTAGAGAAGAAAAATTAAAACTTGAAACTTCTATTCCTAGAAAGTTAGAAGATGGTTGGGAACCCATCATTAAAATGAAATTCAATGACTTTGAATGTAATGCCTTATGTGATCTTGGTGCAAGTATTTCTGTTATGCCTAAAAAGATTTATGATATGCTTGACTTGCCACCATTGAAGAATTGTTATTTGGATGTTAATCTTGCCGATAATGTTAAAAAGAAACCTTTGGGGAGGATTGATAATGTGCATATTACGGTTAACAATAACCTTGTCCCCGTTGATTTTGTTGTTTTGGATATCGAATGCAATGCATCTTGTCCAATTGTGTTGGGAAGACCTTTTCTTCGAACTGTTGGTGCTGTTATTGATATGAGGGAAGGTAATATTAAATATCAATTTCCTCTCAAGAAAGGTATGGAACACTTCCCTAGAAAGAGAATGAAGTTGCCTTTTGATTCTATTATTAGAACAAGTTATGATGTTGATGCTTCTACTCTTGATGTTACTTGATTTACACTTTCTGCGCCTAGCTGAAAGGCGTTAAAGAAAAGCGCTTATGGGAGACAACCCATGTTTTTACCTACAGCAATTTTTTTGTTTTGTTGAGTCTTGGAAGTTGTTTACTACTGTAGCAACCTCTCCTTATCATGTTTTTGTGCCAAGTAAAGTTTCTATGTCAAAGTTGATGTTATATTTGGGATCGCTGCGCAGAAACAGCATTGCTGTCTGTCACGAATCTGGGCACAATTCTCTGTAGAAAATTCGAAAAATCTGCCAATTTACGAGCGTGATCCTCAGATATGTACGCAACTTTCATTAGTTTTGAGTTTTTCCATTTGAGCAAGTCTGGTGCCATTTCTAAATTCGTCTTTACGGACTGTTCTGTTTTTGACAGATTCTGCCTTTTATTTCGCATTGCCTCTTTTGCTATGTTGGATTTATTTCTTTGATCCATTAATGTCCAGTAGCATTATGCAATGTCCAGAAGTGAAAATAATGATTGTGTCACCTCTGAATGAGTGAATTATTAATGATGCACTAACCCTCTAATGAGTTTGCTTGAAGTTTGGTGTGAAGGAAGTTTTCAAGGGTCAAGAGAGGAGAATGATATACTATGATCAAGAGGAGTGAAAGCTCTAAGCTTGGGGATGCCCCGTGGTTCACCCCTGCATATTTTAAGAAGACTCAAGCGTCTAAGCTTGGGGATGCCCAAGGCATCCCCTTCTTCATCGACAACATCATCAGGTTCCTCCCCTGAAACTATATTTTTATTCAGTCACATGGTGTTCTTTACTTGGAGCGTCGGTTTGTTTTCGTTTTGTTTTTGTTTGAATAAGATGGATCCTAGCATTCACTTTGTGGGAGAGACACGCTCCGCTGTTGCATATGGACACATGTGTCCTTAGGCTTTACTCATAATGTTCAAGGCGAAGTTTCTTCTTCGTTAATTTGTTATATGGTTGGAATTGGAAAATGCTACATGTAGTAATTCTAAAAATGTCTTGGATAATGTGATACTTTGCAATTGTTGTGCTCATGTTTAAGCTCTTGCATCATATGCTTTGCACCCATTAATGAAGAAATACATAGAGCTTGCTAAAATCTGATTTGCATATTTGGTTTCTCTAAGGTCTAGATAATATCTAGTATTGAGTTTTGAACAACAAGGAAGACAGTGTAGAGTCTTATAATGTTTACAATATGTCTTTTATGTGAGTTTTGCTGCACTTGTTCATCCTTGAGTTTGCTTCAAATAACCTTGCTAGCCTAAACCTTGTATCGAGAGGGAATACTTCTCATGCATCCAAAATCCTTGAGCCAACTACTATGCCATTTGTGTCCACCATACCTACCTACTACATGGTATTTCTCCGCCATTCCAAAGTAAATTGCTTGAGTGCTACCTTTAAAATTCCATCATTCACCTTCGCAATATATAGCTCATGGGACAAAATAGCCTTAAAAACTATCGTAGTATTGAATATGTACTTATGCACTTTATATTTTATTAAGTTGCCTGTTGTGCGATAACCATGCTTCTGGGGAACGCCATCAACTATTGTTGAATATCATGTGAGTTGCTATGCATGTCCGTCTTGTCTGAAGGTCTATCATTTTAGTGGTTGGAGCATGCAAAATTGTTAGAGAAGAACATTGGGCCGCTAACTAAAGCCATGAACCATGGTTGAAGTTTCAGTTTTGGACATATATCCTCAATCTCATATGAGAACAATAACCATTGCTACATGCTTATGCATTTAAGAGGAGTCCATTATCTGTTGTCCATGTTGTCCCGGTATGGATGTCTAAGTTGAGAATAATCAAAAGCGAGAAATCCGAAATGCGAGCATTCTCCTTGGACCTTTGTACAGGCGGCATGGAGGTACCCCTTTGTGACACTTGGTTGAAACATGGCATGCGAAGACCCGGTAGTCCAAGTTAAGTAGGACGAGGTGCGGGCACTATTAGTATACTATGCGTGAGGCTTGCAACTTGTAAGATATAATTTTCATAACTCATATGCTTTATTACTACCGTTGACAAAATTGTTTCATGTTTTCAAAATAAAAGCTCTAGTACAAATACAGCAATCGATGCTTTCCTCTTTGAAGGACCATTCTTTTACTTTTATTGTTGAGTCAGTTTACCTATCTCCTTCCACCTTAAGAAGCAAACACTTGTGTGAACTGTGCATTGATTCCTACATACTTGCATATTGCACTTGTTATATTACTTTATGTTGACAATATCCATGAGATATACATGTTACAAGTTGAAAGCAACCGCTGAAACTTAATCTTCTTATGTGTTGTTTCAACACCTTTACTTTGATTTATTGCTTTATGAGTTAACTCTTATGCAAGACTTATTGATGCTTGTCTTGAAGTACTATTCATGAAAAGTCTTTGCTATATGATTTAGTTGTTTACTCATGTCATTACCTTTGCTTTGATCGCTGCATTCATTACATATGTTTACAAATAGTATGATCAAGATTTTGATGGCATGTCACTTCAGAAATTATCTTTGTTATCGTTTTACGAGCAGAACTAAGCTTGGGGATGCTGATACGTCTCCAACGTATCGATAATTTCTTATGTTCCATGCTACTTTATTGATGATACCTACATGTTTTATGCACATTATATGTCATATTTATGCATTTTCTGGAACTAACCTATTAACAAGATGCCGAAGAGCCAGTTCTGTTTTCTGCTGTTTTTGGTTTCAGAAATCCTAGTAAAGAAATATTCTCGGAATTGGACGAAACTTTCGCCCAGGGTCCTATTTTTGCACGAAGCTTCCAGAAGACCGAAGACCTAACGAAGTGGGGCCACGAGGCAGCCAGGGGGTGGCCGGCGCGGCCCAAGCCCTGGCCGCGCCGACCTATCCCTGGGCCCCTCGTGTGGCCCCTCGCGTTGACCCTCCGCCTACTTAAAGCTTCCGTCGCGAAACCCCCAGACCGAGAGCCACGATACGGAAAACCTTACAGAGACGCCGCCGCCGCGAATCCCATCTCGGGGATTCGGAGATCGCCTCCGGCACCCTGCCGGAGAGGGGATTCATCTCCCGGAGGACTCTACACCGCCATGGTCGCCTCCGGAGTGATGAGTGAGTAGTTCACCCCTGGACCATGGGTCCATAGCAGTAGCTAGATGGTCGTCTTCTCCTTGTTGTGCTTCATTGTTAGATCTTGTGAGCTGCCTAACATGATCAAGATCATCTATCTGTAATACTATATGTTGTGTTTGTCGGGATCCGATGGATAGAGAGTACTATGATTATGGTGATTATCAATCTATTGTTCATGTGTTGTTTATGATCTTGCATGCTCTCCGTTATTAGTAGAGGCTCTGGCCAAGTTTTTACTCTTAACTCCAAGAGGGAGTATTTATGCTCGATAGTGGGTTCATGCCTCCATTGAATCTGGGACAGTGACAGAAAGTTCTAAGGTTGTGGATGTGCTGTTGCCACTAGGGATAAAACATTGATGCTATGTCTAAGGATGTAGTTGTTGATTACATTACGCACCATACTTAATGCAATTGTCTGTTGCTTTGCAACTTAATACTGGAGGGGTTCGGACGATAACCTGAAGGTGGACTTTTTAGGCATAGATGCAGTTGGATGGCGGTCTATGTTCTTTGTCGTAATGCCCGGATTAAATCTCACTATATTTACCATGTCATGTATATGCATTGTTATGCCTTTCTCTATTTGTCAATTGCCCGACTGTAATTTGTTCACCCAACATGCTTTTATCTTATGGGAGAGACACCTCTAGTGAACCCCGGTCCTATTCTTTACATAGCATACAATCTACTGCAATTGTGTTTACTGTTTTCTTTGCAAACATCTTCCACTCGATACGTTTAATCCTTTGTTACAGCAAGCCGGTGAGATTGACAACCTCACTGTTTCGTTGGGACAAAGTACTTGGGTTGTGTTGTGCAGGTTCCTAGTTGGCGCCGGAATCCCTGGTGTTGCGCCGCATCACATTTCGCGACCATCAACCTTCAACGTGCTTCTTGGCTCCTCCTGGTTCGATTAAACCTTGGTTTCTTTCTGAGGGAAAACTTGCTACTGTGCGCATCATACCTTCCTCTTGGGGTTCCCAACGAACGTGTGAGTTACACGCCATCACCTGCTACTATTCTTCAGTCTATGATGCCCTACATGGTTCGAAGGTATTTCTCTCTAATATAAACCTTTCTGTAAATACAACTATACTTGTAATTTAACTACGATTATATTCCACAGTCCAGTCAAGAGAGGCAGGTTGCTACAACTCTCTGTACTCGCTTGAAGATAACATCAGTAAGCGGAAGAAGGAGATAGTAACTGAAGGAGGTGGTAAGCCATCATGGACGAAAAAACTACTGCTTGATAACCAGCTAACCAGCTGCTTTGCTCGAAAATACGGTATGTCATGCTTTGCTGATTTCTCATACTATATATATTGCAATGTATAAATTTCCATAATAATTTTTTGATGTTTCAAGATAACAGAAATAGAATAGCATAGTAGTTCTTTGTTTGTCTAGCCTGCTTTACATTGTTCATTTCAAGAGTATAAAACTGTGTTTGTTCTAATTCCCCTGTTCTAATCTGGTCTGGTCATCTTTAGTTCTTGACCATTTGATCTAGAGATATGCTTGTGTTTGGTAGGGCTGTGCATGCTTCTTGCTAAGCCCCATCCTACAAGAGAATTCTGCCTATTTCTTGTTAAACAGCTTATCTACTATTGTGTAATGTATATTTTTGTTTGTTCTTTTGTCATGATTTTAAGGTTTTAAGCACAACATTATGGAAGAAAGTCATGCACAAATGTAGGTATTTTAAAAAGGTATTGTTCAAGGGCCACTGTGAAGGTTCTGCTTGGTTCAGTGGCAGTCAGATCACTGTGAAGTGGAACATGTCGTCGAATCAGGCAAGCAACCTTTACAGTTCTCAAGGGAGGCGGAGGTTTGCAGCAGCAACGATAGGGGAGGGGTTCGGGGGAGAGGAGAGGGGGCGCACCTGTGGAGACAGCAGCGACGTCGACGACCTTGAGGTTGCTAACGACGGCGGCGGTCTGGGAGGCGGCAGCAGACGAGCTTGAGGTTGATGTCGACGGCGGCAGTCTGGGGGAGGCGGCGACGGCGGATCGACGACGGCGGCAGGAGATGCGTGCTGTGGGGGATTTGGGGGAGGCGACGGCGACAGGAGATGCGTGTTGTGGGGGATTTGGGGGAGGCGACGGCGACAGGAGATGCGTGCGGTGGGGGATTTGGGGGAGGCGGCGACGGCGGATCGACGACGGCGGCAGGGGAGATGCGCTGCGCGCGGTGGGGGAATTGGGGAAGACAGGGACGCGCGGGGTTTTTTTTGGCTAAGTCCTAGTGCAGTTACCCCCGGCGAATTGGTGAAAACGCGGCGGTAAAGTTTCCAGGTGGGCCCAAGTGCTTATCACCGGCGAAACCGTCTAATTCGCTGGGGTAACTTTTTTCCTTCCCACCGTGATACCTTCGTAAACCTGTAGATAAATCAAAACCAATCCATTAACACAGTGGTGCCACTCTGTTGTTCACAGCTGAAGCACCAGGGTTCGAATCCCTGTGGGTGCAAAAAAAGCCACCTTTTTTATTGTTTCTAGTTTATTTTTGGATAAATTGTAAAGTCCTTTTGGCGACATCCGATAAAAATTAAATGAAGGATAAATTGCGAGACATAAATTTATGATTTTAATTCTTGAATGATTTCAAAGTCCTTTCGGCGATATCCGATAAAAAACCAACACATAAATTTAGGATAAACATGAAATACACAAATACAATTCTTCACATTAGTCTCCTTCCCTTCCGCTTGGTCCTTGTGACCCCACCGGTATCGTCGCGACTCCTTGTGTACGGAGGAACACTTGACCTAGGTAGCGTCGTCCTTCTTCTTCTTAGTGTGTAGGTTCTATCGTCTTCATCGGGTTCTTCCATCATTGGGTCTCCGACGAGGCCGTCGAAGTCTTGCTCGTCGGCCACTCCATCCATTCCGACGAGGGCCCTTTTTCCTCTCCTTACGACAACACGGCTGGGCCTTGACGGGTCAGTTATGAAGAAGCATTGCTCGACGTGCTTAGCCAATACCCAAGGCTCATTTTGCGCGGTGGGGTTCTTGGTCTTGGATTTGGGGGGCAGTCGCATGGTGGTGACATACGCATCTTCTTTTGTGACGTCCGTAGCCCATCTGACACGAAACATCGGTAGCTTCTCCCCGACGTAGTCGAGCTCCCAGATTTCCTCGATCCTTCCGTAGTACCTTTTCTTCTCTTCACCCGTGTACGATTCCATCGTCACACCCGAGTTCTGATAGTCGCTTTTTTTGTCTCTCTCCTCTGTGGAGAATGTGTAACCGTTGATGTCGTACTTCTGATAAGTCATGAGGTTGGGGGCGGGCCCATAAGACAAGGCCAATATCATTTTGTCTACGTCGCTTGCCATTGGTGGGGGATTGGCATCAATCTGGTCTTTGAACCAGCTCGCGAAAGAGGAGTTGTGCGCTCTAAATACCTCTTCTTCCGTCATCGGCTTGTCAGCCCTGCTCTTGATCATGTTTATGTGCTGATCCACCCAAGGCTCTACCTCGTTCATGTGTTGTAGTGCTACTAAGTGGGCCCTGTTAAAGTCTGTTCTCCTATCATCTTGATCGGCGTCGAGTTCCCTCCTGCCAGCGTTGTGGCCTACTCCCTCGAATCTGCCGAGGTGCTTGTTGGCGGGCAATCCAACCGGACGTGGGTCGTCCTCGTTTAAATAATTCTTGCAGAAAGAGATGCACTCCTCGGTGAGAAAGCCCTGGACGATGCTTCCATCCGGATGTGCCCTGTTACGAACATATCCTTTGATGAAGCCGTTCATTCTTTCTAACGCCATCATGTTGTGAAGGAACGCGGGCCCAAGATCCTCGATATCGTCCACTATATGCACCAGCAGATGGACCATGATGTCAAAGAATGCGGGCGGGAAGTACATCTCCATCTCGCATAGGATGGTGACGATCTCTTCCTGCAGCCTCCCGAGTTTCTTGACGGTTATCGACTTTCGAGTGATGACGTCAAAGACGTTACACAGGTCAGTCAGCGTCGCACGAACGTGCGGTTCCATTATCCCTCGGATAGCAACCGGAAGTATCTGCGTCATCATGACATGACAGTCATGAGACTTCATCCCGCTGAAGATTTTTTTCGTCGGGTCCAGCCATCTGCGTATCAGCCCCGCGTAGCCTAGGGGAAATTTGACTTCTAGTAGGCACTTGAAGAATTGTTCGAGCTCATCGGGATTTAGAGTGAAGCAGGAGGGGCGAGGAGTTTCGCGCTGCCTGGCCACCCTTTTGCGTTTGCGACCATCCGTCTCCTCCTCCTCAGTTTCCTGGTCAACCTGCGCAAAATGAAGCTCTTTTCTGATATGAAGGGCCATCAGGTCGTGTCTTGCTTTCGATCCGTCTTTGGTCCTCTCCGGCATGTTGAGCACAGTGCCAAGCAAGCTCTCGCACACGTTCTTCGTGATATGCATGACATCAAGGCTATGAGGCGTACCGAGGATCTTCCAGTACGGCAAGTCCCAAAACACGGACCTCCTTTTCCATACCCCCAAGAGCGGCCCGGGTTCCTTTTTCTTTCTCTTGTCTCCTTTCTTCCGCTTCTGGATCTTTATCTTACCCGCCGGAGGGCAGTCTTTCCAGTTTTTCAACAGAGTATCTATCTCTTCGCCGCTTCGCCTAGGTGGAGGTCCCTCGACCTCATCCTTCCCATTGAACAGGTCTCCACGCTTCCTCCACGGGTCATTCTTGGGAAGCCACATTCGATGCCTCATGTAGACGGTTTTTGAAGACCCGGGATCCTTACCCAGCTGTAAAAACGGCGTCTTTTCCATGCATCTCACACATGCCTTGTGTCCGTGGCACACCTGGCACGCGATATATCCGTATCCAAGATAGTCCTGCACCGTCGTCAACAGTGCGGCTTTCATACGAAAAGTTTCTTGTCCGTAGGCGTCCCAAGTTTCTATCCCTTCCTCCCACAGAGTGACTAGCTCCTCCTTCAATAGCTCCAGATACAGGTTGATATCGCTCCCTGGCTGCGTCGGCCCTTGGATTAGCATACTCATGTGTATGTACTTCTTCTTCAGGCATAGCCATGGAGGGAGGTTGTACATCCATACAAACACGGGCCAGGTGCTGTGCTTGCTGCTTTGGTTCCCAAACGGATTGAGTCCGTCGGTGCTCGCACCCAACCTGATGTTCCTTGGTTCTTTCCCGAATTCTTCGTAATACTCATCGTCTAATGTTTTCCACTGGCTTGCATCCGAAGGGTGTGTTAGCACTGGGTTTTCAACCCGTTCTACATCACGCATCACCGCCTCCTTTCTTTCCGCGTGCCAGCGCATGAGCTTTGCTTCCTTGGGGTCCACGAAGTACCGCTGCAGACGGGGCGTGAGCGGGAAGTACCACACAACTTTTCGAGGAGATTTTTTTGTCCCTCTCTTGTATCGAGATTCGCCACATTGTGGGCATGTATCGATATTGGCATGCTCGTTCCGATATATTACGCAATCACTAATGCATGCGTGGTATTTCTGGTGCGGTAAATCGAGAGGGCACACGATTTTCTTGGCCTCCTGTAGGCTACCGGCACACGTGTTATCTTTAGGAAAGTGGATCTTCAAGTATCCGAAGAGTTCGTCCACGCTTGTGTCCGTCCATTTGTGCTTTGCCTTCATCTCCATAATATCGAGAGCGTATCTCAGACGGCTCTCCTCCGTCCCACGAGCTGCATCGTACAACGGAGTTCTCGAGTCTACCTCGAGTTGATCTAGCTTAGCCTTCCGTCTACCAGCGATTTTGGGGTCGGTCGATGTGTTGCTGAGAAGAAGTTCTTGAACATGACGGTCCTGCACGGCCGCGGTTAGCGGGGTATTTCTACTCATGTCCTCGTCGGCCGCATGCTCTTCCCGGCCTTCTTGATCACCATCAACGTGTGCGCCATCCTCTTCAACCTCGTCTCCATTGTCGTGTGGGGCATCCTCTCCATCACCTTCGTTATCATCATCTCCACCATCATCATCTCCATCACCATCGATATCATCATCTCCATCATCACTCATCCACTGAGTATGCCCCTCCATGAAACTATACCTGAGCAGGTGTTGATTCACTATGCCTGACAAGGGGTCAAACAACGATCCTAGCTTGCATCTTCGACAAGGACACATTATATCCTTTCGCTTTTTTAGATACATGTCGGCCGTCGCGCGTTCCACGTATCTATCCACGACGCTTTCCCTCATCTCGATGACCATCGCCGCCTACAAGACAAGATAATTGATTACACCGCCGTCTCGGTTTTCACGGAAAAAATTCGGCATGACCTTTGCTAAATATTGTCATGCTGGAGTTCCAAAATTCGCCGGAACGGAAGTTAATCAACATTCCGGCAAAACATTGGCAACTCAATGTTCCTGCACGCGTAAACAAATGCAAAACAATGCATTTACATATATGGAACCGCGCCTTTTGCAATTTTACTAGTGACATAACCGCGACTTTTCAACAACTCATGAACATTCCACTAATTAGTTATATACCTATTAGTTGACACGACGTCCAAAAGCACCGGAGAGAGGCCACACGTCGACTTTATGCTCGAGAGATCTAGAGATCTAAGAAATGGAGAGATCTAGCTAGATCTAGTGGAAAAGGTGGTGGGAGGAGATAGATCTAGATCTAGATTATGCAAATCATGCTAGAGGGGCTAGGTAGTCCATGATTTGCTCAAATACATCATATTTTATTGGTTGAAATAGCTAAAATGGGTGGGGGAATGAGCTAACTAGTGCTTGGGTTGATTTGCCATCACATATGAGTGTGTGTGGGTGGTGGTAGGTGGCTGGTCGAGTTATGGCATATCCCAGGTTACCGCCGGCGCCTACATGTGTGTTTGCCAGCGGTAGGGCCTATTACCGCCGGCACATACGGCCCACAAACGCCGGCGGTAAGTGCAGGATGGGTGGCCCACCCAGCCACTCGTTACCCCCGGCATTTCCATTTTCGGGTTCGCCGGCGGTACAGCCCGCTACCCCCGGCGGTTTGGCGCAAAACGCCGGCGGTAAGTGCTGTCTGGGTGGCCCGCCCAGCCCCTCGTTACCCCCGGCATTTTCCATTTCGTGTTCGCCGGCGGTAAAGCCCGCACCCCCGGCGCCTTCCGTTCAACTCGCCGGCGGTAGGGTTAGGCCACCCTGGAAGGTCTTACCGCCGGCATTTTCAAAACATACTCGCCGGCGGTAACGAGTGCTGCTATAAGCCTTTTCCTAGTAGTGACATGTACTTCAATACAATGATCTCATGAGCTGCTTTACATGATTGAGATTCATCTGATGTAATCGGTGTTGTGTTTGTTGGGATCCGATGGATTGTTACATTATGATTAGTCTATCTATAAAGTTTGTGAAGTTATTGTTGCTGCAATCTTGTTGTGTTTAATGCTTGTCACTAGGGCCCGAGTGGCATGATCTTAGATTTAAGCTCTATACTTATTGCTTAGATTGTATCTACAAGTTGTTTGCACATGTCTATGTCCGGAACCCGAGGCCCCAAAGTGATAGAAATTGGGACAACCGGAGGGGAAGGCGTAGGTGTGAGGATCACATGTTTTCACCAAGTGTTAATGCTTTGCTCCGGTGCTCTATTAAAAGGAGTACCTTAATTACCAGTAGTTTCCCTTGAGGCCCGGCGGCCACCGGCTGGTAGGACAAAAGATGTTGTACAAGTTTCTCATTGCGAGCACGTATGACTATATATGGAAAACATGCCTACATGATTAATAATCTTGATGTTCTGTCTTAATGCTATTTCAATCATATCAATTGCCCAACTGTAATTTGTTCACCCAACACTTGTTATTGGAGAGTTTTACCACTAGTGTAGATAGCTGGGAACCCTAGTCCATCTCTCATCATCATATACTCGTTCTTTATGTCATTGGAAGTAGTATTAACTATTCTGGTGCCATTGCCTCTGTGTTACTGCTACTGCTGCTGTTTACTGTTACTACTGCTCTCATATTACTGCTTTCACATCACCCCTGTTACTAGTGCTTTTCCAGGTGCAGCTGAATTGACAACTTAGTTGTTAAGGCTTATAAGTATTCTTTACCTCCCCTTGTGTCGAATCAATAAATTTGGGTTTTACTTCCCTCGAAGACTGTTGCGATCCCCTATACTTGTGGGTCATCAAGACTATTTTCTGGCGCCGTTGCCGGGAGGCATAGCTCTACTCATAAGTTCACCTGGGGAGTACACTCTACCTCTCTCTCTGCTTTTATTTTATTTTGTCTTGCTAGTTTACTTTTGTCTAGTTTATTTGTGCTTAGTTTATTTCTGTCTAGTATTATTTTGCCTAGTTTACTTTTGTTTAGTTTCTTTTTGTCTTGTTTTATTTTCCCTATATACCCGAAAATCCATAAAAATTTGAAAAACCTAAAAATTAAAAACTGCTATTATGGGAGAACCTACAACCTATTTGGAGCTTATAGAATTATATAATAATTATAGATAATCAAGAACGGGAAAAGTTATGAGTGCTGTGATAGAAAAATTAAATACAATTGCTAAAATCTTGCTTAAACGCCATGATATAAACTGTTGCTCTAAACAGGATACTAAACATCTTAAATTTCAATGTGGCTTTAGTGAGGAAGTTTTAATTATGAACTATAACTGGAATAACTATATTCATTTTGGGTTCGAAGAGGTAGAACAATTTGTCTTATTTATGGGAGCCTCTGAGATAGAATCATTCATGTCTAAAAATTATGAAACTTGTGTTGTTTGTAAGGACCTTAAAGATTATGTCTCTTCTATCCTTAATTTTTGCATAGAAAGCTACAGATGATCCTTATATCATTGATTATAAAGAGAGACTCATTAATGCACAAGAATGCACTCACAATTTGCAGGAACCGGTGGAAGAAGAAATTGATGAACCTGAAAGCTCATTGGATGAAAAAGAGGAGGAAATTGATGAACCTGAAAGCTCATTGGATGAAAAAGAAGAGGAGAGTGATGAACAAAAGGAGGAAGAATGGATTAGCTACCCATGCCAACCTTCTAATGAGAGTAACTCTTTATCTCTTACACTATTTGATTGTCCTCCATGCTTACCGAAAGAGGATGAATGTTATGTTCCTGTGGATTCTCTTGAAATATTACCTATGAGTAAAACTTGTGAGAATAATTATGCTACTGTTATTCATGATAATCCATGCTACTTTGATAAATCTTATGATAATGCTTTGTTTGTGCCTGATGTCGAAATGCATGGTACTAAAGAGTTTTGCTTAGCAAATGTTTATGATAAAGCACTAGATGATGGTCCTATGTTACTTGATAATATTAATTGTACTACTAATGAAAATGGGATTGGAGAGGTCTTGACTTTATCTAGGAGTCCCATATCTTTTGAGATTGATCAATCATCTTGTTATATTATTGATAAAAGTGGGTTTGAAAGTTTTGATTCCACTATTTTTGGGCTTGATAAAAATTATGTGTTTGTAGATCATGGAAAGCATGCTGTATGTGATAGTTATATTGTTGAGTTTGTTCATGATGCTACTGAAAATTATTATGAGAGAGGAAAATATGGTTGTAGAAATGTTCATGGTACTAAAACACCTCTCTACATGCTGAAAATTTTGAAGTTACTCTTGTTTTATCTTCTTATGCTTGTTACTTTGTTCTTCATGAATTTATTTGTGTACAAGATTCCTATGCATAGGAAGTGGGTTAGACTTAAATGTGTTTTGAATTTGCTTCTTGATGCACCTTTTGCTTCAATTTCTATTTTCCATGTGAGCATCATTAAAATTTGCTGAGCCCATCTTAATGGCTATAAAGAAAGCACTTCTTGGGAAATAACCCATGTCTTTATTTTGCTACTGTTTTGTTGTGTCTTGGAAGTTGTTACTACTGTAGCAACCTCTCCTTATCTTTATTTTATTGCATTGTTGTGCCAAGTAAAGTCTCTAATAGAAAGTTGATGCTAGATTTGGATTTCTGCGCAGAAACAGATTTCTATCTGTCACGAATTTGAGTAGGTCTCTCTGTAGGAAACTCAGAAAAATCTGCCAATTTTCATGTGTGTTCCTCAGATATGTACGCAATTTTCATTAGTTTTAAGTTTTCTGATTTAAGCAACGGAAGTACCTCTTAAAAATTATTTTTTATTCGCTGTTCCGTTTTGGCAGATTCTGTCTCTGTTTTTTGCAATATCTCTTGTGGACTTTAAGTAAGGCTTTCTAGACGTGGAGAGCTGTAGCTAATGTTTTATTGAGTTCTTTGAATGTGTCACTACAGGACCAAAGTGGATTAAAGTTTTTGAGTACTAACCCCTCTAATGAAGTTTATGAGAAGTTTGGTGTGGCAGAAGTTTTCAAGGGTCAAGAGAGGAGGATGATATATGATCAAGAAGAGTGAAAAGTCTAAGCTTGGGGATGCCCCGTGGTTCATCCCTGCATATTTCAAGAAGACTCAAGCGTCTAAGCTTGGGGATGCCCAAGGCATCCCCTTCTTCATCAACTTATTAGGTCACTTCTAGTGAAACTATATTTTTATTCAGTCACATTATATGTGCTTTACTTGGAGCGTTTGTGTGCTTTTATTTTTGTTTATGTTTGAATAAATTTGGATCCTAGCAATCCTTGTGTGGGAGAGATACACGCTCCGCTTTTTCATATGAACATTGGTGTTCTTAACTTTATTTTAATGTTCATGGCGGAGTTGAAAACCGTTGCACTTATTGATATTTGGTTGGAAACAGAAAATGCTTCATATTGTCTTGAATAATTTGATACTTGGCAATTGTTTTGAGCTCTCAAGTAGATCATGTTTAAGCTCATGCACCATGTATTTTAAACCTATTAGTGGAGAACTACCGTAGAGCTTGTTGAAATTTGGTTTGCATGATTGGTCTCTCTAAGGTCTAGATATTTTCTGGTAAAAGTGTTTGAGCAACAAGGAAGACAGTGTAGAGTCTTATAATGCTTGCAATATGTTCTTATGTAAGTTTTGCTGTACCGGTTTATACTTGTGTTTGCTTCAAACAACCTTGCTAGCCAAAGCCTTGTACTGAGAGGGAATGCTTCTCGTGCATCCAAAACCTTGAGCCAAAACCTATGCCATTTGTGTCCACCATATCTACCTACTATGTGGTATTTCCTGCCATTCCAAGTAAATACTTCATGTGCTACCTTTAAACAATTCAAAAGCTATTATCTCTTATTTGTGTCAATATTTTATAGCTCATGAGGAAGTATGTGGTGTTTTATCTTTCGATCTTGTCATTTACTTCGACAGACTTTCACAATGGACTAGTGGCTCATCCGCTTATCCAATAATTTTGCAAAAAGAGCTGGCAATGGGGTTCTCAGCCCCAATTAATTAACTTTCATTAATAATTCTCTTCACATGTTTTGCCCCGATTCAGTAAGCAACTTAATTTTGCAAATAGACACTCATTCATGGTATGTGAATGTTGGAAGGCACCCGAGGATTCGGTTAGCCATGGCTTGTGTAAGCAAAAGGTTGGGGGAGTGTCATCTAATAAATAAAACTAAAGTACATGTGTAAACAAAAGAGAAGAGAGATGATCTACCTTGCTAGTAGAGATAACGTCCTTCGTGGGAGCCGCTCTTGAAAGTCTGGTTGATAAGGTAGTTAGAGTACCCGCTACCATTCGTTGACAACAACAAACACCTCTCAAAACTTTACTTTATGCTCTCTATATGATTTCAAAACTTAAAAAGCTCTAGCACATGATTTAATCCTTGCTTCCCTCTGCGAAGGGCCTTTCTTTTACTTTTATGTTGAGTCAGTTTACCTACTTCCTTCCATCTTAGGAGCAAACACTTGTGTCAACTGTGCATTGATTCTTACATACTTGCTTATTTGCATTCATCATATTACTTTGTGTTGACAATTATCCATGAGATATGCATGTTGAAAGTTGAAAGCAACTGCTGAAACTTATATCTTCCTTTGTGTTGCTTCGATGCCTTTACTTTGAATTTATTGCTTTATGAGTTAACTCTTATGCAAGACTTTTGATGCTTGTCTTGAAAGTACTATTCATGAAAAGTTTTGCTATATGTTATCTATTTGTTAGCAAATATAGATCATTGCCTTGAGTCACTTCGTTCATCTCATATGCTTTGCAATAGTATGATTAAGATTATGTTGGTAGCATGTCACTTCCGAAATTATTCTTTTTATCGTTTACCTACTCGAGGGCGAGAACTAAGCTTGGGGATGCTTGATACGTCTCCAACGTATCCATAATTTCTGATGTTCCATGCTTATTTTATGACAATACCTACATGTTTTGCTCACACTTTGTAATGTTTTCATGCGTTTTCCGGAACTAACCTATTAACGAGATGCCGAAGGGCCAGTTCTTGTTGTTGTTTTTGGTTCCGGAAAGGCTGTTCGGGCAATATTCTCGGAATTCGACGAAACGAAGACCCAACATCTTATTTTTCCTGGAACCTTCCAGAAAGTCAAAGTGGGACCAGAAGGGTGCCTTGGGGGCCCCACACGTGGTGGCGGCGCGGCCCCAGGCTTGGGCGCGCCACCCTAGTGTGAGGAGGCCCCGTGGCCCCTCCGACTCCGACTCTTCGCCTATTTAAGCAGTCCTGACCTAAAACATCGATACCGATTGACGAAACTCCAGATAGACTCCAGGGGCGCCGCCGCGCGAAACTCCAATTCAGGGGACAGAATCTCTGTTCCGGCACGCCAGGACGGGGAAGTGCCCCCGAAAGCCATCTCCATCGATGCCACCGCCTCCATCATGCTCCATGAGTAGTTCCCCATGGACTACGGGTTCTAGCTGTAGCTAGTTGGTATTCTCTCCCCCATGTACTTCAATACAATGATCTCATGAGCTGCCTTACATGATTGAGATTCATTTGATGTAATCGGTGTTGTGTTTGTTGGGATCCGATGGATTGTTACATTATAATTAGTCTATCTATAAAGTTTGTGAAGTTATTGTTGCTGCAATCTTGTTGTGTTTAATGCTTGTCACTAGGGCCCGAGTGGCATGATCTTAGATTTAAGCTCTATACTTATTGCTTAGATTGTATCTACAAGTTGTTTGCACATGTCTATGTCCGGAACCCGATGCCCCAAAGTGACAGAAATTGGGACAACCGGAGGGGAAGGCGTAGGTGTGAGGATCACATGTTTCCACCAAGTGTTAATGCTTTGCTCCGGTGCTCTATTAAAAGGAGTACCTTAATTACCAGTAGTTTCCCTTGAGGCCCGGCTGCCACCGGCTGGTAGGACAAAAGATGTTGTACAAGTTTCTCATTGCGAGCACGTATGACTATATATGGAAAACATGCCTACATGATTAATAATCTTGATGTTCTGTCTTAATGCTATTTCAATCCTATCAATTGCACAACTGTAATTTGTTCACCCAACACTTGTTATTGGAGAGTTACCACTAGTGTAGATAGCTGGGAACCCCGGTCCATCTCTTATCATCATATACTCGTTCTTTATGTCATTGGAAGTAGTATTAACTATTCTCTGGTGCCATTGCCTCTTATTCCCTACTGCTGTTTATTCTTATTACTATTGCTCTCATATTACTGCTGCTTTCACATCACCCACTAGTGCTTTTCCAGGTGCAGCTGAATTGACAACTCAGTTGTTAAGGCTTATAAGTATTCTATACCTCCCCTTGTGTCGAATCAATAAATTTGGGTTTTACTTCCCTCGAAGACTGTTGCAATCCCCTATACTTGTGGGTCATCGTGCCTGTTCTTTCATGTCACTACTCTGTAGGTAATGTTTGATATGGATATAAATGCTTCACCAGTAAAAGCAGCATGTAGGAGGTATCTTCAGTTAGGTGTTAAGCATCAACGACATGTCCTTGAAAGAAAGTACTTCGATTGCCTTCCTCTCTGTGATGTGCCCAAAGAAAGCCCCGTCGGTTTGATGAATCACGTTGAGTGGAACGAGCTTGTGCAGCACTGGACGGATCCCAAGATAAAGGTCAATTCCTTACAAAATTGAAGATGTTGCATTGTACATGCTTATGGGTGTTGAAGTGGATAAGTGAATTGCCTAGACCTTCTCGTCGGTTTGGACTTTTTGGTTTCCACTGGCTAGTGCCTTAAGCTTAATAATGAGTATTGTTACTAACTGTACCTTCCATTTCAGGAAATCAGTAATCAAAACAGAGAAAACCGTGCTAAGGTTCTTTTCCATCACACTACTGGGCCACGCAGCTATGAAGCTCATCTGGAGAGCTTGGTAAGTCAAGACTTGTCAATAGATAACCGTGTTTGATGTTTCCCGTTACATTGCTATATAAGTTTGTTTTCGCTAAATGCATGTGCTAGATATTTTTGTTCAATAGCACTTATTGTATTGTATGTATTTGACAATAACATGTTTGGGTATCCAATTGTGATATTATTTTTATGATTGTGACTTTCCAATGTATTTGACAATAATGTGATGAACAGTTGAACTATATTCCTATTTTGGTAGCCGCTGCGTCTATGACCTTTCATTTGCATTGTTGCTAGGACAAACTATAGTTTATGTGTGGATGCAAACTCTTTTGTTACTAGATCCTAATAGAACCTTTAAGAAGGCCTCTTAATATTTGCGTTTTTGAAGGGGGAGAAGTACAATGGCAAAGAACTCGGTCCTTTGGATATGATCAAGGAGTGCCACTTGAGCCGACATACGAGCTTCTCAACCCCCACTAAGAATGCAATTGTAAGGCAGCTATCAAAGAGTCATCACTAATGTGAAGGTTATATTATGCTGCATCTCATAACCATGTTTCTTTGTAAAACAAGGCTGAGATGGACATGAGTTGTCTGTACCAACAGCTGATGGAGGACGCAAGACT
Organism: Lolium multiflorum; assembly: GCA_030979885.1. Taxonomy (NCBI): domain Eukaryota; kingdom Viridiplantae; phylum Streptophyta; class Magnoliopsida; order Poales; family Poaceae; genus Lolium; species Lolium multiflorum. The sequence goes on along the minus strand of CM061749.1, from coordinate 170,882,622 downwards.
GAGGCTCAGGTTGTCCATGATGTCCTGTCAAAGGAAATCTCCCAACCTACTTTTCTTCAGAACGTGGGGGTTGCGCATCAGCCCTCTCAGCCTTGTCGCGTTAGAAAGAGCAAGCTTGCTGCAGAACTGGTGAGAGAGAAGAGTAGAATTCAAGAACTGCGCGATATTATTCAGATCCAGAACTCTAAAATTGATCAGATGGCCAGCAAGGCAAGAGAAAAGGAAGAGATGCAGAGTTGGTTGTTTGCAAAGCTTGGGAAGTTGCTCGCGGCCGGTGAAAAAATGGAGCAGCTATCTTCGACTAAGTAATCTTGATTACATCGTGAACAGGTGGGATGTTCGACGCTTGAACTGTTATTTTGATGTTGCGTTTGTCCATGGGGGACTAATGTGACGACTTTGACCTGTTATGGTAGTGCTTCTGTGCACGCTGAATCGGATCTTACATTACTGTATGCATGTAACCTAGTAACGTTGCCTATAATCCATTAAGTATGCATGTAACCCAGTAACAATGCCTGTAATCCATTAAGTATGCGTGTAATTAATTATATATCCCTTTCAGTTGTTTCATAGCTCTCATGGGCCATATCATTTGTGTTGGGCAAAAACAAAAAAGGGGTTTTATTGGGCCGTTGATCGTACTAGCGCTCTGTCGACGGCGAATCGGGCCGTCCAGCCCTGGTATGCAGGCCCCTATTATGTGAGCCCACGCTAAATCCTAATCCTAATCCTAAACCTAACGTACCCTAACACTAAACCCTAACCCTAAAGCTAAATCATAACCCTAAACCTAAATCACGTGGCGGACGTCTATTCATCCACGCGGCCAGCTTTTATTTGTCAACGTGGCGGATGTCTATTCGTCCACACGGCCAGCTTTTATTTGTCAACGTGTCCAGCCTTTATTCGCCGCAGTGCCGGGAATGAAAAGGCGACGTGTCCAACTTCTACTCGTCCACACGGCCAGCTTTTATTTGTCAACGTGTCCAGCCTTTATTCGCCGCAGTGTCGGGAATGAACAGGCGACGTGTCCAACTTCTACTGGTCCACGCGGCGTGCTCGGAAAGCCGACACGTGCCCTTGGCTGACACATTCTGTGCGGACACGCGTCCATGAATGATTGGTCCAAGTGTCCGCGATTTACGGGTAAATATTTTGAAAAATGTGTGCCAGGTGTCAGCATCGGTATGGGCCTCGTGGCAATCCACGTGGACGCTGATGTCACCCGACCGGACTGACATCTTAATCATTGTCCTGCTAGACCAATCATTGGACCAACATCACAATGATTGTTCTGACACGATGGTCTCGGTCGGGGAGGCAGCCTCATGACGGTTATGACCTTCACAATGTACCGGGCCGGGTGGGCTTTGGGTGTAGGCTAGGTCGTCACGGATCGATGACGGGACGATCTAACCGTCAGTCTGGCCTTCTGTGACGCGATATCCGTCACGGTCCTGCAAACCATCAGTATGAGGCCTCCGTGATGGATTTTGCACATTCGCTGACGAACTAAAATTGTTATAGAAGACCCATATGTTACTAGTGAGAGGATGGAGTGCCCCAACGATGGGTGCGGGAGCGTGGTCGCCTACAACGAGCTCCACGACCACGAGATCGCGTGCCTGCACGGCCTGTGCGACTGCACAGAGGCCGGCTGCGACTTCGCCGCCTCGCCAGCAGCGCTCATCGCCCACCTCAGAGAAATCCATTCGATTTGTGTGGACATGATCCCGTACGGCACCGCGATGGCGTTCATCATCCCGGTGCTGGCACCGCCAGAGCCAAGACGACCGGTCATCTTCTACGGGAACGATGGTACCGTGTTCGTCTCGCACACATATGTGCAAGTCTCTCCGGAGAATGGATGTGTGTTGGGCAGCCTATCCATTGAGTGCGTTAGGTCGGCGGCATGCGTGTGCCCGCAGTACAGGGTGCATTTGTGGTTGCACGGCAAGCCATTACCTAAGTGCTCTGATAGAGGTTGAATGAGCTCCATGTATTCGATCAATTTTCTGGCGAACAGCAGGACGATGCCGGGCGCCGTCAGCACGTCAGAACTATAGTGGTCATTGAAATGGTTTGAACCGTGCACGGAGGTGACTATCTGGGTTCGCATCGACAGGTGATACATGCGCCTATCTTAATCTTCGTGTTTATCTAATTGAAATTGCGGTTTATGCAGTACTGAATTAATTAATTTTTGTTGTCAAAAGGTTCTCGTCGGACGGAAGTTCCTATTCGGACTAGAGCGGCGGGTTTAGGTTGCCAACTATGGGCTTTTTTCATTCAGAGGATTCACCAGGGCGGCCCTAACGACGATATATGATCTTATTTGGCGGAGAGGGACTTGCTTGCGTTTCCTATCTTCAGTTAGGGCCCTTTATGTAAACACTAAGCGCTTGATTGTATTCTGTGTTTATGTTCACATACTCTATGGTGTAAAATATGGAATCCCATGTCCGATTAAATGCACCTCTGGACCCTGCCAGGCATTTTTGTTATTTTTGTTCCACAATATAAGGTGTACTGCATGTGAAAACATAGATAGTGAAACATTCAGTAGCTCAACCAAACTGGTGGGACGGTGAGGCCCAAATTAATAAATCCACCACCCCTATGCTTCTTCTCCCCTCACCCATCCCCTCCCCTCCCCATCAATATCCTCTTCAAAGCAGATCAAGAGGATGGAGTGCCCCCACGATGGGTGCGGGAGCATGGTCGCCTACAACGAGCTCCACGACCACGCGATCGCGTGCCCGCACGGCCCATGCGATAGCACAGAGGCCAGCTGCGACTTCGCTGCCTTGCTAGCAGTGCTTGCCGCCCACCTCAGAGAAATCCATTCGATTCGTGTGGACATGATCCCATACGGAACCGCGAGGGCGTTCATCATGTCGGTGCTGGCATCGCCAGAGCCAAGACGACCGGTCATCTTCTACGGGAACGATGGTACTGTGTTCGTCTCGCACACATATGCGCAAGCCTTTTCGGAGAGGGGCATCATGGTGGGCAGCCTAACCGTTGATTGTGTTAGGTCGGCGGCATGCGTGTGGCCGAAGTAAAGGTGCTTTTGTGGTCCGAAGGCCATCCATTTCCTGAGCTCTGTGATCAGTTTAATGCTCCCCAACTGGTACGGCCAGTATTCTGGCGAACAGGACGACCACACCGAGCGCCGCCATGGTCGGACAACAGTGTTCGTCGATATGGTTTCGAGCACACCTGGAGCTGGCTATTTGGATGTGCATCGATAGGTGGTACATGCTCCTATCTTTATTTTCGTGTTTATCCTAATGGTGATTGCGATTTAGGAAGTACTGAATTAATTAGTTTTTGTTGTAAATAGGGACTCTTCGGACCGGGGCTCCTCTTCGGACTAGAACGGTGGGTTTAGGATGCCAACTATGGGCTTGTTTCATTCAGAGGATTGACCAGGGCGGCCCTAGCGATGATACGATCTTATTTGGCGGAGATGGACTTGCTTGCATTTCCAATCTTTAGCTAGGGCCCTTTCTGTAAATGCTAAGCGCTTGTTGTATTTTGTGTTTATGTTGACATACTCTATGGTGTAATATGTAATCCCAACGTCCGATTAAATGCACCTCTGGACCCTTCCAGGTATTTCCCTTGTTATCTTTTCTTTTTACACATACTGTAACAAGTGTTCAACGCGCAGTCCCTCGGCTTGGGTGCTAGATGCTTTCCCAGGGAAGGTACCCTATCTTGCCCATTTGAGAACAGACGTCCCTATAATTGCTCAGAAGCCCCGCGAGGGCACGATGGTCTTTTCTGGGTGTATGTAAGATTTAGCCTTGACCAGCCCTCCACCCTTCTTCTCTTTCTGTTCTCCTGGTAGCTAGTAACTAGCCTTCACCAGCCCTCCACCCTAACTAGTAAAGTACCTCGCAAGCCATGGCTCCAATGAGCCGGGCGGCCCGGCGGCAGGATATCCTAGGGAAGACGATGAGGACTAAGACCGCCGAGAAAAACTTGACATCTAGCCAGCTAGCGGGTCGTTGTATGGCCACTTATGATCGCCTGAGCCTTCTCGCAGAGCAGTCTATCCTCTATTCGATGGAGAGCGAGCCAGTGGGCGAGGGTTCGTCCGGGTAGGTTTCTAGCGGCGTGTCCTCCAGTTCATTCTTATTTTCTAACTATTTTTTCCATTTATTTACATCTCACAGGGCCGGCGGTTCAAACGTCTCCCCGGTAACCACCACGACGGTGGCGCCCCAAGTCCGGTCGTCGGAAGCTGAGTTCGGCCCCGTTTCACGGCCAAGCCAGGTAGGCTGTATGCCTCTATCCACTTGTTTTTTTATACTCCCTCCAATCCATTTTAATTGACTCGGATTCAGTACTTCCTCCGATCCATTTTACTTGACTCAGATTTAGTACAACTTTGTACTAAATCCGAGTCAACTAAAAGGGATCAGAGGGAGAATACAACTTTACTAAATCCGAGTTAACTAAAAGGGATCGGATGGTGTAGTTTATGTAATCATTGCTTTCTGTTTAATTATGTGTTGATGAACCCTGTGCAATTTGTGGAGCGTCCGAGTGTTGTCCATTCATGTATCAAGATCTGTGCTAGAAATTAGTAGTACTCCTTTTTTATGCGTGTAATTAGTACTCATATATGAATGGGTTGGATTCTTTTTTTTCATACAATGATCGTGCCAGCAAATGGAGGTGAACATGGCCCACATAGGCAGCCAGCTGGGGAATGAACTCTCCCTCACCCCAGAGTTTGAGCCTGTTCACGTAGATTTGGCGTTCGAGAACAAGATCTGCCTTTATCTTCAGCAAGGCATCAATACCTTTACTGCCGAGCTTGACAGGCTTAATGAGCAGAACCGCGTTTGTGTGGAACTGCATAACCAGAGCGTCACATTGATGAATGATGATGATGCAAACACCACCATCAAGGGCGAGGGTTCGTCCGGGTAGGTTTCTAGCGGCGTGTCCTTCAGTTGATTCTTATTTTCTAACTGTTTTTCCATTTATTTACATCTCACAAGGCCAGCGGTTCAAACGTCTCCCCGGTAACCACCACGACGGTGGCGCCCCAAGTCCGGCCGTCGGAAGCTGAGTTTGGCCCCGTTTCCCGGCCAAGCCAGGTAGGCTGTATGCCTCTGTCCACTTGTTTTTTATAGTTTATGTAATCACTGCTTTCCGATTATTATGTGTTGATGAACCCTGTGGTATTTGTGGAGCGTCCGAGTGTTGTCCATTCCTTTATCAATATCCATGCTAGAAATTAGTACTCCTATTGTTTGCGGGTAATTAATACTCATATATGAATGGGTTGATTTCTTTTTTTTCATACAATGATTGTTGTAGCAAAAGGAGGAGAACAAGGCCCACATAGGCAGCCAGCTGGAGAATGAACACTCCCTCACCCTGGAGTGTGATCGTCTTCACAGAGATTTGGCGTTGGAGAAGGAGATCTCCCTTTATCTTGCGCGAGGCGTCAATAACCTTACTGCCGAGCGGGACATGCTTAAGGAGCAGAACGCCTACTGGGTGGAACTGAACAACAAGAGCGTCACATGGATGGATACTGGAAGCAACCTCATCAAGTATCTCATGGAAGAGAGGTTGAAATTAAAGCTCAAGAGGCAGATCTCGAGGGTGCTAATGCGCGGACAAACCGCCGTCCTTAAGGCGATTATCAAGGAGAAGGAGGATCTCCGTGCACAGCTAGCGACCTATATCTCGGCATCCACCAAGAGTGTCCATGAGTAGGAGATCTTGTTCCGCCTCTTCTTTTGATGTTTATATTGCTTCATCACCGTAATATCGCCATGTGCTCGTAAAACTGCTAGTTAACTTTCTGTTGGTATTTTGCACATTTGATCTGAACTTTGTGTTTTGCAATGCACAATTGATCAACTACTAATAAGTGTATATTAAAATGGCGGGATACTCTTTTTAGCGGCGAAAATTTTCCATTTGTTGCTATTGTAGCGAAGCTAAGCCCTTCAGAATCTTCCCTAACGTCAAGAAAACTTTCCAAAAACATAAGCATTTTGGAGGGCAACCTTGATGATATAGGCTATGAGGATGATCCTGGTTGTGGTTCTTCGCATGATCTGTAGATGGAAATAGGCTTCTTGTTCATACCTGAGGCTTTACTGAGGCTCTCGAAGGACACTAGTCAGTTATGTTCAGATAAGTTAGCGAAGAGATTACTGGTCTTGGAGCATATTCTCTTTTTGTCGGATTGAATTATCTGCTCAACATTGCAGTAGGCGGTGGAGATAGTGCCCCAGGATGTTCGACGAGAAGCAAATGTCTCTACACCTGGCACCATGCAACATGACTTGGATATAGCCCGTTTCCTAAAATAATCTGCTTCAGTGTGAATTGTAAAAAAGCAGTCGTTGGTTTCTCGACGAACGTTGATGGGCTAATCTAGAGACTCCGATTTGGTTCATTCCGAGCTTCTCCAATGCCGCTTATTGGAACATATTGGTCTCGGGACTCCCGATGAAATGTTTCTTTTCCCTAGTTAGCTAGTACTCAGGTGTTAACTTGTTTACTAACTTGCACCCTACGCGGCTTGTAATTTGATAAAACACCTCTTGTATATGCATAGTATATGTCAAATATTCATGTTGGTATGTGTACTACTCCCTCTGTTCTGAAACAAGTGTCACAAATTTGTCTAGATTCACACATGTTTTGGTGGTTGTAGATAAATACGAGTCTATATAAATTTGTGTCACCTTTTAAGTAATAAAAGCCATTTATCAAAAAATAAATAAATTTATGTCCCTTATTTTCATGCAATCAAAATTCGTATTTCAAATTTTCATCAAAAATAAACTTCTGCATAGGGCGGAGCAAGATGATTGTTATTGTACTGTATTGGAGTAGCAGTCAGTCCATAGTATGCAAAGCTATAAATAAACCAACAATGTATCTCTGGTCAAACTGATGAGACTAGACTATTGAGTAACTATGGCATGGCAAATCTATTGATTGCACGGCGGCGTGCTAGTCTAGTCTTGCTTACAGGCTAGTCGACGGCCTCGATGTAGCTGCGCGGTTCAGAAAATTGAAGGAACACCAGCTGTATCCAGTGTTTTGCTTATACTACTAGTCCTCCAAGTAGATGGAGGAGTTTTATTTTTTATTTTTATTGCCCTGGTTGTATGCTCTCTACCTTACGTGGGAAACTCTGTCCCTCTTCCCTATCCCCATTCCATTTTCTTCTTTCTACACAGCCATGAACAAGTCACCTCCTTCTCCCAGCACCAGCATGCTATCATGCGAATGGCCCGTAGCGGACGACGAGCTAGAGGCACATCTCCGGACACTTCCGGGTACCGAATGGATCTTCCGCATCCTGGATGACCCTGGCATGCCAAGCAACCATGCCATCGTGGCCTCGAAACCATTTACTTCTACAGAGTTCGCGGCGACAGGATCTACACCTGTTTTTGACCCTTCGGACGCGCTATCTTCTTCGGCGGCCACGAATCCATCTACAGCGGCAGCATTCGGCGGGGGAGGCGTCATCTTCTCAAGTAGCCCTCGCATCATCTCCCAATGCACTGTCTTCTATGGGCGTGGCACCATCAAATTTGGCTATAAGTCAATATGTTGTTTGCTTTGTCGATCTGTAGACTATGTGATGCTAGACTTTGCAACGATTTATGGCGCTCATGGTATCTATAGATTTATATGCCCATTAGTAATCACATTGCTGCCAAGCATTACTACTAGTATATATTAGTCCCTTACTTCGCTCGGGCTATTGCTATAATTTATATCTGCATGTTACTTTTTTGAAGAGCCTGAATGCAAGGCCGATGATTAGAAAACTGACACTACTAATCACACACTGTAGCCACCGTTTAAAATTAAATGTTTATATGAGTCCTTGATGTTTGCCTTGCCAATGACTATACATGCATGTGCTCTTTTGAATAGCCCTAATGCATGGTTGTTGATTAGATAACTGCAAAAAACTTTAGCGCTGGTATTCTGACCAGTTACATGAATATTTGACCTTATAGTGATCAATTTATAAGGTAACAAGATTTGGCACGTCCTAATTGTGTAAAAAGGACTATATCTTGCGAGGTAATTACATTGTCCTTGATGTTATCTGTCATTCTGGCTAGTAGCTTATTTTTTGAAGTTATTATCTCATAACTTCTATTTCTTGATTCTAGGTCCAGGCATCGAACCAATATACAAAGAAACATTTTAAAAATATTGAGGTTTTGCCAATCGTGTTAAGATGTCTGCTGACCAGGCTAGTGTTCTTAGAGATCAGGTTGAAGCTGCGCATAAATGAGAAAGTCACATGCAAAATATCCGAAGTATAAGATGGTAAGTACACTTTCCTATATTTGTTTCTATCCAAAATGAGCAAGCCAAGCAGCTATTACTTCTGATATTTTTCCCAGATCTTTTCGAAGAAGTTTACGACCGACAATCTTGCAAGATTCTTGAAGGACCTAGTTGATCTGCCTATTTATTTACCAAACCATGCCTCTAATGGTTATTATGGTGATGTATCGTTCAAGTTTGGCGTGTCTGGGTTGGCCATTATTACTTCTGGATGGTGGGGGGGTCGTCGAGGCTTGCAAGATTAAGGAGAACGACATTTGTGTTTTTAACTTCTTCAACTGCCCCGATTATGGCCTTTCATTGACTGTGCACCTCTAATATAGGAAGACATGGGCACATGAAATATAATATTGATGTGCTCTGAAATGTAGTAATCCTCAAAGAAGCTCGTCATGCATCTTGGCAAGTGCCAATAAGGAGCTACGTCGTTTGCCTCTCCATGCGAGCCCACCAGATGAAACCTGATTATGAGCCCCATACTAACAAAAGTTAGCCCTGGATAGTCCCTTTTTTTATCTTCTGTTTTTGGTTATGTAGCGTTGCATCTCGTTGTACTTCACATGCTATCTTTGTGATTTCCTGCTAACATACAAAGGCAGAAAGTTTTTTCGAGAAAAACGGCATGACCATTGACGTGATAATATAGTAAGGGGGATTTGTTGCCAACATGATGGTACCCTTTTATAAATCTATTTTAATTTGATTGTTGTTCATGTCTAGTTACGTTAGTATATTATGTGCTTTTATAACTTTTATTGCACATATTATGATGAATATGTGCTGTTAATTTATTTGGTACGTGAAGTCAAAATGTAGCAAACATGAAGATTTTTGTTTTGAATTCCACAAACAGATCTTCACAAAATTAGCTACCAGTATTATGATGAACACATGCTGTTATGTTGTTTGGTGAAGTCAAAATATAGCAGATCTGCAGATATTTTCTTGAATCGCGAGCTGAACAACTTTTTCACAATTTAGCTACCCGTATTATGATGAAACACACACTGTTGTGTTGTTTCTGCTAGAGAGCTTCTTTAAGGTTCGAAACGCTGCACTTGTTCATGAAAGGTTTATCTGTATTCTTTTGCAGACTAATACAAGCTATTTTGCTCTAAGATATGTGCAAGTTGATAGGCCCACTATAATACAAGCTCTTTCGCTCTAACATCTTGCAACTCAAAAGGGAGCATATATGTTGTTTCTCATGAGATTTGCGTCGAAAGGTGAAAATGGTGAGACAGGAAAATCTGCCCCGGATCCTCCGCTACGTCTTGCGGACAAGAAGCGAGACGAAGACAAGGAGCCTGGTGACATTGTGTGAAAAAGGTTCTGGGAAGTTGCTTGCTGATGATGGAAAATCTGCTGGTTATCGCACGATGTTTCATTGTTTTGTGGCCTGGTCTCGTTGCGAGATTGTTTGCATATGTTTGGATGTCATCTTCCCCGTAGCAAGTCTAGAGTTCTGTTAATTCTGCTTAGCTATTTCAGACGCTAGCATTAGGAGCGGCATTTCCTTTTGCTGTTGGTGGTTGTAATATATTAAACATGGTTTCATTATCTCCCTGGTAATGAAATTTGATCTATTGTTGGATCGCTTGGAAAAAACATGAAGATCTTTTGTTCGAATCCCACATTGAACATCTTTTTCACTAATTAGGTAAGCTCCTGCTGACAAATATATTAGACCAACTCCAGCAGTGGCTCTATATTTTGGCGCTGTAGGCTGGTGTTGCGCATGTAGACGGCAATAGCTTCCCCGGAAGCTTCAAACTACAGCGGCAAAATGCAGGGATGAAACAGCGTATTTTCAGAGGCGCTATAATGCAGCGCCAAAAACAAAAATATAATGAAAAATAGAGTGCAGTGAAATAGAAGATCAAACAAAGACTAGAAATAGACATAAAATAGGATAAAATTATCTTGTTAGATAGTTCATATTTTTACAAAGTAGTGCGATAAAACTAAACTAAAACTCGACATTCGACGAGTCCGGTGTCGTGCCCGACACCGGATCCGACGAGAAGAGGTCAAGCCAACGGGGGTCGTCGTGGCCAATGGTTGTCGGGCCGGCAAGCTGCGCTTCGATGAAGGCCCGCTTCGTCGCCTTCTCCGCCATCTGTTGTGCGCGGTCCTCATTTGCAGCATGCCTCGTCGCCTTCTCTGCCCTCCGTCTGTAGAAGTGCTCGTTCTCGGCGGCAATGTCCTCGGGAAGCGGGCCGCCCACTCGCGCGCCGCGCGCTCGTCCCGCTTGGCGATGCGCAGACGGCGCTCCATCTCACGGCGGCGGCGCTGTTCCTCCTGTCTGACGATGTACGCGGCGATGCGAGATCCTCGGCCTGCTGGCGCATCCACACCTATTCTCCCCTTTACCATTAAGGTAGACCATTCCGAAGAATCTACATGCCCTTCCCTGTACACTATAGATAGACCAACCCAAACAACCCTTAAAATCCGTCGTAGACCTTTAACAAGTCTGCCCTCCCCTGTATCTATTGGTAGACCATTCTAGACTGATGTCCTCCCCTTTACCAAATAGATAGACCGATCTAGGCAGCCCTTATTAATGACCCGTTGATATGCGAGAGGAAAAAGGTATAGCTAACTTCCCCAGAGCCATTGTAGATCTTATGGTTAACACGTAATATACGGCGCTGGAATCACTGGACGACATTGGTTATTAATCCTATGTGAATACTTTCCCAGTTGCAATGGAACCTCCACCATCAACTCAAACCATGGTTCCATTGCCCACCACATAGTCATATTCATAGTTGTAAAATAATAATTTCTTTTCAATGCAGGAGTGATAAGTATAGTACTTTGCATATAGTTTGGTAAAAATAATCAAATGACATGAGCACGCGATGAACTTGCCTTTCTTGACTGCAAGATTATGCAAACAAGGACTTCGATACGATAACTCCAAATTCTGAAATAGCATCATCGTCCGGTAAGGACAATGTTTAAAGAACTGGCAAATATGCTATAATGCATAGTATAGAATGCAATCGCCCTAAGCGTAAGCTAACCCCGATGATTTAGGATTGGTTGAGTTGCAAAGATTTCATTAGAGTGTGTTGCACTTTTAGAATGGTTTCTCAAACAAGTTTCTTATTAGGGTTTGGTTATCTTAGCATCATAAACAAGTGATATAATGCATCATAGCAATCATACACACAAAGAAATAGTGGTTGCATAATATGTAAAGAGAAGTTGTCAGTTTTAAGTCCTATAGTGCAGGGTTGATGATTACTTATAATATATTTCAAAAGAATAACTTTTGAAGAACATGTAATTAAGAAATAGTAAGTATTTCAAGTAAGAACTATTTGCTTCTATGTTTTGCTTGATATTTACTTCAAAAGAATAACTTTTGAAGAACATGTTTAATAAAGAACAAGAACTATTACAAATAGGAGCTATGTGCCTCTAGTGTTTACTATTGGATTCATTTGGTTCATTAATAGGGACTAGTTGGTTCTTAAGTTGAATGGGTCCATATGCAGCAAGTATGGTTACTACTTTGGTTGTCGTTAGGGTAACATATCAAAGGATGGTTATCAAGGTGGTGCCATGAGTTAAACATTAGGGTTTACTATACCCCTTCATTTGTTTCACTAAGCACACAATAATGGATTCCTAAACTAAGATGTTTAACCCAAGCAGAGTTTAGTTGACCATCATGGCTATACTAAATAATGGGGTTTAAGGTTGATGACATGGAACTAAAAGTTAAGGTTTCTAATTACTAGATCATATAAACATGAGTGCATGAAATGGCAACCTTATTATGAAAAGGAACTTGTATAACTCTAGTAAGGCATGGACATGCATTTCATTTTATTTTGTAGAGTTTATAAGTAGGATATAAACATGATTTTTATTGGTTTCTTAAATATTCTAAAATTAGTTGTTTAGGATACGAAAACCACAATCTATATCATGTTAGGGTTTAGGGTTTCAAATTGTGGTTGCAATAAGGATATATATTTTAATTCTTTCTACGTTTTGGAATTATATGTTGAAGTAATGATCAATTAGTATTTGCATATGATTAAACATAACAATCATGGAAAAATTGTTGTATTTTAATACAAAGTAATATCTAATATTTTATAGAAATAATAAGAAAATTATACTTTAGTATTTAGGTCTTAATAGTTTAAGATTCAAAATTCTAAAATCTAGAAGAAAATTTGTATTATTTTCTTTTAGACTTGAAATGTTTGTTGTCTTTTATTATGTTTAGAAATTATCTTTTGTCAAAAATGTTTCTATTTGGATTTTTATTATATCTTTCTTTTATTAAATATATTTCCTAAAAAAAAGCCAAAAAGAACTAGTTGGGCTGAGCCCAATTGATCCAAACGGATCAGAGCCAACCGACCGAGTCAGTTCCCCTGGGTCGATCAACCCCGAGCCGACCAACCCCTCTCTCTCTCGTCGCCCTCTCCTTCTCTCATTTTCACGCACACGGCCCCTGCCGCCTCGCCGATTTCCCCGGCCACCACCGGCTCATCCCGGCGCTGGCGAGATGGGGCTTTGCTCCACCTCGACCAGCTCTATAACTCCTACTCGTCGATTTGATTCCTGTGGCTTCTTCCATTCGCCCCCAACCTGGAAACCCTAGCTACTATTGGTGTTGGTTCTGACCACCGCCAGCCTCGGCGAGCACCACCGTCTGCCATCACGCCATCACCACGGATTTCTCCGTCATCCCTCTCTGCCTCAACTCCACCCTGCTTCCCCAGGCGCGCCCCCATCCCACCATGTTCCGCTTCCTGCTGGCCGCTACTGGCGCTGCTGCTTGCCGGTGGCCTTGCCACCTCTCAGTCAGCCACGGCCGCCACGTCTCTTCCTTTCCCCGCACACATGCCCGCGGCAACCCTAGCCCACGGGTGGCTCGGTCGCCGTTCATGTTTCCGAGGCTGCCGCGGCCTGGCAGCTGTGATGACGAGGAACTGGTGGTGTCACTACTAGGAAAAGGCCTAGCCGTAAGATTGACATCAGTGGCGCACCATGATGGCCGTGTGCCACTACTACTTAGCAGTGGCGCACCACAAACGGTGGGCCACTGTTACAAATGCACCTTGATTGTGGTGCACCATAACTAAATGCTGACAGGAGGCCAGCTCCTACCCCAACCTAGTAGTGGCGCATGTCTACGAGGTGCGCCACTGCTACTTTGCTTACCTATGGCGCACTAGGTTGTGGTGCGCCACTGCTATTAGGTGTCCAGGCCCCCTTTACATATGAGGGATTTAGCAATGGCGCACTACCGTGGTGCGCCACTACTAGCTATGGCGCAGCACCAGCAAGGTGCGCCACTGCTAAGTTGGGCAGGGTCATGGGGTGCAGGTACCAGGTCACCAGAGGCGCACCACTTAGCAGTGCGCCATTGCTATGTCTGCCTAGCAGTGGCACACTGCTAGGTGGTGCGCCACTGCTAACCTGGGACCATTTCCTGCTTTTCCCCTCCACCCACATGTGCCACCCACTTTCCCCAAACACTCTTCCACCACCACCTCCCACCAAATCTGGATCTGGTCGTGTTGCCCCTCCTTCCCACCTCATTTTCACCTCTTCATTCACCAAAATTAAGTTGGTAAACTTAATTTTCTTCATAGGTAAGTAATGGTGAAGCTTTCTTAGCTCAATACCCTACTCAATCTCAACTTTTCACCTCATCCAACACTCTAGGTCTCGTCGTATCGGTAACTTTGTTGGTTTTATGCTTTGTGTGTGACCGGTTCCGATCGTCTTGCACACGTGTGTGTGCATATATGTTATGTGAAGCTCCACATGTGTTGTGCATGCGCGAAAAGCGTCACGTGCATGTGTGTTGTATGCGAAGCCTCCACATGTGTTGTATATGCGAAGCCTCCACACATGTGTTGCATGTTTTTGTTTGCAGGGATTTGAAATGCGATGGAGTTGCCAATATTTTGCCGAAACGTTGATTCATTTCCGTTTCGGCGAATAATGGGCATACTACGCATATACATATGTCCTATTTTTAGGGAAGGTCATGCCAAAATTTTCTTTTGGTATGCTAAGATATCCATTTTCTCTATACCCGCAGGCGACCATGGTCCGCATGATGAGCGAAGGCGTTGTGGCTAGGTTTTTGAAAGCCGCGACGGCCGAGATGATTAGAAATAACCAAAAGGAGATAAGATGTCCGTGTCGAAGATGCAAGCTGACGAGCCTTATGGACCCTAAAGCCGATATGGTGCGGGACCACCTTCTCATGCGTGGTTTCATGGATGGCTATCGGTGGGAAGGCGACGAAGATGATTATGAATTTGTCCATGGGATTTCAACAAGAAATAAGGAAGGAGGTGATCAGGATGTAGAAGATCCCGGACATGATCAGGATGTAGAAGATCCCGGAGATGATCATGATCACAATGTAGGAGATCCTGGACCTGATGATGAGGAAGATCAAGATGGAGGTCATCATGACGATCATGAAGATGAAGACGATGGACCATCGTCGATGGACTGGGTGCAGGACCCTTATCTTCAAGAGCTGCTTCTCAAGCAGACGAGTAACACAAGAGCTGCCGCCCGAGAGAAAGCCAAGATGGATCAACTGGAGGTAGACGCGGTTACTCCATTGTATGAAGGATGCAGGCCGGAGGATACCCGCCTGAAAGTAACGCTCATGGCTCTGGAGATGAAGGTAAAGCACAAAATGACCGACACATCCTTCAACGACAACATGTCATTCTGGCACGAATGTCTTCCCAAAGGTAACACGTGTCCGACTAGTATCGAGGAGGCCAAGAAAATCGTGTGTCCTCTGGATTTACCGCATGTGAAATACCATGTGTGCTTGAACGATTGCATCATTTATCGGAACGAGCACGCGGAGTGTACCATATGTCCGGAGTGCGGCGTCAGTCGGTACAAGAAGGGGAAGAAAGCTCCTCGGAAGGTGGTGTGGTACTTTCCGATCACTCCTCGTCTGCAGCGGTATTTCGCGGATCCTAAGCAAGCAAAGCTAATGCGCTGGCACGCGGAGATGAGGAAGGGAGAAGATGACGCAGATGATCCGAAGAAAAAGAAAAAGGACAGGATGTTGAGACACCCTTCGGATGCTAGCCAGTGGAATGCGTTGAACCTCGAGTACCCAGAATTTGGGGACGATCCTAGGAACATAAGGCTGGGCGCGAGCACCGATGGAGTCAATCTGTTTGGCAGCCAGAGCAGCACGCATAGCACCTGGCCCGTGTTTGTGTGGATGTACAACCTCCCCCCTGGTTGTGCATGAAGAGGAAGTACATTCAAATGAGTATGCTAATTGAAGGGCCAAAACAACCAGGGAACGACATCAATCTGTATATGGGGCTTCTGAAAGAGGAGCTAGCCACGCTATGGGACGCGCCTGCCAATACGTGGGACGCCGCCGCGGAAGAATATTTCCCTATGAGAGCCGTGCTGCTCACGACGGTGCACGACTTTCTCGGTTACGGATATGTCGCGGGGCAGGTGGTCCACGGATTCAATGCATGCGTCAGGTGCATGGATGACACAACGTACCGCCAGCTAGATAGAGATCCCGGGTCCTCGAAAACGGTGTTCATGGGACATCGAAGGTGGCTTCGCGACGACGACCCATGGAGGAAACGCAAGGATCTGTTCGATGGTCAAGACGAACCCCGAAGACGGCCACGTACGAGAAGCGGCGAGCAAATAGACGAGCTATTGAAAAATTGGAAAGAGTGCCCACCGCCGGGAAAGAAGCGAAAGGCGTCGGAGCCGCTGCTTAAGGTATGGAAGACGAGGTCTGTTTTCTGGGACTTGTCGTACTGGAAGATCTTACGTGTGCCTCACAGCCTTGATGTCATGCACATCACGAAGAACGTGTGCGAGAGTCTGCTTGGTACCCTCCTCAACATGCCAGAGAGGACCAAAGATGGGCCGAAAGCAAGGTACGACTTGCTATCAATTGGGATCAGGGAGGAGCTTCACGCGGGATGCCCTAATGATGATGATGATGATGACGATGACGATGATGAGGCGGAGGACACGCAAAGTCGTCGCAAGGGCAAAAAGGCCAAGAAGATCGAATATTACTGCCCCCCCGCGTGCTTCACTCTAAGTCAGAAGGAGATCGAGCAGTTTTTCGACTGTCTCCTAGGAGTAAAACTTCCTTACGGTTACGCGGGGAAGATAAGCAGGTACCTAGACAAAGCGAAGCAGAGGTTCAGCGGGATGAAGTCTCACGACTGTCACGTGCTGATGACGCAGATACTTCCGGTTGCAATCCGTGGGATCATGGACGCGCACGTCCGTGAAACGCTTTTTGGCCTATGCAACTTTTTCGACGTCATCTCTCGGAAGTCTGTTGGCGTGAGGCAACTTAGAAGGCTACAGGAAGAGATCGTGGTGATACTGTGCGAGCTTGAGATGTACTTCCCGCCCGCATTCTTCGACGTTATGGTGCATCTGCTGGTACATATCGTGGAGGATATCATCCAACTGGGGCCGACGTTCCTGCACAGCATGATGCCGTTCGAAAGGATGAATGGTGTCATCAAAGGGTACGTTCGCAACAGGGCACGTCCAGACGGAAGCATAGCCAAGGGCTTTCTGACCGAAGAGTGCATCTCCTTCTGCACGAGTTATCTAGAAATCGAGAACCCCGTTGGCCTGCCCGTAAACAGGCATCTCGGGAAGCTCGCTGGATGGGGTCACCGCGAGGGTAGCCGCGAAATGCATGTCGACTTCAAGGGTCGAATCGCCGACTTTGAAAGAGCAAACCTAGTCGCGCTACAACACATAGACGTGGTCGATCCTTGGGTGGTAGAGCACAAAACCTTCATCGCAAAGACGTACAATGATCAGGGCCAACAGAGGACGGACGGAGATATAATCAAAGAGCACAACTCAACCTTCACGCGGTGGTTCAAGGACAAGATGCTGACATACCCTATAGACGAGGATTCTTCTGCGGAAGAAAAACTCATATTCGCCTTGTCACAGGGCGCCGAACACAACCTGATGACATTTCAGGCGTACGATATCAATGGCTACACATTCTACACCGAGGAAAAGGACATGAAGAGCGATTATCAGAACTCCGGGGTAACGATGGAGTCCTACACCGGTGACATCAAGCAGAGATACTACGGAAAGATCGAGGAGATCTGGGAGCTGAGCTACGCCGGAGAGAATGTGTCGATGTTCCGTGTCAGGTGGGCCAAGAACGTCGTAAAAGAAGACCGGCATTTCACCACCATGGTTATACCCGAAGCCAAATCCAAGACAGCGGGCGCAAAGGTCACCGCAAAATATGAGCCATGGGTACTAGCTTCCCAAGTGGACCAATGCTTCTTCATTACCGACCCGCAAAAGCCCAGCCGTGTTGTCGTGAGGAGAGGCAAAAGGAGCATCATCGGAATGGATGGAGCCGCCAACGAGCTAGACTTCGACCAGTACGACGATCCGAAGATGGAAGATGACGACGATGATGATGAAGAACCATACACAACAAGAAGAAGCAGGACCACCCTACCTATAGGCCGTCCATTCAAGAGAAGAAGTCAAGGAGTTGTTGATTACTAATGTGCTGATTACCTGAGTGATATATTTATCCATTGTTTTTGTGGAGCAGCACCTGGAGAAGCACTTAGTGCATTTTATTGTTGATGCTGATGCTGATGCTGCTGCTAGCTGGTGCTGCTAGCTGGTGCTGCTAGCTAGCTGTTGCATGCTCCTTGCCATCTGGTGCATTTTGTTGTTGCTACTGCTGCTAGCATTTTGTTGCTGGTGTGTATATGGTGGTGTCAACATTTCTGTCGTGTGTATATGGTGTCATATTCTTGTGCAGGGATCGACAGAGTTGCCCATTATCGCCGAAATGTTGATTCATTTCCGTTTCGGCGAAAATGGGGCACTCATATGTCCATAAATTAGCATAGGTCATGCCCAATTTTTCCGTGAAATCTTGCGCTAACTTTATGCATTTTTTCCTACTTAGTTCGAACATGGCCAACAACGAAGAGGCCGGCGGCAGCGGCAGCAAGCCATTCTGGATGCTAACCGA
This sequence comes from Lolium multiflorum, assembly GCA_030979885.1. Classification (NCBI taxonomy): domain Eukaryota; kingdom Viridiplantae; phylum Streptophyta; class Magnoliopsida; order Poales; family Poaceae; genus Lolium; species Lolium multiflorum. The sequence continues at coordinate 170,864,198 of CM061749.1, read as the reverse complement.
TGAAATGGAGGTGATGGAGTCACAACCTCGCCGCGACGACGGCGAGGATGATGGCACCGATCCAGAGTACCGAGCGGATGATGCCGCCGAGGATGACACCACTGATGGTGCCGGCGAGGATGACACCACGGATGGTGCCGCCGAGGATGACACCGGCGCACCGAAGAAGCTACGGAGGGAGCGTCGCCCGAATGTGCTCAGCACCGTGAAGCAGGCATTCACCGAAGTGAACGCCAGTGGGCATCCAACGGCGCCCCCTGAATTAGTCAAAGGGTACGCAGCCCAACTCGGGTGCATCCTCCGGAGCACGGTCTCGATCAACACCGAGAACCTCAGGCATCCTGACCGAGCGAATTTGCGCACCCTCCTCTTCAAGAAGCTGCACGAACGATACGAGTTCCCGGTGGACTGCTCAGAAAAGCGTCTCATGCGGAACAAAGTGCACAATGCCGCCCTCACGAAGATGAGCACCGCCCTCGCTAGTTGGAGGAACCGAGTGAAGAAAATGATTCAGAAAGGTGAGAGTTACGAGAAGATCAAGGAGTCAAATCCTTCGATCACCGAGCAAGACTACGCTGATTTCAAGATCAAGTGCGAGAAGTAATTTGTCCTGATGTTTCGAGGTCTCAAAAAAAGGGCGTGGAAACAGATAGAAACTCTTGAATGGAAATGGAAAAGAAATGTAGCCCCAGTTCCTTCGGAAATGGTAAGATCTTTGGCGCAAGAAGAAGGGGCGACCCATAGCATCTTGACTTGGTTCTGCTTCCCCTCTTTTTTTAAGAAGAAGGGGCGAGTCAACGTCGGATTCTAGTCAGTGGGTGAAGGACATGCGTAAACTAAACTTAGGCACCCACAAACTTGGTCCTGGCGGTTTTAGGGTGGCGCAACCGAAATGGGACGCCGCGGATGAGGAGCGTGTGAAGAACGGCCTCGAGCCCCTCTTCTCGCAATACAAAAACAAGCAAACCAGGAACTTTCTCCTGGCCCGGTACCGTATTGACCCGAAAACAAAGGAGCTCACCACCACTCCGGAGGTGAAGCAGTTTGAGGCTCTTCTGGTAAGGAATGCACCCGCTTAATTAGCTCCTTTATGGTTGCATTCTTATTGATGAATCCAAATTTCTAAATGGTTCATGCATGTTCCTCCCGTAGGCTAAGGAGGTTGCTGCGGAAAGTGAAAAGGAAGCTAGTAGCGGCGCGGGGTCCACGAGCTCCTCGCAGTGTGCCCCTTGGGACAACCCTTTAAATAGGGCGTTGAATGCCCACAAGAAGAGGGATCCATTGAGTAAGCCGACGTCGGCTGGTCGTGTGGTCGGCGAAGGATGCTCTATGAAATGGTCGGATTACTATAAGTCGGGGAAAAAGGAGAAAAAGGCCACCATCGATGAGAAGGAGGTCGCACATCTCAAGGCACAAGTTGCGCAGATCCCGACATTGGTCGAGGAGCAAGTGCGGCAACAAGTGCAACATATCGTGGAGACCCAACAGAGGACGCAACGACAGCAAGTGGAGGACCAAGTGGGCACGACGCTTAGCTCCATCATCCCTACCTTGGTTGCCGGTCTGGACGCGTGGTATAGGGGAGGAAAAAAGGGGCCTCCCCCGGTTCCCAGTTTCACGGGCAGCAACTCGCACAACGTGGAGCCATCGGTGAGTCCGCAGGCGGCAACAATGGTGTCTCCGGCGGCGCCAACATTGGTGGCTCCGGCGGCGCCAACCTTGGTGGCTCCGGCGGCGCCAACCTTGGTGGCTCCGGCGGCGCCAACCTTGGTGTCTCCCGCGGCGCCAACCTTGGTGTCTCCCGCGGCGCCATTACTTCAGCTCAATGCACCCGTCGCTGCGGATAATACGCCGCCCGGCACCGCGCCAACAAGCGGCCACTCCATCAGTTGCACGCCCGCCGCCGGCGGTGCCTCGACCTTAGCCGAGTTGGACGCCATCACGGTAACCAACCCTCGGCCAATGACTTCCATATCCTTGCCTTTGACTAGCTAGCCATCCCTAACACCCTACATGTTGATAAGGGCTAAGCCCAAGGGTGTGCCCGATCTTCACGGATTTGAAGGGATTCGTGGGGGGAGGTGGAGGAACGCGAAGAACACGGTGGAAGGCGGGGTGGATCGAAGATACAAACGCAACGCACACACACAAACCGGTTGTTCTTCGTTGGCCCGATACACCAACCCAATAGAATTGCGAGGTAAAAGACTCACGAGGAGTAGAAGCCCTCACAAAAGATTGGCAATAGAAATCGATAGAGTTCCAAAGAGGAAAAGAGCGCAAAGATAGAATTGCAAATAGCAAAAGATCCAAACACTAGAATTCCTAGAATGGAAGAGATCGACTTCCTAGAAGAGTTGATAACTTCGTAGATGGTAGATCTAGAAGGGTTCCCACAAGGGTCAAGAGCAAAGCTCGTGTTTTAATTTCACATCAAGTCTAATCTCAGATCTGAGCCAACTAGGCTATTTATAGTAGGGGCGAAGGGGTAAGTTACACGCTGAAAAGTACTGCTGTGCTGAAGTTCGATGGGGCGGAAGTTCCGGCCGTCTTGGGCGGAAGTTCCGGTCTTGGGGGCCGGAAGTTCCGGCCTAGTTCCGGAATTGGTCCATTGTCTCGTAGTAACATCCAGTGTTGTTTTCGCGCATTTCGGAGTAGGGCCGGGCGGAAATTCGGTGGGCGGAAGTTCCGGTCCCTCGGGGCGGAAGTTCCGCTGGATCCATTCTCCTGCTGGACGGCATCTGGAGGCATCTGGAGGCATCGGCCGGAAGTTCCGGTCTGAGGGGCGGAAGTTCCGGCCGGCGCGTTGTAGCTCCATCTTCATCATTTCTAGCTCTCTCTTCATTGGCTTGGTCTCCATGGCTTGCGTCTTGGTCGATGTACCTGATTGAACATAGGGTATTTGCATGAAGTAGCACACCATCCAAGGGGGTGTCAAAGGCATATGTAGAGAGGAGCGAATTCACCTCTTGGCGTAGTGCTTGGGCTCGAGCTCGTGTCATTGGACCACGAGAAGGGCTTGTCGGTCTTGAGGAGGTGGTGTCCATAGGCCACCCCGTATCATCTCCCCCCCTTGGGAAAGAGTCGTCCTCGACTCTATGTTCTCCTCATCGCCATGATATGGTGAAAGGTCGGACACATTGAATGTGTTGCTCACCAAATACTTGGATGTTGGTATGTCGATGACGTAGGCGTTGTCGTTGATGCGCTTGAGGACCTTGAAGGGACCATCGCCTCGGGGCTTGAGCTTGGAGTTTCTTTCTTGAGGGAAGCGGTCCTTGCGAAGGTGTATCCACACTAGGTCTCCTTCATTGAAGATCCGTGCCTTTTTCTTCATGTTTAGTCTAGTGGCTTGACGAAGAACTTGTTGCTCGATCGTTGCCCTTGTGTCTTCATGGAGTTTCTTCATGTATTGGGCGCTTGTCAATGTCCATGTTCACTTGCTCATGTAGCGGAAGGGGAAGGAGGTCAATCGCCGTAGGTGGTTCAAACCCGTAGACGACCATGAATGGGCTTCTCATTGTTGTAGAGTGCTTGGCGCGGTTGTAGGCAAACTCCGCATGTGGGATGCAATCTTCCCATGCTTTCAAATTCTTCTTGACAAGGACTCGTAGTAGTGTGGAGAGGCTTCGGTTCACCACTTCGGTTTGCCCATCGGTTTGGGGGTGCGAGGATGATGAGAACAAAAGCTTGACGTTGAACTTGGCCATTAGTGTCTTCCAAAGATAGCTCATGAACTTGACATCTCGGTCGGAGACAATGCTTCTTGGTACACCGTGGAGTCTCACAATTTCCCTAAAAAACAAGGAGGCAATATGTGAAGCATCATCCGTTCGGGAGCATGGTATAAAATGAGCCATTTTTGAGAATCTATCAACTACCACAAAAATTGAATCATGACCATATTTAGTTCGAGGTAATCCTAGTACAAAGTCCATGCTTATATCGGACCAAGGAGCATAAGGAATAGGCAACGGTGTATAAAGACCATATGGATTGGAAGTGGACTTAGCTTGTAAGCATGTTGTGCACCGGCGGCAAAGGCGTTCCACGTCACGGTACATTCTTGGCCAATAGTAGTGAGTTGAGAGCATGGCATATGTCTTCTCTCGTCCAAAGTGACCCATGAGACCACCACCATGCGATTCTTGTAAGAGCAAGAGGCGAAGCGAAGACATTGGAACACAAAGTTTGTTGCCCTTGAACAAGAATCCTTGGTGCAAATAGAAATCATCGATGCCCTTTTCAATGGAACACTTTGCAAAAATTGGGCCAAAGAAGGTATCGGAGGCATATTGGTCTTTGATTTCATCAAGACCCAACACATGGAAATCCAAGCGAGTGAGTAAAAGGGTGAGCTTGCGGGAAAGGGCATCCGCAACGACATTGTCCTTGCCCTTCTTGTATTTGATTACATATGGAAAGGACTCAATGAACTCAACCCATTTTGCATGTCTTTTGTTCAAATTGTGTTGACTTTTCAAATACTTCAAAGATTCATGGTCCGAATGGATAACAAACTCTTTTGGCCAAAGGTAATGTTGCCAAACTTCAAGAACACGAACCAAAGCATAAAGTTCCTTGTCATATATAGGATAGTTGAGGCGTGCGCCATCCAACTTCTCGCTATAGTATGTCACGGGTTTTCCATTTTGCATGAGCACTCCACCAATTCCAAGTCCACTCGCATCACATTCTATCTCAAAAGTTTTAGCAAAATCGGGAAGAACAAGTAGTGGTGCCTCGGTGAGTCTCTTTTTCAATTCATCAAAAGCGTTTTGTTGTGCCTTGCCCCAAACAAACGGAACATTCTTTTTAGTAAGCTCATTTAAAGGGCAAGCGATGGTGCTAAAATCTTTCACAAAGCGGCGGTAGAAACCGGCGAGTCCATGAAAACTCCGAACTTGACCAACATTTGTGGGAGTGGGCCAATTGTGGATGGCCTCAACCTTGGAAGAATCAACTTCAATCCCGTTGGCGGAAACCACAAAACCAAGAAAAACCAATTTGTTTTGAGCAAAGGTGCATTTTGGGAGGTTGGCATAGAGCTTCTCGTGGCGCAATATGCATAAGACTTCTCTCACATGTTGAACATGGTCCTCGAGAGTTTTCCTATAGATGAGAATGTCATCAAAGTAAACAACCACGCTCTTGCCAATGAGCGGTCTCAAAATGTGATTCATAAGACGCATGAAAGTCGAAGGAGCATTTGAAAGACCAAATGGCATGACGAGCCATTCATATAGACCAAGCTTGGTCTTGAATGCCGTCTTCCATTCATCACCAATTGCCATGCGAATTTGGTGGTAGCCACTACACAAATCAATCTTAGAGAAAATGGTGGCACCACTCAATTCATCAAGCATGTCGTCTAAACGCGGGATGGGATGGCGATAACGGACGGTAATGGCATTGATGGGGCGACAATCCATACACATCCGTTGCGTCTCATCCGGTTTAGGCACAAGAATCACGGGAACGACACAAGGGCTAAGGCTTTCTCGGGCGTACCCTTTAGCGAGGAGGTCTTGTATTTGGCGTTGAATCTCCTTGGTGTCTTCGGGGTTGGTGCGGTATGCGGCGCGGTTTGGAAGGGGAGCGCCGGGTATGAGGTCGATGCGGTGCTCGATGCCCCGAAGCGGTGGTAGTCCATGAGGTAGCTCGTCGGGGAAGACGTCTTGGAACTCCTTCAAAAGAGATAACAAAGACGAAGGAATGTTGGTTAAGTCGTTAGTCTCCGAGGGTGGTCCCTTGCAAATGAGCACATAGTGCAATTTGGTGGATGGGTTGTGGTGCACTTCTCTCATCTCACTCTTGGTATCTAGGAGAACACTCTTCATCTCGCTCACATATGGTTTGTGGCGCTCACTCTCTTTTTGGTGGATCACTCTCTCACCTCTCAACTCACTAGTGATAGTGGCTTCCGTAGCCCTCGCTAGAGCCTTTGCATTGTCCGCAATTACTTGGCTAGGAGTCATTGGGCGTAGGACGTAGGTCTTGTCGTCGACCTTGAAGCTATAGGCATTTGTGTAGCCATCATGGTTTGCTTTCTTGTCATATTGCCAAGGGTGACCAAGTAACATTGTTATCACCAGATTTTGGCCAAATCAGGAGGTGGGCCGTAAGAGAAGACGGGCTTTGAAGATTACACGTGGAGCATCTTTGAAGCGGCCTCGCGCGAGGAGTTTGGGCTTAACTGCCTATGTATCTAATATAGTTAGATCGCATCGTGTTTAGATTTAACAGATAGAGTCTGGCCCGTGCACGGTTAGGTGCACGCCTCAATTAGAAAGTCCCTTGGACTATAAATATGTATCTAGGGTTATCGAGAAAGGAGGACAATCATCGTTCAACCAACACAAATCAGGCGCATCGCCACCCCTTCCTTCGAGGGTTTCTTCCGGGTAAGCATCATGCTGCCTAGATCGCATCTCGCGATCTAGGCGGCATTCGTCTACCTTGTGCTGCTCGTGCTGAAGCGTTGTTGATGGCGAGCAACACTACTTATCATTAGGTGTTTAGGGGCTTGCATTGATGCTTTCTGCGTGGCAATGCCATCCCTCGACACCTAGCTGCCCTTACACCTATCTGGGTGTAAGGGCAGCATCTTGCTTGATCGTTACTTAGTAGATCCGATCCGTTATAGTTGCTCCTTGTTCCGCAAGGATTAGTTTAATATCTGCATAGTTAGGCCTTATGTTGGGGTCGGATGATCCGGTAGTGCGTTAGGTGTTGTTTACCGTTCCTACAAGGGATGTTCCGGGAATTGACGTTATGTTGGTTTTTAGGCCTCTTGTAGGAGTAGTTTTCATCATCTTCCGTATCTGCTAGGCCCGATCACGCGTAGGATGTTCCGGTTATGCGGTGAAAACCCTAAACTGTCGTAGATCGTTTTAGCTTTGTTTTGATCAAGCAGGATCCCCATGCCATTGCAAATCCAACGAGAACCATGGGGCGATCGGCTCTTTGAGCCGATCCACAGGGAAACCTGAGAGCCGATAGGGCTCGTATTTAATGTTTATGTGTCTACCATGCAGGAACAATCGAAGCATCTAACACCTTCCTGATCGGGTCTAGGTCAGGTGGCACGCCCTAGCAACCGCCAGGACGTGGCTGGAAGATTTGCGGGACGACGCGAGGTGCCAGGGTCCACTAAGCGGCCCTAGGAGCCTCCCGGCTCTTCGTGTTGCTTAACCATTGCCCGCCGGTGGGTTTTGGCAGGTAACACATTCTACGGTGGGACCTCTTCTGCAACATCCACGTCAACCTCGACAACCGAGATGGCAGAGGAACAGATCACATACAAGGATCTCCCTGCGGACCACAAGAAGAAATGCGATGAGCTGAAGGCCATCTGTGAAGCCGAGCTCATCGGCTCCTTTGAGAAGACCCGTTCACACGGCATCAAGCTCGAAGGAAACACGCGTCCGTTGCGTGGCGACAACATGGTGGATCTCAGCCACTCCATAAGGTGCCAGGGTTCTCCTGGGGTGTCAACATGGCAGGGCTCGTGAACCGCCATGGCGCGGACAAAGCGAGAGCAGCCACTCTCGTGGCAAAGATAAAGAGGAGGCCGTTCCACGCGACCGGCCCCAAGATGATGATAGACGGTACCTAACCGAGGAGGAGGTGAGAAGCATACGGTATCAACGCCCACTCCCCGTGCATCTCCTCAACAAATATGAGCAGCAGTACGACCGACGTCGGCGCTACGACGAAGCGATGAAAGATATCGTCGGTGCAGGTATCGTCGACTGTGTGAGCTCGACGGGTACGAACGTCGCTAGAGGGAGGTCAAGGGCAAGACAACGTGGATAAGCACTGGGACTGTCCTTTCTTCAAACATTTGGGACTCGGAATGAGCCGATTGCCAACAATCGAGAATTGCCCAGATGCAAACAGCAAAAGAGCACAAATGAAGTTTCGGTGTTCGACGTCTAGGGCCTCTCCACCTCATCACAAACAAGGTAGTCATCTCAAGAAGAAGACTTTGAGGAGTCAGATGGAGAAGAAGATAGGTATCACCGACCAAGGTGGTGCCCTGATGGACTCAGCCATTCTCAGAAGCGTAGGGTGCAGCGGCTGCGAAACTTGGAAGAAGCCGAGGCACATTACCTGTACACGTTGAGGAAGGCACGGCCCGATCTGCCGTGAAAACTCAACAAACAATGGAGACAAAGGCGCCCGCCAAAGAAATGTGGCGCCTAAACAGACGAAGCCAATGCACGAAGCCGGCCGATGCGTCGAAACATCGGTGGTACAAGCACGGTGTCAGGATCTCTCGAGAGATTTAGAGTGTGAACATACCTCCAGCGAGTCACGTCACCATAATAAGAGACCAAGGAGTTGTAAACCCTCATCAAGCATTACAATGGGAAAGGAGGCCGATTTTAGCAATCGGCCAGCATTATCCTCAACATACGCTTTGCCTGTGTTCAACATTGACTTGGCAGGCGATGGAAAGCTGGGATATGGGTTTACATCAGCTGACGAGCTAGAAGAGATTGATATTGGTCCTGGGGACAAGCCACGACCAACATTTATCAGCAAAAAGTTAGACCCGCATCTGAGGGGCCTGATGATAGCCTTGTTGAAAGAGTACCCAGATTGTTTTGCCTGGGATTATACAGAGATGCCTGGGTTAGACAGGAGCATCATTGAGCACAGGCTCCCTCTGAAGAAAGGATTTCGGCCGTTCCAGCAGCGAGCGCGACAGATGAAGGCCGAAGTCTTGGAGGAAGTCAAGAAGGAGATCAAGAAGATGTTGGACGCCGGGTTCATCAGGCCATGCAGGTACGCGGAATGGATTTCTAATGTTGTACCTGTGGAGAAAAAGGATGGCCGATGGCGCGTAGCCATAGATTTTCGGAACCTTAACAGCGCCACTCCGAAGGACGAGTATCCGATGCCAGTAGCAGAGACCCTGATCAATGCAGCTGCTGGTCATAAGATTTTAAGTTTCATGGATGGCAATGCCGGCTACAACCAAATCTTCATGGCTCCAAGATATACACAAGACTGCATTCAGAGTGCCAGGCTCGGTGGGCTTGTTTGAATATGTGGTCATGACGTTTGGACTAAAGAACGCCGGCGCAACATACCAAAGAGCCATGAACTACATCTTCCATGATCTAATTGGCAAATTGGTGGAGATTTACATCGACGACGTGGTGGTAAAGTCCGTTGCGACGAACGGACACTTAGAGGATTTGCGACAAGTCCTGGACCGAACTCGGAAGTTCGGACTGAGAATGAATCCAAAGAAGTGCGCCTTCGGTGTGACGGCCGGTCAGTTCCTAGGGTTCTTGGTTCACGAGCGCGGGATTGAGATCGGCCTGAAGAGTCAAGAGGCAGTGCGAACGATGAAGCCGCCCACCACAAAGAAGGAGCTCCAATGTCTCATCGGCAAAATTAATTTCGTCAGAAGGTTTATCTCCAACCTATCAGGACGAATTGAGCCGTTCATGGGCTTGGTTAAAATCAAGTCTGATGAGGAGTTCCGCTGGGGGGCAGAGCAACAACAGGCATTTGACGATATTAAGGAATACCTGACCAAGCCACCTGTGTTAGTTCCGCCGCGGCAAGACAGGCCGTTCTACATTTACTTATCAGTGGCTGACACCTCCATCGCATCAGTGGTGGTGCAGGTTTATGATGGCCTGGAAAAAGTGGTTTTCTACCTCAGCAGAAGGATGTTGGATGCAGAAACAAGGTACCCTGAAATTGAGAAGTTGTGCCTTTGTCTATTTTTTACCTGCACCAAGATCCAGCACATCCTGCAGCAAATCATCGTCATATGCAAATCGGATGTCATCAAGCACATGTTGTCGGCTCCTGTATTAAAAGGCCGACTCGGCAAATGGATGTTTGCATTATCGGAGTTCGAAATCCGGTATCAACCGGCGAAGGCAGTCAAGGGACAGGCGCTAGCAGATCTGATTGCTGAACGAATAAACACGGACGTAGCAGCACTATCTGTGCGTGCATGGGCCATGTTCTTTGACGGATCGGTTTGTGAGGATGGTTGCGGCATCGGCATGCTACTCGTGTCGCCTCGGGGGGCAACATACTCCTTCTCTATCAGGTTGGCTGACCCTTGCACCAACAATATGGCTGAGTACGAAGCGATCTGCAAGGGAATGGAGTTACTCCTAGAAGCTGGGGCTGAAGCAGTTGAGATCTTCGGAGATTCCAAATTGGTGATTTCTCAGCTCACAGAAGAATACAAGTGCGAGAGGAGTCACTCTTCCCATTATGGGTACAATGCCGTGAGCTGATGGCCCAGTTCAGGTATATAAGCTTCAATTGGATCCCAATGTCGCAAAATACTGAGGCAAACGACCTCACAAACGGCGTCAGGTACAAGGATGTAGCAGGTAGCCGATTTTCAAGTGCAAGTCCTGGAACCAGATGATTGGAGAGCCGATATCTACAATTACTTGAAGGATCCGCTCGGGGGCACATAAACGGATAAGATACAGAGCCATGAAGTATGTTCTGATTGGCGATGACATGTTTTATAGAACATTGGAAGGATTGCTTCTCAAATGTTTGTGGCCAGCCGAGTCCAATCGGCTCTTGCATGAGGTGCATGAGGGTGCTTGTGGAACTCACCAGTCGGCTCATAAGATGAAGTGGCTGATTAGGCGCTCGGGATTTTATTGGCCTACCATGCTTGAAGATTGCTTCCAGTATTATAAGGGTGTCAAGCATGTCAGAAGTTTGGGAGCATTCAGATGGTACCCGCATCAGCAATGAATCCTATCATCAAGCCTTGGCCATTCCGAGGATGGGGTATGGATATGATCGGAGAAATTCATCCTGCGTCAAGCAAGGGCCATAGATGGGTTCTGGCCATTACAGATTACTTCACGAAATGGGTGGAGGCGGTCCCTATGAAGAAAGTAGCGTCGGAAGACGTTATCAAATTCGTGTTGGAACATGTCATTCATAGATTCGGGATCCCCCAAACTATTACGACCGATGGAGGTTCGGTCTTCGTTTCGAAAGAGATGAAAAAGTTCTGCGATGACATGGGGATCAAGTTAATCCGATCGTCTCCATATTATGCTCAAGCAAACGGGCAGGCTGAAGCATCCAACAAAAGCTTGATCAAGCTGATCAAGAGGAAAATCGACGAGCACCCTAGACGATGGCATGAGGTGTTGTCAGAGGCGTTGTGGGCTTACCGCATGTCGTGTCATGGAGCAATAAAGACCACCCCGTACCAGCTTGTCTATGGACAAGAAGCTGTGTTACCCTGGGAAGTTAAGGCGGGGTCAAGACGGGTCACGTTTCAAAATGATTTAACTGCTGAAGAATATGCAGCCCTGATGAGTGACAGCATTGAAGATGCGACGGAACTTAGACTATGGTCACTTGAGAAAATCAAGGAGAACAAAGCCAAGGTGGCTCGTGCATATAATAAGAAAGTGAAGCCAAAAGAGTTCCAAGTTGATGATCTGGTATGGGAAGCTGTATTGCCGTTGGGGACGAGGGATAAAATGTATGGTAAATGGTCTCCGAATTGGCATGGCCCGTACAAAGTTGTCCAAGTTTTGAAGGGGAATGCGTACATGCTCGAGATGTTGGATGGCGTGAAGTTCCCAGTAGCCGTCAATGGCCAACATCTCAAGTATGTGGGATGATGGACAGTAAGATATAGAGGCCGATACACAAATCGGCCAGTAAAGAATGAAAGGGGGGGCCGATTGTATGAAATCAGCCGGTAAAAAAAAATTATAGCCGATGCACGGTCATCGACTCTAGAGATTGAAGGATATTTTGAACATGGTCTGTATCTGTTTGACCGTGAAAAGGCAGCTGTTTCGCCTTGAATTGCGTTTGGAATGCAGGCCGATGCTTTGCCATCGGCTCTTTGAGCAATGACTTCGTTGAACAATCGGCCAAATTGACAAGAAAGCAAAGGTGATTGAGAGAAATTTTCTTCATTAATAAGAGAGGATCTTTACAATGAAGAGCCGATTGCTCAAGAAAGGAAGAACAAAAGAAGAGCCGATTGCTCAGGGACTACTAGTCCTACAGTGCTAATCCTCGCTGGCCTCATCGTCGGCGCCGGAGTCGCCGTCAACGCTGCTTCCGGAGACTTCTTCGTCGCTGCTACCCAGGTCTTCGGCTGGGGCCTCTTCTTCCTCGTCATCGTCATCATCCTCACTGTCCGCCCAAGCGCGGAAACGCTTTGTCGGCGGATACCCAGCGGAAGAGGAGGAATCATCCTCCTCCTCTTCTTCTTCTTCCTCGTCGTCATCATCGTCCTCGCTGTCCGCCCACATGCGGGAGCGCTTCGTCGGCGGGTGCCTGGCGGAGGAGGGGGCCTCTTCCTTCTTTACTTTTTCCTCCTCCTTGTCGGAGGAGATGGGGTTCGCCCTGGAGTGGAGGTCGTCTTCATTCTTTGGCGAAGATTGGAGGGAGAGGCCTGAGGAGGTAGAAGAAGAGGAAGACATTGCTGCAGGGGAAGAGGGTTTTTTGGTGCTGGTGGACAGAACAGAGCAAGGGGATGAAGTGGCGAACCGTCCGGCACAGATAAATAAAGGGGATGCAGCGAAGATTTAATGCCATGACGGTTCTCGAGGACATGATGCCAAAACTGTTAAATCGTGCAGAGAAGTTGAGAAGGCAAGGTGTCATGATGAAAAATAATGCGACGGTTCTGCTCTTCCACGACGTGACCCCTCGAAGGAGAAGCAGATGGTTTTGCAATTATCATTATCAAAACCAGGGGGCATGTGTTATCACCGATTTTGGCCAAATCGGGAGATGGGCCGTAGAGAAGATGGGCTTTGAAGATTACACGTGGAGCATCTTTGAAGCGGCCTCGCGCGAGGAGTTTGGGCTTAACTGCCTATGTATCTGTAATATAGTTAGATCGCATCGTGTTTAGATTTAACAGATAGAGTCCCCGGTTAGGTGCACGCCTCAATTAGAAAGTCCCTTGGACTATAAATATGTATCTAGGGTTATCGAGAAAGGAGGACAATCATCGTTCAACCAACACAAATCAGGCGCATCGCCACCTTTCTTTCGAGGTTTCTTCGGGTAAGCATCATGCTGCCTAGATCGCATCTCACGATCTAGGCGTACGTTTATTCGTCTACCTTGTGTTGCTCGTGCTGAAGCGTTGTTGATGGCGAGCAACACTACTTATCATTAGGTGTTTAGGGGCTTGCATTGATGCTTTCTCGTGCATATCTGCGTGGCAATGCCGTCCCTCGACACCTAGCTGCCCTTACACCTATACGGGTGTAAGGGCAGCATCTTGCTTGATCGTTACTTAGTAGATCCGATATATTATAGTTGCTCCTTGTTCCGCAAGGATTAGTTTAATATCTGCATAGTTAGGCCTTATGTTGGGGTCGGATGATCCGGTAGTGCGTTAGGTGTTGTTTACCGTTCCTACAAGGGATGTTCCGGGAATTGACGTTATGTTGGTTTTTAGGCCTCTTGTAGGAGTAGTTTTCATCATCTTCCGTATCTGCTAGGCCCGATCACGCGTAGGACGTTCCGGTTATGCGGTGAAAACCCTAAACTGTCGTAGATCGTTTTAGCTTTGTTTTGATCAAGCAGGATCCCCATGCCATTGCAAATCCAACGAGAACCATGGGGCGATCGGCTCTTTGAGCCGATCCACAGGGCAACCTTGAGAGCGATAGGGCTCGTATTTAATGTTTACGTGTCTACCATGCAGGAACAATCGAAGCATCTAACACCTTCTGATCGGGTCTAGTCGGGTGGCACGCTAGCCGCGGACGTGGCTGGAAGATTCGAGGACGAGGTCCAGGTGACCTAAGCGGCTTTGTGTAGCCTCATGGTTGGCTTTCTTGTCATATTGCCAAGGGCGACCAAGTAACATATGGCACACCGTCATAGGCACGACGTCACAATCAACGGTGTCTTCATAGGCGCCAATCTTGAAGGATATCGTGATGTGTTGGATCTTAGGGTATTTGCATGAAGTAGCACGCCATCCAAGGGGGTGTCAAAGGCATATGTAGAGAGGAGCGAATTCACCTCTTGGCGTAGTGCTTGGGCTCGAGCTCGTGTCATTGGACCACGAGAAGGGCTTGTCGGTCTTGAGGAGGTGGTGTCCATAGGCCACCCCGTATCGCCCTACATGTTTTCCGCAGAGCTCCGCCGTCGACGTCCCATGCACTCTCCTGCAGTTTGTGAACGGCGAGTTGATCGATGTTGCCAAGGCCAAAATCGTTCAACCGAGCAACCGTCAGTTACACGGTAGACCCATGCAACCCGACGTGTATAGGATTCAACTGGTTCGGGTGCTTAGCGGCTACGACGACGTGCTACCTCCCTTTCAACCCCATGGTGCCGACGAAGATGAGGTCCTTACCCTCCACCAATGCTTCAATTGGTCCATGGTTTGGCCAAAGAGCCAGATTCGTTTGGGGGCGAGGGACACCACCCCACAGACAGCACCCCCAGCCGTGCCGGCGCCAAGCCATGGCAAGACCACCCCAACGGTGCCGCCATCAGCTGATGAGGACATGCAGATGGCACAGGATCCGAACGATGGTCCGGACGAGGACAGTACGTTTGCCAACCTTGACTGCAACTTCGATTTTGGGGTGGACTACGATCTCAGTAGCCAACCCTCTCAAGCTGCCGCCGAGGGGAAAACCTATTGCAACAAGCGGCGCCTATTCTGTTCTCAGGAGACGCCTCCAGCTGCCGACTTCACCGAGACTCAGCCGATAGCCGAGGTGAGAAGTGTTATCAGTCCTAACACACTGAAGAAGGCTTGCGAAGAGGAGAATGCAGTCCCAGTAAATACGAAGCCGAAGGGACGGAAAAGAAAGAAGAAGGACGACAAGTCTGCCAGCCAGCCGGCACCTATCCGTGCTCAGGACGGGCCACCAGTGCCCAAGAATATCGAGTCGAGGGTGCATGTGTCGGGTGAGCGGATGCTAATTAAAAGATTGTACGATGCTGCACCCGGTCCTATGCGATCTCTGGTTGACGGTATTCAGTTTATGGAGGAGCGGCGTATCAGGGAGAAAGATCATGGATACCCGGTGTATATTGCCAAGGTGCCCTCGGGCCATGGCTTTGTCGATAGTGGCTTCGCGGAGAAGATCTTCCTGCGGTATGATGACATCTTCGCCATGTTGAACAGTTATCCGCTGCACTACACCTTCATTCGCCTATACTCGCTCAGCAAGGCGATGCGGATCATTAGAGACAACACCCCGGGCATCGCGATAGCCGACCCCTTCTACATGCGTGCCGTCCACTTGGCCACCGCCGGAGACCGGGCAGTCGCGAGTGAATACCTCAAGGGCTTCTTTCTAGCGAACCAGAAGAAGTATAACCTCCTCCTGCCTGTATTTCCCGAGTAAGTCACCCCCTCACCGTACCGGTCTTAACTCGTGATTATTTTAGATTTCAATCGTCCTGTTCTTAAACATTATGTGTTCTACGCAGAGACAATACCTGCACACTCATCTCCGTAACCCCGAGACATTCCATGGCCACATACTTAGATGCGGACGGTAAGTCAAGCACGGACTACACGAATGTCAAGGCCGTACTTGATGATGCTCTCAATGGCTACGTCAAAGCGAAAGGCCACATGGAGAGGCCAAATGTTAGGTACGGGAAGCATGTGTTCAAGCACCAAACAAAGTTCCCCTGCGTCAAGAAGCCGCCTTCTAGTACGAAGGATGCCTACTACGCCCTCTATCACATGAATAAGTTCATACGGGACCAGCAGCAGCTTACGCTACCTGAGCATCTCAGAGACTGGGCCAACAAATTGTCGCGGGTCCCTGACGACGGCATCAAGCAAGACTTCTTCCGCATCCAAGTAGAGTTTTGTGAAATCATCCATCAAGATGTCGTTAGAAGCGCGGGGGAGTTCTACGCCGGCTATCAGCCGTCAAACAGTGACATAGACACGATGCTCCAAATGCAGGGTGACGACTACCGCTCATGGATGTGCTTGAAGAAAGGCGGCGGTTTTATCCACGCTCCGAGTGGAAAGTCTTGATGTGCGAGCCTAGTTATGTAGTTGTGAACTAAAGACGAGGTTGTGTTGTAATAAACTTTATCCAGCACTTTACTTGCTATTAATTACTAGTTCGGCTATGTTTGTGAACTTATATATAAGGCTCTGTCGTTTTCCGCACTTGATTTGGTCGTTAATTTTGTTTGCATATGCCGATGATTAGAATGTTCGATCACATGTACACTCTGATACGTCTCCAACGTATCGATAATTTCTTATGTTCCATGCTACTTTATTGATGATACCTACATGTTTTATGCACATTATATGTCGTATTTATGCATTTTCTGGAACTAACCTATTAACAAGATGCCGAAGAGCCGATTCTTGTTTTCTGCTGTTTTTGGTTTCAGAAATCCTAGTAACGAAATATTCTCGGAATTGGACGAAATCACCGCCCAGGGTCCTATTTTTGCACGAAGCTTCCAGAAGACCGAAGGGGAGTCGAAGTGGGGCCACGTGGTGGCGACACCACAGGGCGGCGCGGCCCAGACCCTGGCCGCGCCGGCCTGTGGTGTGGGCCCCTCGCGCCGCCTCTTGACCTACCCTTTCGCCTACTTAAAGCCTCCGTCGCGAAACCCCCGATGCGGGAGCCACGATACCGAAAACCTTGCGAGACGCCGCCGCCGCGATCCCATCTCGGGGGTTCAGGAGATCGCCTCCGGCACCTGCCGGGAGGGATTCATCTCCGGAGGACTCTTCATCGCCATGATCGCCTCCGGAGTGATGAGTGAGTAGTTCACCCCTGGACAATGGGTCCATAGCAGTAGCTAGATGGTCGTCTTCTCCTTGTTGTGCTTCATTGTTGAATCTTGTGAGCTGCCTAACATGATCAAGATCATCTATCTGTAATACTATATGTTGTGTTTGTCGGGATCCGATGGATAGAGAATACTATGTTATGGTGATTATCAATCTATTGTTTATGTGTTGTTTATGATCTTGCATGCTCTCCGTTATTAGTAGAGGCTCTGGCCAAGTTTTTACTCTTAACTCCAAGAGGGAGTATTTATGCTCGATAGTGGGTTCATGCCTTCATTGACACCTGGGACAGTGACAGAAAGTTCTAAGGTTGTGATGTGTTGTTGCCACTAGGGATAAAACATTGATTCTATGTCTAAGGATGTAGTTGTCGATTACATTACGCACCATACTTAATGCAATTGTGTGTTGCTTTGCAACTTAATCTGAAGGGGTTCGGATGATAACTGAAGGTGGACTTTTTAGCATAGATGCAGTTGGATGGCGGTCTATGTACTTTGTCGTAATGCCCAATTAAATCTCACTATATTTATCATATCATGTACATGCATTGTTATGCCCTTTCTCTATTTGTCAATTGCCCGACTGTAATTTGTTCACCCAACATGCTTTTATCTTATGGGAGAGACACCTCTAGTGAGCTGTGGACCCCGGTCCTATTCTTTACATAGCATACAATCTACTGCAATACTTGTTTACTGTTTTCTTGCAAACAATCATCTTCCACTCGATACGCTTAATCCTTTGTTACAGCAAGCCGGTGAGATTGACAACCTCACTGTTTCGTTGGGACAAAGTACTTGGGTTGTGTTGTGCAGGTTCCACGTTGGCGCCGGAATCCCTGGTGTTGCGCCGCATCACATTTCGCGACCATCAACCTTCAACGTGCTTCTTGGCTCCTCCTGGTTCGATAAACCTTGGTTTCTTTCTGAGGGAAAACTTGCCACTGTGCGCATCATACCTTCCTCTTGGGGTTCCCAACGGACGTGTACATCTACGCGCATCAAGCACTTTTCTGGCGCCGTTGCCGGAGATCAAGACACGCTGCAAGGGGAGTCTCCACTTCTCAATCTCTTTACTTTGTTTTTGTCTTGCTTTATTTTATTTACTACTTTGTTTGCTGCACCTAAACAAAACACACAAAAATTAGTTGCTAGTTTTACTTTATTTACTCTCTTGCTCTCTATATCAAAAACACAAAAAAATTAGTTACTTGCATTTACTTTATCTAGTTTGCTTTATTTACTGCTACTAAAATGAGTAATCCTGAAGTTGAAGTTCATTCTTTTAAGCAACAAGGTGGAGAAAGTTTTAAAGATGCTTGGTACAGAATTAGTAATGCTCATCATAGGTGCACTAAGAAACACTCCACCACTATCCTTCTTAGGAACTTTTATGTTGGTTTATCTAGTTGGAATAGGTATGTTCTTGATACTCTTTCGGGAGGTAATTTCCTAGGTACTCCCGCTTTAGAAGCTAGTTGCATCATTGAGAGTCTAGTTGGAATACCACCTGTTAATGAAGTTAAAATTGAAATCTCTCTTGAGGATGTTATGAAAAAATTGGAAACCATAGAGAAAAATTTTCCAAGTATTGAAACTAAATTGGAAATGTTATTGGATAAAACTGATGAACTTGATAAATCCCTAGGAGGAATTGATGAAAGAATTAGTGTCCTAGGAACTTGTGTTGTCCATGATAATCAAACCAATAGAATTGATGAACTTGAAAAAGCTATGGGAACCTTGGGTTCAACCTTTTCTTCTCTCAAGTATAATGAGAAAGCTTATGTGGGTAAAGAGCAAAAATTCATGTATGCCTCTAAAGTGCCTAAACAAAAGAATTACTATAGGCCTAAAATTGCTAAAGCCCCTAGCACCACCATAGAAAATTTAGATAATGGAGCTCCTAAAGTACCCCCTGCAACAAATTGTGTTTGCATGAAAAATAATAATGTTAATGCTTCTACTCTTGATGTTACTTGATTTGCACTTTCTGCGCCTAGCTGAAAGGCGTTAAAGAAAAGCGCTTATGGGAGACAACCCATGTTTTTACTACAGCAATTTTTGTTTTGTTGAGTCTTGGAAGTTGTTTACTACTGTAGCAACCTCTCCTTATCATGTTTTTGTGCCAAGTAAAGTTTCTATGTCAAAGTTGATGTTATATTTGGGATCGCTGCGCAGAAACAGCATTGCTGTCTGTCACGAATCTGGGCACAGGCCTCTGTAGAAAATTCGAAAAAATCTGCCAATTTACGAGCGTGATCCTCAGATATGTACGCAACTTTCATTAGTTTTGAGTTTTTCCATTTGAGCAAGTCTGGTGCCATTTTAAAATTCGTCTTTACGGACTGTTCTGTTTTTGACAGATTCTGCCTTTTATTTCGCATTGCCTCTTTTGCTATGTTGGATGAATTTCTTTGATCCATTAATGTCCAGTAGCTTTATGCAATGTCCAGAAGTGTAAAGAATGATTGTGCCACCTCTGAACATGTGAATTATTAATTGTGCACTAACCCTCTAATGAGTTTGCTTGAAGTTTGGTGTGAAGGAAGTTTTCAAGGGTCAAGAGAGGAGTATGATATACTATGATCAAGAGGAGGCTCTAAGCTTGGGGATGCCCCGTGGTTCATCCCTGCATATTCTAAGAAGACTCAAGCGTCTAAGCTTGGGGATGCCCAAGGCATCCCCTTCTTCATCGACAAAATCATCAGGTTCCTCCCCTGAAACTATATTTTTATTCAGTCACATCTTGTGTTCTTTACTTGGAGCGTCGGTTTGTTTTTGTTTTTGTTTTTGTTTGAATAAAATGGATCCTAGCATTCACTTTGTGGGAGAGAGACACGCTCCGCTGTTGCATATGGACAAATATGTCCTTAGGCTTTACTCATAATGTTCATGGCGAAGTTTCTTCTTCGTTAAATTGTTATATGGATGGAATTGGAAAATGCTACATGTAGTAATTCTAAAATGTCTTGGATAATGTGATACTTTGCAATTGTTGTGCTCATTTTTAAGCTCTTGCATCATATACTTTGCACCCATTAATGAAGAAATACATAGAGCTTGCTAAAATTTGGTTTGCATATTTGGTCTCTCTAAGGTCTAGATAATATCTAGTATTGAGTTTTGAACAACAAGGAAGACGGTGTAGAGTCTTATAATGTTTACAATATGTCTTTTATGTGAGTTTTGCTGCACCGGTTCATCCTTGAGTTTGCTTCAAATAACCTTGCTAGCCTAAACCTTGTATCGAGAGGGAATACTTCTCATGCATCCAAAATCCTTGAGCCAACCACTATGCCATTTGTGTCCACCATACCTACCTACTACATGGTATTTCTCCGCCATTCCAAAGTAAATTGCTTGAGTGCTACCTTTAAAATTCCATCATTCACCTTTGCAATATATAGCTCATGGGACAAAATAGCCTTAAAAACTATCGTAGTATTGAATATGTACTTATGCACTTTATTTCTTATTAAGTTGCTTGTTGTGCGATAACCATGCTTGGGGAACGCCATCAATTACTCTTTATTGAATATCATGTGAGTTTCTATGCATGTCCGTCTTGTCTGAAGGATCTATCACCTTAATGATTGGAGCATGCATATTGTTAGAGAAGAACATTGGGCCGCTAACTAAAGCCATGAATCATGGTTGAAGTTTCAGTTTTGGACATATATCCTCAATCTCATATGAGAATAATAATTTTGCTACATGCTTATGCATTTAAGAGGAGTCCATTATCTGTTGTCCATGTTGTCCCGGTATGGATGTCTAAGTTGAGAATAATCAAAGCGAGAAATCCAAAATGTGAGATTTCTCCTTAGACCTTTGTACAGGCGGCACGGAGGTACCCCTTTGTGACACTTGGTTGAAACATGGCATGCAAAGATCCGGTAGTCCAAGCTAAGTAGGACAAGGTGCGGGCACTATTAGTATACTATGCATGAGGCTTGCAACTTGTAAGATATAATTTACATAACTCATATGCTTTATTACTACCGTTGACAAAATTGTTTCATGTTTTCAAAATAAAAGCTCTAGCACAAATACAGCAATCGATGCTTTCCTCTTTGAAGGACCATTCTTTTACTTTTATTGTTGAGTCGGTTTACCTATCTCCCTCCACCTTAAGAAGCAAACACTTGTGTGACTGTGCATTGATTCCTACATACTTGCATATTGCACTTGTTATATTACTTTATGTTGACAATATCCATGAGATATACATGTTATAAGTTGAAAGCAACCGCTGAAACTTAATCTTCCTTTGTGTTGCTTCAACACCTTTACTTTGATTTATTGCTTTATGAGTTAACTCTTATGCAAGACTTATTTATGCTTGTCTTGAAGTACTATTCATGAAAAGTCTTTGCTTTATGATTCAGTTGTTTACTCATGTCATTACTATTGTTTTGATCGCTGCATTCATTACATATGTTTACAAATAGTATGATCAAGATTATGATGGCATGTCACTTGAAATTATCTTTGTTATCGTTTTACCTGCTCGGGACGAGCAGAACTAAGCTTGGGGATGCTGATACGTCTCCAACGTATCGATAATTTCTTATATTCCATGCTACTTTATTGATGATACCTACATGTTTTATGCACATTATATGTCGTATTTACGCATTTTAGGAACTAACCTATTAACAAGATGCCGAAGAGCGATTCTTGTTTTCTGCTGTTTTTGGTTTCAGAAATTCTAGTAACGAAATATTCTCGGATTGGACGAAATCACCGCCCAGGGTCCTATTTTTGCACGAAGCTTCCGAAGACCGAAGGGGAGTCGAAGTGGGGCCACGAGGTGGCGACACCACGTGGCGCGCGGCCCGGGCCCTGGCCGCGCCGGCACGTGGTGTGGGCCTCGCGCCGCCTCTTGACCTGCCCTTTCGCCTACTTAAATCCTCCATCGCGAAACCCCGATACCGAGAGCCACGATACGGAAAACCTTGCGAGACGCCGCCGCCGCGGTCCCATCTCGGGTTCGGGAGATCGCCTCCGGCACCCTGCGGAGGGGATTCATCTCCCGGAGGACTCTTCATCGCCATGATCGCCTCGGAGTGATGAGTGAGTAGTTCACCCTGGACTATGGGTCCATAGCAGTAGCTAGATGGTCGTCTTCTCCTTGTTGTGCTTCATTGTTGGATCTTGTGAGCTGCCTAACATGATCAAGATCATCTATCTGTAATACTATATGTTGTGTTTGTCGGGATCCGATGGATAGAGAATACTATGTTATGGTGATTATCAATCTATTGTTTATGTGTTGTTTATGATCTTGCATGCTCTCCGTTATTAGTAGAGGCTCTGGCCAAGTTTTTACTCTTAACTCCAAGAGGGAGTATTTATGCTCGATAGTGGGTTCATGCCTTCATTGACACCTGGGACAGTGACAGAAAGTTCTAAGGTTGTGATGTGTTGTTGCCACTAGGGATAAAACATTGATTCTATGTCTAAGGATGTAGTTGTCGATTACATTACGCACCATACTTAATGCAATTGTGTGTTGTTTGCAACTTAATACTGGAAGGGGTTCGGATGATAACCTGAAGGTGGACTTTTTAGGCATAGATGCGGTTGGATGGCGGTCTATGTACTTTGTCGTAATGCCCAATTAAATCGCACTATATTTATCATATCATGTACATGCATTGTTATGCCTTTCTCTATTTGTCAATTGCCCGACTGTAATTTGTTCACCCAACATGCTTTTATCTTATGGGAGAGACACCTCTAGTGAACTGTGGACCCGGTCCTATTCTTTACATAGAATACAATCTACTAATACTTGTTTACTGTTTTCTTGCAAACAATCATCTTCCACTCGATACGCTTAATCCTTTGTTACAGCAGACGGTGAGATTGACAACCTCACTGTTTCGTTGGGACAAAGTACTTGGGTTGTGTTGTGCAGGTTCCACGTTGGCGCCGGAATCCCTGGTGTTGCGCCGCATCACATTTCGCGACCATCAACCTTCAACGTGCTTCTTGGCTCCTCCTAGTTCGATAAACCTTGGTTTCTTTCTGAGGGAAAACTTGCCACTGTGCGCATCATACCTTCCTCTTGGGGTTCCCAACGGACGTGTACATCTACGCGCATCAGGCGGCGTGAGCGAGCCTGGTGTCATGGCACAAATATCCATGTCTTGTGCATCCTACTTGGTCTCGCTCACACCGTCCCGGAATGTTAATATTGTTTGGACCAACAATGTATGAGGCATATACTATGTAGTTGTTACCACTTGGCTCTTTCTTCCATTTTAGTGCTGATGATTAGAATGGTTGGTCACATGTACACTTGGGGGCGGCGTGAGCGAGCCTAGTGTGATGGCACAAATATCCATGTCTTGTGCATCCTACTTGGTCTCGCTCACACCATCCCTAAATGTTAATATTTGTTTCGACCAACAATGTATGAGGCCCTTGTCATTCCATTTTCTTTCGTATTTCAAAATGTTGATGATTAGAATGTTTAGTCACATGTACACTCGGGGGAGGGGCTAGTGAACCTGGTGCGATGACACAAGTATCAATCTCTTGTGCATCCTGATGACCCACAAGTATAGGGGGTGTATCGTAGTACTTTCGATAAATAAGAGTGTCGAACCCAACGAGGAGCAGAAGGTGTTGACAAGAAGTTTCGATGAAGGATTCACTGTAAATGCTCACAGACAAGTATTCAGGGGTTTTGATATAGCAGATAAATAAAGTACGAGTAAGTAATTGCGACAGAAATAATTGCAGCGAGTGGCCCAATCCTTTTTAGCACAAAGGGCAAGCCGGTTTGTTTACTTATAATGACCAAACGTTCTTGAGGACACACGGGGATTTTAGTCTAGTGCTTTCGCTTCATACGGCTGATTAATCTTCATTGTTTTGATAAGTGTTGTGTGGTTGAACCTATGCTAATGCACCGCCCTTCCTAGGACTAATACATACTTGTGATTATACCCCTTGCAAGCATCCGCAAATACAAGAAAGTAATTAAGATAAATCTAACCACAGCCTTAAACTCTGAGATCCTGCTATCCCTCCTGCACCGATATACTAACGGGGTTTAGGTTGCTGTCACTCCGGCAACCCCACAATTAGCAAACGAATACAAGATGCACTCCCCTAGGCCCATAAAGGTGAAGTATCATGTAGTCGACGTTCACATGACACCACTAGAAGAGTAACACCACAACTTAAATATCATAACATTGAATATTACTCAACCATAATTCACTACTAACATTTAGACTTCACCCATGTCCTCAAGAACTAAACGAACTACTCACAAGACATCATATGGAACATGATCAGAGGTGATATGATGGTGAATAACAATCTGAACATAAACCTTGGTTCAATGGTTTCACTCAATAGCATCAATAACAAGTAGTAATCAACACCGGGAGAGTTTCCCCTATCAAACAATCAAGATCCAACCCAAATCGTTACAGCGGTGACGAGATGCAGCGGTGGAGATGGCGGTGTAGATGGTGGAGATGATGATGATGATGATGGAGATGATGTCCAGCTCGATGACGATGGCGATGGCATCGATTTCCCCCTCCGGGAGGGAATTTCCCCGGCGGATTCCTGCCCGCCAGAGACCTCTTTTCTCTCTGGTGTCTCTCCGCCCCGCAGAGGCGGCTCTGTGTATTCTCCGTTACTCCCCAGGGCTTAGGTTTTCGGGACGAAGAAGTACGCGAAGGAGGCGGCGAGAGGCTGTGGGCCCCCTCCCCACATGGCGGCGCGGCCAGGCCAGGGCCCACGCCGGCCTATGGGGGGGCCCATGGCGGCCCCTCCTTTTGGCTCCCTTCGTCTTCTGGAAAAATAGGAATTTTCGTATAATTGCCGTCAATTGCTGATCTTCAGAAATATGGTGTCTGACGGTGCTTTTTCCAGCAGAATCCTGACTCCGGTGAATAATTCTCCAATGATCATGAAACATGCAAAATAGATGAAATAACATAAGTATCATCTCAAAATATGAAATATATCAATGAATAACAGCAAATTATGATATAAAATAGTGATGCAAAATGGACGTATCAACTCCCCCAAGCTTAGACCTCGCTTGTCCCCAAGCGAAACTGAGCTCAATAAACAAGACCACATGTTTATGGAGTGAAGAGTCGATAAATAAAATACGGACAAGAAGCATCATATTGATTCACACAAGACATTCTAGTAAACATTCTCCTCATATAACTCAACTTGAAATAAGTAAAGAGAAATCACAAATAGAGGTGCATAGGAAATCATGATTGGTTATGGCAAACTTTGTTCTTGGTCAGAGAACTATTAACGGATTGTACTTATCTTCTAAACCAAGCCTTTGTATTAGAATTTATATGGCAGGGCTTTCATCCTTAATCATAACAATCTCCTCATATTCATTGATAACTTTCAAAGTCATATTCATTCAGATAAAATTTGTACTAAACAAGAAAGCATAAAAGACATGATTAACTAAATCATAGCATAAATGGTTGGTTCACAACAACTCAATTGCTTGCTTAAGATAGAGGGAAATAGGTTTACTGACTCAACATAAAAGTAAAAGATAGGCCCTTCGCAGAGGGAAGCAGGGATTAAATCATGTGCTAGAGCTTTTCAAGTTTTGAAATCATATAAAGAGCTTAAAAGTAAGACTTTGAGCGGTGTTGGTTGTTGTCAACGAATGGTAGTGGGTACTCTAACCCCCTTGCCAAACAGACCTTCCAAGAGCGGCTCCCATGAAGGACGTCATCTCTACCAGCAAGGTAGATCATCCCCTTCTCTTTTGTTTACACATGTATTTTAGTTTTATTATGGATGACACTCCCCCAACCTTTGCTTTCACAAGCCATGGCTAACCGAATCCTCGGGTGCCTTCCAACATTCACATACCATGGAGGAGTGTCTATTGCAAAATTAAGTTGCTTACTGATAAATCAGGGCAAAACATGTGAAGAGAATTATTAATGAAAGTTATTAATTGGGGCTGGGAACCCCGTTGCCAGCTCTTATTGCAAAATTGTTGGATAAGCGGATGTACCACTAGTCCATTGGTGAAAGTCCGCCCAACAAGATTGAAAGATAAAACAGCACATACTTCCTCATGAGCTATAAAACATTGACACAAATAAGGAGTAATATAGTTTGGATTATTTAAAGGTAGCACATGAAGTATTTACTTGGAATGGCAGAAAATACCACATAGTAGGTAGTTATGGTGGACACAAATGGCATGGGTTTGGTCTACGGTTATGGATGTATGAGAAGCATTCCCTCTCAATACAGGTTTTTGGCTAGCAAGGTTGGGTAGCAAGCATAAAGGTTGAGGAAACAAACAAATATACATGTGATAGAAACAATCATGCATCTTTCTCATAAGCACAAGCAATTTTAACTTCAGAATACTAAACTCATTAGCATAAAGATAATAGAGTAATATATCTACATGTATTTCCCTTTTCTATTTAAACATCAAGGTGTTGTTGCTATTGACCAATGCTAAGTTTGCCAAAACCAAATATATTTACTTGATGCTCCCAAAGTGATATCAATACTAATGTAAAGAGTAATCATATAAAAGAAATTGCAAACTAAAATAAGGTGCGCAAAAAGTAAATGATAAGACTTCTCATTAATATTCCATAACGATAACTCACACCAACGGATAGATAGATAACCAACTAAGAGAGATACTTCCACACTTCAAACTATTCCATATGATAACTTCCCTACTCAGGATATGACTCTACTTGATAGTAAAAGATAAAGATAGTGATGATGTGATACCGCGGCACTCCCCCAAGCTTGGAACAAACCAAGGGGATGCCAATACCGATGATGAATTACTCCTTCGGTGGTGATGGTGGTGGATTCTTCTCGCGCTTCTTAAGGATCTCCTTCAGCTTCAGCTTCTCAGTTTGACAGTTCTGCACTAAAACTCGAAGAGATTCATTGTTATCCGAATGTGGCGGTGGCGGCCTTGTGATGGGAATCGAGTAATATTCCAGCATTCTGCGAAGTCGCTGGTTCTCCTCCTGAAGTATCTCCACTTCCCTTCTTAGAGCACGATATTGATCACAAAACTCATCGGTAACCCGTATTGCTTCCTCCACACAAGGGAAAGAGTTGAGGCTAAGAGCAGGCGGAAGAGGTCCCTGCAAGTTATGAGAAAAAGAACGCCCAGTGTTAACCGATCCCACCAAGATTGGCTTACTCTCCATAGTTTCCCGCTCTCTTTTTGCTGATGCTATCTTCTTCTCCCCCTTATTGACCCCTTCATCCATCTCTTCCTCCCAAGGCTCCTTGTCTTTGTTGTTGGAGACCATGGTGCTTCTAGATCAAAAACAGATCTGGCAGAAAACAGCTCGAAACAAAACACGACGAGAAAACGATATACGGACCTCTGGAGATCCGGGGGATTATATAGCAAATATTTTTACGACAAAAGGAAGGTTCCAGGCCGAAAACGAGTGGAAACGGGACGCGAGGCTGTCCCCATAGGGCGCGCGGCCAGGGTGGGGCCCGCGCCGGCCTATGGTGACGGGCCCTCGCGTCTCCTCCACTCCGTTTCGATCCGTAATTTTTCATATTTTCCATAAATAGCAGAAATATTGTTCAGAAAGTTAAACGCGGACTTTTTATTACTAAAACTGTTACCTATTCAAAGTCGGACTCTGCAGAACTGTCAATTTGATCTTTGATGAAAGCTTCCGGAGTTATCACTTGAATAACATCAATATCTTCATTATAAGAATCTCCAGAAATATAATGCTTGAGTCTTTGTCCATTCACTACTTGTGTGGCGTTGCCTTCCAAAGAGCTAATTTTTATTGCTCCTGAACGATATACCTCCTCAATAACATATGGTCCTTCCCATTTTGAGAGTAATTTCCCTGCAAAAAATCTGAGACGAGACCGATACAATAGGACTTTATCTCCAACATTAAATTCTCTTTTAATAATTCTTCTATCATGCCACTTCTTAACTTTCTCCTTAAAAAGTTTAGCATTTTCATAAGCTTCTTCTCCATTCATCTAAAGAACTCAATTGTAGCAACCTCTTCTTACCGGCAAGTTTAAAATCTTTATTAAGTTCTCTTACAGCCCAATAAGCTTTGTGCTCTAGTTCTAAAGGTAAATGACAAGCTTTTCCATAAACCATTTTATAAGGAGACATTCCCATAGGATTTTTATAAGCAGTTCTATAAGCCCACAATGCTTCCTTTAACTTACTAGCCCAATTCTTTCTAGATTTATTAACAGTCTTTCCCAAAATAGCTTTAATTTCTCTATTTGATAATTCTACTTGCCCACTAGTTTGAGGGTGATAAGCTGAAGCAATTCTATGATTAATACCATATTTGGCAAGAGTTTTTCTAAAACCACCATGAATAAAATGAGAACCTCCATCAGTCATAATATATCTAGGTACTCCAAATCTAGGAAATATAACATCTACAAGCATTTTTATAGAGGTCTCACCATCAGCACTTTTTGTAGGTATGGCTTCTACCCATTTAGTAACATAATCAACAGCGACAAGTATATGAGTGTTACCTTCTGAAGAAGGGAAAGGACCCATGAAGTCGAATCCCCAACAATCAAATGGTTCAATAACAAGAGTATAATTCATAGGCATTTCATTGCGTCTAGAGATATTACCAACTCTTTGACATTCATCACAAGATAAGATAAATTTCCTTGCATCCTTGAAAAGTGTTGGCCAATAAAAACCTGATTGTAGAACCTTTTGTGCGGTTCTATCTCCGGCGTGATGTCCTCCATAAACACTACCATGACACTTACTCAATATCTCTTGTTGTTCATATTCTGGGACACATCTTCGCATAATACCATCCACTCCTTCTTTATATAAGTGTGGGTCATCCCAAAAATAGTGCCTCAAATCATAAAAGAATTTCCTCCTTTGCTGGTGAAAAGGTTGGAGGCAAGTACTTCGAAACAATAAAGTTAGCATAATCAGCATACCAAGGGCTATCTCGCGAGCTCACCTTTATTACAGCCAATTGTTCATTTGGAAAACTATCATTAACAGGAACAGGATCATAAGCAATATTTTCCAATCTAAACAAATTATCAGCAACAGGATTATCAGCACCTTTCCTATCTACAATATGTAAATCAAATTCTTGCAAAAGAAGCACCCATCTAATAAGCCTTGGCTTAGCATCTTTCTTTTCCATAAGGTACCTAATCGTAGCATGATCTGTATGAATTGTGACTTTTGAATCAACAATATAGGGTCTAAACTTGTCGCATGCAAAAACTACGGCTAATAACTCTTTCTCAGTTGTAGCATAATTTCTTTGAGCAGCATCTAGAGTTTTACTAGCATAATGAATAACATTTAATTTTTTATCTACTCGCTGTCCAAGGACAGCACCTACAACAAAATCACTAGCATCACACATATTTTCAAAAGGCAAATTCCAATCGGAGGTTCAACTATAGGAGCAGTTGTTAAGGCTTTCTTTAGAGTTTCAAAAGCTTCCTTACAATCATCATCAAAAACGAAAGGTACATCTTTTTGAAGAAGATTAGTAAGAGGCTTTGAAATTTTAGAGAAATCTTTAATAAACCTCCTATAAAACCAGCATGACCAAGAATACTACGAATACCTTTAACATCCCTAGGATAGGGCATCTTCTCAATTGCTTCAACTTTAGCTCTATCAACTTCAATACCTCTCAGAAATTTTATGTCCCAATACAATTCCTTCATTAACCATAAAGTGGCATTTCTCCCAATTAAGAACAAGGTTAGTTTCTTCACATCTCTGCAAAACTTTATCAAGGTTTCGCAAGCAATTATCAAAAGAATTCCCATAGACAGAAAAATCATCCATGAATACCTCAACAATCTTTTCACAAAAGCCATGAAAAATAGCAGACATGCATCTTTGAAAAGTAGCAGGAGCATTGCATAAACCAAAAGGCATACGCCTATAAGCGTAAGTTCCATAGGGACAAGTGAAAGTGGTTTTCTCTTGATCTTTAGCTCTAACAGCAATTTGTGAAAACCCAGAATATCCATCAAGAAAACAGAAATGAGTATTTTTAGACAACCTTTCTAACATTTGATCAATAAAAGGTAAAGGGTAATGATCTTTCTTAGTAACTTTATTAACTTTTCGAAAATCAATGCACATTCTATACCCTACAACTACTCTTTGAGGAATAAGCTCATCATTATCATTGGGCACAACAGTTATACCTCCTTTCTTAGGAACACAATGCACAGGACTAACCCATCTACTATCAGCAATAGGATATATAATACCTGCTTCAAGAAGTTTTAATACCTCATTTCTTACCACATCCTTCAGCGTACTCCGCGATATGGTACGCGCGATCCTGCCGCTTAGCGGTGAGGACCGGGTCCAGATCGGTGGGAGCGCCTTCACGCACGCCGAGGAGGGCGTCCAGCTCCGGATACCAGGAGCAGGCAACGCGAAGCGCTGAGTCTGCTCCGGCACGGGCAGCAGAGCACTGCCACTCCCGGATCCTTCGGCCGGCACCTTTCAGGCGGTCGCTGATAAGGGAGAAGGTGTCGGGCACCACTTCTCCAGGCCAGAGAGTCTTGAAGAGCTGGGAGGCCACTTCAGGGATCTCGGAAAGGTTCCGGTCCACCGAGCGCATGTGGGAGACCCGTGCATTTAGAGCAACCAGGTGGTCATAGGGATCCCAGGGCGCACCCAGATTCTCGCCTGCCTGCAGCGCCCGGCGCTCTGCAACCTTCTTTATAGCATGTTCCTGGGAATCTGGAAAGAGCCCTGCGAAACAAAGGAAAGAAAAAAGCTAAGTACATGATACCGAGACAGATAAGCTTATAAGCAGAAACCGGAAAAGAGAAAAGAAAAACGTACGAAGGGCAAGCGCGTCGGTTCGCGTAACAAGAAGGTCATACTCCTTCTGCTCCGCCTCCAGCCGCGCAACCTTCTCCTCGGCTGCTTTCTGCGCCTTGATAGCCTCCTCAGCAGCTGCTTTGTGCGCCTTGGCGGCCTTGCCCTCGGCTGTTTTCAGCGCCTTGGTGGCTTCCTCCAGCCCAGCCTGCAACACCACATTGGCATTGCCGGCATCCTCCAGCGCCTCATTGAGCCTAGCCTCCGCAGCAGATTCAGCGGCCTTCAGCTCTTTGGCATGCCGGACTCCGGCCTGGATAGCCTGATCCTTGAGCTCCCTAGAGATCTCCTTCTGGGCGTCTAAGGCCTTCTGGTGGTCCCGGATGAGCTGTTTCTTTTCAGCTAAAAGCCGAAAAAGAGGATGTTAGCGAAAACACAAAAACAGATGAGACACAAAGAAGCAAGTTAACCGGAAAAACAGAAGCTGTACCTTGAAGTGCGGCAACCTGGGCCTTGAGGGCCTCAACGGAGGATTCCGGGAGAGCTGTTATGCGAAAAACTTGTAAGTAACAAAGAAAAGAAAACTTTCCGGTAAAAAGATGCCGGAGGCGCAAGAAGTTACCTTGGCACTTGCTGTGTGCCTCAGCAAGGTTCCGGTGCTCCCAAAGAAGCTCCTCGAAGAGAGCCTTCCGGGCGTCAGCCGTGCTCTATTTAAGGAAGTGATGTTAGCAAAGAACAAAGGATCTTAACCCGAAACTCGGGGACTGGCTATGCCGGTTTCGCGCGTTTCTAGAAAGTTTCGCGCTAAGAGCAAGATCTTAACCCGAAACTCGGGGACTGGCTATGCCGGTTTCGCGCGTTTCTAGAAAGTTTCGCGCTAAGAGCAAGATCTCAACCCGAAACTCGGGGACTGGGAGTTCGCGGTGTCTTTAAAAGAAAGTTTTGCGTTAAGACCTACGCTCTCAACCCAAAACTCGGGGACTGGGAGTTTGTGGTATCCTATGAGAAAGATGCCGGTTTCGGAGATTCTTTGAAAGAAAGTTTTGCGCTAAGAGCTGCACTCTAAACCCAAAACTCGGGGACTGGGAGAATAGACAAGATCCGGAAAGAAGAAAACCGACATCGAAAAAATTTACAAGAAGGTTGGCGGAACTTACCACCACGTTGTTGGTGGCGTCGTACCACGCGCTGTCGAACTCCTTCACGGCATGCTTGAGCCGCGTGAAGTGTTCTTCAGTAGACCGAGGGCCAGCAGGATCTGGCGCTGGAAGGCGGTCTTTCCCCAAGCCACGGGTAGCTGCGGAGATGTCCGCATCATTCCATTTTTGGGCATAGGGGAGAAGATGCCCCAAGTCCTTGCCCTCGCGCTTCAGCTCAACAATCCGGCCCAGGAGGCCGGAAGGTTTTTCCTGGACCACAGCGGCGGCAGGCCCGACGTGCAGCACTAGAGGCTGCGAGCCGCTTGAGGCGCTGCCATCCGCGGCCTTTCCGCGGGACGCCCCCGGCTTGAGGAAGTCCGTGATCTTGAGGGTCGCAGGCGGCGGCTTTGGCGTAGTCGCGGGAGGTCCTTGGTTTGGTGGAGGTGTTGGCGTGGCCCCGGTTGCCTCAGGAACAGAGGTTTCCGGCGGCGGCGCTGGTGTAGAGGTTGCCGGCACGGAAGTCTCCGGCACGGCCTTGGAGGGAGAAGAGCGCGAACTCTTCTTCTTTTTCTTCTTTTCAAGGACGGGAGGAACCGAAGGTTCCGCCCGCCCGGCAGGTTCCTTTCCGGCGCCCATGTTGCTGGCGCCGGCGTCTTGGGTCTCGGAGGGGAGGCAAGGTCCTCCTCCGCGCGGTGATCTGGCGGTGTAGGGGCGCGCGCCCCGAACTTGTTGTGCCTCCCGAGAGGGGAGGCAGAGGTGGCCGGCACCAGACGGTGCCGGGCTTGAGTGAGGAGGAGAGGTTGAGGTTGGCGGATCCGGCGAGAGCCTCGGGCTGGGCCGAGCTTGAGCGCGGTGAAAAAGAGAAAAGGGAAAGATTGGGAAAAAAGCAACCGGAAAGGAACTTGATGAAAACGAAACAAGCAGAAAACAGAGCCTTACCCAGAAGAGGTCGGCATCTGTTTGCCCTTGTGGCGCCTCACAGCAACGACCTTACCCGCGAGAGTTTCGGTCCGGAAGCGCTTGGCTGGAGGAGCGTGGCTTGAGCCGGCATCAGAAGCCGGGGCCTTGTTTTTCTTGCCCTGGGCCGTGAGTTTATCCACAAACTCTTGGCCTGCCTCGGCCTGCAGGGGGGCGACGTGCTCATGGACCTGTGGGTTGACGCTGGCTGAGGGAACATCTACAGAAGAACGATAACATAAGAATATGAGAGGTATAAAAGGAGAGCTACCTCTAGGATGGTCAATTCATCAGACGAACCGGCGGGTTCCGGCGGAGACTTGCCGAGGCGCGAGGCTGCAGTCCGGCCCATCTTCAGGTCCCGCCAATGAATGACGGGGTCGGGGTCGAATTTGTCGAGACCGCGCTTCCGGCAACGGCCTCGCCGGTCAGATTCGATGCCGGGGAAACGGTCCTTGGCCTGAAAGAACAAAAGAGAAAAAAGGGGTTAATCGCAATGAAAGCTTCCGGTGAACCGACCCGAGTTGCGTAATTTCTTACTTCTTGGGTCGGAGGGTTAGTAGAGCTAAGAGGCCGGAGGCCCCATTCCCAATCTTCCGGCATGGCAGTCTGGCAGATCTGCCTGGCCTTAAGGACAACATCCTTCTTGCTGAGAGGAAGTCCGGTGATCTTGGTAGGATCACCGGGACCATACATCTCGCACATCTTGTGGGCGCGGCGCTGAAGAGGAAGCACCCGGCGAGAGATGAAGGTGCGGATGATATCGTCGGAGCAGATGTTGGTGTCCTTCATCCGCTGTTTCATGAAGCGTATAATCCGGTTAGTCTCATTGTGAGACTCCTTCGGATTGTAGCTCCAATTGGTCTTTGTGGGCGGCGCCGGATCAAAAGGAGGCAGATCAATAAGATCTGCGGCGCCGTTGTTCTTCACATAAAAGAAGGTCCCTTGCCATAACCGGCATGACTCGAGACCGGAAAACTTGAAGAAGGGGCTCCTTGACGAGAGCCAACGATGCAAGACCCGCATTGTACGGGGGTTTGGGTTTAGGAATGTCTAAGCCCTGAACGGAATTAATCCGAAGAGCGAAGAAACGAGCAAACGTCTCGCGAGTGGGACGAATGCCTATGTAAGCCTCCATAAAGGTGGCATAGCAGGAGAGGTAGAAGATGGCGTTGCCGGGAAGGTGGTGAGGTTGGAGTTTGTAAAAATCAAGAAAACTCCGGAAAAAAGAGGAGACGGGGAGGCCGAAGCCGCGCTCGAAGTGAGCAAGGAAAACGACGCGTTCACCTGGTCTAGGCACTGGTTCGATCTCGTCGCCGGGAAGCCGGCAGGTCACTCCTTCCGGAATCCTCCTGGACCGGTAAAGCCAGTCAATCTCGTATTCACTAACGTTGGAGCCCATCCAGGCTCCGCGAGTGATATCGGAAGGGTCAGCACCGGAAGCTTGGCTAGAGCTACCGGCATCTTGCTCTTGGCCGCCGTCGGTTTCCATCTGGGCTAGATCTGCGCTAACCCCGTCAGAGGCGCGACTTTCCGGATTACTGGAGGAGGAAGTGGAAAGGTACTGCTCGGAAGACATGCGGATTTGAGGAGCCCCGGTATCTACTCGAAAAAACAGATTTCCCAAGAACTACCCCCGCGCGAAGATCTACGAAAGAGAGAAAAACAGAGAAGAGGAAGTAAATACGCAACAACTCAAGATCGAAGAGCAAGAAAAAGAGGGATAAACCCAGATTAAGCCTAACCTGGGGCGGCGGAGTCGCGGAGGAGGAAGTTCGCCGGTGGTTTGGTGAGCTTGCCGTGGGCGAGGAAGTCCGTCGACGGCGAGGTGGAAAGAAGCTCGAGGAAGCGTCAATGTCGCGGCCGCGGAAGCAGCACCGCAGAGATTCTTCGTGCGCTGAAGTTCGGCGGCGTCCGGCGAAGCACTAGCGTGGGTTAGCTGGGCGGCGGAGCTCGAGCAGCGAAAGGAGTGGCGGAGACGCAAGAACGAAGAACACTTGTGCGCGAGGAACTGGGGAATGCGAGAAGAGGAAGGAGAAGGGGCGGTTTTGCCTTATAAAGGAAGAGAGAGAAGTGGGCCAAAAACCGCTGAACCGCAGCGGTTCGGGCCATGGGCCGCGACGGTTCGCTCCACGGGCTGCCACGTGGTGCGGCGATACACGCGAAACAGCGAGAAGCCACAGGGAGGGACACACGGATCCGAGAGAAGTGGTTGGGATCCGCTGTGGAGCAATTAACGCGCGCGAAGCCGAAGGAAGTGACCCCTGACCGCGTCATCCAGTGCGCATGTCAGCGACAGTGCGGGACCCGATATATTCTCGACTTCGCCGAGGAAGTATTTAATGACTAAGATGCCGGAGGATAAGCTGCCGGAAAATGCCTTGCAAAGAGAGAAAGTCCGGGCAAAGATGCCGGAGCTAAGCTGAGCGCCGGAAAAATTAAACCGGTATGCAAGGACATGGGAACCTGGCATGGTCTGTTGGATAGAATCCGCCAGACTATACCAGCTTCGGGGACTAATGTTGGGGGATGACCCCGGTATGCCAAAGGCATGCCAAACCGGATGGTCTTATCCATCAAGATACCGGTTTAATATTTATACCGGAGCTCAAAGATGAGAGTTTGGCTAAGTAAGGCTAAGCCGGTATCCCCAAGAGGGGTATACCGGGACCGGATAGAAAGGATGCCGGAGACCGGAAGGAAGAGCATGTCGGCAGGACCAGTCAAAGATTCTCTTCAGAGCTAGAAGACAAGGATGAGCTAAGCAAAGTGTCTTTAAACGAAGGCCTGAAGATAAAGAGGAGGATGACAGTCAAAGAAGCCGGAGGACGTCAGCCTCCCTATAGATATCATGATGATAGGCATGAGGTAGCATACCATTCACATGGGTGTTGAGATCAACCATAGAGAGGAAGGAGTTCACCTTGACATATATGGAGGGGTTTTGTGTTGTTGGTCCACTTGGGGGACTCCTTGGCCATGGTGTAGCGTCGACGATAGGCGGGGCTACATCAGCTTGGGCTCGAGCTCGTGTCATTGGACCACGAGGAGGGCTTGTCGGTCTTGAGGCGGTGGTGTCCATACGCCACCCCGTATCACCATATAGCCCCAGGCGATATATATTCGCTCGGCGAGCATAGCCATTTCTAGTCTCGCTAAGTACGTGCCGGAGTTCGTTCCTTGGTACTTACTCTCGCCTTTCCTCTTTCTCTTTGCTTCCTCCCTTTTGTCGGCAACCGATGGCCCGACTTTGACAGGTACGAGATGACGATGTTAGCAAGGTTACCCTTCCGGCTTGGCCTGGGC
This sequence comes from Lolium multiflorum, assembly GCA_030979885.1. NCBI lineage: Eukaryota > Viridiplantae > Streptophyta > Magnoliopsida > Poales > Poaceae > Lolium > Lolium multiflorum. The sequence goes on along the minus strand of CM061749.1, from coordinate 170,828,132 downwards.
AGGGTTATGGACGCCGCTGATTATCTTCAGGACTCTTAGTCCAATTTGTATCTTGTTCGTACTCGGACGTATTTGATCTTCTGTATGATTCGGATCTTTGTATTGTATATTTGTATCTTGACTCGTTGGAGTCGTTGTTGTAATATATGTTTCTTGTGGGCTCTATTGTAATCCTGTTGTAATGTTACCGCTCGTGTTAATTCCTCTGGCATCACGTGTGTGATTCGTCGCGCACGTCGTGTCGGAGGGCGTCTCTGAATCGATATCGTGCGGATTTCGGCGGGATCGCTGGAATCCTCATGGTACCGGTTTCGGGGCGTCACAAGTTGGTATCAGAGCCTCAGGTTGACGGTACCCCACTAGTCCAGCCTTTAGGATAACCTTGCCAATGGTCGTAGAGTTTAGAGAGTTCAAACTATTTTCTAAAACTCGTTGGATAGATCTGATTAGATCTGATTTTTCTCCTTATCTATATTCTTTCTCCTCTTACCTGTGCGAGTTTTGACTCTTCTCTCTTATCTTAGTTTTCCGAGTCTTAGGTTCTGACGCGGGTGGACGATCTAAGCCTTTCACCTAATAGGTCCGATCTCTGAACATTTCCAACAGAAGAACATCCATGGTGGATAACCTTGTCTCTCCGTTGCCAGCATCTTTGTTTTTCGCGATCTCTGTTCAATTCTTTGTGCTTTGACCCGTCGAACCTTCGCTGTCAATGATTGACAAGATCGCCAATCTGGATTCCAGGAGTTGGTTACGTGATTCTCTTATTCATGTGCAGAGTAATACTTTGAGTGCGGGATGGACTGATCACCATACCGACTACTCTTATTATTCGCTTTTGTTACGTTGAATAGGTGGATCCATGTGACTATTACTCCCTCCTTTGTTTCTCCGGAGTCATCCTCGTCGACGTGAGCAACAACCCTTGTTAGTGGTGTCGACCGTTCTACATGGAGCAAGAACCCTTGTTAGTGGTGTTGAGAAGATCAACACCTCGACAGAAGAAGGTTCCACGCCAAGGTCGGATGTTCGTCAACATGGTACAAGAAGATCCGATAGTTTAACCAACTCCCCCTTAGGTTGACGTGGAACCTCGGGGCGAGGTTCCTTGTTAGTGGTGTCGATTGTAGCGACCCAGAAAAATATCCCTATTAGATTTTGTTTGTTATTTTCTTTTGTGCATAATCATGGCATCATGCATATTTTTAAACTCCAAAATTATTTTATTAAACCCTATTTTATTTCTAATTTAATCCCTTTATTTGGATGTCAAAATAAAACCTTTTAATTGCTTACAAAATAAACTCTTATGTGGTATATTAACCTCACCTCTCTCTCTTCTTAGTTATATAAAAATTATTTTCAAACTAAACAAATTGAGTTTTGTTTTCCAACAACCTGCAGGAATTTTCCAAGTTATTTTTCACATGTTCTTTCCCTCTCTTCTATTTTTGCTTTCCTGCAAACATCTGTGAGAGAAAGAAAGAAGAATCAACCAGCAGCTCACCTACATGACACAGCGCCATCGCTTCTGTTGCCAAGCAAAAGTATCTCATTCTTGTCATCTCCCTCACATGGTCATGCACGCTGCGTGACCTCGCCAACCACCCAGGCCAGCTGCTCCTTTTCCCCTCTACAATTCCCAGCCTGACCCCATCAAACCCTAGCACTCTTCCTCCTAGCCCCGCCGCCACCTGCTTTTCCTCGACCACACCCACAGACGAGAACGCAGAAGAAAAACAAGGAGTTCAGTTAAAATTTCAGAGAAAACAAACGAGCCACCACCAGCGCTGTACCTCACCGGCGCGCCGTTGTTCCGGCCTTCCCCGAGCTCCGCCGAACGCGTCCTCGTCTCCGCCTCATCCTCTTTCTCCTGGTACAAGGAATCGCCCCAATACGTCCAGAATCAACGTCAAGGTCGCCGATTCTCTTCTCCGGCCGCCGCGCTCCGGCGAGGATTCCGGCTGCTCCGTCCATCCTCCGACCTCGCTGACCGCACCACCACGTCCCTGGTGAGGTTTCGCATCTACTCGACCTCTCCACGGTCTCTCCCCTTCTCGTAGAGGTGCTCCCAGTGTTGACCGCCGCCGTCCTCTGCAGGTCGTCGTCGCTGGCGCCGCTTTCGTAGTCCTCTGGTCGGGGTCCGTCTCCATCGAGTTCCCCGCAACGAAGTGCACCTCTGGCCCCGCCGTTCCCGTCTCCGTTCGCCCTGTACGACGATGATCGTTTTGAGTGCGTCCTGTTCGCCCAGATTTCAGTTCGTCAGGTTCAGAGCGCAACCTGTCTCTACATCTCTACCTGTGTATCATATGTGTAGCAGACTAGCAGCACATCTGGCTCCTTTCCTTGTATAAAAACGTGAGTTCAGATTCCTGGATCAAACTCCCGTTTGAGGCAACATGCCAACCTTTTTAATTCCCCTTTTGTTTCTCTGTTTCAATGCAGCCAGGCACTGTCCTTTTTCTTTGACGCGGAATGCCTGATCGATTTGGTTCCCTGCCTGTGTTATGTGCTATTTAACATCAGCAGCTCGAGCTGTCGGCCTGGTGCGCGTTCAGCAGCAGTGCTTGCATATATACTTCGTCCAAAACCAGCTAGCACGACCATCCAGGACCTAAATCGATTCAACTATCTGATAAGTTTCAGCTTTTGGTTCACACCTTCGTTTCAGCCATGAGCTCCTTTGTTCAGATCCCAACAGCGGCCAATTAAATCCATCACTTTCCACTTGTTTGTTCAGATTCCACACTCATGGAGGTAGTTCTTTTCTACGCATGAGCCAAACAAATCAGCATCGCTAAAGCAGCCAGTGGCTTACGGCCTTGATCTCTTCCCTGATGGTATGAGGATCAAATCTCAGCGTATGTGCTACTCCTCATAGCTGGTGCAGGCCAGGTCCGGCCCAGCATCTTTCTGCTAGCCTATTCTTTATTCCTTTTGGCAAACCTTGTTTAATCATAACTCCTATTTTATAAATCTAATTACTGCAAACTTTATGTGTATTTCTACCAGAAAATTGTAAGGAATAATAAAATGACATTCATATGCTTGTTTGCATCTCGAATCATGTCGTGCCGTTCTAGTTTGCATGGCACCTAATAAATTAAACGCGGAGCCGCTCCGTTTAATATTGAAGTAGCTCACCCCTGCCATGTTGTGCCATGCTAATCAACCTTTAACTTTGCTGGTAGAAATGCAATTTCAACTCTAATTTGATTGTCCGGGGTTCCGACTCCGATTAATATGGATAAGTTGCACCGCATCATCCTTGCCATGTCATGCATATTATCTTGATCATGCAGATTCTTCTTCCGTAGTAGTAAGATTGCATATGTTGTGTGTTCCAGCATTTGCTTCTTCCCGGATAGGATCACGAAGTGGTGACGTGAGTTACGACGAGTTCTCCGACAAGTTCTCCTGCAGCTTTTCACAGGCGAGCCCACCTCCTTCACCTCTTTTACTTTTTGCTCTCGCTCTCACTGCTATCCTTATGTTGCGCTTCTCTATCGAGTCACGTGTCCTATTCCACTTGTTTACCATAATAATCATATATATATATCATCCCTTACCCATAGCCGTTGCTTGATGTTTGAGCCTTGCGAGTCGTAGGCGTGTTTAGGCTCTGTTGTTTATCTCGTTATCGGGATATGTTGGGTTGTTGGGAGGTTATCACATGCTATATCATCTGTTGGAGATATTCACACTTTACTTTATTGTTAACAACTAAAATTGTAAGCAGAGGCATCTGTGAGCCCTTTGCGAAAGCATCGGAACTTTGACTCACTAATGTCCCCTAGGACCCGAGTTCTTGTTATCTGTTCCGAGACTGAGCGCTCTAACCACACGTGGGTATGTTTATTGGGTCTCCCCTCGACCACTGCCGGAATCTACAGCTTTGTCCAGTGGCCACAACTAGTTTGCAATGTTTTACCATTTGTTGTTGCGTGCATGCCAGCATGTTACTTCTTTATCTTTGGGAAGCCCAGTGAGCCTTGTATCCCTTGTTTCTGGTATGCACGTATAGGTCGTGGAGCCTCTGCGAAGTGGTTTATCGCCCCAGTGTGTGTTTAAACCACCTAGCACGTTGACACACATAGCTAAGTCCGCTTCGGAGATACGGCCGGACTTCGATACGGGTTCAACTTAGTTAGGTGGCTTCCTGGACATTGTTGTCGTGAAGGAGAGTGCGAGTCGTGATATCCACATGTCGCAAGTGGGTTGATCGTGCGTGTGGCTACATTTGGGCACCCCTGTAGGGTTAAATCTTATCGATAAGCCGTGTCGCGGTTATGGACGACTTGGAATTGTATAGCTCGATCATAGAACAACTTACACCTTTATGTTGTTGATAATAATTTGCTAATAACTTGATTAGTAATATAGCATTACTACAATCGATACCTAATAAAACTTGTCCACCATTGAGTGCCTTTTACATTGCCTCTTCGCTTTGTTGAAGGGGATATGTGTAATCGGCTGGGTTATGTATGTGTAGTATTTATCTGTTACCTTGTGCGCTCTCTTATCTTCTCTGAGTAGACGGATGTTGTAGCGTGTCTCTATTGGTTATAGTTTTGCTGCCGCTAAACCTACCATATAGCCCCAGGCGATATATATATTCGCCCGGCGAGCATAGCCATTTCTAGTCTCGCTAAGTACGTGCCGGAGTTCGTACTTACTCTCGCCTTTCCTCTTTCTCTTTTGCTTCCTCCCTTTTGTCGGCAACCGATGGCCCGACTTTGACAGGTACGAGATGACGACGTTAGCAAGGTTACCCTTCCGGCTTGGCCTGGGCAGGGTTATGGACGCCGCTGATTATCTTCAGGACTCTTAGTCCAATTTGTATCTTGTCCGTACTCGGACGTATTTGATCTTATGTATGATTCGGATCTTTGTATTGTATATTTGTATCTTGACTCGTTGGAGTCGTTGTTGTAATATATGTTTCTTGTGGGCTCTATTGTAATCCTGTTGTAATGTTACCGCTCGTGTGCATCAAGTGTGTGATTCGTCGCGCACGTCGTGTCGGAGGGCGTCTCTGAATCGATATCGTGCGGATTTCGGCGGGATCGCTGGAATCCTCATGGTACCGGTTTCGGGGCGTCACAACTAGTGGCCCATCAGTGGCGCACACCACTAGTAGCTGGCGCAGCTGGGATCAAGTGGCGCACGCCCCGATCCCCCAGAGACTAGCACGGCGCACCGGGCACCTCGGCAATGTCGCATGTTCAGAGCGGCGGTGGCGCACCACCTCGAAACAGTGGCGCACCCAAATAGTAGCGATGGCGCACCTCGTCTAGACAGTGGTGGCGCACTGCCACTGACCAACAGTGGTGCACCACGTTGGAGCAATAGTGGCGCACTGCTGGACATGTTAATGGCGCAACACGCAGTGCGCCACTGGTATCCAGGCTAGTAGTGGCGCACCCCCTAGTGCGCCACTACTAGGAGTTAGCAGTGGCGTGATAACGGCGCCTAGTGCGCGGCTATAAGTGGTGCGCCACTGATTGCCTTTTTCCTAGTAGTGTGTGGTGCTGCGGTGCTGATGTACTGGTGGAGCGGTGTGGTGTTGGTGGTGACTACTGCATACTCGACGCCGGCCGGACGGCGTCTGCGACTGCAACCCCGGCCCCGGCGTCGACTGCTTCATCTCATCCCTGAACTGCACTTTGAGCTATCTCCCTCCTTACTCCTCTGCCTATGGTCATAGTGCTATGTGATGCAATATTGATGAACATATAATGCCCCTGGTGATGTTGTACCGGAGCTAAATTAGTTTGTGTTGATTCAATTGCCTGCTAGCTGTTTGTACTATGTTGGTATCAAACCACTTGGGGTTTGGATGAGATCTTGTTTATATGCTAGAGGGCTTTGCTGCTGCTAGGATACTACTTGGTTAGCCTAGGATTAGTTTCCTGGACCCTACGTAAATCTCTGAAGCTTACATGTATGGATCTGGTTGCTCTATTGTGGATATATAGATGTGGTGCCCCTGTTTGGATGATTTATTCATCCAGGCACATGTGATGATATTGCCTGTTAGTAATTTCTGATGGCATTGTCGTTGGATGTAGATGAATCAATGATCATGTGATAATCTTGATAGTACTATCTGGTTCTTGGACATATCTGGTGCTAGATAGTTAAATTGGTAAGGACATATCCTTGTTTAATAATTATAGTGATGCCTCTAATTGGATGATTAATCATCCTGGCATGTGTGGCTGGTTGTATTTATTTTACTGATGAAACTGAATATACACTACAACATACACTATTTATTTGATGCTTGGTTTGGGGTTTTGACTGTGAGCTTAGAAGCATGTTTACAGAGCTTTGGTTCCCCCATTTTACTTGTGCTTTTAATTCCAGGATGTTGTTACTCATACATAGATCATGTGTATATATGATCCTGGACAAGCTTGTCTTGGTGGTGCATTGAGATTTATCTCTGGACAGATATGCTGCTTATAAATGGATACTTTATATGATGGTTAGCTTGTGCTTAAGCTGATGTTCTTATAGCTTAGGTTTAATGTCTTTTCTTCCTTTGCATAAGTTCCAATGTGCTTTCTAATTATCATATCTATCCTGTGGTGCCTCAGATGAGTGTGCACAAGATACATATGTATGAATAGGATCTGGTGCCGTAGGTGCTTGTGTAAAATATGAAATAGACATTGGTCATAGCTGTATGATCAGATGATGTTAAATGTCCATCCCAAGCTCCTGATGTTGCTTGAGTAAATTTAATGGACGGATCGATGCTTGCTTTAGCCGATGATGCAAAGGCTGAGGCAAAAATTTGGATAAGAACAGATACTAATATTTGACTTACATTCTCTGTGATGAGCTTGGCATAGCACTTCTATGCAGATCTGAGAGAAAACCCATCCCTCCATCCTCCTAGATGAAAATGTAGTTGGAGGGTGGTTTGATGGAGTGTTGTGTATTCTTTTCTTTATATCCCCTGATCCTAGTTGTGCAAGCTAGTATGATATGATGCTTATATTAAATCAATGGTTCAACCTATTGTAGCAGAGTGGAATAGCTTGTGATGATGACCTTGATCTATTGCTTGTTTACTGCACCTCCTCCTAGCTCCTGCTTGATCTTGTTCTAGGATACCACCATGCTGGTTCTTGGTTGGATGAACTGGGATATTTCCTGAGATGGTTTGGTGGTCTAGATGAAGAACAACTATTGTTCGTGTGTTCTTGGTATGGTCGATGAAACCCTTTTCTAAGGAACTGTGTGCTCCAAGGGATGCCTCTTTTATTGGTGACTCGAGGTTGTGCTTGGCCTTGTACTACTGCCTATGTGCTATGTGCGTGAGACAACGCATAGCATGCATGTGTGACAGTGCTACTTGCTTGTGTGCTCCAAGTCTCCACCTGTTACATCCCCTCTTGTGGATGAGCATGGGCTAAGAAAATATCTTCTCATTTCCTTTCCATTTCTTTTTAACCTGGCCACTTGGCTTTACTTTTCCTTTTTCTTTGTCTGTTTTGCAGGTGCTTACTTGAACAAGAGATGATGATCTTCAAGTTTAGTTTAGGATTTGATTTTCTTTTCTTATACTTTTAACTGTAACTATATTCTTATTATTATTTTTTAAATACTTTGTGGTATTGTGTTAATATTAATAAAGAAATATTTTCCTTATTGTACAATGTCTTATTATGTGAATTGCTTGACTTGTTCTATATTTCAGTTTCATTTGTAAGTTTATTTCTCTTATGAGAATTGTAAATGATTGCTTGTTTATTATTGTAATAAAGTCCAAATGATTTTTCTATTATGGGTTCTCAACTGTGTTTGGTCAATCATATAGTATTTTATATATATTTGTTTGGAATTCAAACTTCAATTCAATTTCTCATTTGAATTCATATCATCCATTTTTATTTGAATTCAAATTGGTTCTCCCCAAAACACATAAATTCACAAAGGTAATGTCGAAATTTTTCGCATCCACATCGATGACTAACTCAATTCCATCGATGTAAGAGAAACCTTGATCCCTATGACAGTTTTAAACAAAAGCGCGAAAATTCCCCGGATTTTCTATGCATGAATGCAATGCACACTCTGGTGTTCTCTCTTTTCCTTGCCTCTAAACCTGGGATATGACAGCCTCTCCCCCTTAAACTAAACTTTGTCCCGAAGTTCGAACGCTCTCACGTTTCGGAAACTGGAAATGACTTGTACATATCGCGATCTCTTTCGATCTCCGCAACAAACTTATGAGACACAGTTGGATATATCTCTTGTCCATATTCTTCCTGGAGTCTTGTGGTGTCTGACACTGAACCAATTATTACTATCTTCAATTCTATGATTTCTTCTAACACTATAAGCTTATTGTCTTCTTCCAAGATCCTTGGATTAGGACATCTTCTTGTGCTTATGGACTTAAGTAATAGTTGTTGTGACAGTTTCCTATCTGGTACCAAAAGCTTGGTTGTAAAGGGTTTGTTTAAGGTAGGACTTTGTTTTCCCTTACTACCACTACTACAGTAATGGTACTTAGCAAGGTATTTACAAGAAGAATAGTCTTGGTGGTTTATTCCTATGAATGGACTAGACTCATTTAGTCCATCCAATTATGACTTCTAGTTTATATTAATTATTCTCCTTTTGATTCCTTTAGGTTCCATAAAATGAATCTTTCTAATAATCATTAGTTCTGGTATGGTGAAACTCCTTCGGTATTTAGCCTTCTTAAGATTTGATTGTCCTCCGACATCTTCTTCATCCAACTTCATTATCTTAAACTTACTTGAGTTCTTTTACTTCTGAGTAATTATCAATTACCCACTCAAGTTAGGGTCGAACCCTTACTTCTTCGAGATATGAACCTCAGCTTCTTGTCTAACATCCTCCTGAGAGTATTATTACATGGGTACTTCACAACCTTATGAAAATAAGATCGTACTTCCTCTCAATTTCAAACCTTCTTCATCGTCTACTACACTCCGAATATCATATTTCAATACTTCTCATTCAGACTTCCTCCCCCCCTTGGAGTTTTCAAATGGTCTTCAAGCTCCTTTTCTTCTAATCCTTAGACTCCATGGTTAGAGAATTGGTATTGGTCTGGCTTATGGTTTATACTTTTCTAGAGTATAACGAAGAACCTTTGTGGTGTATCCACACAATTGTGGGTATCCGATCTGAATCCTCCTACTAAATGTTTATACTACGCAATTATTTGGATGATATGGTTTTGTTTGATAACGACTTCTTGTTATAAATACACCAGCTGCGGACTATCTGGTACCAGATGTGGCTTATCCGATACCAGATATGAATGTTTTATAGTTCCAGTCAACATATACCTTACTTCAAGTGCTTTATTTTCATGATTACCCTATATCAGTTGAGGTCTTATTATATTAGTTGCGGCTTTACTTGTCCATTTTGCTACTTCTAGGGTTTTTTTGCAAGAAAACCACTTGTTGACACTATAAAGGTAGTATCGTAAGTGACTTCACTTGCATCCCCTCTTCCATAATGACTATATATGGATCCACTTCTACCACTCCATCAGTACTCCTTGACTGAGGGTAAAAGTGAGTTTTTATTAGTCTTTCCTTTAGAGTATTGTGGTTGCTTCCCACACTTCACTTCCTTCTTCTAGTGAACCTTCATCTTTTCTTCAAAAATCTTCAGAATTCATCAATTCCTCACACGATTACCTTTACCCTCTAGATATATAACATATGTCGATAGATACGAGCAGACAAATTATCCCGAAAACACCAGAGGCAGGATACATGGCGACACACGCATATTTGATGGCAACTAGACCACAGCAAGGCGATCCTCGAGCATCGTTGTATCAGACAGCGATGGCAGGAATCGGCGTCATGGGCGCAACAATAGCGGGGAGAGAGATAATGCAACAACCCACCAGTTCTCCACGCCAGAATAGTCCAATACAAAATAGTCCTCGACACACAGTGGCGGCAACTCAAGATATTCCAAGAGAAGGTGACGCGAGAAACACTACAGCTCAAGCTCAAGTCGATAGAGCACGAGAAGAAAGAGGTCGGGAGAATAGAACCCGAGAAAATATCCAAACAATAGAGGATAGTGACGAAGACTTGTGTGGACTCCCTTGCTTCACCCAAAGGGTTCGCAAGACTCGAGTACCCAGCAGCTTCAAATTACCCGCAACTATAAAAAGTTCAACGGATTACAGGACCCAGTGGATTGGTTGGTTGATTATCTGGAAAACAGTAAAATTGATGGGTGGCACAAGAGCAACAGCTATGCAAAGCATCCAAGTTCACCTCAGTGGAGCCGCAAGATCTTGGATGAGAAAATTGCCTGAAGGATCAATAGATAGCAGGGAAAACTACGAGAACTTGTTCGTGCAAAATTTCAGGTCCACCTGCAAGAAACCAGCGTCAATAGAGCAGTGAAGGACGTGCACACAGAAATCAGGCGAATTGATGAGGGCATACATCCAGCGGAGGAGTCTCATCAAAAACTCGGCTGAGCACGTGTCTGATGAAAGGGCAATCGATGTGTTCATCGGAGGTATCCGTAGAAAGGATCTTGTCGAAGAATTGGGATGATCTAATCCAAGAACAGTAGTAGAGCTTATGGAAACAGTGAATAGGTGGGCTGATGGTGAAGAGGGAAGAGAAGTTCACCCATACCAGCCAGACCCGTTACTCCTACAATTCTGCTACCACCCTCTGATCTGACAACAGGATGAACCTCCACAACTTAAGAATCTTGGCAGAGCCATATACCATAAGGCTGCACTGGAAGCTATCTAAAACAGTGAAGACCTACAAATCTCTTTGTTCCTGGGTGGTAGTCCACAAGTGCACTCTCAGGCGAAGACAACCAGATGACAAGTACTAGATAGGAGTCATGTGGCCCTGAGTAGCCCCTCAACAATCAGCCACCAAGCAAGCCAGTCCACCCAGGGATGCATTAAGGTTGTTAGTTTTCAAAGTTTTGTAAACTTTTGTAAACCAACAAACAAATACAAGAGCGGCGACAATTTTGATAGTAGCCAGGTACGGCAAAGCATTTACCTAATAGGGGGTTTCAGGATGGATATCAACTACTAGGTATTCTAGCATTGCATTCACTTTGAAAACAAATAACAACCTAGCATGCATACTACTAGAAAAACACTAATGCATTGAATAAAACTGGGTGAGAAGATGAGTGTCACTTGCCTTGCTCAAAGCAACCTGAACAATCACAGCAATCACAAGCAAGACCCTGGTCCTCCTCACAATCTAAACAAGACAAACAGGAGCCAAATAAACACAACATTCTGAATGCACAACCATAGACATGTATGCATGCATGATAGCATCAACCAAAATAGCTACTAACAAGTTTATGTTATGTAAAAATCTAAACTCAACATCTCTGGAAGGGGTAAAGTAATACAAGACCATAAAAATTGGATTCATTCAAAAATAGTTTATATAATTTGAATTATTGTCAGAATACTGATTTGAATAGATTTGCAAAAGCAAGTTTGTGCATGTATCAACTTTGGCCAACTCTGGTTCCATGATGAACTACATGTTCTAAGGATTCTAGAGACTACAAATTTGTAAATTTTGGCCCACTGGATTAATTTACACAAATTTTATAGTGTTAAAGGGTTAATTCTCTGTTTTGAATTATGGTGCAAAATTTATCACAGAACCTATACATTATTATGTAATGGTTGTGTTGTACAGGTTGTAAGCTTTCCAATGATATAAAATTTACTAAATTTGGGCCTACGGCTGATTTTATATGGATTTTACAAGATGGGAGCAAAATCTGACATTCGAATTTGAATTTAAACATCACTTGACTAGATTGACCGGGGGTGCTGACTGTGCTGCCACGTGGCAGCGTCTAATTCGTCGATACTGGTAGGCTAAGTGGTTCTGTTATGAACCGCTGGAACTAGATTTGACGGACTAAAAAAATAAAAAAATAAAGAGAAAGGGGATAAGAGGAGGAGGTTCATTGTGGGGTGGTGGCCGGTAATGGCGCGGCAGCGGCACTCGGGAGGCGGCGGAGCTCGGCGCTCCGCCGGGCTCCCATGGCAGCGGAGGTGCGCACGGGGCGCAGCGTGCCGCGGCGGGGCAGATGGTGGCGGTGGCGCTGCGAGCCGCTGCTCTATGTGACCGTGGCGTGTGGCCAACGGCGGCGGTGTGAGGCGCATCTCCGGCGAGGAATTTCCTCGTCCTGGCGGCGCTCTAGTGATCGAGGAGAGGGGGAATCAGTCGAGGGGGAGCGGGAGATTAAAAGGGGACGCTCGGGGCAAGGTTGGGGTCGGGACCGAGTGGGGAGAGGTGGTGGCCGGCTCGGTTGAGGTGGAGATCGTGGGTGTGGGATGGGGCGGTTGGAGGTGGAAGAAGGTGGGGGCTGACAGGGTGGGGCCCGCCTGGCGGTGAGAGAGAGGAGAGAGGGTGAGGGAGGCGCGGTGCGGGCCGTTTTCGGCCTGCTGGGCTGGCTCGGCGTGGGCCGGCCCAGTTCGGTCGGTCCGTTTATTTTTTTTTGTTCTTTTTCTTTATCTTTATCTTTTTTCTATTTAATTCATAACTTTTGATTAAAACCTCCAAATGACTTCAAATCTTTTTCTAAAATTTTGTAAAATTTAGGGGATTGTTTCAGTAATAAAATATATAAGAAAAGGTTCATTTGAAAAATAAATAAAATAAATTAGCACATAAACTAAATAGCGACCATTATGCAATAGGGTTTATAGGATTTGACCTATTAGGGTTTGTTTGCTTTTATTCGACTTTCAAATGCACGATGATATGAATGCATGATGGTTTTAAATTTTGAAAACTTGGGATGTTATAGACTAACCCCCTTAAGATGAAGCACGTCCCCGGGCTTCGGAAAGGCTAGCAAATAGGTGAGCGTGATCTTCTCGAAGACTGTCTTCCCGCTCCCAAGTTGCTTCTTCCTCAGTATGGTGATTCCACTGAATTTTGCAGAACTTGATAGTCTTGGTACGTGTATTCCTTTCAGCTCTTTCCAAGATCTTGATTGGTTTCTCCTCATAGGTCAGGTCACTCTCCAAATGAACTTCTTCGAGGGGTACTGTATCATTCAATGGGGTTTCTGACATCTCAGGGTGACACTTCTTCAGTTGGCTGACATGGAACACATTGTGCACGGCTGAAAGAATTTCTGGCAACTCAATCTCATAAGCTACTTCTCCTTTGCGAGATAACACCTTGAATGGTCCAATAAATCTCGGGGCTAACTTTCCCTTGATTCCAAATCTCTTGACACCTCGAAGAGGCGACACTCTGAGGTAAACTCTATCTCCTACCTCATAGGAAACATCGCTACGCTTTTTATCAGCATAGCTCTTCTGCCTGGATTGTGCTATCTTCAATCTATCTTTGATCAATCTAACTTTCTCTTCAGCTTCTTGAATAATATCAGGTCCAAACAAACTTATTTCTCCTAACCCACTCCACAGTAGTGGTGTGGTGCATTTCTTCCCATACAAGGCTTCAAATGGTGACATCTCAATGCTAGCTTGATAACTGTTGTTGTAAGAAAATTCTGCATAGGGTAAACTATCATCCCAACTGGATCCATAGTCTATAACACAAGCTCTCAACATGTCCTCTAAGATCTGATTCACTCCCTCAGTCTGACCATCTGTTTGAGGGTGAAAAGCTGTACTGAACTCCAACCTAGTTCCTAGTGACTCATGCAATTGTTTCCAGAAATGCGAGGTAAATTGGGTACCTCTATCAGACACGATACTCTTGGGTACACCATGGAGGCACACAATTCTCTTCATGTAGATATCCGCTAGTGTTGCACTAGTGTAAGTGGTCTTCACTGGCACAAAGTGAGCTACCTTGGTCAAACGCCAGACTACTACCCAGATTGAATCATACCCGGATTTAGTTCGAGGTAATCCAGTTATGAAGTCCATACCAATTTGATCCCATTTCCAATCTGGAACTTTCAACGGTTGCAACAAACCTGCTGGTTTCTGATGTTGAGCTTTCACCTTACTACATGTGTTACATTTGGCTATGTACTATGCAATGTCCTTCTTCAAGCCATTCCACCAAAATTTCTCCTTCAAATCCATATACATCTTAGTATTACCAGGATGAATGGAATATGGAGACTCATGGGCTTCTTGGAAAATCAACTTCCTTAGATCGGGGTCTTCGGGTACACAGATACGTTTCCGAAACCAAACAATACCTTGCTCATCTTCACTAAAACCTTTGGCCTTATCTTCCTTCTGGTTTTCCTTTATCTTCTCCATATCTTCGTCTCCCTTCTAGGTTTCTTTTATTCTATCGATCGGTGTAGGTTGTACTATTAGCGATGCTACAAAGCCTTCTGGTACTACTTCCAAACTGAGGTCCTTCAGTGCCTTGCACAGATCTTCATGTAATTCTTCTGTCGATAGGCAATTCACATAAACCTTACGGCTTAAAGCATCAGCCACTACATTTGCTTTACCAGGGTGGTATTGCAAACTCTGATCGTAATCCTTGATGAATTCCAACCATCTCGTTTGTCTCATGTTCAAATCCTTCTGGGTGAATATGTACTTCAAACTCTTGTGATCGGTGAATATCTCACATCGTTTCCACATCAAATAGTGTCTCCAGGTTTTTAGTGCATGAACCACTGAAGCCAACTCAATATCATGCGTGGGGTAATTTACTTCATGCTTCTTGAGTTGCCTGGAAGCATAGGCTGCTACCTTGCCTTCCTGCATCAACACTGATACGGGGCGACCTTCGGTCTTCACCGCATCATGTGCTTCATCGCCAAGACGGCACGCAAAGGTGAATCTTCTCCTTTACGCGTGCCTCGAATCGCCTATTTGGGACGATATACTACTTCATACTCCGTCATATCTTGATGATAGGAACTCGACGACAAGTACGGAGGGAAGAGTGGATGCCATGGAGACCCGAGGACGCAAGGCCGATGTCACGGAGGCATGGAAGAGAAGGAGAAAGAGGAGGCTGACGCTCTAGGCCGGAACTTCGCCCGCCACCGCCGGAACTTCCGCCTAGATTCCATCCAAGACTGAAGACCGGAACTTCCGCCCCTCATGGCGGAACCGCCTCGCGGCCGAACTTCCGCCCCCGGCGACCGGAACTTCCGCCCTCAGCGGCCGGAACTTCCGCCCTCGGTGAGCCGGAACTTCACCCCTCATGGCCGAACTTCGCCCTCGGCGACCGGAACTTCCGCTACTGTCGAGCTCAGCCAGATCTCAGCCCACTTTGGCTTGTAACTTACCCCTTCGGCCCCCTACCTATAAATAGGCACCTACCCCCACCTTCATGAGGGAGAGATGATGTTTAGATGAATTGGCTTATGCCTCTATTATCCCTTGTGGATTTGGGAAACCCCCACCTTAGGTTAATTCCTATTGTACCACCCGGGCTCCTTATCGAATCCTATTGTATCTCTTTGGTGACTTCTACCAATCTTAGTCTTTTGCTTGCACTTCTACCTATTTGGTCTTTTGCTTGCACTTCTATTGAGTTTGGTCTTTTCACCCTTCTAGATTCATAGGATCTTCGATTTGTCGATCTTTTTGCGGGACTTCTACCAAAGGTCTTTTCCTGCAACTTCTATCGAGTTGGTGTTTCGGGCCAACGAGTATAACTGATTGTGTTGTGTGCGTGTGTTTGTATCGAGTTCTTCGCGTTCATCCACTTCCCAGCGAATCCCCTCCGCAATCACACTCACCCGGGTCAAACCGTGAAGATTGGGCACACCCTCCGGGCTTAGCCCGCATCATATGGTATCTGAGCAAAGGTTGCCACGGATTTGACCCTCCGATTCCACCAATTTCGCCCAAAAAAAAATTTTCCCCAAAAAAATTTCCCCAAAAAATAGCTCGAATTTGGATCTGAGGATTTGTTGCGTTGTTTGTGGTTTTGATCCACAGATCTATTGTCTTTGGTGTTGATCTATCATCCCTCCAATTTTCACCGGCCAAATCCACCTATTCCCCTCGAAATCGACGATTTTCTGCTCAGTTTTCCGCCCCGAGTTCGTGCTGTTCGTCGCGCAGATCCAGATCTGGAAATTCGTGTATTTCCGGAACTACCGGCCTCGGGCACCGGAACTTCCGCCCAGGCTAAATATTCCCAAAATCGTTGTCAAATCTCCATCTTCCTCGCTCGCTCGCGTGCCCAGGCTGCGTCCCCGTCGAACAACAACAGCAACCGCCGGCCCACGCCACCATTCACCACGCTGCTCCCCGCGCACGCCCAGGCCACCTCCGCTCAGCGCCTCGCTCGCCCCAGCTCGCTGCGCCTACCCACGCACGCCTCCCGCAGCACGCCACCAAACGCCGCCGCACGCACCCTGGCCAACCCCGCGCCCCAATTCCACGCCCGTGCCCCGCTTGGGCCCAGCTCCCGCCGCCCCTGCTCCCGCGGGTCAACCACCCAGGCCTGCCGCGTCACCAGCCCAGCCGCTGCTCCCGCCTTGGCCCGCGTCGCCCCGCTCAGCTCCAGGCCACGCACACTACCGCGCGAGCCGCCCCGCACGCCTCGATCGCCGCCAGCCCCAGCGTCTCCTCCCGCGCGCGCAAGGCCACAGCAGCAAGCGCCCCGTCGCCAGCACGATCTCCGCTCCACGCTGCTGCCAACCACCACAACAGCATCAGCAAATCATCACGCGAAATCAGCTTCCCCCGCACGCCCCCAGTTTCCAAACAGCAAATCGCAGAAAAACTTCACAGACCGGAAGTTCCGGCCAAAATCACCGGTACTTCCGGCCCGGCGGTACATCCGCCCAACTTCCGCCAAACTTCCGAAATTGCCTATTTTGCTCGCAGTAACGTTCTGGTTCGTTTCACGTATTTTCGGAAGTTGACCGGAACTTGACCGGAAGTTTCGGACCGGCGCCCAGTTTTGACCCAAAATTCGTCCAGTTTTGACTCATCTTTTTACCCCAAATTTTGACAACTTTCCGGCGCCCGTTTGACTCCAAACTTTAACAACATCCTCCAACGACTCTACATAGTCTACGTCTAATTTTTGACGATTTTTGGGACAACTTTTGACCGCTCGTTTGACCCAACTTTTCAGGCATTGACTTAATTTGCTCGGTTTCCGATTTGGAGTGCATTGGTTGTCTATTCCGCTTCCGCGCCTACACCAACACCGCGACGACACCTTTGGCACCCCGGATTCCGGCGCAACTCGACACCATCATCGACACCACCTCGATCATCGCAAGTTCGTGTGCTTGACACCGCCTAACATCAATAGGTATAACTTGCCCCACCCCTTGTAACCCCGTTTCTTTCTTTGTGTACCTATCCCATTGAGATTAGCTTTCCGAGTGTTGCGAAGCATTGCACAAGTGTCACGACCGTAAGCGGATGTGTGTGTGCGTTGTGTTGAGCAAAGCTCCGAAGCAAGCTCGGTGAGAAAGATACACAAAAGAAGAAAAGTGTGACATAGAGAAAAATAAAGCTTCTAAGCATAGAGAAAAAAAAAGAGAAAAAGAAAAAGAAATAGAAAAAGAGTGTGTGTCCACCGATACAAAGGAGTGCAATGCTTGTAAGCACTAAGAGAGAAAAGAGAAGAGTGACATCTTGTGCAAATCTAGTTGCCTCTCTCACATGCAACCGAGCTACGGTCTCTCTTGTGTTGGCGTGACACCGAGCTAATAGTCTTCGTTAGGACCATCTTTGTTACTTGCTCACTTCCTTGGTCGCGCCAACCCCATTGTTCTTCCTTGTGTGTGTTTCCGTGTTTCCTTGACATAGATCACCGCTTTGACATTTGACTTTGGATCTTACCCACATTTGACAATAGACATTTTCTTTGGTTCTTTTCGTTTGCTATCCACTTCCTCACCTACCACCATATAGAGTTCTTAGCCTTTTGCATGTGCTTTGAGTGTGTGTGTGAGTACATATCGGTTATTCTCTAACTTGAACCATTTTCTCGATTTTGTTGTGAGTTTTGACCTTTTGGTAGTTCTCTTTCCACCATACATACACCTATCCTAGTGAGAGCTATACATGATGACACCACAAGAGCAAGCCGAGATGAGAGCCTACTTTGCCGAGCTAGATGCTCAAATAGCCAATATGACCTCCAAAGATAAAGCCGAGTGCAAATCCTACTTCAAACACCTTGAGAGCAAGAGTGACACACCACATAAGTTGAGTGAGGACGCTTTGATTTCTAACACATTAACCTCTACTCCTCTTGTGTTGTCTTCCTCTTTGCTAGGTTGCTCGGACATCGACGACGTCATTGCCATGGAGATGAGGGACTCCACCATATGTGAGATGAGCGACTCCACTATATGTGAGATGAGCGACTCCACTATATGTGAGATGAGGGACTCCACTATATGTGAGATGAGCGACTCCACTATATGTGAGATGAGCGACCACTATATGTGAGATGAGCGACTCCACTATATGTGAGATGAGTGCATCCACTATATGTGAGCTTGAGAGCATACACTTCGAGAGCATGAGTGATACACCGAGTGAGATGAGAGTGGTAGTTGATAGGTCATGTGAGGCCATTTCGAATTCTAACAACTTACCCTCTACCTCTAGTGTGTTCTCTTATGTCTCATTAGGTTCCATGGATGACGAGACGCCGATCATGGAGAAGATGTACATGGTGCATGAAGATGATGATATCACACCATGCTTGATTGAAGATGAACATGGCGGCCACATGGAGCCTACCACTTCCACAACACCTACCTCAAATGAGTCGGACTACAAAGGTAACAATATAGGTGTTGATGATGCCATGATCCCACTAGTGGACATGATGATTTGTGAGTGCTTGCATGAGTTGGATGATGCGATTGCTATGACATATGCTTCTTTCACATTCCCATGTGATACTTGTGATACATCTATTGTTGATCATGTGGAATTAGTTGCTTATGATAATATTTCCATGCCATGCTATGAGTCTTTCGAGTTACTTCCTCTTGCTTGCAATATGTCGAACAATTTCTCTTTCCTATGTGTTGCTTGAAATGTAGATGATGATAATGCTTGTGTTGTGACACCCTTGATGAACAATTGCTCTTTCCCTAGGTGTGTTGACAACAATGATAAAACTTTGAACATGTTTTGTGAAAAATGCTTGCAATACTCTCCCATTAATGCAACCAAAATGTTGAACACTTGCTCTTTCCAATGCTTGGTTTGCAACAATGTTAATATGCTTGTGAATGAGATTGCCCCCATAGCACTCTCAAATTTTGGAGACTTTGCCTATATCCATGATGAGCATGTTCATGTGTTTACCCCGCATATTCACCATATCTATTATGATGCTTTGCTTAACGCTAATGGTGATGTGCAAAAGAGATGGACCATCATGATGGATGATGTGTTCATATACCATGCACACACGTTCTTTGCTTTGCCTAATGTGTGTGTAGGTACAAGAATGCCAATGTCAACCTCGATTGAGCACGAGTTGACAAAAAGAGCTCTTGAGAGCATAATACAAGTGAGTACAAGATCGAACCCGGCTCTAATACCTTTCCCATGCTTTGCATTGAACATGCCGAACAATTTCTCTTTCTTATGGTTCTTTTGCAAGCATGATGATGTGATTCTTACCGTTGGTGTTGCCTCAAACAAGTTGACCAATTTCTCTTTCATTTGGTTTGTTGGCACGCACGGTTGTGCAAATGTTTCCTTGATGAACTTTTTGGATGATATGTTGTGTGTTGCACCAAATATGAGGACCAATTTCTCTTTCCAATGGTTTGTGTGCACACATGTTGATGATATTTTGGACACTTCCTCTTATGCGTTTTGGCCAAATTCTCCACTTGTTGCTTCAAGGATGTTGAACAATTTCTCTTTCCGATGCCTTGAGTGCAATAATGCACATGAGTTTCTACATGAGATGGACATCATAGTCGTCTCACAATTTGGAGTTTTTGTGTTTCCACATTTGGAAGATGTTCATACGGAGTTCTTACACATTGACCTTGCACATGCATTATTCTTGATAAATTTGTGTTGTGCTAATGGTGTTGTGAACATGAATGGACATGTCGTTGATGATATGCTCCTCTATCACGCACACACATACTTTGCTTGGTCTTTGTTGTGTGAAGGTACAAATACATACTTGTGGATGAGCTTCAAGGATTGGTTTCGACCACACACATCTACTACACAAGACCTCTCCATGAGAGCACACCGACATTATGCTAAGGTGACCTCCTCATACTTGGGACATATTGCTAAACCCATTGAACATTGGCTACGCTTTGAGTGTTCTCTTGTTTCTCTTGTGCTATTGATAGGGTACATGACTTTCAAGTGGACATTCAAGCGTTGGTGTCATCTACCTCCTCTACACGTTCATGATGAGTTATCGTCGAGGACGACTCTTTTTCAAGTGGGGGAGATGATACGGGGCGACCTTCGGTCTTCACCGTATCATGTGCTTCATCGCCAAGACGGCACGCAAAGGTGAATCTTCTCCTTTACGCGTGCCTCGAATCGCCTATTTGGGACGATATACTACTTCATACTCCGTCATATCTTGATGATAGGAACTCGACGACAAGTACGGAGGGAAGAGTGGATGCCATGGAGACCCGAGGACGCAAGGCCGATGTCACGGAGGCATGGAAGAGAAGGAGAAAGAGGAGCTGGACGCTCCAGGCCGGAACTTCCGCCCACCACCGCCGGAACTTCCGCCTAGATTCCATCCAAGACTGAAGAACTGCGACCGGAACTTCCGCCCCTCATGGCCGGAACTTCCGCCCTCAGCGACCGGAACTTCCGCCCCCAGCGACAGGAACTTCCGCCCTCAGCGACCGGAACTTCCGCCCTCAGTGACCGGAACTTCCGCCCACCGGAACTTCCGGGACCGGAACTTCCGCCCTATCGAGCCTCAGCCAGATCTCAGCCCACTTTGGCTTGTAACTTACCCCTTCGGCCCCCTACCTATAAATAGGCACCTACCCCCACCTTCATGAGGGAGAGATGATGTTTAGATGAATTGGCTTATGCCTCTATTATCCCCTTGTGGATTTGGGAAACCCCCACCTTAGGTTAATTCCTATTGTACCACCCGGGCTCCTTATCGAATCCTATTGTATCTCTTTGGTGACTTCTACCAATCTTAGTCTTTTGCTTGCACTTCTACCTATTTGGTCTTTTGCTTGCACTTCTATTGAGTTTGGTCTTTTCACCCTTCTAGATTCATAGGATCTTCGATTTGTCGATCTTTTTGCGGGACTTCTACCGAAAGGTCTTTTCCTGCAACTTCTATCGAGTTGGTGTTTCGGGCCAACGGGGATAACCGATTGTGTTGTGTGCGTGTGTTTGTATCGAGTTCTTCGCGTTCATCCACTTCCCCGCGAATCCCCTCCGCAATCACACTCACCCGGGTCAAACCGTGAAGATTGGGCACACCCTCGGGCTTAGCCCGCATCATATGGTATCTGAGCAAAGGTTGCCACAGATTTGACCCTCCGATTCCACCAATTTCGCCAAAAATTTCCCAAAAAAATTTCCCCAAAAAATAGCTCGAATTTGGATCTGAGGATTTGTTGCGTTGTTTGTGGTTTTGATCCACAGATCTGTTGTCTTTGGTGTTGATCTATCATCCCTCCAATTTTCACCGGCCAAATCCACCTATTCCCCTCGAAATCGACGATTTTCTGCTCAGTTTTCCGCCCCAAGCTCGTGCAGTTCGTCGCGTAGATCCAGATCTGGATATTCGTGTATTTCCGGAACTACCGGCCTCGGGCACCGGAACTTCCGCCCAGGCTAAATATTCCCAAAATCGTTGTCAAATCTCCATCTTCCTCGCTCGCTCGCGTGCCCAGGCTGCGTCCCCGTCGAACAACAACAGCAACCGCCGGCCCACGCCACCATTCACCACGCTGCTCCCCGCGCACGCCCAGGCCACCTCCGCTCAGCGCCTCGCTCGCCCCAGCTCGCTGCGCCTACCCACGCACGCCTCCCGCAGCACGCCACCAAACGCCGCCGCACGCACCCTGGCCAACCCCGCGCCCCAATTCCACGCCCGTGCACCGCTTGGGCCCAGCTCCCGCCGCCCCTGCTCCCGCGGGTCAACCACCCAGGCCTGCCGCGTCACCAGCCCAGTCGCTGCTCCCGCCTTGGCCCGCGTCGCCCCGCTCAGCTCCAGGCCACGCACACTACCGCGCGAGCCGCCCGCCGCCTCGATCGCCGCCAGCCCCGGCGTCTCCTCGCGCGCGCAGGCCACCAGCAGCGCCCCGTCGGCACGATCTCGCTCCACGCTCGCAACCACCACAGCATCGGCAAATCATCACGCGAAATCAGCTTCCCCCACGCCCCGGTTTCCAAACACAAATCGCAGAAAAACCACAGACCGAAGTTCCGGCCAAAATCACCGGTACTTCCGCCCGCGGTACATCCGCCCAACTTCCGCCAAGAAATTGCCTATTTTGCTCGCAGTAACGTTCTGGTTCGTTTCACGTATTTTCGGAAGTTGACGGAACTGACCGAAGTTTCGGACGGCGCTTTTGACCCAAAATTCGTCCAGTTTTGACTCATCTTTTTACCCCAAATTTTGACAACTTTCCGGCGCCCGTTTGACTCCAAACTTTAACAACATCCTCCAACGACTCTACATAGTCTACGTCTAATTTTTGACGATTTTTGGAACCCAACTTTTGACCGCTCGTTTTGACCCAACTTTTCGGGCATTGACTTAATTTGCCCGGTTTCCGATTTGGAGTGCATTGGTTGTCTATTCCGCTTCCGCGCCTACACCAACACCGCGACGACACCTTTGGCACCCCGGATTCCGGCGCAACTTCGACACCATCATCGACACCACCTCGATCATCGCAAGTTCGTGTGCTTGACACCGCCTAACATCAATAGGTATAACTTGCCCCCTTCTTTCCGTTTCTTTCTTTGTGTACCTATCCCATTGAGAGTTAGCTTTCCGTGTGTTGCGAAGCATTGCACAAGTGTCACGACCGTGGGAGGTGTGTGTGTGTTGTGTTGAGCAAAGCTCCGAAGCAAGCTCGGTGAAAAGAAGAGAAAGTGTGACATAGAGAAAATAACTAGCAAGAGAATGAAAAAAAAAGTGAAAAGAAAAAAAAATAGAAAAAGAGTGTGTGTCCACCGATACAAAGGAGTGCAAAGCTTGTAAGCACTAAGAGAGAAAAGAGAAGAGTGACATCTTGTGCAAATCTAGTTGCTTCTCTCATATGCAACCGAGCTACGGTCTCTCTTGTGTTGGCGTGACACCGAGCTAATAGTCTTCGTTAGGACCATCTTTGTTACTTGCTCACTTCCTTGGTCGCGCCAACCCCATTGTTCTTCCTTGTGTGTGTTTCCGTGTTTCCTTGACATAGATCACCGCTTTGACATTTGACTTTGGATCTTACCCACATTTGACAATAGACATTTTCTTTGGTTCTTTTCGTTTGCTATCCACTTCCTCACCTACCACCATATAGAGTTCTTAGCCTTTTGCATGTGCTTTGAGTGTGTGTGTGAGTACATATCGGTTATTCTCTAACTTGAACCATTTTCTCGATTTTGTTGTGAGTTTTGACCTTTTGGTAGTTCTCTTTCCACCATACATACACCTATCCTAGTGAGAGCTATACATGATGACACCACAAGAGCAAGCCGAGATGAGAGCCTACTTTGCCGAGCTAGATGCTCAAATAGCCAATATGACCTCCAAAGATAAAGCCGAGTGCAAATCCTACTTCAAACACCTTGAGAGCAAGAGTGACACACCACATGAGTTGAGTGAGGACGCTTTGATTTCTAACACATTAACCTCTACTCCTCTTGTGTTGTCTTCCTCTTTGCTAGGTTGCTCGGACATCGACGACGTCATTGCCATGGAGATGAGGAACTCCACTATGTGAGATGAGCGACTCCACTATATGTGAGATGAGCGACTCCACTATATGTGAGATGAGGGACTCCACTATATGTGAGATGAGCGACTCCACTATATGTGAGATGAGCGACCCCACTATATGTGAGATGAGCGACTCCACTATATGTGAGATGAGTGCATCCACTATATGTGAGCTTGAGAGCATACACTTCGAGAGCATGAGTGATACACCGAGTGAGATGAGAGTGGTAGTTGATAGGTCATGTGAGGCCATTTCGAATTCTAACAACTTACCCTCTACCTCTAGTGTGTTCTCTTATGTCTCATTAGGTTCCATGGATGACGAGACGCCGATCATGGAGAAGATGTACATGGTGCATGAAGATGATGATATCACACCATGCTTGATTGAAGATGAACATGGAGGCCACATGGAGCCTACCACTTCCACAACACCTACCTCAAATGAGTCGGACTACAAAGGTAACAATATAGGTGTTGATGATGCCATGATCCCACTAGTGGACATGATGATTTGTGAGTGCTTGCATGAGTTGGATGATGCGATTGCTATGACATATGCTTCTTTCACATTCCCATGTGATACTTGTGATACATCTATTGTTGATCATGTGGAATTAGTTGCTTATGATAATATTTCCATGCCATGCTATGAGTCTTTCGAGTTACTTCCTCTTGCTTGCAATATGTCGAACAATTTCTCTTTCCTATGTGTTGCTTGAAATGTAGATGATGATAATGCTTGTGTTGTGACACCCTTGATGAACAATTGCTCTTTCCCTAGGTGTGTTGACAACAATGATAAAACTTTGAACATGTTTTGTGAAAAATGCTTGCAATACTCTCCCATTAATGCAACCAAAATGTTGAACACTTGCTCTTTCCAATGCTTGGTTTGCAACAATGTTAATATGCTTGTGAATGAGATTGCCCCCATAGCTCTCTCAAATTTTGGAGACTTTGCCTATATCCATGATGAGCATGTTCATGTGTTTACCCCGCATATTCACCATATCTATTATGATGCTTTGCTTAACGCTAATGGTGATGTGCAAAAGAGATGGACCATCATGATGGATGATGTGTTCATATACCATGCACACACGTTCTTTGCTTTGCCTAATGTGTGTGTAGGTACAAGAATGCCAATGTCAACCTCGATTGAGCACGAGTTGACAAAAAGAGCTCTTGAGAGCATAATACAAGTGAGTACAAGATCGAACCCGGCTCTAATACCTTTCCCATGCTTTGCATTGAACATGTCGAACAATTTCTCTTTCTTATGGTTCTTTGGCAAGCATGATGATGTGATTCTTACCGTTGGTGTTGCCTCAAACAAGTTGACCAATTTCTCTTTCATTTGGTTTGTTGGCACGCACGGTTGTGCAAATGTTTCCTTGATGAACTTTTTGGATGATATGTTGTGTGTTGCACCAAATATGAGGACCAATTTCTCTTTCCAATGGTTTGTGTGCACACATGTTGATGATATTTTGGACACTTCCTCTTATGCGTTTTGGCCAAATTCTCCACTTGTTGCTTCAAGGATGTTGAACAATTTCTCTTTCCGATGCCTTGAGTGCAATAATGCACATGAGTTTCTACATGAGATGGACATCATAGTCGTCTCACAATTTGGAGTTTTTGTGTTTCCACATTTGGAAGATGTTCATACGGAGTTCTTACACATTGACCTTGCACATGCATTATTCTTGATAAATTTGTGTTGTGCTAATGGTGTTGTGAACATGAATGGACATGTCGTTGATGATATGCTCCTCTATCACGCACACATACTTTGCTTGGTCTTTGTTGTGTGAAGGTACAAATACATACTTGTGGATGAGCTTCAAGGATTGGTTTCGACCACACACATCTACTACACAAGACCTCTCCATGAGAGCACACCGACATTATGCTAAGGTGACCTCCTCATACTTGGGACATATTGCTAAACCCATTGAACATTGGCTACGCTTTGAGTGTTCTCTTGTTTCTCTTGTGCTATTGATAGGGTACATGACTTTCAAGTGGACATTCAAGCGTTGGTGTCATCTACCTCCTCTACACGTTCATGATGAGTTATCGTCGAGGACGACTCTTTTTCAAGTGGGGGGAGATGATACGGGGCGACCTTCGGTCTTCACCGCATCATGTGCTTCATCGCCAAGACGGCACGCCAAGGTGAATCTTCTCCTTTACGCGTGCCTCGAATCGCCCATTTGGGACGATATACTACTTCATACTCCGTCATATCTTGATGATAGGAACTCGACGACAAGTACGGAGGGAAGAGTGGATGCCATGGAGACCCGAGGACGCAAGGCCGATGTCACGGAGGCATGGAAGAGAAGGAGAAAGAGGAGCTGGACGCTCCAGGCCGGAACCTTCCGCCCACCACCGCGGAACTTCCGCCTAGATTCCATCAAGTGAAGAACTGCGTCGGAACTTCCGCCCCTCATGGCCGGAACTTCCGCCCTCGGGCCGGAACTTCCGCCCCAGCGCCGGAACTTCCGCCCTCGGCGGCCCAGAACTGAAGCCCTCACGTGAAGGACCGCCGGAACTTCCGCCCCCAGGACCGGAACTTCCGCCCTGTCGAACCTCAGCCAGATCTCAGCCCCTTTTGGCTTGTAACTTACCCCTTCGGCCCCCTACCTATAAATAGGCACCTACCCCCACCTTCATGAGGGAGAGATGATGTTTAGATGAATTGGCTTATGCCTCTATTATCCCCTTGTGGATTTGGGAAACCCCCACCTTAGGTTAATTCCTATTGTACCACCCGGGCTCCTTATCGAATCCTATTGTATCTCTTTGGTGACTTCTACCAATCTTAGTCTTTTGCTTGCACTTCTACCTATTTGGTCTTTTGCTTGCACTTCTATTGAGTTTGGTCTTTTCACCCTTCTAGATTCATAGGATCTTCGATTTGTCGATCTTTTTGCGGGACTTCTACCGAAAGGTCTTTTCCTGCAACTTCTATCGAGTTGGTGTTTCGGGCCAACGGGGATAACCGATTGTGTTGTGTGCGTGTGTTTGTATCGAGTTCTTCGCGTTCATCCACTTCCCCGCGAATCCCCTCCGCAATCACACTCACCCGGGTCAAACCGTGAAGATTGGGCACACCCTCGGGCTTAGCCCGCATCAACACACTTCCTAGTCCTTGACAAGAAGCATCACAGTAGACATGTAATTCTTTCTCTAGATCAGGTAAGCACAGAATTGGTGCAGACACTAATCTCTTCTTCAACTCCTGGAAACTAGTTTCACAAGCTTCAGTCCAAGCAAACTTCTTCTCTTTCTTCAGTAATTCTGTCATTGGTTTTGCAATCTTGGAGAAATTCTCAATGAACCTTCTGTAGTAACCTCCAATCCTAAGAAACTGCGAATTTCTCCAACATTGTTCGGAGGTTCCCATTCTGTCACAGTAGTCACCTTTGAAGGGTCAACGGCAATTCCATCCTTGGATACCACGTGACCAAGAAATCCTACTTCACTCAGCCAGAACTCACATTTACTGAACTTTGCATACAGTTTGTGTTCCCGTAGCTTCTCCATAATTAGGCGAAGGTGTTCCTCATGTTCCTTAACACTCTTGGAATAGATTAGTATGTCGTCAATGAAGACTACGACAAACTTATCAAGAAATTCCATGAACACTTTGTTCATCATATTCATGAAGTATGATGGGGCATTGGTTAAGCCAAAAGGCATCACCGTATACTCATAGGAGCCATACCTAGTGACAAAAGCGGTCTTGGGTATGTCATGCTCTCTAATCTTAAGCTGAAAATATCCAGAACGCAGATCGATCTTGGAAAACACAGTTGCTCCTTCCAGCTGATCAAACAAGTCATTGATCCTCGGTAGGGGGTATTTGTTTTTGATGGTTACTTCATTCAGTGACCGATAATCCATCACCAAACGCTGACTATTGTCCTTCTTCATGACAAACAGAACTGGGGCTCCCCACGGGGATGAACTCTCTCTGATGAATCCCTTGCGCAGCTGCTCCTCAAGCTGCTTTTTGAGTTCCTTCAACTCATCAGTGGACATAGGATAAGGTCTCTTTGCTATAGGGCCCGTGCCCGGAAGCAAGTCAATCAAAAACTCCACATCTCTATCTAGTGGCATTCCTGGTAATTCCTCTGGAAAGACATCTGGGTATTCTCTTACTATGGCCACTTGGTCTAGGCTAACCTCCTTAAGATGGTTTAGGCTAATCCCCTTAAGATTGTTATTTATTGTCGAATCCTTTTTTCCTTTAGGGGTAGAGAGTGTGATTGATCTACTAACACAATCTATGACTCCTTTATAGGTAGTCATCCAGTCCATACCCAAGATAACATCAAAACCTTGGGATTCCAAAATTACCAATTGGGTTGGATCACGTCTTGGCGGCGGTTGTGGTTGTTTTAGCATAGATGATAAACAAGATAGATAGATCTAGGGAATAAAATTTCCTACCCATGCACAAACAAGTCACACAATT
This sequence comes from Lolium multiflorum, assembly GCA_030979885.1. Taxonomy (NCBI): domain Eukaryota; kingdom Viridiplantae; phylum Streptophyta; class Magnoliopsida; order Poales; family Poaceae; genus Lolium; species Lolium multiflorum. Next base: position 170,799,740 of record CM061749.1, on the reverse strand, counting down.
AACAATCCATAAACCACAACAATAGAGCAACACACAAACATTCATTTAAAACAAAATAGTTTTAGGAATACGAATAAAACGTGGGTACTGCCATACATCGGGTAGTAGGGAAAGATTAGATAGATTTTTCATCCTAGGGTCTTCCTATTTCTAATCCAAACCTAGGGTCTCGATCCTACAGGCAACACTATGCTCTGATACCATTTTGTGAAGTCCTAACTTTTAACAAAGGTAGAACACCTGTGTTCAGTGCTACTCCCTGGATCACTGATAGCACCACAGTACAAAATATAGCATTCATAGCAATAGTATCAATATTACAATGTAATGATCCGGTACGACAAATAAGGGAAGATACAACTGGCATAGTCCAAATGACTAGCCTTCAAATAAAGTTCAAATATCTAACACAGCGGAAATAAAGTAGCATGGAGCCTCCATCTTCATCATGCGCCACAGGCAGACATGTTGGAATGTAGACTCGAGATCCTATCAATAATCTTCATCAGAGCGACCTGCACGTTTGAATATGCAGCCCCACGAATGGAGGTCAGTACAATGATGTACTGGCAAATGACACTTATTTGGTGGCAGTTTTGAAAAGACTAACTACATGAATTTGGCTGGTGGAGCTAGGCTATTTGCATAAAGCCAGTTTTGTCCTATATTTGATAAAACATTTGATAACTTTGAAATTCATCGTGGGTGTTCAGAGGGCGCACCATGACACACCACGAAGTTTATTAAGGTAACTTTGAAATCCATCATGGGTGTTCAGAGGGCTCACCATGACACACCATGAAGGGTTTCTAGCGCATTTTAATTGACTTTAGAAAACAAAAGGGCGTTGAGATTCTTCAGTACAATCCCTGCCTAGTAGCTCAAATTGTCCATGACCGGGGACACGGCTAAGATCTTAGATTTAACTCTCGAGAGGTTGTGCACTTTCACCTTAAGACCCATCCTACCCAAGAGTAAGATGAGACAAGACCTTTGGGAAGAGAAGTTCACCCATACCAGCCAGACCCGTTACTCCTACAATTCTGCTACCACCCTCTGATCCGACAACAGGATGAACCTCCACAACTTAAGAATCTTGGCAGAGCCATATACCATAAGGCTGCACTGGAAGCTATCTAAAACAGTGAACACCTACAAATCTCTTTGTTCCTGGGTGGTTCCAAGTGCACTCTCAGGCGAGACAACCACAGACAAGTACTAGACAGGAGTCATGTGGCCCTGAGTAGCCACTCAACAATCAGCCACCAAGCAAGCCAGTCCACCCAGGGGTGCATTAAGGTTGTTAGTTTTCAAAGTTTTGTAAACTTTTGTAAACCACCAAACAAATACAAGAGCGGCGACAATTTTGATAGTAGCCAGGTACGGCAAAGCATTTACCTAACAGGGGGCTCAGGGTGGCTATCCACTACTAGGTATTCTAGCATTGCATTCACTTTGAAAACAAATAACAACCTATCATGCATACTAATAGAAAAACACTAATGCATTCAATAAAACTGGGTGAGAAGATGAGTGTCACTTGCCTTGCTCAAAGCAACCTGAACAATCACAGCAATCACAAGCAAGACCCTGGTCCTCCTCACAATCTAAACAAGACAAACAGGAGCCAAATAAACACAACATCCAAAATGCACAACCATAGACATGTATGCATGCATGATATGCATCATTTAATTTCACACATGGGAATGATGTGAAAATGTTGTATTTAGTGTCCTTTGGTATTTACAATGTTGGTAATGGTCTCTGGTTGTATTTATTTTATTAGATTTTTTTAGCACTATTAGTCACCTAAACAATGCATAAGCATCAACAAAAATAGATACTGATAAGTTTATGTTTTGTAAAAATCTAAACTCAACATCTCTGGATGGGGTACAATAATACAAGACCATAACAATTGGATTCATTCAAAAATAGTTTATATGATTTGAATTATTGTCAGAATACTAATTTGAATAGATTTGCAAAAGCAAGTTTGTGCACGTATCAAATTTGGCCAACTCTGGTTCCATGATGAACTACATGTTCTAAGGATTCCAGAGACTACAAATTTGTAAATTTTGGCCCACTGGATTAATTTACACAAATTTTATAGTGTTAAAGGGTTAATTCTCTGTTTTGAATTATGGTGCAAAATTTATCACAGAACCTATACAGTATTGTTGCATGGTTGTGTAGTTTATAACCTTTCAGCGATATAAAATTACTAAATTTGGGCCTACGGTTGATTTTATATGGATTTTACAAGATGGGAGCAAATAAACATTTGAATTTAATTTAAACATAACCTTGACTAGATTGGTAGAGGCTGTGTGCTGCCATGGCGGCGTCTAGTCGTCTATACCGGTTGGCTAAGTGGTTCTGTTATGAACCGCGGGATCTAGATCTGACGGACAAAAAAAGAAGAGAAAGGGGATAAGAGGAGGAGGCTCATTGTGGGGTTGTGGCCGGTAATAGCGCGGCGGTGGTGCTCGGCGCTCCGGTGGGCTCCCGTGGCGGTGGCGGTGGCGCTGCGAGCCGCAACTCCGAGTGGCCGACGGCGGTGACGCAACTCGGCGAAATTTCCGTCTGTGGGCGCTATAGTGATGGAGGAGAGGGAATCGGTCAGAATGGGGGATTAAAGGGACGCTGAGGCGGGATTGGAGTCGGGGCCGAGTGGGGAAGGTGGTGACGGCTCGGGTGGTGGAGATCGTGTGTGCGGGATTGGGCGGTTGGAGGTGGAAGAGGTGAGGGCGAGGTGGGGCCTTGCGGTGAAGAGAAGGAGAAGAGATTGAATGAGCCTTGATCTTAGAACGTTTCAATAGTAAAATTTGCTTCAGTGAACTTGACCAGTTCGATCAGTCGTTTTTTGTTCTTTTTCTCTTACACATCTTTATCTTTTTCTATTTAATTTATAACTTTTTTGATTAAAACCTCCAAATGACTTCAAATCTTATTCTAAAATTTTGTAAAATTCAGGGCTTTGTTTTAAGAAATGAGATATGCAAGAAAAGGTTCATTTGAAAAATAAATAAAATAAATTAGCACATAAACTAAATAGCAACCATTATCACTACAAGAAAAGTTGCCATAATTGCAGCCAGTTGATGGCGCGTGGTTGCTGCTGCACCAGCACTTAACCGATGATTTTGCTCTCCGTGGTGCATGTCCAAAACTTTTTCTCGTTTAGAGGCCACCTAGCCGTGAACTTGGCCAAAAGCGTCAGCGTATGGTGGCCAGGATGTGGTGCAACCGCGGTCTCCGGGTTATGACGAGTCATATAAATCTTCGCCAGGGGATGTAGGGCCCAGATGGCGGCTTCTACCTCACAGCATTGTTTTCTCACGACATGTATCTGCGTTTTCGCGCTCGATACGATAGTTTACGGTGGCTTATCGGTCTGCATCGTAAATCTCCTATCCCAACGAATTTTTTTTTCTGATTTTTTACTCGATTCCAACGCCTTTCATTTTCTTTTGATCCGCCGGCTTTGAGCGTGGAGTTGATGAAGGAGAATTTATGCGCAACGTTGAGTGAAACCCCAAGAGGAAGGTATGATGAGCACAATAAGAAGTTTTCCCTCAGGAAGAGACCAAGGTTGTCGAACCAGTAGGAGCCAAGAAGCACGTGAAGGTTGTTGGTGGAGGAGTGTAGTGCGGCGCAACACCGGTGAAACCGGCGCCAACGTGGAACCCTGCACAACACAATCAAGATACTTTGCCCCAGCGTAATGAGGTTCTCAATCTCACCGGCTTGCTGAAAGCAAAAAAGATTAAACGTATCGAGTGGAAAATGGTGTTTGTTTGCAAGGAACAGTAAAGAACAATGATTGTAGTAGAATGTATTTGAATGTAAAAGAATGGACCGGGGTCCACAGTTCACTAGTGGTGTCTCTCCAATAAGATAACTAACATCTTGGGTGAACAAATTACAATCGGGCAATTCAAATAAAGATTTAATACATATCAATGATGATTACTATGTGATTTTAATCGGGCATTATGACAAAGTACATAGACCGCTATCCAGCTTGCATCTATGCCTAAATAATCCACCTTGAGGTTATCATCCGAACCCTTCCGGTATTAAGTTGTAAACAACGAATAATTGCATTAAGTATGGTGTAATGTAATCAACACAAATATCTTTAGACAAAGCATGATGTTTTATCCCTAGTAGCAGCATCCACAGCCTTTAGAACCCTACATCACGATCGAGATTCAATGGGCATGAACCCACACTATCGAGCATAATTACTCCCTCTTGGAGTTACAAGTATCAACTTGGCGAGCCTCTACTAACAACGGAGAGCATGCAAGAACATAAAAAAACAACACATATATGATAGATTGATAATCAACTTGACATAATATTTTAGATTCACGGATCCCAAAAAACACAACATGTAGCATTACAAATAGATGATCTTGATCATGTTAGGCAACTCACAAGATCTAAACAATGATTGCACAAGCGGAGAAGACAACCATCTAGCTACCGCTATGGACCCATAGTCCAGGATGAACTACTCAGCATCAATCAGGAGAGCGAGCATGATGTGGGAGCCCCTCGTGTTGATTCTCTCGGGCCGAGTGCGGGCGAACTCTGAATCCCCGAGATGGGATTGGCGGCGGCGGCCTCTCAATGTGTTTTCCGTATCGTGGCTCTGGGTACGGGGGTATTCGCGACGAAGGCTATATGTGGCGGAAGGGTAGGTCGGGGGCGTCACGAGGGCCCCACCATAGGGCCGCGCGGCCGGGGCAGGAGGCCGCGCCGCCTGTTGTGGCCACCTCGTCGCCCCACTTCGTTATCCTCTCGGTCTTCTGGAAGCTTCGTGCTAAAATATAGGACCACAGGCGTTGATTTCGTCCAATTCCGAGAATATTTCCTTTGTGGGATTTCTGAAACCAAAAGAAAACAGGAACTGGCACTTAGGCATCTTGTTAATGGGTTAGTCCGGGAAATGTATAATAATGCTGTAAAGTATGTATAAAACATTCAGGATATTGTCATAAAAGTAGCATGGAATATAAGAAATTATAGATACGTTTGAGACGTATCAAACATCCCCAAGCTTAGTTCCTTCTCGCCCTCGAGTAGGTAATAACACAATTAATTTCTGTGATGACATGCTACCAACATAATCTTTTGATCAACATTATTGTAAAGCATGAGATGAATGGAGTGATCTGAAGCAAAATATTGCTAACAAAGATAATGACTAAACAAATGAATCATATGAACAAGATTTTTAGCGAGACAGCTTAACAGAAACAAGTATCAAGGGCATAAAGCTAACAACTAAACAATGAAATTCTTAGTAAGATGCATTGAAGTAACTAAGATATCGTTCCATTTCAGCAATTGCTTTCGAGCTTTACGAAAACGTATAATATATGGATATGTAAACTTACAAGTAATATAAAAGAGGTACAATAAGTGAAGCCTTTGTAAAGTCGTGCTTTGATTAACTAAATGTTTGCACTAAGATAGAAAGAAGTGAATAAAAACTGACTCAACAGCAGTAAAATGGCCCTTACGCGGTGAGACATGGATGTCTAACCTTTTTAGTACTGCTAAGAAACTTTTATTTTATGGCTGTAAACATTTTTGTCAGCGGTAATGTATATTCTGTAATGCTATGCATATGCCTTTCCTAGGTGCAGTCTCGTATAGGAAGTACTAATAGTGCTGCGCTGTGTCTAGCTCTGGCTGGAAGCTGCGGATTATCATGAACATATGTTTCAACAGTGTCTAAAGAAGAATTTTCACTATGGTATTTGTCAGGAGAAAATATTATGGATTTCAAAGCTTTGATTATTGATATTATAACTTAGACATCCATCTTTGTAGGGACAACACTTAAACAACGAGATAATGGTCTCCTTCTTTATTGTATGGCATTCAACAGCAAATATTCTCATAAGGGGTCAGGTTGTATGTCCAAAAGAGTACAGAACTTTTCTGCAAGCGATTCGTTTGTAGATTTAACGCCAATGTTCTTCTCTAGCCTTAGTATACTCTCAAGTACTTCTAACGTATTTGATCATGTCTTGCTTTATGATTAGGCATTTATTATATATCATGATATCTCGAAGAAAACAGGAAGAGGTAAAAAGGAGAATTTGATAAAAATTGCACATGAAGCATGGTTATAGCTCAACAAACAACTTATATGGGGACTAGACATCTGTATTTTTCATAACTACATGCATCACTTAATAGTTTTAAGCTATTTATATGAAAACTATATTTTAAAGGGAATAAATAATGAGAAAATTTTAAGTACATTTCTAGAAACTACCTTTCTGGAAATGACAGAGAAAAATAGCAATGGAGTGATGTGATGAGATTCAGAAATGGCATCGTTTTGTTTCAAGGTGTTGGATGCTGCGAAATATTCAGTATTACAAGTTTAGGCTAGCAAGATTTGTTTGTTAAACCTGATGAACAAATTTTTAAAACTTACAAGAACATATTTAAGAATTATAAGACTCTGTATGCTTCTTGTTGTTCAAACACTATATGAGAAAATATCTGAATAGAGATGATGATCATTTGTTTGTACAAACTAAATGTTTCATTTCTGCACAAAGCGATTCTCAGACAGCAGGTCAAACTATGTTACAGGGAAACTTAAGTACTGATGATCGCCAGAGCTCCAAACAATTGGTATAAAGTGGCATTTTTCTGATTCAACCAAATGGCAATTTAGCGAAAATTTGTATAGCGCGGTGTTAAAACACAATTCGGCTACCAGTGGTTACCTTGAAGACGGGGCCTCTGGCTATCTTCATAAGAATGATGTTTTGATCTGACGTTACAAGCGAAAGTAAAAACAAACGGCGCTCCAGTAAAAAGAACATAAGATGGCGATGGAATAAAAAATAGTTTCACTAAGTACGACTTGATAAGTGTAGTGAAAGATTTTTGAGGCAGCACATCCCAAGCTCCAAAATCCTTGAATAGCTGTAAAATGTCGAGATGAACCGCGGAATCTCAAACAGAGCCTCACTCTTCGATCGTGATATATCAGCATCTCTTCTCTTGACCCTTATTCTCACGGAAGAAGCTTCAACCAAGCTCACGATGGGTTCTGGTAGATAATTAAAGTTAATATATTCAGGAACATTTGCAGTGTTATTAGCATTCTGGACATTTATAAGCTGAAAGAGAGTTATATTAATGGAATTTTTCAAACTCATTCAACATGACAGCGACGACCAGATATATCAAGGCAGATAAAAGTAAAAACAGAACATTCTTGTAAGGCAGGTACCGAGCTTGTATAACTTGCTCAAGCGAGGAGAAAACTCCAGGGGAGGCTTTAAAATAAAATTTAGATAGGGATCGCTGTAAAAATTTTCAGATTTTTGATTTTTAGGAGCTTAGAAGAAGGATTTAGTGACGAATCAATATTTTCTTGCGAAGCAATCAAACTCTAACATCGCATTAGAGAGAGGAGCGCTGGTAGAAGGTGTAGTAATAACAACTTCCAGAATCAACTTAATCTGGAAGAAATAAAATAAAACAAAAAACATGAATTATCTCCAAAGAAGTGTGCAAAGAAAAAGCCTTTGAGGCTAATTTACAGGTATCAAACTAACATCAAGGAAGAAACATCAACATGTATCAAGCAGACAGTAAACAAGTCTGCAGCATACCATTCTTTAGGAGATAGAAATTTCTACTATGAGCAGTGATGTTTAATATTAAAACATCAATAAACAGCAGAGAAAGGTCTTTAGCTTTAATGGACAGAGGATATGCATTGCATTCAATATCAAGACTTTTAGCTAAAATCTTGAGACAAGATTATTATTGTAACGTAAATGCGTTTAGTATAAGTACTCTTTAAAGGTTTCTTTTTAACATTGATCGACAAGATTAACATCCAAATAACAATTCTTCAATGGTGGCAAGTCAAGCATATCATAAATTTTCTTAGGCATAACAGAAATACTTGCACCAAGATCACATAAAGCATTACACTCAAAATCATTGAACTTCATCTTAATGATGAGCTCCCAACCATCTTCTAATTTCCTAGGAATAGAAGCTTCAAGTTTTAATTTCTCTTCACTTATGAGAGCATTTGTAATATGTTTTGTAAAGGCTAAATTTATAGCACTAGCATTGGGACTTCTAGCAAGTTTTTTGTAAGAACTTTATAACTTCAGTAATATGACAATCATCAAAATCTAAACCATTATGTTCTACAGCAATGGAATCATTGTCACAAATATTTTGAAAAATTTCAGCAGTTTTATCACAAGCAGTTTCAGCAGTTTCAGGCAATTTTGTACGCTTTGCACTAGGAGTAGAAACATTGCCAACACCAATTATTTTACCATTGATAGTAGGAGGTGCAGCAACATGTGAAGAATCAACATTACTAATGGTGGTAATAGTCCATACTTTAGCTACATTATTTTCTTTAGCAAGTTTTCTTTCTTCTCTATCCCACCTAGCATGCAATTCAGCCAACATTCTAATATTATCATTAATTCGAACTTGAATGGCATTTGTTTTAGCAAACCTAGCATCTTTAACTTCCTCAGGCATAACTTTAAGTTTTAAAAGATCGACATCAAGAGCAAGACTATCAACCTTAGAAGCAAGAACATCAATTTTACCAAGCTTTTCTTCAACGGTTTTATTGAAAGCAGTTTGTGTACTAATAAATTCTTTAAGCATCACTTCAAGACCAGAGGGTACACTCTTATTATTGTTGTAAGAATTACCATAAGAATTACCATAACCATTATCATTATTAGAAGGATATGGCCTATAGTTGTTGTTACCATAATTATTCCTATAAGCATTATTGTTGAAATTATTGTTCTTAATGAAATTCACATCAACATTTTCTTCTTGAGCAACCAATGAAGCTAAAGGAACATTATTAGGATCAATATGAGATCTACCATTTGCAAGCATAGACATAATAGCATCAATCTTATCACCCAAAGAAGAGGTTTCTTCAACAGAATTTACCTTCTTACCTTGAGGAGTTCTTTCAGTGTGCCATTCAGAGTAATTGATCATCATATCATCAAGAAGTTTAGTCGCGGCGCCCAGGGTGATGGACATAAAAGTACCTCCAGCAGCTGAATCCAATAGGTTCCTCGAGGAAAAATTCAATCCTGCATAAAAGGTTTGGATGATCATCCAAGTAGTCAGTCCATGGGTTGGGCAATTTTCTTTACCAAAGATTTCATTCTCTCCCATGCTTGAGCAACATGTTCATTATCAAATTGTTTAAAATTCATAATGCTACTTCTCAAAGATATAATCTTAGCAGGAGGATAATATTTACTAATAAAAGCATCTTTACATTTAGTCCATGAATCAATACTATTTTTAGGCAAAGAAAGCAACCAATCTTTAGCTCTTCCTCTTAATGAGAAAGGAAACAATTTCAGTTTTATAATATCACCATCTATATCCTTATACTTTTGCATTTCACAAGTTTAACAAAATTATTAAGATGGGCAGCAGCATCATCACTAACACCAGAAAATTGCTCTCTCATGACAAGATTCAGTAAAGCAGGTTTAATTTCAAAGAATTCTGCTGTAGTAGCAGGTGGAGCAATAGGAGTACATATAAAATCATTATTATTTGTGCTAGTGAAATCACACAACTTAGTATTTTCAGGAGTACCCATTGTAGCAGTAATAAAGTAAACTAAGCAAATAAAGTAAAGACAAGTAACTAATTTTTTTGTGTTTTGATATAGAGCAGGTAAATAAGACAATAAGTAAAGTAACTATTTTTTTGTGTTTTTAGTATGTAGCAAACAAGACAGTAAATAAAATAAAGTAAAGCAAGACAAAACCAAAGTAAAGAGATTGGAAGTGGAGACTCCCCTTGCAGCGTGTCTTGATCTCCCGGCAACGAGCGCAGGAAAAAATTAATGATGCGTAGATGTACACGTCCGTTGGGAACCCCAAGGAAGGTATGATGCGCACAAAGCAGGATTTCGAAAGAAACCAAGGTTATCAACCAGTAGGAGCCAAGAAGCACATGAAGGTTGTTGGTGGAGGAGTGTAGTGCGGCGCAACACCATGAAGGAAACCGCGTGGAACCTGCACAACACAATCAAGATACTTTGCCCCAGCAACAGTGAGGTTGTCAATCTCACCGGCTTGCTGAAAACAAAGGATTAAACGTATCGAGTGGAAATTGGTGTTTGTTTAAAAACGAAAAGAACAATGATTGCAGAGAATGTATTCAGATGTAAAAGAATGGACGGGGTCCACAGTTCACTAGTGGTGTCTCCAATAAGATAACTAACATCTCGGTGAACAAATTACATTGGGCAATTGACAAATAAAGATTCAATACATATCAATGATGATTACTATAGATTTAATGAGGCATGACAAAGTACATAGACCGCTATCCAGCTTGCATCTATGCCTAAATAATCCACCTTCGGGTTATCATCCGAACCCCTTCCAGTATTAAGTTGTAAACAACAGATAATTGCATTAAGTATGGTGCGTAATGTAATCAACACAAATATCCTTAGACAGCATCGATGTTTTATCCCTAGTAGCAACAGCACATCCACAACCTTAGAACCTACTGTCACGATCCTAGATTCAATGGAGGCATGAACCCACTATCGAGCATAATTACTCCCTCTTGGGTTACAAGTATCAACTTGGCCGAGCCTCTACTAGCAACGGAGAGCATGCAAGATCATAAACAACACATATATGATAGATTGATAATCAACTTGACATAATATTCTAGATTCATCGGATCCCGCCAAACACAACATGTAGCATTACAAATAGATGATCTTGATCATGTTAGGCAGCTCACAAGATCTAAACAATGATAGCACATGCGGAAGACAACCAACTAGCTACTTCTATGGACCCATAGTCCAAGGATGAACTACTCACGCATCAATCCGGAGGCGGGCATGATGATGGGCCCTCCGGTGATGATTCCCCTCTCGGCCGGTGCGGCGATCTCCTGAATCCCCGGAGATGGGATTGCGGCGGCGGCCTCTCAATAATGTTTTCCGTATCGTGGCTCTTGTGCAGGGTATTCGCGACGAAGGCTATGGCGGAAGGGGAGGTCGGCGTCACGAGGGCCGAACCAAGACGCGCGGCCGAGGCTGGCCGCCGCTGTGTGCAGCCACGTGGGCCCCACTTCGTTATCCCTCCGGTCTTCGGAGCATTGGAAAAATAGGACCCTGGGCGTTGATTTCGTCCAATTCAGAATATTCCTTTTTGTAGGAGGTTGAACAGCAATGAGAAACAACAAGCGGCACTTCGGCATCTTGTTAATAGGTTAGTGCCGGAAAATGTATAATAATGTAAAGTATGTATAAAACATTCAAGTATTGTCATAAAAGTAGCATGGAACATAAGAAATTATAGATACGTTTGAGACGTATCAGACCGCTGCTGCTAAATGGGACCCGTAAGTCATCCTCTATGAGAAATCAAGTTTCTTTTCTTGGAGTTATTTTTGGCACCTCATATTTGGTCACTTGCCTTTTTTCGATCCCCTGCACCCTCAAACGGTGATACCGCCTTGCTAAATGGGACCCACATGTCATCCTCTATGTGCTATAAAAGTTTATTTTCTTGGATTTTTTGGCACCTCATATTTAGTCACTTGCCTTTTTTCTCGATCCCTCGCCTCTCAAACGGTGATACCGCTGCTGCTAAATGGGACCCGCATGTCATCCTCTATGTGCAATCAACTTTTTTTTTTATTTTTGGTACCTCATATTTGGTCACTTGCCATTTTTTTTCGATCCCCTGCCGCCTCTCAGATAGTGATACCGCTGCTGCTCAATGGGACCCGCATGTCATCCTCGATGTGCAATAAAAGTTTCTTTTCTTGGATTTTTTTGGCACCTCATATTTGGTCACTTGCCTTTTTTCTTTCGATCCCGTGCAGCCTCTCAAACGGTGATACCGCTGCTGCTAAATGGGACCCGCATGTCATCGTCTATGTACAATCAAGTTTCTTTTCTTGGATTATTTTTGGCTCCTGATATTTAGTCACTTGCCTTTTTCTTTCGATCTCATGCCACGTTTGAAACGTTGAGGAACCTGCTGGCTCATGGGACCTGCATGTCATCCTCTATGTACTATAAAAGTTTATTTTCTTGGATTTTTTTTCACCCTCAGATTTTTGGCTATTCCCTTTTATTTTGATCCCAGCCTTGGAAATGTTGAGTAAGCTGCTGACTCATGGGACCCGCATGTCATCCTCTATGTCAATCAACTTTCTTTTCTTGGACTTTTTTTGACCACCTAATTTCTGGCTACTTTCTTTTTCTTTTGATCTCAAGCCGCATTTGAAACGTTACCATTGCTGGAAGATGGGACCATATGTCATCCTCTATGTACAATAAAAGTGTCTTTTCTTGGATTATTTTTCACCCTCTGATTTTTGGTCACTTGCCTTTTTCTTTCAATCTCATGCCACCTTTGAAAACGTTGAGGAACTTGCTAGCTCCTGGGACCCACATGTCATCCTCTATGTACTATAAAAGTTTCTTTTCTTGGATTTTTTTCACCCTCTGATTTTTGGCTATTTCCTTTTTCTTTTGATCCTTGGAAACATTGAGTAAGCTGCCGACTCATGGGACCCGCATGTCATCCTCTATGTACAATCAAGTTTCTTTTCTTGGACCCCTAATTTCTGGCTACTTTCTTTTCTTTTGATCTCAAGCCGCATTTGAAACGTTGAGAC